>CM053792.1:634635814-635344564 GCA_028749045.1 Cupressus sempervirens | reverse complement strand
AGTTGGAACCTTTATTTGAAATTTGTGCAAGGTGCTCAAATTGCCAAAAAATCAAAGATCTCAATTTTGAAAATAGTTTCTGGGTTTTGCTCAAATAGCTTTTAGATCACTTTGGTATACTTAATTTGATCATTTTGATGATTTGTACCTTCTTTATAGCAAAAAAATTTCATAGACTCAAACTCCTTCTACTTCTAAAATCCCAAGGCATTTGAGCTAAATCTTGTCATTAATGATTGAATAAGATGAAGAACCTATTCTGGTTCATTTATTCAACCTCTGTATCTTGGATCTTTAGTGTAAATTGCTTGATTTTTTCTTCTCTTTGATTGCTTGATCCTTCCCAATCAGAGACCAAGTGATCCAGATTATCCAAAATGATCAAATGTTTGAAACTTTTTTCATACTTTTTTACAATTTTTTCTATTTCCTTTCATTTGTCCTTTTTGGAGGTCTTCTACTCAAAATATTAGGTTTAAACTTTCATTAGTCCCTAAAACTAGGTAGCTGAAGGCTCACTATTTTAGGGACTAAAATTAGATCTTTAGTTCTTGTTTCCAACAATGTATATTCCAAGCTCTAAGTCAAAAGTTATGATCCCAACAAGTTAAGGATGCCCTTTTAACTACACAAAGAAGCAAATATTAGTCCGTAGAGTTGAAAATACTTAAGTAATACATACCCTAATGACACTGGAACAAAAACTCAAAGATCCTAGTTGTCTAAGAACACTAGAAAACTGTTAATTTAACTCTAGAATGCAAAAAAGGGCATACTAGCTACACCTAATAGGTGCAACTGATGTGTCATTTCCTTGGTAAAGTTTCAAAAGATAGGGTGCACAACATTGCACCTCATGGGGTGCACTCATGTGCACCCTTCCATTCACTTATGCATTTTTAAATTATGGTTCTTAAGGTTGGGCAATAGCACACTTGATTAGGTGTGCTACTTTGCACCTTATTTTTGGGGTTTAACTTCATTTTATGTTTTTTGGAGGTGGGCAAAGCAAAGGAGGCACACCTCGACTAGTGCGACACTGCAACTCAAGAACTAGAGGAAGGCAAGTGAAGAGTTAGAGGGGGTGTGCAACTATGTGGGTGTGCTACAATGCACTTACCTTTTATAAGTCCTTTCTTCATGTTTTTGTGCACTAGCACACCAAGAGAGGTGCATTGGTGCACTCTTTTTCTCTTGCAAAATGACTTCTTCCCTCAGAAACTTGACTTTCAAAGATTGGGTTTTTGAACTAAGACTCAAATTTGACTGGAGACACTAGGAAAAACCCTAGAAAAGACTCAAACCCCAAACTAGGGTTTTAAAAGAAAAAGAAAGTAAAGTACGGGGTCCCCATTTCTAATCAAAATGGGGCATACATTGTGAAACCACAATAAATAGCCCCAAAAAAAAGGAAGAAATAACAAAGGCATTTCTTCATCAACAAACATTCCTCTAATATGTTTCAAACTCCAACTTAATCCTAAACACTCCTAGTCCATTTTGAATCCCTTTAAGTCAAAACCTCATAATCTCAAGTCTCCAAGTTTAGTGTTTGTACAATGTAATCTATTTCCTTCAACATCTTAGGATGTGGTCAATCAAATCTTCTGACAACTTAGAAAAAATCTTCCACTCGTCTTGGTACATCTATCAGGAATCTCCACAAAGGTCATTTATTGATCCTTTACTTGACTAGATGAGAGAATCAGTTCAAGGGCTCTTGGCAGGCTATCACTTTGCTTTTAAGTTTCTTGGGAAATCCTTTGAATTATCTACTGCATGTAGTTTATAATGTTGTCATTTTATCCTTGAATGAAGCATTGTTTTGATACTAGATAGCTCATTTTATAGCTATTTATCAAATTACCCCTTTTGGATCTTTTAGAATCCTTCAATCTTTTTCTTCTTCTTCTTTTTTTCCATTATTTTCTTCTATATCTTGACAATGCTTAGACTGTGTAGCGAAGACATCAGTGTCATTTCTTGGATTTGATCCTTTGGTGAACATCCCTTGCATTCCTCTTTTAGAACTTTTCAAAAAATTGCACACCAAACAATGATTTAGAAATCCTTTAAGAAGATCCTTCTATTTGGATCAATTGTGGTTTGGACCATCCCTTGCTGCTTTCAACGTTGGTTTGACAACACTTGAGATGATCAATTTAAATTTGTAAAGTATTGAAAATTTGTTGACTTGCAATTCTAAATTCAAGACTAAAAGTCCCTATTACTACAAGTAACATCCATTCCTCAGTTGGTATAAGAATTAAAATCATTAAAATGTTTTGATAAAGAAATAAATCTTCCTAAAAGTCAAATATACAAGAAGTGATTTACGAAATACATCCAAAATGAGTCTTGATTGCACCCAATCCCTAGACTAACATAACTAAAAGAGAAAAAGAAACAAAAATAAATGAGACCCAAACAAAAAGACTCAAATCAATGAGAACTAAAACCTAACTAGAAAGTCTAAGAAATACTAATAAAAACAAAAAAAAAAAACAAAAAACAAAAGCAAAAACTTATCTATAGAAAACCTTGACTGATAAGAATGTGGGGTGGTTGTTAGTAGATTTCTCATTATGTGCAATAGTAATGAACCACCCCATATAGTCCTAAGAAAAGATGATTTGTATTTGTACTCAGAAAAATAAAATTTGGACAATCTTGGTTCAAATTTTGAGCAAAAGTCACACAAAATTAGGAGCTGTGGTAACTCTTTATGACTATGATTAATCCACAAACAAGTTCTCTTACCTTTAGCATCATAGTCCAATTTAAAATCATCAAATTGAGAGGGATAATAGGAAAATATCACTTGATCTTGTGAGTTCCCCACCATAGGGGTACAATCACACATTGTAATCTCTCTTTTTGGTGGTCTTATCTCATGGTACAAAAATCCATGCCCACATGGAAACACTTTACATTCCTTTAGACTATAAAAATCAATCACCAACCTTCCTTTTGAATTACAAGATTCATTACTATCATGGATCAAAATTTTTTCTCCCTCATGTCCCAAAGAAACTTGTTCAAAATCATATTTCCCTCCATTGCAATCTCCCAAGCTAACAAGAAATTAGGACAACTTTCTTTTGAATGGAACTCAAATGGATGGATTCTACTAACTTAGTTATTGCATGTTTTGATATAAGTGTAGAATACCCACAAATAGACATTTCCTTAGTCAAGCATGAGACCAAATTGAGCATCTATCCATCTCTTCTAATGAAAAATCTTGTTTTGAGGGAGGTATCTTATCATTATCCAATGGGGAATCAATATCATAGTAGGAAGAATTGGTATCTTCTTCTTGATGAATTTCTAATTCAAACTTCTTACCAACCTCAAGATCTTCTACATTTCCATCACTTTTTGCAACTTTGTGGGGTTTTGAAAGTTCAAGATTTTTCATGTCCTCAAAATTTCTTGGCATGTCCACACTTATTGAAACATAAAAACTTGGAAGAATTTCTTCATTGAATGGGAATAGAAACTCCTTTTGATCATCTTCATCATTTTGTCCTCCTATAGATTTATCGTATGATTCAAAAGTCATTGCACTAAACTGCAAAGGTTGTTCCTTCATGATTTGTAGAGGCTGATCCAAAACATCATTGTACCCATATCAATTTTCACTTGATCTTATATCTATAATACCATTATTTTCATTGTTAATGTTATCATAGGGGCCATATTGTTTTTTGCTTTGATTTTGAGAATAACTATCCTGGGCAAAAAGTTGTCTTGGATGATTGCCTTGATTCCTTGAGGAATTAAACTTTATTCTAAGAATTTCATTAGATAAAAGAGACATCATCTCCTTCATGGATTTAAACTCTTTAGCCATATTGTTTTCTACTTCAACAAATACATCATCCTTTTGCGACTCATACCCTAAATATGTAATTATTGACATTGGAGTAGCATTAACCTGATTCATGAATGTAATAGCCTCTTTGAAGACATTTTCAATCGTATCAATGTCTCTGGGTGGGAGCCTTCTTAGAAAAATAGAAGTTAATGAATCCATTGTTCCAAAATAGATCTAGATGGCAGCCTCTTGTGGTATAGTATATGGAAACTGCATTCTTTGATACATCCTAGAGAAGCAATGATTAAACTGTGAAATAGTCTGGTGGGGATCCCTCTTAATCGAGATGAACTAATGATATAAGATAGTTGGATTAATATAGGTGTTGAATTGTTCTAGAAACTTACTCTCAAAAGAGTTCTAATCCCTTATTGATGCTAGTGGCAGATTGAGGTACCAATTGAATGTCATTTCTCCCAAAGTGTAAGGAAAAAGGTGGCATACCACATCCATATGTTGAATATGGTTTCAATTACAAATCTCCTTGAAAATTTTAATATGATCTTATGTTGTTCATGATTCTCTATAGATGAACCATGGGCACAACCTTTTCAGATTTTTGGGAAGGTCATGTAATGGATTAGTTAGATTCAAAGGTGAACTTTGGGCATTAAAGAAAGACATGGTGCATAATAATGGGAATGTGTGAAGTAGAATGTAAAACAAATGATGATGCTGAAATGTGTAATGTAAATGGGTGGAGTTCTTGGTATCCCTTTATCACTATGATGCTTGTGAAAGTGACTAGGTTTTAAGAACTTGTGTTTATTCTAGATAAGTAGACCTTTGAAGAACCACACTTTCTCAAAATAGTGCACCAGGGCACCAGTGCACCTGTGCACCTATGCACCTATGGACCTATGCAGCTACACACCTATGGACCTATGGACCTACAAACCTACACATCTATGCACACGAATTTCTATAAAACTTAGAAAAAATTTTTGAACTTGCAAAAAATACATAATTTCAAAACTTTGGAAAAATTTTCTTCTATTCTAAAATCAAAATATGTCATCCTTCTAGTGCAACTTCTGTTGAACTATCATTTTGTACAATGCTAAATAGTAAGAATTCTTGCAAACTCCTCTCTTGGAAAGATTATTTTTTGAATCAGCTCCAAGGTTCTAGGTTGATCTTACAACCTACTATAATCCATTCAGTTGAAGATAAATGTGATTGTTCACAAGGAGGTCTTTACTAGTTCATTTTGATTTTGGATGACATGAAGGATCTGCATGCTACTTTAAAATAACATACAAAAGAACTATGTTTTTGTATTTTTTTAATATTTTTTATGAATGCAATCTAACAATGCAACTAGTATGAATTCCTATTCTAACATGGGGGTTAGCAAAGAAAATAAAAATACGTTAAAGAAAATAACATGATTTGAAATCCTAATGGACATAAGCTATGGAAAACAACACATCTATGAGTTAAGCATTCAAATAAATTGGTAGGTAACCAATGAAAGAAGGAGCAACACTTCCTCAATTCCACTGATGCAATTTTCAATCAGAAACTTAGTGATCATGTGATGTTTCACCCTTCATCAAATTGCAAGGCCATGGAAAGTGCACTCATGCACGATTAGAAGTTATGTAGGCACAATTCTATGATTTCTTTTCAAGCTAGTAATGTAACTGGAATTCATCTAAACCATAACAAGCACTAGAACTAATGATTTGCTCAAGCAGAAACAAAGCAATAAACCTTTAGCTCAATCACAATTTTATGAACATAAATCCACAAAATAAGACACATTTAGGAAAGAATTAATACACTCCAAATGCAAGCATCAAAAGGATAATTTTATTATAGAATAACAACAACCCCAATTACATATTATAATGGAGTATTTATAAGAAATCATTTCCTCAATTTGTGTTGAGAGTGAGAGATTTCTTCATACAATAATATGCTTTTAAATTAATAAAAAAAACTAATTATATACAAACTAACAATCTAATTGGTGCTTAGTCAAACTCCATCCATTTTTATTCATTAATTGGATGTATGAGCCTTTACATGTAAAAAGAAAATAATTTATGAGATAAGAAAGAATAAGAAATCCTTCAGTCGAAGTGGAAGTGTCTAAAAGTGCCACAAATGGAAGCTAATCCTTCATTGGGCATCTTTCAGAGTTAAACTACTATTAGAATGCATTTTTGATCCATGGAAAGATCTAATTTTAGAACTGGTAGTAAATTATCAATTCACCTCTAGAAAAGTGCACCTCAGAAGAAGCACACCTGCGCACCAACACACCTACATGAATTATGTACCTACATGAATTGTGCACCTACAGGAATTGTACATCTAAATGAATTGTACACCTATGCACCTGTACACCTTAATAAAAATTTTTCAAGGTGCTCAAATTTCCAAAAAATCAAAGTTCCTAGTTTTGAAAATGGTTTATGGGTTTTTGCTCAAATGGGTTTTTAGATCACATTTGTATACTTAGTTTGTTCCTTTTGAAGACATATACCCTCTTTATAGACAAAAAATTTCATAGACCCAAACTCCTTCTACTTCTAAAATCCCAAGGCATCTAAGTTGAATCTTTTCATTAATGGTTGCATAAGATTAAGAGCCTATTTTGATTCGTGTATCTAAGCTCTCTATCTTTGATCTTCAATGTAAATTGCTTGATTCTTTCTTCTCTTTGACTACCTAATCCTTACCAATCAAAGACCAAGTGATCTAGATTATCGAAAATGATCAAATGTTTAAAACATTTTTCATACTTTTTAATTTCTATGTCCTTTTAATTGGCTTTTTTGGAGGTCTCCTACTCAAAATAATAGGTTGAAACTTTCATTGGTCCCTAAATCTAAGTAGCCAAAGGCTTGCTATTTTAGGGATTGAAATTAGATCTTCAATTCTTCTTTCTAACAGTTTGAGCAGTTTTGAATTTTGAGCTCTAAGTCAAAAGTTACCATCCTGACAAGTTAAGAATGCCTTTTTACCTACACAAAGAAGCAAACATTAGTCTATAGATTTGAAAATACTTAATCAAGACAAACCCTAATGACACCAAAACAAAAACCCAAAGAACCTAGTTGTTTGAGATCACTAGAAAATCCTTAATTCAACCCTAGAATTCAAAAAAGGGTGCACTAGCTACACCTGATAGGTGTGCCTGGTGCACCATTTCCTTAGCAAAGTTTCAAAAGACAGGGTGTGCAGTAGTGCACCTCATGGGGTGTGCTCATGTGCAACCTTCCATTCACTTAGGCATTTTAAAGTTATGATTCTTGAGGGTGCATAGTAGTGCACCTGATTAGGTGTGCTACTGTGCACCTTATTTTTGGGATTTAACTTTGTTTTATGTTTTTTGTAGGTGGAGGAAGCAGAAGAGGTGCACCTCAACTATTACGAGATTGTGACTCAAGAACTAGAGGAAGACAAGTGAAGAGTTAGAGGGGGTGCATAGTTGAATGGGTACACTACTACACACTTACCTTTTATAAGTGCTTTCTTCATATTTTCATGCTCTAGCGCGCCAGGATAGGTACACTGGTGCACTTTATTTCTTTTGAAAAATGACTTTTTCCATTAGAAACTTGACTTTTAGAGACTGGGTTTTCAAACCAAAACCCTAATCTAACTGAAGACACTAGGAAAAACCCCAAAAAAGACTCAAACCCTAGACTAGGGTTCTAGAAGACCAAGAAAGTAAAGTAGGGGGTCCCCATTTCTAATAGAAATGGGGCATGCATTGTGAAACCACAAAAATTACTAGGTGCATTAGTCAAACTAAAAGGCATAACCAACGATTCATACAAACCATCTTTTGTCTTGAAAGTAGTGTCTTCCATTCATCACCTTCTTTGATTTTGATCTGATGATAGCCACTCTTTAAATCAATCTTGGTAAAATACTTTGCTCCACTCAAAAAATCCATTATGTCATCCATCCTTGGCATAGGAAACCTATATTTCACTATGATCTTGTTAATAGCTCTAGAATCATTACACATTCTCCATTCTCCATTTTGCTTAGGTGCTAATATAGTAGTACAACACATGGACTCAAACTTTCTCTAATCAAACCTTTCTACAACAACTCATGCACTTGTCTATTAAGTTCTTCATTCTCCATAGGTGTTAATCTATATGGTGCTTTGTTTAGTAAGCTAGCTCTAGGAATTAGATCCATACAATGAATTATACTTCTTATAATCCATTAGCAATATCCTCTACAACAATATCCTTATATTCATTCAACAAATATTTAATTTCTACTTGTACTCAGCTTCCACCAGTTTTTATTGTCACTCGGTCATTACTAGTAAAACTTGGTCCTCTAGAAATTATAGAAAAAAAAACTTGGTTCCTTTTCATTTCTTTTCAAATTGTTTCCCATTAACCATGCAAATTTTTACAACAATACAATTCACCTCATCTGGACTTTCAACAAAAGGTAGCAATATTTGCTTCAACCCATTCACCAAAAGTGTATATTGATTCAATATTTCATCATGTATAGTATATCTATCATATTACTAAGTTCTACCTAACAAAATATGATAACAATCCATAGGCATAATATCACACAACACTTCATCAAAGTAATGCCCAATCTTGAATTTCACAATACATTGTTCACTTACCAATATCTTATGCTCATATTTGATCCATGAAACATTATAGGGTTTTGGATGCTTTAGCCTCTACATCTCCAACTTTGTAACCATCTCATTTGATGCCAAATTTTTATAACTTCAACTATCAATGATTACCTTGAAACATTTTCTAGCCATCCTACATCTAGTTTTGAAAAGAGTTCTTCTTAAAACAAGTTCCTCATCACTTACCAAATTACATAAGGTGCTTCTCACCATAAGATTTTCTCCATCCTTAGTTCCACTTGGTGAACCTTCATCATCTCCTTGAATCACAACATTTATATTACCTTTCCTACTTTGAGAAGATCTACATTCAAAGGATCTATTCCTTCTTTATCACATTTAAAACAATTACCACAAAATCCACCTCTAGAGTAAGAATTACCTCTTTCTTGGTAAGAACCAATACCTCCTCCGTAAGAATCACCACCTTTCCACTCAGTCTTGCCTTTGTCATCATTCTTCCATTCAGATTTTCCCTTATCTTACTCAAAATTGTTAGATTTTATACCTTTTCCATAAGATCTACCTTTGCTTCTCTAGAATCTACCACCTCCACCTCTTTGTCTTTATTGATTCTTCTTTATCAAGATTTCCTCAACCTTCAAACCATATTGGTATGCTTCTTACACACTTTCCAATTTCAAAAAACTTATTTCATCTTCAATTCTAGATCTCAATCCATTTGTGTACCTTACAATTTTCTCAACATCATCATCCACATGTCTAGATCTGATGTCCAATTATAGAATTCTTCAATATACTCTTTCACACTCATGTCTCTTTGTCTCAAATTTTGCATCTTTCTCAACAAGCTAACTTGGTAATCAACATGAAGGAATTTTTTCTTTACTTTTTCTACCATCTTCATCCAAGTTATGATCTTCTCCTTTTCTCTCCTTTGTCTATCAGTTTGCAAATACTCCCACCATAGTGAGACATGAGCTATGAACCTTATAATTACAATCTTGACCTTTCCATTATCAAGAATGTTTTCATATGGAAAGAACTTCTCCATTTTAGAGATCCAATCCAACATAGAATTTTTTTCCAATTTCCAATCATATCAAACAACTTCTACAATAGACTTTGAATTTTCCCTAGATAATACTCTCAACAACTATGAGGCATTGCCCTGACCCATCCTAGCACTGATGATAGATTATCATTTTGATACTTATGACTCGATATGTCAGAACATTATTGATGCACTGAACCTTATTATGCTATTTATGATGTGTGATGCTTTACTTTCAGATATTTGATTTTGTCATTTAATGCTTTATGAACATGTATGATGATGAAGTGAATGAATGAAAAACTAACACATTGAATTTTCCAATTTAATGAGTAGAATAAGATAAAAAATTGAATTGTAGAAAAATGGATGTTTAATTGATATGACTTTTCTAATATGTAAATTTCCTAATGCATGTGATTTCTTGAACCTACTAATGTGTGCAATGAGTGTGTAGGATATGTAGCCGAGAAACCTAATGAAAAGACGGAACTAAAACCCCTTGTTAATTTGTGCTATCTTTTCATTGTCTTCTTTGAAGGTTGTAATTGGTCTTAAAATTTTGCTAGCATTTGGTTGGTAAATATTAAGTTTTTAAGGCTTTAAAACATTAAATTTAAGTGCCCTAGGGGTAAGGGTATGGGTGGGGAGTACTTTCCACCCCCTTAGCCTCCTTGTTTGACTTTTAGGGTCACTCAAAAACCCTATTTTTGGTTGATTGTGAAAATTGATTGTCTTCTCCATGTATTGGTGACTCAAACTCCATCTAGAGTTTGCTTGAAATCTAGTTGAGTTAAGGATCATACTTAGAGGATTTTGGAGTAGTTTTGGGGTTGTTAACAAATCTCTAATTTTAGAGAAAGTGGAAGATTGAAGGAAGAAAAAGGGAAATGCTCTTCTCAACTTACCATTTTACCATAACTCTTTGTGAAGGTAGGATTTCTTCACTCATTTGGTTTTGTTCTTCATGTTGTTCATGCTTGAATCTTGCATAAAGTATTGTGTTGTTCTTGTTTTTGCTTTCTTGTGTGTTCGGATGGATTTGGAGGGCTTTTTTTTTGTTTGTTCTTGATGCATTCTTATGCTTGTCTTGATGATTTGTTTTTGAGGGGATTTCATGGGGATTATTTCAGTATTATTCATCCTTGGATAGGGAAGAAGTGTCCATGTATGGGGGTAGGGCCTTAGTTGGACCTGAATGGTGTAGAGTCTCCTCTCATGGTGAGAGGAGGGAAAGAGGGTAGGGTATATGGGCCCCTACTTGCCATCATGTGTCTTGTTTGATATTGTGAATTCTTGAATATGGAAACGAATGAAAATCCTTATGGTATTAGCCTCAAAATGGCCTTGTAGAAGAATGAAAGTTCTTGAAGTTTTAGCCCCAAAAGGGCTATGTTATAGCATGGTGGTTGACATCTCCCATTGGGAAAATCCACCTCCCCCCTAGTTAGGTTCTATGTTTAGAACTATTGTGTAAAATCGGGTTGGGGTGTATGCTTAAAATTGCTCTTGATGTTGTGATGTTCACCCTGGGTCATCTCTTGTCTTCTCCTTGTATTTCCTTGAAGTTTTGAAGGTATTGGAAGAGAATACTTGTGAAGTATTTTGAAGAGATTTCATTTGAATTGTAATATTATGTAAAATGTATTTGAATTTTGATGTATTGGAAAAGACATCGGGCTTACTTACTAGTTCTTTCCCGATTGAGCCTTGAACCAAGATGAATAATAGAGAAAGAAAAAGATTATGAAATTCACCTTGTATTGCTCTCATGTGATTTCAAGTTTTGCATATGTTGTGAGAAAATAGATTGATAGATAATGACTTTGAATTACGAATTTTCAAGTTTTCAATTATGTTAATAAAAAAACAAATTGATATGTTGAAGTTTCAAATTTGATGTTACATAGTAAGAGAAAATAAAAATCCTACATTGTGATCACAAAGTTATCTCTCTCCTTGTTAAGTTTCATAGTTGACAAAATCAAATTTGATTAAGAATTTTGGCTCCACCTTGAATTTTGAATATAAAGGAATATATACCTTGCTATGTGATGATTTATAAAATATAAATTATAGCAGAGAAAAGAAATTATAACCTTTGTCACATCCATGCATTAGCATGCTTAAAAAGGGGAATCAATGTTTCATTAGGTTAAAAATCACTCCTTGTATATATATGTATATAGCAAGTAAAACATGTCAACACTTGGCCAAAATTGACTTCAAAATAAAAATGTGCATTTGCAGGAGTGAAAAACCTCTCTAGAAAATGTATGCGGAAAATTTTAATTCCCCCCCTAGGTCATAGAGAATATTCTCTAAATTATTCCTTGAATTTCAACTAAAAATTAATGTTAAATCTTTTTAAAAGGATTATAAATTAAATGCATTTACAATTAAAATATTAAATGGACATCTTGTGACATGTCTCAACAACAAAACTTTATGCATTCAGTACCTCCTTATAGCTATCATAACCTAACCACTAGACTTGATTGCTATTAACCCTTGTGATCTTAGGCTTCAATGCCTATACAAACATAAATTGGTAAGGGAAGGCTAGTCATATTTCTCAAGATAAAGTAATTAATTCTAACTTCCCTCATAGCCAGAAAATTCTTGTCAACATCTTGACTTGACCCATGAGATATGGCAATTTGAATGGGAAAAAGACATTAATGGTGTGTAGGTTGTTACAATTCCAAAACTCTTATTCTTTCACCTCTCTACCATCCCAAGCATACTTCCCTAGGAGAGAGTGTACTTGGGCTGCAAATTTCAGCCCTAAGATAGTGTGTCACTTCCTTGGTAGACATCCAAGGCAAGTGGGTGGGTCAACTTTCATCCCAAGCAAAAGTTTAACCTTCTTTTACTGACACCACCTTCCTTTTTGGGATCTCCATCATTCCCTTGAGGTTGACTATTTTTGGGCAGTGCTCCCTAGGTAGCATGCCAAGCATCCTAGGGTAGCGTGTTCAGGCATGGGAGAATGGGGAAAGTGGATGGGACAGTCCACTTGTCCCTTTGCCAAGTGTAAGTTTAGTTGAGGGTGAGTTAGGGGATTGTTTAGTTAGGAGTTAATGTAGGATACTATGCTTAAGATAGTAAGTCATTTTTTTATTAAGATTGTTAGTTTAGTATTAGTTTAGTAGGATTAGATGTTAGGTTAGTATTAGAGTAAATTCATTTAAGTTAGAATGTTAGTTACCTTATTCTAGTTTAGTTTGCTGTCATTTAAAATTTTAGTCTTAAAAATTGGTAGAATTTTAACATGTACATTTATTCATGGATTAATATTAGTTAGTTATTGTTAATAAAGTTTCGAGGTAGATTTAGGATTGTTGTATTATGTTTAGATTAGTTTTAGTTTATGTGATAATTAGTCTATATTAAATATGGTTAAGTTATGTGTTAGTAATGTGTAGTTTATGTTGTTTGAATATCGGTTATTCAATATTCTAATGTGTAGAAATGTTAATTGGTTACTTAGATTTTAGTTGTTCTATATTGTTAAAGTTCTAAAGTTAATTAGTTTTATGTTGTATTTGTAATGTTTTAAATATTAGTGATTAGTATCATTTGGTAATTTTGTTAATTGCAAGTTGTTTTATTATTCTAGTTCAAGTTTTAATTTAGGATATATGTTAAGTAGATTAATTTAATATGTTGGTGGATATTAGTTAGTTCGGTAAGATAGTGTAGTATAAGTTAAAGTTGTTATCATTTATTGTTAGTACATTTTGAAATTATCACAATTATTATTAGAAGATAGTTGAGTATTTTTCCTTACATATTTAGATAGTATAGTTGGTATGCATGTTGTTTAGTTATTTTAATTTTAAATATTTTCATGTTAGTGTAATTAATTTTTCCACTTAAATGATAAAATTTAATAAATTAAGTTAGCTTAGTTCAAAGGATAGTGTGGTTGAAATTAGATATGTTAACTTTATCTAGAAATTAGTTTTAATTAAATAAAAAATTTAATTAGTATATCCAAAGGGTTTCAAGTACATTTTGTACTTATATCTTATCTTATAAATTAGTACTAATCATTTAGTTATCTGCAGATTGATTAATTTAGATTTAAATTAAGTAAAGTTTTTAACCAATAAGTATGTTCTATTTAAAACAAGCTTATGTTAGACTAATGAATTAATGAAACAAATGTTAATATCAATCTTATAGTGAGAGTTCTATTTAATGATTTATTTCTCCTCAAGTTTATAATCTTAAGATGTAATGTAGAGAACCTATACTTTAACTTTGAACAGAAACATATCAAACTTAGAGTAGTTTAATTTTTAACTTTAAAAAAAACATTTGTTGTGTGTTTTGCCCATATATTTTGGGCATGACAAAAACCTTGCTTCATCTTGGTCTTCTTTAGATTCTAGATTAGGGTTTGGTGCTACTGCTTCATCATCATTTACATCATCAAGATGTGATCCTCTCATCTGGGTTGTTTCCACAACACCTAATTTGGATGCAATTTGTCTCAATGTATCCAATATTGCATTATAAGAATTTCCTCTACCTCAAACCATCTTTAAAAATCTAGTTCCTGGAAGATCGTAACCCTCTACAAGTTATAGGTCAAATCCATAGATCTATAACCCAAAAACCCAATCCACTCAAGCTTCTACATGATCTAGTTACCACAAGTAAACCTCAAGGTCTAATACCACCTAACACAGGGAGACATGAATAGCTAGGGCCAAAGGCACACCCACCTATACAAACCACCCTACAAGAGTTAACATAGTTGAAAACAAAACACAAGAACAACACAAAGGAGAGAGAAAAAAAGATGTTTATATATTCATTAGATAATCAACATACATGCCCAACTATAAGGCCTCATGGGTTATGACCAATTGCAAAAATACAACTTTTAGATTCACAGTCAAACTTTAAGTTCATAGTTCCATACACATATCACTTCCTTCCCATCATCTATGTTCTCTAAACTCAATCCTAGACTTCCTTAAATACTTGTGCAGCCACAGGTTGACCTATTACAAAATTAAATCTTACATTAAATGCATGTACAACTACATGTTGACATACATCACATATTAACTACCTATAATAGAATTAAGTATGAGCAAGGTTAGACCAAACTGGAACCAAACACAAATCACTCGATAAATGAAGACTTCACCAAACACTAGCACTCGACAATCACACGAGCTAGACATCTAAAGAGTCACTTGGCATTAACTATGAACTCAACATCCTTCAATGCTCAACAACCATGGAGCACTCAACAACCAAAGGGTCACTCAAAAACCAAAGGAATTGCTCGAGAACCAAAGGAATCACTCTAGAACAAAGAAATCACTTAGTAGCAACTAGAAAAATTAACAAAAGGGAAGGATTACAAGGCAACCTAGGATGCTCCTATATCAATAAAGGTCATTATATTTTTTCTAAAGAAATGAAGTTAGAGAATAAGAGGGATGCAGAAAGATGATCAGTCCAACTGTGGAGTGTTGATATGACATAGATGTCATCTTTCTAAGATTTGACAAATATTTTGTCTCTAAGATGAGGATTTTATTGGTTGGAAATAGTCCTAGAATACCTCAATCATTATAAGAACTGATTAGACCATAATATTATGCAAAAGGGTTGAAGGTAAATCACAATTGGGGAGACATTATCCCATTTGAAGTCTCATTTTTTTTCAGAATATATGGTTTCCAAGGAAAGCCTCATGTTCTACCTTACAAGGTGTCTTTGAAAGATGGAATTGCAAAAATCTTATCGCAGATAGGATGACTTGAAGAGGTAGTGCTTGTAGGGTGATCAAGAGGTAAGATCTTTCCAAGTTTCACTGTTGTTTGTAACTTTGTAATCACTAAAGGGGGATGGAAGCACTTTACAATTTTTTTGGATAAATATCAGATGACACTGTCCCATTCCCATTTTATAGACCCTAAGGGTTTTAATGATATATTCAATGAAAGGACTAAGGTTAGATCCTATGAACATTTTGTATATTTTTCAGAGGATAGAATTAGGAATGAATTCGTTTTGTAAGAACAAAAAGTCAGAAAAGAGAAGTGGAAAGGATATAGTAAGGTTCTTGAGTTTATTAATTCTTTTCCACCAAAATATAACCCCCTTGCTAATAAGAAACATTGAGGTATTAGGATAGAAATACTTATGAACAATTTTTCTAGTTTTATGGAAACCTTAAATGAAAAGAAAGCAATATTAACCCAAACTTATTTAGATATGGAAGCTAAGGTAGATGCTAGATTAGCTAATAGGGTAATCACATCACCAAAACAATACACATTACAAAGAAGACCTAGGTATGTGGTGGAAAAGAGTGTACACCTCATACCTCTTTATAAGATGCATCTTTCTGAAAAACACCTATTGTACCTACTACCAAGAAATAGAAATTATAATAGGGTTCTTTTTCTTGGATTGAAGAGTATTCCCCCACAAAAAGTTTGCTTCACATAGAAGATGAAATGTCCTTAAGGGAAAACCTAAAACAAATGAGAGAGGAGAATGACATTGTAATCATGATAGGAAATATTGAGGAAGGAATCTTGGAGGAGACACTTGTACCTACATTAGCCCTCACTATGGGATTTTTAGAGGAAAGGAGATTGACCTTATAGTGGAGGAGGCATCTAAGAAGTTCTTCAATGATGATTTTTTTTTTTAAATCAAGATCTTTTACTTAGTTTCGTGGAGAAGAAATTGTTGGTATAAATAAGTATTTACTATTTACACTTTGCTTAAGTTTTCTTAGGCTAATACATATTCATATTAGTTTTCATGTAGACACCTAGGATTTTTCATATTCATGTGAATTTTCATATTGACAATCTAGTAGTTTATGTACTACATCTCTTTATGAGATACACCTTTACATTCTTATCCTCACATTGTTGCATGTATATTCATGCCCAATGGAGGATAATCCACTCTTGGTGGACATGTACTTAGTTGGTATACTTATCTCTTTGTTGAATCCTAGTCATATCAATTGCCATTATATACAAGGCACTTCTATGAAGTACTCATCTAATTATCTTACATCCAATGATCTAATTAATCCATTCTCCTTTGATCATATATTGTCTCTCTTGTGCTATGTCTTGAGCTTCTAGATCTTGGCATTTCATTTTTGCCTTAGGAAAATTCTTAGATGGTATCAAAGCTATACCAAATTCTTACATGGTATCAATGCCAGGAGTTTCATTACATATCCATTAGAGAGGGAAAAAATTGCAAGTCAAGAGTGGAGCTTGGTAGTGCAAATCAAATGTTGGCATCATATTTAGAAGGTCAAAAAACCCTTAAATTGAGTATTTTTTTTAATCAAAATCAAATATCTAAGGTGAAATCTAGAGCCATTTGATTTTTAGAGGTGTGACAGTGGTGATTTAGAAAAAATAATTACAAAGGTGATTTTCAAACAACGATATCTCCCTTACACGGACTCCTTTTGATTCAAGAGCATCCAAAGGTATAAGGGAAATCTTGTGTCACCCAAAAGAAATGTACCTAAATATAGTTTATGTTTCATGTGTTTTCATTTCTTGATACCCATTTGGGTCAAATAAAGGTTCCAACTCTCACAGTTCCACTGTCAGTGTTCTAGGTTAGAGTATTTAAGCACCTTGGGATATGTGTAAATGCCAAAAAATAGGACTATGTAATTGAGCCATAATTATGGTGAATCAGAATGGTTAAATTGGAGGGAGGATTAAAATTTTAATTTAGAAGATTCTAGAAGAAGAATCAGGTCAAAAGGCTGCACGGTTTGAAAGTTATCACAGTTTTTCAATTTCTAGAGACCTCCTAAGAATGCTTCAAAGTCAAGTTCGAGGCATTAAATGACCTTTTATAGGGGAAAAAAATGGGGAATGAGAAAAACTGGTCCATAAGGCTATAGAGCACTCTAAGAGCTTTCTAAAAATGTAAACGGTTCGTCGATCGGAGCTACGGTTCAAAAGTTATGCCTCCCAAAATTTTGGCTACCATTTCTGGATTCTTCTAATTTTGTACTAACTTCTAAAGTGACTTTTGGAGCCTTCCATTTTGGTGGTCGATGCCAACTAGAACTTTCTAGAATGTATTCCTAATCCTTAACCCTTTGGGGTCTATTTAAAGACATTTGTGGCATTGTATAAGGCAGTTCGGAGTGGAGTTTGAGAGAAGGTACTGGGAGAAGAAATTATCTCCAGATTTATGCTATTGTAAGCCCATAGGGCATGTTTTGGAGTCTATTTCTCTACACTAAGAGTACTAGAATATTTTCACAGTTAATAAAATTTTCGCTTTCATGTTGTGTCCATTTTGTGCTTGGGTCTTGTCCCCATCACCTTTTCTTGAGCAATTATTTTGTTTTGGGGTAGAATTTTGTGATCTACACATTGTTGCAGGTTGTTTGCAATCCATGTTCCTAAATTTTTCAAAAAATCACAAATCCTAATTTTTGCAACTTTAAAGGCTTTGTTCAAGATCATATGGACACATATTCAGGTGCTATTGTTTTTGAAAGTGCGTGATTTTTGTCTACTTTCTAGATCTAGTATCAATTTGGACTAATTTGGAGTAAATATAGTAGTTTTAATTCTAGTCTCATTTTGGCCTACTGGCAATTGCAATTAATTAGATCCTTGAGAGTTTTATGTCTTAGCTTGATAAGTCTGATATAGCTTCATATTTGTTTTTGTAACTATCAAAATCAAAATTCCACTTTGGTTCATTTTCACAAGTGGAAATTGTACATGCACTAAAATAAAGTGCCATAATCATCCACTTTGGGGGGGTTCTTTTATTGAGTGATTTGGGGGGTCTGTCTTAAGTGTTTGCACTTCTCTTTCTCTTGTGTTCTTTTATTTTGCAGCATGGGTTCTCCTAGGTTTCTACTTTTAACTCAACATAATTATGCTACATGAAAAATTAGAGCATGGAGTAAAATGATAGAACCATGGTCATACAATCTAATCCTGATAAATAAAATGAATGGAATCATAACAAGAATATTGTTATTGGTACTTTGAGGAAGTGTGTACATGAAGATCTTATCTTCCATATTGATAATTGTAAAATAGTAGAGGAAGCATGGGATAATTTTTCTAGCTTGTATGCAAAAGTAGACAAAGATAGGGGTTTTGAACTTGATGAAAATATCATGTCATTATATCCAAAGGAGTTTAACACAATTCAAGACTATATCACCAAGGCACATGAGCTAAGGTCAATGGTTAAGGATTATGGAGTTACCGTAGAGGATGAAAATTTTATGTATAACTTGATGAAAAAACTTCTTCTAGAGTATGCATCATTTTTTTTGAGCTTCAACACTCATATGTTAACCCTAGGTTCTTCCTACACCATGCCTTCATTTTATTCCTTCATAGAGATGTTGATGGTAGAACAATCAAATTTGATGAGCATGGTGATTCTCAAGTCTTCAAAGTCCAAAGCATTGGTGGCTAGTAAAGGGAATTAAGGAAAAGGGTCTAACAAGAAGCACAAATCATGGAACCAAAATACACAAAAAGAGAAAGAACACTCAACCTCCTCACCACAAGACAACAACAAAAATAATGGAAAATCATCCAAGAAGGAGTTTCTTACTTGTGCATATTGCAAGAAGAATGAACATGAAGAACATCATTGTTACAAGAAGGAAATTGATAAACTCAAGAATCTTCTGAAGAAGGATCAAATTAGTCTACCTTCAAGAATAACTACTTAACTCTCTTCTTCACATTCAAATTTTGATAAAGAAAAGGATCACATGGGAAAATTTCAAGCATTAGTAGCTACTTCAAGTCAAGATCCAGGGAGATGGCTTCTAGATTTAGGGGCTTCTCATCATATGGCATCTTCAAAGTTTATGTTTTCATCATTTGATCCTTGTCATACTCAACCTATCTTGATGGGAAAATCATACTTACATGAATGTTATTGGGATGTATACTTCAAAGATGTGTTGTATGTACCTAACCTAATTCATAATCTTCTTTCCATCTATTAACTCACTCATGGAGATAGAAGGACTATGGAATTCACACCTGATTCAATTTATATTAGAGACTTGGAGACTAGAAAGATCATTACTACAAGGGTTTTTAATCATCCATATTAACTATACAACTTCCTAAACTTTGGTCATGATGATGATAGTATTTTTTAACAAATTTTGATCATATTTCTAGTGATGATTCAGATTTTGAGGAGAAATTTGGCTACTTGAACTTGGGTGTTCTCACATGTGATCAAGTTCTTGAGCCATCCATTAATTCTCCTCCTACTAATATTACATCTACTATTGTTCTTGATGATAGTTGTATTTACATAGCCATGGATTCAAGTGATTTAGTGTAGTAGGATATTCATTATCTTCCAGACTCAGTTCCATGGGATGACTAGTTGATAAACATTTCTAGTTTGTTTGTGAAGTCCTATATTGTAGATTTGGGAGACACTATTGATTACATTAATATTTTCTTTGGTGAAGATGATCCTTCTTTATTTTTTGCAAAGGAGCATGCTAACCCTCATCTTCATCCTCTACTTGATTACTCTTTTGAGATTGACATGATGTTAGATCCTTTGATATAGTAGTCGGAGGAGGTCACTTTATTTTTAGAGGAGATATTTGAGTCTTTGATACATGTTCTAAATTCATCATTAGTTGAGCCTGATTTTTCCTTTTTAGTAGAGTGTCACAATACATATGATTTGGAGGAGACAAATTTTAGTATTGACATGGGGACACTTGAGCAAGTTTTAGAGATCCCATATATTTTGATGTTTCTTCCTATAGATGGTGGAGGCTTCATTCATACACCTTTGGTTCTATTTCTTCCTAAGGGGAGGAATGTGGTTCTACACTAATGGAGGAGATTCTACATTAATCCTTGCACATCTACCATAGGTGTATATTCTACATTGATGGTAGGCTACTTTGTCTATCTTCCTCTTCTTCTCTCTTATTGTGGGGGGGAAGGGGATCCTTTCCTCATGTGAGGTCTTCTCTCTCATTTTCTCTTATTGTAATTATCTCTCTTTTTGGAGAAGGGTTTTTCCAATATGGTTTTTCCTCTTTCTCCACCTTATGAGAGATTGCATTGCATATATTTTGCACTTTCATATTTGTACATTGGTACCTAACATGGACTAGTAGGCAAGATCCATCTTATATTATTATCTAGCTTTTATGAGCTTAAGTAAATTCTCTTGAGTTTCACTTAAGGGGGGGTGTTGCTATAAATAATTATTTACTATTTACACTTTACTTAAGTTTAATTTGCATAATTCATATTCATATTAGTTGTCATGTAGACACCTAGGAGTTTGCATATTTGTATGAGTTTTTATGTTGACAACATAGTAGTTTACACTCTAATTGAGCACATGTTATCTACTACATCTCTTTATGAGATACACCTTTACATTCTTATCCTCACATTGTTTCATGCACATTCATGCACAATGGAGGATAATACACTCTTTGTGGACATGTGCTTAGCTAGTATGCTTATCTCTTTCCTAACTCCTAGTCATATCAGTTGTCTTTATCTACAAGGCACTTCTATGATGTATTCATCCAATTATCTGATTAATCCATTCTCCTATGATAATATCTTATCTCTCATGTGCTATCTCTTGAGCTTCTATATCCTAGCATTTCATTCTTTCCTTAGGAAAATTCTTAGATGGTATCAGAGCTATACTAAATTCTTATAGAAACATTAATTTCTTTTAGGTGAAATGCAAAATGATTAAAGCAAAGAAACCTAATAGGGAGGACTCTAAAATTGAAGAATAGGTAAAAGATGACCTCATGGAAGGACTTGCATATATAACCCCTAAAGGGGGTAGGAATATACTAAAGAATTCAGGAGTTTTAATATTACCTTAGTGGGACATTGCTAATGCAATTTTTTTTTGATTTAGTGAGGAAGGTAAAAGACACCTAGTTTAAGGAAAAGGAAGAAGTCTTACAAGCCCATAAGGGGTAAAAATATTGTTATGACCATCAAGCCTTGGTAATATGGTCAATTCAAAAAAAACAAGAATCCATAATTCAAGAGGTTTTAGATTCTGAGCATATAGGTAGCCTTATGGTCTATAGGGAAGATGGGGTGGACAGTGAAAGAGTGTGTCAGATGACCAAAGAAATGATAGATTTTTGGGTAGTGGTTGTTTCTAAAGACAAAAATAATTCCCTTGAGTTAAATACAAAATTGGGAGGAATATGAAGAAAGATGAAATAAAATACACTAGATGGAAGCAATGATTGCTTAGATGGATAGACAATTTGGGAAAAGAAATGTAGGAAAAGTATATAGTCAACCAAGGATTACTTATCATCCTCATCCTCCAATTACACCTTTGAATAAAAATCCCATTATAGAATTACCAGCTACCCCACAAAAACCCCAATTATATATAGCTAAAGAGCTTGAGGAAGAAAAGAAAAAATTATGGGCAATGCATGTGGAATTGGATGTTTGGTATGAAGACAAATAACAGATACTTTTATGTATCTAGTGGGTAGGGTAGGTTGGCCTGCATTTTATGAAAAATTGTCAAAATTAATGGATATATAGAATGAGCTAAGAACTAATGAAGCTAGTTTGAATCCAATTATTAATAAATGGAACAATAGGGATAGTGATGTTACCATTTTATGTTGTTCAATCATTAGTATTTCTTGTGAACAAGTAGAAAATACATTTGATATTACTAATGGCCTTTCTAATTTTGATAATAAGAGAATTATGTTCTAGAGTAGAATCATGAATTATTTTTCAAAATATCTTCATAATACTTTTGGGCTTTTTGCTTATGTGCTTAAGGCTAGAGATAAAATGAATAATAAAAAACAATGTGCCAAGGATTTACATGAATTGATCTACATCAGATTAAATAAATTCATAAATGAAAAAGATCATATATAGTTTTCCAAGACAACTGAGGAAGTTGTGTAGGTTTAGATACCCTTTGATTCTTTCAAAAAGGATTTTTATGAAATTGACAAATTATGAGAAGATGTCCTAAAGAAACAACAAGAGATTTTGAAATTCAACTGGCTAGATGATTCGCTTTTCAACAAGTGGATGTCAAATCTTGCTCAAGAAAATCCATTAATATCTAAAGGAACTAATGAAGATGGTTCTATTATAGATGAATTGTAGATAATCAATGCATTGAATCAAACATAGGAGAGGTAAATAGAGCAATTAACTACAATGACAGATATGGAGGTTCAAACTAATGATTTAACAAGAGAGCAACCAATTGTAACTATTGATTTTGAAATTCAATCTAATGATCTAGGGGGAGAGCAACAAGTCATAATCAAATTTTAGAAATTAGAACCTAACTCATAACATACAAACCAAGTGCTCCCATAGTTAGAGGAATAATAGATGCATCCACACCGAACATCACATGAAGCCTCCCAACAACAAGAAGATGCAATAGAAATGGCCTTGTTGGCCTAGTTTTCCACCTTTTATAATTTTGTTACACTTTTTAGTGAAAACCCATTAGTCCCATGTTTAAATTGTGAGATGTGTTTCAAACCCTAGATAAAATTATTAATAATTTTTTCAAACCCTTGTTATGTGCCCTAGCAATTCAAAATTTTGGAAAGAAATTTTTCTAAAAATTGCATAGGTAGAGTATTACCCTAAGGTTTTTTTTTTTTTTTTTCCCATATTTATTTTTAAGTTACTTTATATACCCCATTTTTTAAACCTTTCCTTAACCATGGTTTCATCTTTGTTAAATCCCCTAATACTTTACAAAATGTTTCAATGACTATGATTTACCTTTGTGAACTGTTGATCTCTGGAAGATAAACAATGAGTGCATGCTTGCATTGAGAATTTGCTCAACTTTTAGCAAATGCAAGCAAGTGCCTATTTTCCATGTAGTACATCATGATGCTAAGCTCTTTAATGAGATGCAAAGAACTGGAGGATCTTAGGGTTTTTATGAATTGTTAGGGGTTGTCATGGCACATTAGAATTATGAAGCTATCTCGTTGGTCATGTTCAATAAAGGAGTTACCTTTCCATATTATAACATTGCATTATTGATTATGGGAAGATCCATAGTAGGCATCTTGCCACTTCATGGAGATGTGTGAACTTTAACTAATGCAATAAAGTGCCTACTTGCCATGTGTACTTAGTGATGTCATGCCTCTTAGTTTAAAAGGTGTTGAAGTAGGTGGAGACTATTAGGAAACACTAGATAAAGTACATCTTTCTATTGGTTGACCTTGTTGATTGGGGTGTAAAAAAGGTATGATGTATAACACCATTGACCTTTGAAAGATGAATAGAAGGTCCATCCCTGCAACATGAAAATGACTAAAATTTAACTAATGTGCGAAAGTGCCTATTTTCCATGCAGATAAGTGGGGTCAATTATTTAGAAGCTTTCCTAGTCATGCCAGGGTGGAAAAGCATATTGATATGGAACACAATGATTGGTGGGATGGTCTATGTGTTTGTTGAGATGGAAGGTGACTGAACCAATGGGCCCATGTCTTTTAAGTCAAAATATTAAAGATAGAAGGATTTTTGTGATCATCACTCTTTGGAAGATTGATAATTGACACTTCACCGCTTTGTGAAAATACTCAAATGTTATAAAATGTGGGAATGCATCCTATTAACATGTGAAAATTTCCCAAAAAAGGGTTAATGAAGCCATTTTGAGTTCAAATCAAGCTGTCTAATTCTTCATAATTGACAGTTGAGTTTCAAACTTCATAGTGCGATGCAAAATCTGACTGTTGAAGCATTAAATTTTATCAATGTTGTCTCATGTGAGCTTAATACTACAATAAAATTCCCAATTTTTCTATTATTGAGTAAAAAGACTAGAATTCTCATAGTGTAATGATTTCTAGAGTAAAGGGTAAGATTTTTCAAGGGTTTCAACACATTACTGAGTGATTTACAAAGATAAATTGCAAAAATACCTCCATGAAAGGATTTTTCTAGAAAAGTTGATTATCTAAAGAGAGTGGTTCATGATGATTTCCTAGAAAAAATTCCACAATAAATGAATGAATTAGTTAGGGGTAGAGAGCTTATTCCAAAGAGCCCTATATTACTTGTTGGTGAGGGTTTCTATGAGAAAGTAAACTAGTTGAGGGATGTAGAAGTGTATGTTGGAGGGTTGGAACTTTTTCAAAAATTTCTTGTAGAAAGGAAATTAGATACTCTAGTAAATAATGTGTGGGAATTTGACATAGGAAAATTGATTGTCCTAGGGGTTTTCTTTGATGATGATTTACTAAAAGTAATGGAAAATAAATATGACCCAATTTCTAGAATTGTGAAGAACCATGTGGGTGATAATCTCTTTAGGGTTTTACCTAAATTTATTAGAGAAATTTTTAAGCTAAACCCTAACCATGTTGTTCATAAAGGAATAGACATAGAAGATCTCCAAGCTAGATATGATGCACAAAGGATGTATCTAAGGTGAGAGCCATTATACCAACATTTTGTTAAAAATTGGATCATTACTCTAGGTCACACAAAAAACCCCTGAGCCCTTTATTGAAAAAATATTTTAACCCTAGGGCATAGGTATTATATTTTTCTCTTTGTAAGAATTTTTGTATGGATGAATAAGATCACATTCTAGGCTCTATTTTCCTTATTATTGCTTAGACTTTTCAATATGGAATGAGTTCAATTCTTGATTTTTCTAATGTATGTATGCCTATATAAAGGAGTTACCTTTTTCTCTAAGGAGATGAAGCTAGAGTTAGAAAGAGATGGAGAGAGACTCTCTATTCAATTATGGAGTGTAGATATGACATGATAGGTACCTAATGCTAGTTTTTTTAGATATGATAGATATTTTTCTTCTAGGCTAAGAATGTTGTTAGTAGGGCATAGCCCTAGGATACCATAGCCTTTGTTAGAATTGATTTGACCTAAAGATCTTTCTAGAGGACTGTTGGTGAGCCATAATTGGGAAGATATCATCCCATATGTTATTTCCATTATTTTCAAATTTTATGGTTTTTTGGGAAAGTCAAATGTATTTCCATACAAAGTACCTTTGAAAGTAGGGATTGCTGAATTATTATGGCAAATTGGATCAATTGAAGAGAGGGATTTTCTAGGTAAATCTACAGGTACATTCTTTCCATAAATTATCATTGTTCCTAGTTTTTTTTTTGTTAAAAAGAGATGGAGGAACTTTTGAAAGTTCTTAAATAAATATCAGATCATGCGTGTTGTGTAGACTCGAATTGATTTTATGACCTCCTTAGAGAAAGGAGTAAGGCCAAAGTCTAGGAGAAAATTGTATAATTTTCTAAGGACATAATTAGAAATAGGTTTTTATTTCAAGAATAAGAGATTAGAAAAGAGAAATGGATAGTTCACAGTAAAGTCTTAGACTTTATAAATGCTTTTGAGCCTAATTATGATCCCCTATTAGATAGAAATGTTGCAAATATAAGAGGATTAACTAAATGGAGAGGGGTAATCAGTTACTACTAAAATAAATCCCAGATCCCTTAGATGTTAGTACAAACTACAATCTAAAAATTGAAAACTACTTATGCTTGGTAAACACACATAAAATTTTCTAACTTGGTAAGTGCTTAGTAAATGCTCAACATACAAACTTTAGATGCTATCTATGATTAGAATTACTTTAACTTAGTTGTAGATGTTAGAGTAAATAATTATTATTTATGCTTTTACTTAAGTTTACTTGGGTTAAATGCATTTAGTTATTAGTTGTCATCTAGGAGTTGTTTACAACATGGGAGCTTTTTTCTATCTAAGTCATACTTATCTTCTCACCTTGATCAAGGATAATCCACCTTTTATGGATGTATGCTTAGTTGTCATTCTTATCTCCTAGTGGTTTCTAGCTTGGTCTAGAACCTTCTTAGAGGCCTTTATAAATAGGTTTTCCCATATCATATTGTACAACAATTTATATTTTGTCTGAGAATACAATTTTCTTATTTTAAGACCAAACCCTTGCCTCTTCTTGTCTTTTTCTTCTTAGTGACATGTTTTCTATGTGTAGGTGATTCAAGGGCTTGTGGATTTGATTTGCATATTTTCTCAAATCCAACATGATATCAGAGCTAGATCTATTGTAGCTTGTTCAATATTTTGAAAAAAAGGAGAAAGAGGGTTTGACATAATAAATTTGACATTTTTGAGCTTTTTTCTTTAATTTTTAGAGGTGTGATGATGCTGATTCAAAAAAAATAACTATAGAGGTAATTTTGAAATAGTGATAGCTCCCTCATACAGACTCATTTTTTCAAGCAATTTTTTTTTGTTTTGGGGTAGAATTTCATGATCTACACATTGGTGCAGGAAGTTTAACACCCCTATTCCTGAACTTTTCTGCAACTCAAAAATCCCATTTTCTACATCTTTAAAGGCTTCATTTGGGCTCATATGGACACATATTTCAATGCTATTTTTCTTAAAAGTGCATAATTTATTATCTACTTTCTAGATCTAGAATCAAATTGGAGTAATATTGAGCTCCTATTTTTTGTGTTGAAGTAGAGGCTTCTATTTTTTCTCTCTACATCTACAATCCATGCTCTTTTCTCAATTTTTACACTTTCTATACTTGTTTTTTTGCTATTTGAGGAATATCTTTATACATTTTGGGGGGGGGGGGCATTTTATTTTCTATAATTTACTTCAAAATAGACCCTTTTTCTTTCATCTTCTTCTCTCAATGTTAGATCCTTTTATTACTTGACTAATATCTCACAACTATCACATCAAGAAAGCACAAATGACTAGGCTTCTCATGTCATGAGGCTTATGGTCATGTATAGATGAGAACCAACCTTTTCTGTAGCACACTTTTAAGGTTCTTTAGGATGGAAACAAAATGGATGAAGCCATGGGATTGATTGCACTAAACATCTCAAATAGTCTATTTTTTCACTTGGATGTTTTGACCACTCCACGAGCTATTTGGACCAAATTCCAAACTTTGTTTGGCATAGTGAATGAATTAGAAGCACTAAAACTTCATGCAAACTTGGTTTCTATGACACCTACCAAATTCCCCACAATTGAGGACTTCTTGATGAAGTTCAAATTTATATGTATAGTTTTACAAGGATGTGGAAAAAAAAAAAAAGATACTAAGTGTATTTTTTTCGTACTCTCAAAGTTGTGAGGATAGTATCAGATCTTCTCTTCCACTTTCTAGTCCACTATGGATGCCTTGGGTGATAGACACTAGATGCCTTCATTTGAGACATTTTGTGATTCATTGACATGAGAATAGTCCAAGATCACTCGGATGGACTCACTTAAACATTCACATTCACAGACATTGCTTGCCAAGGATACATAGGAGTAGAAGCGGAAGTAGATATTAGATTCCTCTACTGGTTCATCCTCTTCTTCTAAGAAGAAAGAGAAAAACAAGACTAAAACTCCTACTTGTTCCTATTTTCAAAAAGGATATCATGATGAGAAACATTGTTTTTAGAAGAGATTTGATGACTATGAAAAATAGATTTTAGATTTGCAAGCTCTTCTTTAGAAGAGCACTATTTCTTCTCCATCCTCTTCTATCTCATAGGTTTCTACCTTTCCATCTTCTTCAATATCTTCACCATCTACATCATATTTTGGATAGGGTCATATTACGGGCATCCATTGCATCCCCTTCCCAAGTCCCTTAGATACGAGATTCGGGTGCTTCTCACCTTATGACATCTTCTCATGGTGTCTTCTCTACTCTTGGGGCCTCTCCCATTCCTCATATTTGCATGGGGAACAAAAATACCCTACCAATCTATGAGAAAGGTTTAGTTCACATGTAGGATGGTATATTCAATGATGTATTGTATATTCCATCTTCTGCAAACCTTCCCTCAATTTCTCAGATTACATGTAGTGAATCAAGGAAGATAGTTGAGTTCACTACTGATTTAGTCTTCATTTAGGATCATGCCATAGGAGGCCTTATTTCTAAAGGGATAGTTGATTCTTCCACTTGTCTCTACACCTTCTTGCACTTTTGCCAACTATCTTTGTTGGTCTAAATTTTCAAATGATAGAAATCCTTTGCCTGGATATAAAATCTTTAGATTGTCTCCATAAATTGATAAATAGGGTTTCTAGATAAGTTGTCCATTTGCAAGGCTTTCAAAGTTTTATGTGAACCCTATGTTTCTTTCCATTCATAATTGTTTGGGCACAAAATGTTTGAATTAGGTAAATTTTCTTTTTCCATTTATATCTTCCGTGCCCCAAGCTACTTTTCCTCCCAAAATTTCCTAGCCATCTGATCTAAGTAGATCCACCATTGTTATTTCCTCTCTATCAAAACATGGGCACTCTTTATGTATAGCGAGGTAGTGAGTGCCTGAAAGTAAAAAATAGGACCGCAAGATGAAGACACGACATTCAAAAATTTGTCTTCTAACTGATCATTCAGTCACAGACACCTAGAAAATGCTATCAAAATAGGAAAAGGGACCCAGTTGGAGACAATAAGAAATCAGCACTAGAATGATGATTTTTCTAATGTCTCACTATCTCTCTATTAGAAAATTTTTCCATATCAACGTTAGCAAAGTAGTAAGGTGTCGCAAAATCAAAAGTACAGTGGCCTCAAAATTTATCAGTAACTATGGTATGACCAGGTGGCATAATAAGCAATAATTGTTGTCAAAAACAATTGGCAGGAATGATAACAATTTGATGGGTCTTTGTATTTCATGGCACTGAGTTCTTTTCAAGTCATCAGAGCTCACTACCTCACTATCAAAAAAATTTGACTCCTCACCTTTAGTGAAGTAGCAAGGAATTGTAAAAACTAATAATTGGTGGGACCTGAGGTAATGTAGATGGCTGACCAGGCCAAAAGTAAAGTTTTTTTGATTGCCAGTAGTGCAAATTCTCCTATGTCAGCAATGTCTTGGACCTGTAAAAGCATTTGAGAGATCCCAATCGCTAGATAAAATTTCAATCAATGATCCTCACCATCTCGCTATAAAGAGTTGCACAATGTTTAGTCTTTGTGACATAGTGAGTGTAGGACCCACTTTTCCTCAGTGTACTTGGTGCAATTCCTCCAAATTTGATGTAATCTCAGATCAATGGCCGTCACTATCTCGCCATAAAAAGTTACTTGAACAATATGTATAGCGAGATAGCAAACGAGGGCTCACCAGTTTTTTTCCTAAGAAATACAATAAATATCATCTGCAAGATCAAGATCAGATCAATGGTTGTCACTACTTCGCTATAGTAAGGTGCTCATTCTTTATGTATAGTGAAGTAGCGACTTGTTGACATGTGTCCTTAGTTGCCAATGGGTCTAGATAGAAGTGCCACCAAGGGAAGAGCTATGTACATGGGAGATTTTCATTGGATTAGAAGGCCAACTTGTCGAGTGTGATACCTAGTTGTCTCTCTCTCTACCCCATGATCGTATGATTTCTAAGATTGACACCAAAGTTTTAAATACTGAAGGTGGTGCCACTCTGCACATTAATAAGATGTGAAAAGTTTCGCATGTGAAGTTAATAACAGAGTTAACAGGAAAGATTTTCTTAGTTTCACCTTGCACAAATAAAGATTTTGAAATCTTTTTTGAATGAAGATAATTACTACAAGGATCAAGATAAATCTGTTATGAGTGTGAAGCGATTGGTTCAAAGATAAATTGTAGAGTTACGATGAGCAAAAAACTCCAAGTAAGTTCCCATTCCATAATTTCCAAAAAAAATTTAGTATTGTATGGTTGAATCAAAGGATGGTTCCAAAGAGTTCACTAGATCCTGGGTTGTGGATAGCAGAGGGATTACTAGGTAAAAATACTTGGGCCTAGGATTGTAATATCCTGCATACTAGTTCAAACCGGTTTGCAAAAAAGAAGTGTTTTGTCCCATGTAGAAGTATATGGATTTTTGATAGAGGAAAACTAGTAATCCTGAGTGTTTTCTTAAAGTTTCATCTCTTTGAAACTATGGTAAGATGTTGTAGTCAAGTAACCAAGGTTTTGAGAAGGATAATGAATGAACCTGGTAAGATAACATCACTCTCAATTGTAACATCATCCTTTAAACAAATTTTCAAGATATCATAGACTAATGCTAGGGTAAAAAAAATGTGTGGGGTCCTGTGCGTAGTTTTTTAGGAAGATGAAGAAAATTTCATACTCATGGGTATGGTCTTTCTTGCTTTTTGTTAGAATGCACCTTTTTTGTATCAATGGATGGTAAATTTTGGTCAAAAGGTGGTTAAGAAAGTAGACATGGCTAGAAACTAGAAGTTACCCATTTTTTTATATTTGATAGCCACATTATCTCCCTGCTCAAAGGTTGTGCACTAAGTATTTTTTCCACTATTTCTAAAGCTTCGCATGATCAGAGAGGAGTGGAAAGTAAAGATGAATGTCACAAAGAAATTATCTTGATAAAACCCATGGGTCAAGGATAGAGTGCAATCATCAAAATAGATTTTGTTAGGGACAAGCTTAGCAATTACATATACGACAGAATCGCCATTGGAGCAAAATCAACAAAAGGAGGTGATAGACAGAAGCCCGCAAGAGAATGTGTGATTGGGATAACTTCCTATTAGATTTTTTCTTTTTAACAAATGTCTATGTCTTCCTCTTATAAAGGACACTTGTCATTTTCTCTTAGCCTAAAGCTTGTTGCATCTCACACTATATAAGTGAGATTTCAGGGCTAGAAAAAGGGTCTGAATTCTATTTTTCTAAGTGATATGGTTAGTCTATTTTTGGTCCATTGTATTGAGTAAAAGTTGGTGGTGTATTTTCTCTATTAGATCTTGAGAATAAATTAATATAGAATGATATGTGTTTCTTCTGGAGGTCATTCTGAGTCTATTGTAAATGGTATACAATTTTCAAAGAAAATGAATACAAATTATGAACTGTCCCCATATCATTTCTTTTTGAATCTTGTCTCCTTTTAATTACTTGGTTATATTGATATTGTATAACTAAAGGCTTGTGCAATTGGATGCAATCCAGTTAGGTCGTATATCTGTTTATCACTGTTGTTATTTCAATGGATTAAGTAAAAGCTTTGGTGAATGTGATAAGGTTGTTGTAGTAGTGGAAAGGGTTTTGAATGATAAATTCTAATAAAAATTGCTGATAAAATTTGTTGTAAGGCAACAAATTAGATCTAGAAATTTGTAGTAGACTCTATACCCCAATGGATTAGGCACTGACCAAATTTGATCTAGCTGAAAGAGGAGTATGTCACAAATGGTTGTCAAAAATGCAGAATTAAATCAATTTTACTTTTGTTTCCTGTAGATCTTAAAATTTGGCCAGTACTCGTCTGCATGGAATATTTTAGCTTCAGTTAGCCACTTTTGCTAAGAGCACTTGCAGATCTATATAAGAATTTTTGGCCAATCTGTTATATGGGATGTGTTTATCATGTTATCAAGAATTGTGTATGTATTTGAGGATTTGAGATGAGAATCAGAATGAAACTAAAAATAATCCTCATACAGTTTTCCCAATCTTGAATCATCCTTGGGTATACCCACCCTAGTTTTGCAAAGCCAGAAGAGTAGAAAACCACCCTTGATTTTGTTGAAGTTGGGCCCAAATTCTTTGCACATGAAATTGTTAACAAGAGTTGGCTAGTCTTTAGATTGTATGAGTAATATCATCTTGGTATTAAGCATTTTGTTGCTTAGTAGTTTTAGTTCATTCTAAAACACCAAAAAAATGGTGACTCTGTTGGGGACTGTATTCAATAAGAATGACAGACAAACCTTGAGAATTTAAGAATGGCTTTAATACAGTAAGAAGATGTGCATGGAAATGTTACAAGAGTAAGCTCTTTGATGTGTTTTTCTAGTTTTCTTACTTAGTTTTCATGCACCCAGTATGTTTTATCCAATTGCAGTAGTATTCTTCAAGATTGAATGTAGATTGTGTTCTTATTAAGTGTTATTTTCAATCAATTCAATCGATTGTGGTTTTTAGAATACTATTGTAAGATCAGAGTTAGAATGGTCTAAAAAGGTTTTCTCTTTTTACAGTGTTTAAAAGTTTTGCAAAACTCTAGAAAGTGAAATTCTAGTTCAGATCTATAATGATGCAAATTATGTTTCAAATCTTTCTCACATAAATGAGTGGGGAATCTATCTAAAGGATCTCTGAACTAGTGTAAATCGGTTGTATAATTGCTTTCAAAGAGTTTTCAGTTGAAATAAGTAGATCTAAAAATTGTGTGAATTTTCAAGAAAAAAGAGATATCTATATAAGTTTATGACTAGTAAGTTTCAAGGTGTTGTTTTATTTGTTGTTAAAAGCTTTTGAAATGATAAATGCGAATTACTACTGTGATTTCATTTCTCTCCTCAAGGAGATGGCAACTCTATAAGGTTATGATCAGTGGTGTGAGGAATTCAGATCAGCACTAGGCCAATCAGCAAATTAGTGGTTTCACGCAACAGCAGTAAAGGTATTCTTATTTTCATATATTTTCTTTTCATGAAAATTGATTGTTATACAAGTGTGTTCTTGGTCAAGTGAAGTTTTAGCACTGAGAAGAGGAGAATAGTTTGAAAAGTTTCATACACTTCATTGGATCGAATTTCAATTGTTGTTTCTAAGTTTGTGAAGTGTATAGTTTGAAGTGATTCATTGGTAGAAGGGTGTAGATTTGCTACAAATTACATATCAGAATATGGGTAAATGAGGCTCAAATTTGTTAAGAATGTCAAGATTCATTTCATCTAGTATGTAGCCAGTTAATGAAATTCCTAGATCCATTTCTACCAAGTAGTATATGCCATTAAGTTTTAATGGTATTCATGGTTTCCCAAATGTCATTCCCAATGATGTTAGAAAAAGTTTTCCTAAGTTTAGTGGAAAACATCTTGTTATAGCCAGTCACAATATTGAGTTGTTTATTGATTTGATGGGTGACTATGAAATTGCTCATGAGGACTTGCATATGGAGTTATTTGTTCAAACCTTAGAAGGTGAAGCTAGAGACTGGTTTTCTTTTCTATCAAAATGTTTTATTTCATCTTGGGGTAAATTGCATTCTACCTTCATGGAGAAATTTGGAGAAAGGGTAAGCGTATCTAACTCTTATGATAAGTTCTTGAAGATTCATATTCAGAGTGATGAACTTGTCTCTCATTTTAACATCAAATTTGCAAGAGTTTTGAATGAAATCCCTGAGCATTATAGACCTGATGATCAAATGTGTTTAGTAGTGTATTTTGATGCATTTGACCAGAAAATGAATTATCTACTAAGGGATAAAGAACCACAAACATTATATCAAGCTTATGTGACCACAAGGGATATTGAAAATAACTTGAGATATGGATTGACTAAAGGTCATTTTTCTATGTATGACAGCCAGTATAATGTATTTGAAAGAAAGGATAAATATGGTGTTGGTGCTTCAGTTTCAAATAAGCATATCCATACCCCTACTGTAGGTTTTAATCAAATGGAAAATTTTGATTAGAATATGTTTGTAGGAAAGGTTAGCTTGGTTACAAATGACAACACACATGCTCATGATGCTATAGCAATAGGATGTATCTCAAACTTTGATAGGGTTCAACAATGTGTTGATATTGAAGATCAAGAATTAGATACATTAGCAAGTTCTTGTGATGTTGATTGTATATAAGATTCTATTGGTAATGAATTTATTGCACCTAGATCTCAATTTTGTGCAAATGAGAAAATTAAGAGTTATCTTTTTGATCATGGACTTGATGTTACTAATCCAACAGACCATGAAGAGATAACACGAGATGATAAGGTTGATCAGCAAAACATGCAGGAAATGAACTATCTTATTGAGAGATGGCATTATGTTGAGAATGTTTTAAAAATTAAAATGGAAAAATATGCACATCAACATAAGGATGAAGAAGTTGGAAGCCAGTTTTTAAGTGATGATATTGAAATTGTTGACCCAGTATGTTATCAAGATGCATTGTATGAAGGAGATGATGAGAGTAGTAACTTGAATCACAGTGAGGACAATGACACAATATGTTCAACTTCATATGAGTCTAATACTAAATGGGAGGAAGAGAGTAATGATGATAGTGAACACTCATTTGAAGATAAGGGTATGAATTCCTCTTTTCAATCTAAAAAAGAAAGTGCATCTCAGTTTTTGTGTTATACGAATCAGTTAGCAAATGAAAAATATGAAAGTGATTCATCCACAAAGTATGAAGATAAAGAGATGGCGAGATCAGTTGATGCTAATAACTTTGAATATGAAGATTTCAAGGAAGAGTTGTCAAGTGCTTTTATATCAAACAATAAAGATCGAGCATATAGTGGGATGTTTAGGAATGAATCACAGTCTGTTTATAATGGTTATCCTAAGCAAGCTAATAAAGAGGATGTAATTATGGACACTATATATTTGATAGAAGAAATAGATAGGGAGTCTTCATATAGTTTTGACTTTTCTTCATATGATGAAATTTTCCATGAGGATAAAATGGGTAGTGAATTTAAAGTATATGATAACACTTTATATGATGATGCTTGTGAGGATGATCAACCAAATTTTTGTCAAAATGTTCAAAGAGGGTCATTGCATGGAGTTATCAATCCTTTGTTTGAAGAAGACCTGGAAAGTCCAAATTTAGTTGAGAATGAGTTTAATGATGATACATTATCTTACTGTTGTGAGGGATCAGATTGTTCTACTTCTGGATATGATGGCAAAAGTATTGATGAGATGGCATCTTATGAAATTGATGACAAGGTGTCTAATGAAGATGTTGAAAGTCAGCATGCACCTTGTAATGTATTTTATGATGAATATTCTAATGAGGTGACTAACCCACTTGCTGATCTTACAAAATCACTTAAAGATCTCGAATTATTTTTAGATTCTAACATTGATAATATATGTGAGTACCAGTAAGATTGTTCTTCAGCGTACCATCAAGATATGCACATGGATACATAATTTGAAGGTATGAGTGATACTTTTCCTCAAGTTGAATATGAAACTTTCATATTTGAGATTGACAACATGTATAAGTCATTAAATAAAGAGGATTTTCGGTTTGGTATGATTAACCATGCTGATCATAACTTTCATGATGAGCAAATGTTTGAAGATGAAGCAAATTTTTATATGCACTATGGAAGTCAAGGTTTAGATTTTAGTTTTGCTAAGTGGTGAGATTCAAGATATATATCTGATTGGTGAAACTGATATAAGTGATAATCCTAGTTTATCTCATGCGAGTTCAAATAAAAATCATGTTTATGATAGAGGTAAAACTTTTTATTGAATTTTGATGGCCTGGGGCCATCATTTTTACATAACCTTAGTGGTAGCTTCTTGCTTTTCATGAAGCCATCTAAAAAATAAAATTTTGGGAGTCAGTATGTGGTCTGCTTCTCCCAAAAATTTTGAGCCCTCATTTGAATCCAAAGAATTCAATGTCCCCAGATAGAACCACTGTTGGTCTGAATTTTTGAATGATAGAAATCCTTTGCCTAGATATAAAATCTTTAGATTGTCTCCATAAATTAATAAATAGGGTTTCTAGATAAGTTGTCCATTTGCAAGCCTTTCAAAGTTTTATGTGAACCCTATATTTCTTTCCATTCATAACTATTTGGGCACGAAATGTTTGAATTAGGAAAATTTTCTTTGTCCATTTATGTCTTCTGCGTCCCAAGCTACTTTTCCTCCCAAAATTTCCTAGCCATCTAATCTAAGTAGATCCACTATTGTCATTTCCTCACTATGAAAACATGGGCACTCTTTATGTATAGTGAGGTAGCAAGTGCCTAAAAGTGTAAAATGGGACCACAAGATGAGGACACGACAGTCAAAAAATTGTCTTTTAACTAATCATTCAGTCACAAACACCTAGAAAATGTTATCAAAATAGGAAAAGGGACCCAGTTGGAGAAAATTAGAAATTAGTGCCAAAATGATGATTTTTCTGATGTCTCGCTATCTCACTATCAGAAAAGTTTTCCATATCGCTACTAGCAAAGTAGCAAGGTGTCACAAAATCAAAAGTATAGTGGCCTTGAAATTTATTAGTAACTATGGTATGACTAGGTGGCATGATGAGGAATAATTGTTATTAGAAACAGTTGGCAAGAACAATAACAATTTGATGGGTCTTTGTATTCCATGGTGCCAAGTTCTTTTCAAGTCATCAGAGCTCGCTACCTCACTATTGGAAAAACCTTACTCCTCACCATTAGTGAAGTAGTGAGGCATTATAAAACCCAATAGCCGGTGGGACCTGAGGTAACGTGGATAGCTGACCAAGCTCAAACTAAAATTTTGTTGATTGCTAGCAGTGTAGATTCTCCTACATCAGTAATGTCTTGGACCTGTAAAAGCATTTGAGATATCCCAATCGCCAGATCAAGTTTCAATCAATGATCCTCGCCATCTTGCTATAAAGAGTTGCATGATGTTTAGTCTTTGTGACATAGCAAGTGTAGGACCCACTTTTCCTTAAGGTACTTGGTGCAGTTCCTCCACCTTTGATGTAATCTTAGATCAATGGCTGTCACTGTCTTGCCATAAAAAGTTTCTCAAACAATATGTATAGTGAGATAGCGAATGAGGGACCACCACTTTTTTTCCTAAGTAGTACAGTAACATATCATCTGCAAGATCAAGATCAGATTGATGGTTGTCACTACTTCACTATAGCAAGGTGCTCATTCTTTATGTATAGTGAAGTAGTGACCTACTGACAAGTGTCCTCAATTGCCAATGGGTCCAAAAAGAATCGCCATCAAGGAAAGAGCTATGTACAAGGGAGATTTTCATTGGATTAGAGGGCCAACTTGTTGAGTATGATACCTAGTTGTCTCTCTCTATACCCCATGATTGTATGATTTTTAAGAATGAAAACAAAGTTTTAAATACTAAAGGTGGTGGCATTGAGCACATTAATAAGATGTGAACAGTTTTGCATGTGAAGTTAATAACAGAGTATAATAGGCAAGATTTTCTTAGTTTCACCTTGCATGCATAAAGATTTTGAAATCTATTCTAAATGAAGATGATTACTGCAAGGATCAAGATAAATATGGCATGAGTGTGAAGCAATTGGTTCAAAGATAAATTGTAGAGTTACAAAGAGCAAAAAACTCTGAGTAAGTTCTCATGCCATAATTTCCAAAAAAAAATTAGTCTTGTATGGTTTAATCGAAGGATGGTTCCAAAGAGTTCACTAGATCTTAGGTTGTGGATAGCAGAGGGATTACTAGGTAAAAATACTTGGGCTTAGGATTGTAATATCTTGCATACTAGTTCGAACTGGTTTGCAGAAAAGCAGTGTTTTGTCCCATGTAGAAGTATATGGATTTTTGATAGAGGAAAACTAGTAATCTTGAGTGTTTTCTTAAAGTTTCATCTCTTTGAAACTATGGTAAGATGTCGTAGTCAAGTAACCAAGGTTTTGAAAGGATAATGAATGAACTTGGTAAGATAACAGCCCTCTCAATGGTAACATTATCCTTTAAACAAATTTTCAAGATATCATAGCTTGATGCCAGGGTAAAAAAAATGTGCGGGGTCCTGTGCATAGCTTTTTAGGAAGATGAAGAAGATTTCATACTCACGAGTATGGTCTTTCTCTCTTTTTGTTAGCATGCACCTTTTCTGTATCAATGGATGGTAAATTTTGTTCAAAAGGTGGTTAAGAAAGTAGACGTGGCTGGAAACTAGAAGTTACCCATTTTGTTATATTTGACAACCACATTGTCTCACTGCTCAATGATTGCACACTAAGTAATTTTTCCACTATTTATAAAGCCTAGCATGATTAGAGAAGAGTTAGAAGTAAAGATGAATTTCACAAAGCAATTATCTTGAAAAAATCACGGGTCAAGGGTAGACTGCAATCATCAGAATAGATTTTGTCAGGGACAAGCTTAGTAGTTACATATACGACAGAATCACTATTGGAGGAAAATCAATGAAAGGAGGTGATAGACAGAAGCCTGCAAGAGAATGTGTGATTGGCATAGCTTCCTATTAGTCTTTTTCTTTTTGATAGATGTCTATGTCTTCCTCTTATAAAGGATACCTGTCATTTTCTCTTAGCCTAAAGCTTTTTGCATCTCACACTATATAATTGAGATTCTAGGGCTAGAGAAAAGGTTCAAATTCTATTTTTCGAAGTGATATGGTTAGTCTATTTTTGGTCCATTGTATTGAGTAAAAGTTGGTGGTATATTTTCTCTATCAGATCTTGAGAATACATGAATATAGAATGATATGTGTTTCTTGTGGAGGTCATTTTGAGTCTATTGTAAATGGTTTACAATTTTCAAAGAAAATGAATACAAATTATGAACTGTCCCCATATTAGTTCTTTATGAATCTTGTCTCCTTTTAATTATGTGGTTATCTTGATATTGTATAAGTAAAGGCTTGTGCAATTGAATTCAATCTAGTTAGGTTGTATATCTATTTATCACTACTGTTAATTCAATGGATTAAGCAAAAGCTTTGGTGAATGTGATAAGGTTGCTGTAGTACTGGAAAGGGTTTTGAATGATAAATTCTAATAAGAATTGCTGATAAAATTTGTTGTATGACAAAAAATTAGATCTAGGAATTTGTAGTAGACTCTATGCCCCAATGGATTAGGCACTGATCAAGCTTGATCCAGCTAAAAGAGGAGTATGTCACAAATGTTTTTCAAAAATGCAGAATTAAATCAATTTTACTTTTGTTTCCTATAGATCTTAAATGTTGGTTAGTACTTGTTTGCATGGAATATTTTAGCTTTAGTTAGCCACTTTTGCTAAGAGCACTTGCAGATCTATAGAAGAATTTTTGGCCATATCTATTATATGGGATGTGTTTATCAAGTTATCAAGAAATGTGTATGTATTTTAGGATTCGAGATGAGAATTAGAATGAAACTAAAAATAATCCTCATACAATTTTCCCTATCTTGAATCATTCCTGGGTATACCCACCTTGGTTTTGCAGAGCCAAAAGAGTAGAAAACCACCCTTGGTTTTGCTAAAGTTGGGCCCAAATGCTTTGCACATGCAATTGTTAACAAGAATTGGCTAGTCTTTAGATTGTATGAGTACTGTCATCTTGGTATTAAGCATTTTGTTGCTTAGTAGTTTTAGTTCATTTTAAAACACCAATAGTTTCCATTATCGGAGCATGCATCTTCTCTTTTACAAGAGCATCATGTTTTGCAATTAGGATACTTGAACCTTTGTATTGTTCTTAAGATCTCTATTTTGACTTCCACACCACACATAGTTGAGGGCTTTTCTCTTCAACAAATTCTTCTTCCACTCTACCTGATCCTCTAGCTTGATTCATTGAGCCTCCAGGTGCACTTGTTTCTCATTCTATAGAGGACATTCATGATAGTGTCATCACACCTGCTTTGGGGATTCCCTTTCAAGATCCTCATATTTTCTCCTTTGAGCATCAATTAGGCCTTCTAGTTGCACCTCTCCTTTTGGGGTTTCCTTGTTCTACATCTTTGTTTCTTCCACATTGGAGTTCCATTGTTTCAATTTCTTTTGTAGGGACTTCATCATTCTAGGGGGGCTTTGATGTCTCTTCTCATGGTGGTGCTAGTTATACTTATGATTTTGAGAGAGTCTCTTGAGCCATTATGGAAGTTGTCCTTAGGGGTTCTTGTTGAGGCCTTCCTTCCTTCATGTTTTTTTAGCATGTTTATACTTACCTCTTTTTCAGGGAGGGTTTTTCCCATTTGGTTTTTCCTCTTTCCCCATTTTTACAGGTTGCATTTCTTTTCATTTGTACATGGGTACCTAACATGGCCTAGTTGTCAGGACCCATTTTGCATTTCATTTTATCTTTTTTTGTAAGCTTAAGTGCATTCCCCTAAGTTGCACTTAAGGGGGGTGTTAGAGTAAATAATTATTATTTATGCTTTTACTTAAATTTACTTAGGTTAAATGCATTTAGTTATTAGTTTTCATCTAGGAGTTGTTGACAACACAAGAGTTTGTTCCTATCTAAGTCATACTTATCTTCTCACTTTGATCAAGGATAATCCACCTTTTTTGGACATATGCTTAGTTTCCATTGTTATCTCTTAGTTCTTTCTAGCTTGTTCTAGAAGCTTCCTTGAGGCCTTTATAAATAGGCTCTCCCATATCATATTGTACAACAATTTACATTTCATCTGAGAATATAATTTTCTTATTTTTAGACCAAACCCTTACCTCTTCTGTTGGCATTATGATACATTTTTGTCGTTAGTTACAACACTTATTGGATTCTGAATGCTTACCGAGCTCTCACCAGACATTTATTTGTAAGCCAAGCTTTACCTAGTTCTCAATGTTTACCGAGTGATCGAGGTGAACAAAGAAGTCAGTGTTTACCGAGTGATCGAGGTGAACAAAGCAGCCAATGTTTACCGAGTGTTTGAGGTAAAGAAAGGAATTAGTTTTGATCGAGTGAAGATGTATTTAGTATTGACCGAGAACTTCGTGATAACCGAGCTCCTAAGGTTATCAAGGAAATTAATTTTACTGAGCTGAGACGGTTATCAAGGAAACTAACTATCACCGAGTCACAAAGTTCTATCGAGTGTTTCCTTTGATCACTGAGCTACAGTTCAGATAGAAGTGTTCACTGAGTGACATCTCTTCTACCAAGTCTCCAGTGGTTACCGAGTTTAGAACTACTCGAAGTGTTTAGTATGGACCGTGCCTTCACTTCTACCAAGTGCATGACGATGCCGAGTAACGCAGTGGACATCGAGTATCAGAAGGACACCGAGTTAGTTCAGTGAACCCGAGTTTTTACCTTGGGCCGACTTTGTATAGAGATTTGCACTTGTTGTTTTGGCCAACCTTGCATGTATTGTTTATTTGGATGGTATATATATGCAATGTATTGTATCATTCAAATGTAATGGTAATGAATGAAAATGCGAAAGTGTGAAAGAAATACATGCCTGCGAAAGTATGTGTGCTGAGTTGTGAAGGTATTCAGCAAGGTGAAGTTTTGGAGCAGAAAAGTTTTATCTATCACATCAAGGTGAATTAGAGCATAGCAGATCTTATCAGCAATCAGTTGTAATCAGATCCACTGTTTCATTCTAATAGGTGAATCAGTTTTTGTAAATCCTTTAACAAGGTAGACTTAACAGTCTTTTGTAAATCTCCTAACAGAGTGCATACTTTATTGTATGTTTGTAAATCCTCTAACAAGGTGGATCTAGCAATCCTTTGTGCTCCTAACAGGGCAGATCACCAGAAGTGGTCATTGTAAGCCTTAACCGACCAACTTCATACTGCAGTAACGAAGCTTTGTGGGTTTCATCCCCACCCCAGTTTTACTTTCTATTTGGAAGGTTTCTGGGTCACCAAATCTGTGTGTTCAAGTGTTGCAAATGATTTTTTTTCATGCTTACAGTAGGTTACTTGGATGAATGGTGAATATATCAGTATGCAGTTTTATTGTTTGAAATTATAAAAGTTACTGATTCACCCCTCCCCTCTCAGTAACTTGTCATATCTTGAATATTTCCAACAATTGGTATCAGAGCAATAAGGTTCTCAAGATAAAAGTTTCACAGCTTGAGCAAAGATCAAGGACAATGGAGATATTCAGACTTGACAAAACTATTGAGAATGAAAAGCTAGATCTGAAAATGGCCATGGCTCAACTCAATGAAGCAAAAGAGCATCTTTCACAATCCTTGAAAAGAAGAAAAGAACTTGCAAGGCAAATGAATGACCATCAGTATGTTGAAGAAAAGATTGAAGATCTCTCACCATCAAGTAGTTCAGATGAAGCTGACAAAGCAATCAAAGAACTTTTAGAAAAGAATGGATCTCTGCAGAAAGAAGTAAGAAAGCTCAAAAGGGAACAAGAAATCTAGTCCATCAGGCTATGTGAAATCTTGGAGCAAAGGAACAAGGCAGCTGAAGACTTAGAGGTAAGGAATAATCAATCCTCTCAGCTTGAAAATCTTGTAACTCAATTATCTAATGCAAATGAAGAAATTATGAATCTAAGATCTGAGAATGAGAATTTGAGAAATGACTTAATTACTGAAAGGCAAATCAATGCAAGCTTACAAAGTGATCTAATCTCTGAAAAACAAGTCAATGAGAGAATGGTAAAATCTCAAAAGGACATGGATCAATTGAATCTGCAAAATGAAGAAAACTTTCATAAACAAAATGGTAAAGCAGGCCTTGGATACAAGGAAGAAGGTGAATCCTCCAAACAGGGTACTCAAAAGAATCAAAGACCTACTTGTAGCCACTATGGTAAGTTAGGTCATACATCTAACAGATGTTGGAGCAATGGAAAAGGCAAATTTAATGGAAAATGCTACAATTGCAATCAGCATGGACACAAAGCCAATGAATGCAAAGAGAAATCGAAATTTGAAGGTAAATGTCACAAATGCCAAAAGCAAGGTCATAAGGCATCACAATGCAAATCCAAATCATTTAATCTAGCTGAACAACTTGTCAAAGCAATATTTGGTTGGGACTACAACACTTGGTGTAGATGTCATTATTGTGGAGAATATGGTCATACTGGCATAAACTGTGCAAGGCATCACCTAAGAAAAAGGGATACCACTGTAAGATGTTATACATGTACAGAACTTGGTCATATATCTAAAAACTGCATGAACATAAAGAAAGTTGAGGATGAGAAGAAAATCAAAGTAGACAATATTCAGAAGCAAATGAAGCAGCAATGGATTCCTAAGTCTACCGAGCTAGATAATTCAAGTGATGGAATGGTCAATCAAGAAGTGAGTGACTCTACCATTTCCAATTAAGACTCATCAGGATAAGACCAGGACTATATCTACAAAGCAATATCCTAAGCAGTCCTAGAATGAAAATATGATCAAATCAGTATTTCAGATACATCATGATCATGGTCGGTACATGACCTTACCGAGCTCAGTCGGGTGCAATAAGGCTTCTTTCACCAAGTTGCACTTACCGAGCATGGTTGGTTCTTCCCTTACCTAGTTAAGGTCGGTTTAACCTATTTTCTTTTGGTCATCGAGTTGCAAAGTTTAAGCCGAGCTAGTGAATGACAGTCTGTCGATCGCAGCTATCTCCGTACTAAACATTAATGGCAAATTTTTCATCAAAAGGGCAGATTTTGACCTCATTTTTCACCGCGAATTCGAGATTTACACAGAAAAAAAAAAAAAAGGCTTTCAAGCGAGTTCAAGTGATTTGAAGAGATTTTCCAGTGAAGTATTCTTACGAAACCTTTTCACTCATCGAGCAGCAATGGCATCCGCAAGCACCAGCAACAGCAAGGTGAAGAAGGGTTCCGAAATACTTGTGAAGGGAACGGAATGGAAGGCACCTACGTTCAAGATCGTTCCTGCCATCGCTGAATCGCTCGATCCCAATGGAGCTCAATCACAGATTCCACCCAAGGTACTCCTCGTGAATGACATTTGCACTCATTTTAAGTGTGCTATTCAAGAAATAGGGACATTGGACATGGATAATGCCCTAGCGGAGTTATGTGTAAATGGTTCTCTCAAACTCGAGCACAAACATTTGGAAACTAAAGGTTTGACTCACATCGCGCATATGCCTAGAAACTTCCAAACCAAATGGATTAGGTATATCTTGAGTCAAGTGCATAATGGTCAGTTGTGGTTGGAACAACCCGTTTTGATAACCAAGAAGATGATTCACAAAATCACGGGTCTCCCGATGCTCAGCAAAGCCAAAACCACCAAAACCCTAGGACGGGATGAGTTACAGAGGCAAACCCTAGCCGAGTGGGATGGTAGAGGTTTGAAGGTTAACACTGTAACAGATCCATAACTAAGATTTGGCATACATATTATTGCATATAAGTTATATAGTTCCAGCAGGTCAAATAGTGTACCGTGTGAAGCTGTGGATTTGGCCCTGAAAATTGTAAAGAAGAATCTTGAGTTTGATCTGTCAGAAGTAATGTTGAAGCAGTTAAAAAAGAACATGGACTGTATAAGGACATCAAAGAATAAGCCCTATAAATTTGGATCTCTGTTAATATGTTTACTATTTTATGTACAAAAATTCTTTCCATCAAAGGGAACCGTAGAATGGAGAAAAGATGTCCCAATTTTGTATCAGATTAAAGAGTTTATAGCAGAGATGGGAGAAAATTTTGATAGTATCATGGATAACTATTTTGAAGACTTTAAGGAGAGGATGAATAACCGATTCAAAATTCCTCCTAGGCTTGTTGAAGAATATAAAGATGACGTATGTTTTATGGTTGACTGTGACAAGGTGTACATACAGGCAGTTAGACCTCGAGTTGCATGGGTGAAACCTTTTCCATATGAGCTAAATATTGATGAAACAAGGGATATCATTGAAGCACTGGTAAATGAGCCAGTAGACCCAAGGCAATGGATTTTTGGTACTTATGATGAAGCAAAGGCCAGAATTGAACTGGAAATCAAAATTTTACAGGCCATCAGCAAAGGTAAGAGGAAAGTGGCCAAACTGAAAATTGCAATGGGTCCTCTTATGCTCACCGAAGGAAAAGGTGAAGATAAAGAAAAAAAAGAAGAAGAAGAAGGAGAAGAAGAATCAGAAGAAGAGCAACCAGCAAAGAAGAAAGGCAAGGTAATTGTTACCAAGCCCAAGAAGCAGCCTACTGCAGTATTTACTCAGAGGACAAGAAAAGGTATTCAGGAACCTGTATTGGTCAAGCCTGCACCTACATTCGAGCAAAGGCTCAAATCATTGGAAGAAGGAGCTGGCATCACAAATTTCAAGGCATTGAAATTTGAGACAAGGACTGATGCAGAGAAAATGTAGATTGAGGAACTAGTACTTAACAAAATGGGAAAATGGAAATACTCCCCGGACTAGATTGCTCCTCATATCTCTAAAGAACTACTAGAAAGAGTACAGTCAAGATGGGAGTTAGCCACCAAGACGGTAAAAGATATATATGAGCAATCCCTGAAGAATCTTCAGCCTAGTCTCACTAGAGCAGAGGTAAAATCTGAATTGAAAACCTATGAAGGCAAAATGATGATCAGATTCCACACTTGTTTGATTTTGATCAAAGATATAGAGCATGTTGTAAATGATGCTACAAACATGTGGGAAAACATCTATCATCTACATAAGCCCAGTGTAGACCCAGTAGAAATAAAGGATGATGACAGCAGTAGCAGCAGTGATGAATCAAATAGTGCTCCATCCATCACAGTTACACTAGGAGAGTTGCATGCAATGATGGAAGAGAAAGAGGAAGAAGACAAAGAGGAAGAAGCTGAAGAGGAAGATAAGGAGGATGATCTGGTAAAAATTGCAGCAGCAGTTATTGCATCCCTTCCTCTCTCCCCAGCTAAACCTATGACATCATCAAGGTTGGAGTCAGCTTTAGCAGGTTCATCTACACCAGATTTACCATCTACACCTACCATATCTCAGCTCCAGGTATCATCAGTGGAAGTGACTACCACTTCATCTACCGAGCTGCATCCCTCTTTGTCTACCGAGCTGCACCCCTCTTCATCTATCGAGTTGGCCTCCTCGACTCCATCATCATTAGTTGGTATTGCTGTGAGTTCTCCAATTTTGACTACTCCAATTTGTTCTATAATTTTTTCGCCATCTACTTCAGGCACAGTAAGCTTAGATACTATATTACCGAGTGTATCACCATTTTTGGCCAGTACTCAAATTTTTGACCCTGTACATACTCCTATTGGCACTCAACCCTCAAGCATCCCATTTTTTACTGCTAGTCCTTCTGTCTCTACTGTTGTGTCTATTCCAAAGGTCAAACCAGTCATCTCAGAAGTCAAACAAAAGCAACCATTAAGACTTATGATCACTGGAAAGGAAATTACTGAAGACATTGACTTGGACACAGAGATAGTAATTCCAAAGATTGACTTTGATAATGCTACCATTGAAGAAATGAGGTATGCTAGTCAACTTATTGAGAAAAAGGCTACTCAGATGCAGTTAAGATCAGAAAGGGATAAGGAATACAGGATAATTGAGGATGCTCGGAACATAATTACTGAGGCTATAGGTGTTGATGTTGATAATTCTCAACACATTTTGATTCAATTGGAAGAGGCAGTTAATAAATTCAATGAAGATGCCTCCGGACAAGAAAAGCTAATTGAGCGTGCAGCAAAGAAATTTGATAATAAGGTGTTGGGGCACATTGCCCAGAACATTGCAATAAATCAAGTTGCATTAACCTCAGTTTTGGCAGATATGGAAAATTCTTTTAATAATGTAACATCTCTTTTTTCTAAGCTTCGTGATGTTACCGAGTACACTAAGAGAATAAGAGAGAAACTAAATAAAATTGATGAGGATCTGAAGGTGAGCACACAGAACTTGAAGCTTGACCCCAGTTCAAGCTCATCTCATCACCTCAGGATCAAATTTTTGTCAGAGAAGCAGGCAGAGCTGTTGAGAGAAGAGGCAAGGATCCGATCTACATTGATAGATATCCAAAACATGATCCTTCCCATCATGGATTCAATGTAGAAGCACATTGCACATTCAAAGACATTAATCCATGATAATAACTTCTCCATTGCAGACCATGTGATTGAACTTTCGGCTGAAGTTCAAGTAGCTCTTTCCACCTGCAAAATTTTGCAAGAGAATTGGGATAAGACTCTCTAGCTTATTCTTCAGGTACATTCAGAGTTCATCTCTCATTTTGGTGTTTCTATATAAGTATATATATATATATATTTTTGGCATTATTGTCAAAAAGGGGGAGATTATTGTTGGATATGTATACTATGGGTGAATAAGTGTTTTTGGAAAAATTGTACAAAGGAAGAGATATACAGCTCATGTAAATACTGTATGTACATTCTATGGGGGAGTTGTATATAATGAAGCTATGTATATTCAAAATCAGTCATCAGAATGTCAGATAAATTTTGTCTCATAAGTGTTTTTGTCACTAATGCCAAAGGGGGAGATTGTTGGCATTATGATACATTTTTGTCATTAGTTACAACACTTATTGGATTCTGAATGCTTACCGAGCTCTCACTGGACATTCCTTTGTAAGCCAAGCTTTACCTAGTTCTCAGTGTTTACCGAGTGATCGAGGTGAACAAAGAAGTCAGTGTTTACCGAGTGATCGAGGTGAACAAAGCAGCCAGTGTTTACCGAGTGTTCAAGGTAAAGAAAGGAATCAGTTTTGACTGAGTGAAGATGTACTTAGTATTGACCGAGAACTTTGTGATAACCAAGCTCCTGAGGTTATCAAGGAAATTAATTTTACCGAGCTCAGACGGTTATCAAGGAAACTAACTATCACCGAGTCACAAGGTTCTATCGAGTGTTTCCTTTGATCACCGAGCTACAATTCAGATAGAAGTGTTCACTGAGTGACATCTCTTCTACCGAGTCTCCAGTGGTTACCGAGTTCAAAACTAATCGAAGTGTTTAGTATGGACAGTGCCTTAACTTCTACCGAGTGCATGACGATGCCGAGTAACGCAGTGGATGCCGAGTATCAGAAGGACACCGAGTCAGTTCAGTGAACTCGAGTTTTTACCTTGGGCCGACTTTGTATAGAGATTTGCACTTGTTGTTTTGGTTGACCTTGCATGTATTGTTTATTTGGATGGTATATATATGCAATGTATTGTATCATTCAAATGTAATGGTAATGAATGAAAATGCAAAAGTGTGAAAGAAATACATGCGTGCGAAAGTATGTGTGCTGAGTTGTGAAGGTATTCAGCAAGGTGAAGTTTTGGAGCAGAAAAGTTTTATCTATCACATCAAGGTGAATTAGAGCATAGCGGATCTTATCAGCAATCAGTTGTAATCAGATCCACTGTTTCATTCTAACAGGTGAATCAGTTTTTGTAAATCCTTTAACAAGGTAGACTTAACAGTCTTTTGTAAATCTCCTAATAGAGTGCATACTTTATTGTATGTTTGTAAATCCTCTAACAAGGTGGATCTAGCAATCCTTTGTGCTCCTAACAGGGTAGATCACCAAAAGTGGTCATTGTAAGCCTTAACCGGCCAACTTCATACTGTAGTAACGAAGCTTTGTGGGTTTCATCCCCACCCCAGTTTTACTTTCTATTTGGAAAGTTTTTGGGTCACCAAATTTGTGTGTTCAAGTGTTGCAAATGATTTTGTTTCATGCTTATAGTAGGTTACTTGGATGAATGGTGAATATATCAGTATGCAGTTTTATTGTTTGAAATTATAAAAGTTACTGATTCACCCCTCCCCTCTCAGTAACTTGTCATATCTTGAATATTTCCAACACTTCTTGTCTTTTTCTTCTCTGTGACATGTTTTCTACATGCAGGTTATTCAAGGGCTTGTGGATTTGACTTGCATATTTTCTCAAATCCAACAAGGAATACATAAAAGAAAATAACACGAACATATTTGACACCAAGATTTAATATGGAAACCCAATTTGGGAAAAATCACCAATTACAACTAGTTACTATTTTTACTCTTTTGAAGTGAGCCCTATTAGGAGCCAACCTTGCTAAAGGTTACAAAACACACTGTTAGGTGTGACCCTATTAAAGGATTTAATCACCCCATTAGGAGTGGTCATGTTAGATGTCTTGACACAATTCAATATAGCTTCCACCTTTTTTAGAGGATTTTCTATTTGTTATTAAGGTAGCTCAGTTAGGAGATTTAGATCACTACTACAATGGTTAGAGAGTAACAATGAGATTACCTAAATTGAATGCAACTAAATTGGTGAATCTCAATGCAACTAAATTGGTGATTATAGATGTTTGTTCTAGCTTTTACTTAATCCTTCCTAATTGAATGTATCTTTTCTTCTCCACAAGGATATTCTGCTTATCCTTCAAATTTAGTTTCTCTTCTCATCATTATATCTCCAATAACATCTTCATACTTCCACATCCACACTTTGAAACCACAACTTGACCTTATAATTATATCTTTCATATTGTCAAGTTGGCTCAAATACAACTTATAATAAATATTCATGAGATTAGTTAGCTAGAATCAATAGATAAATCAATTAATCTTAATATGCCAAAATAGGAAAATCCTTCATTAACAAGCATCGCTCCATAGAAACTAATACAAAAATGATTTCCTGTGTTAACGAAAAAAATCTCAGATAATACTACAAACTTGTGAAAATCCTTTGGTAACTAAGTGAGCTTGGTTAGCACTGGATTCATCCAAATTTCCTTCATTAATTGAGTAATCTTGGCTAACACTCATCTTTTACATACTTTCCTTCGATGCCCAAGTGAACTTGGTAGACACTGCCTTTTGAACTAGGCAACCACAGGAACACTCCATAGACATAGAAGATTATCTTCGCTATCCAAGTAAGCTTGGCATATACTAACTAATAATGATATGACATTTATGTAACATCAAAGACAATACACAATTAATAAATTGTACCCAACAATCTCCTTCTTTTGCATTGATGGCAAGACATGTCATAGCACAATGAAATTTTGGATTTATTCTTGAGAACTCCCTCTATCAAGATGAACTCTTCCTTTCATTGGATTCTTCCTTTATTTATAGCAACTTCTACCAAGTTCATTCATAGATCTTTCTCCCTCTTTTAGTTTCTTACTTTATTCTTGTTCAATTTTTTTTTAGAGATATCATAGTAAAATTCTTCATCTTTGACAACTCATGCCAAAGACAATAAATTCTATTAATATCAATGTACCTTAAGTATTGATTCATTTGCAAGATGCCCTTATCAATTCTAGACTAGATGATTGATCTTCAACTTAGCTCTTGTTGATGCATCACTAAATTTTATTTAGTGAAATTTAAATAAGAGAATGACCCCTATCTTACCTCTTAGATACAAAAATGCATCCTTAGGTAATGGCTTGGTGAATATGTCTGCAATCTATTCCTTTGTATTAAAATATTCCAATATGACTTTTGTCTCTTGTACCAATTCTCTCAAGATGTGATATTTTATAGTAATGTGCTATGTTTTTTGGTATACATCACTAGAGTCTTTGATATATTGATTGTATAGGTGTTATCACAATATATGACTATTGGTTCCTTGATTTCTATTTTCATTCCTCCCAACAATTGTTTGAACCAAACAATGTTAGAAAAATTAACTATTGCTACCACATACTCTACCTCTGCTATTGATTGAGATGTACAGTTTGGCTTCTTGCTTATCCAAGACACTAGTCCTTTGTCTACCATCAATACTTCTTGCCCAATTAGCATCAATAAAAACCTTCAGGTCCAAATTGTCTCCAAGTTTATACCATAAGCCATAGTCTTGAATACCTTTTAGATATCTCGTGATTCTCTTGATTTCTATCATGTGATTTTGTTTAGGATTAGCTAAGAATCTTGCCACTATTCCAACTACTAGAGCAATATCAAGCCTTGTATGTACCACATACTATAATTTTCCAATCATTGATCTATATGTGGTTTGATTTACTTCTTTGGAATCATCATTTTTGAAGAGCTTATGTCTAGTAAACATAGGGGTTCCAACTAGTCTTGAATCTTCCATTTCAAATTTCTTTAGTATCTCCTTGATATACTTAGATTGAGTGATGTAGACACCATGTTTGTTCTACTGTATCTACAATCCAACAAAGAATTTTATGTCACCAAACATGGAAATCTCAAATTCTTTACTCATTTCTTCTAAAAATGCTTTGTACAAGTCATCATTTCCTATAAATAGAGTATCATCAACAAATATTTCTATGAACATAATCTTCTTGTCTGGTCCTTCCTTGATATAGAGACTATTGTTGTCTTTTGTTCTTTGAAAGCCAATATATACCATGTAATTATGAATTCTTTCATATCAAGCTCTGGGAGCTTGTTTGAGACCATATAATGATTTGTATATCTTTCAAACCACGTCTATTTTGCTAGGATCTAAAAAATCTTCTGGTTGTTCAATGTAGGCTTCCTCATCAAGAATGTAGATTTAACATCTATTTGATAAATGTTAAATCCTCTATGTGTTGCATATTCTAGTAAAGTTCTAACACCTTCGAGTCTTTCTACAAGAGTAAAAGTCTCACCATAATCAATACCTTCTTCTTGAGAATAACCTTTTCATACTAGTCTTGCCTTATTTCTTGAAACTTTTCCTTCTTCATTCAACTTATTTCTGAATACCCACTTTGTAGCAATTACATTTTTATCCTTAGGTCTAGGAACAAGAGTCCAAGTTTTATCCTTTTCTATCTATTCTATTTCTTCATTCATTACTTCAATCTAACTTTCATTTTATAGAGAATCTTTAATATTTCTAGGTTCAAATTTAGCAAGTAAACATGTACCTTTTAATTTTCTTCTTGACACTGTTCCATCAGATTTGTCTCCAATGATCTAATCAGGTGCATGATGCCTTCAAACATATCTTTCTAACATAAGCTCTTTTGAGTTTTAATGAGGTCAATTTTCTTCATTATGAACTTTAGTTTCAAGCTTGGGTCCTTTTATCTATGACTCAAGTCTATCAAACTCAGTTTAAACTAGATCAGTAGTAGCGTTTGATTGTGACTTGAGTCCTTCAAACTGCAACTCGATTTAGGCTATATACACCTTGGTAACTATTGGAGATTTTGGGGACTTGGGAGATGAAGCTTCCTTTATTTCAGATAGGTTTGGAAAGTTTTTCTTCATCACCTTTTATATCAATTTTTTCTTTTCTAGTCTCTTTCAAGATATAACATTTACTGCCAAATACTTTCAAGTAACTTACATTCCATTTGAAGCCATATCATACTTAATAAATAGTTTTGTTTGAATCTTTCTTTAACTATACTCTATTCAAGGTATGAATTGTAGTGTTGATAGCTTCCTTCCAATATTTGAGAGCAACATTCTTTTCAATCATCAGGGTTCTTGCACAATCCATGATAGATCTATTTCTTCTTTTAGCTATCATTCTATTGTGGTGTACTAGGAGCTGATACTTGTCTTTTAATTCCTCTTTCAATGCAAAATTTATTGAATTCATTGGGGATGAATTCACGACCTCTATATGATCTTAAACATTTCAAACTCCTTCTAGTTTCTTTTTCTACTCTTGCCAGATTCCACTTGAATTATTGAAAGGCTTCTAATTTTTCTATTAGATATATTACAGTCATCACTCTAGAATAGTCATCAACAAAAAGAATGAAAAAAAATTCTCCATTGTAACACTCTATTCTAATAGGTCCACATAAGTTTGTATGAAAAATTTTAATAACTTCTTCTAACTGATAGTTTTTTGATTTTGAAACTAGTCTTTCCCATCTTACTAATTTGACAATTCTTGCATAAACCCATATTAGACTTCTTCAAACTAGGAATACCTCTTACTCTTTTATATTTTCTTATCTCAACTAGATTATCAAAGTTTACATGACAACCTTTTGTGCCATAAATAGCTTTCTTCTACTTGAGAAATAAAACATGAACAATCACTAAGATCAAGATAAAATAGATTACCTTTTGTTTGCTCGCCAAATCCAACTAGATTTCCTTTTCCATCCAATAGTAAAGCCTATCCATTCATAAATTCTACCTTGACTCCAAATTTTTTCCAATTGTGCAACACTCAGTACATTATGCTTTAGTCCTTCAACCTAATAAGCATTGTCACATACTAGTTCTTTAGTCAATGAAATGCATCCTTTTCCTTTTATTTTACAAGGTTCATTGTTTCTAAATCTCACACTACCTCCATCATAATATTCCATGTGCTCAAATTTTGTTTTATCTCCAATCATACAATGTGAACAGCCACTATCAATAATCCATATATCATTTTTTTTAACATGAGAGATAAGTGCCATCTTATCTCCTTCATCATCAGAATCATCTTTTATAGAAATATATACTATTTCATCTTCAGTTTATCAAAATGTTTAGCTATAAAATAGGATTTCTTACCTTTTCTCTTGTAGTTCTTGTAGTTCCTTGAATCCTTCTTACCTTTATGCTTATTGATTTTCCTTTAATCTTTGATTTTTCTTATTTGGACACCTTGCAGAAATGTGACAAACTTCTTCACAGGAAAAACATATCAAAGGAACCTTACCTTTGAACTTTCCTTTGCCTTTGGAATACTTTCTTGCAAGTAGGGCTTCAACAACTTCAAGATCACTATTTGAAATTTTTTTCTTATTCTTCTTCTTTACTTCCTAATTGACTAGACTTTGATTTCTCAACCTTGTAAAAATGTGACCAACTTCTTCACAGGAAAAACATATCAGAGGAATTTTACCTTTGAAATTTTCTCTACCTTTGGAATACTTTCTTGCAAGTAGGGCTTCAACAACATCATGATCACTATTTGAACATTCTTTTTATTCTACTTCTTCACTTCCTAATTGAATAGACTTTGATTTCTCATCCTTTTCTTTGAGTGAGAGTTTAGCTTTAAAAAAAGATTCAATAACCTTTTAAGTAGGAACATAGTTATCAAAGTTATCTAACTCAAAAGTTGTCAATCTTCCAACTAGAGCATCCAAAGATATTTTACTATTTGGATCACATCTCATCTCTTGAAAGGCAGATAGTCTAATTGCATAAATAGGAAGAAGAGTTATAAGTACCTTTCTTACAACTATTTTCTCTTATATGTCTCCTCTAGATGCTTTGATTGCACTTACACTTGCTTTGATCCTTTCCACATATTTTGCAATGTTCTCATCTTCTGTCATTTTCATTTGATCATAATGACCCTTAAGACTTTTAGTCTTAGCTCTTCTTACATTATCATCTCCTCCATATATTTATTTTAGTTTGATCCACATGTCATGAGCTATTTTTAATCTTTGACTTCATCAAATTTGCCAAAACTAAGAGTAGATGCAATATCAATCATCACGATGTTATGATTCTTCTTTTCAGCAATATCTTCAATACATAATGTTCACTGGGAGTCATGTATTTAGTATCAAGATATTTGCATACTGTGTCACTAATGGTAGCCAAGTGTAACCCCATAAGTCCTTACCATTTTATAAAATTATCTTTGTTCAGCTTGGGGATCTCTCTTCTATAAGACATCTTGATATTTAGCTTAGGTCCTTGAAACCTTCTCTACAAGCACCAAAAGATCTGATACCAAATTTTAAAAACATAAGAGGAGTAACTAAGAGGGGAGGGGTGAATTAGTTACTACTAAAATAAACCACAGATCCCTTAGATTGCATTACAAACTACAATCTAAAAATTAAAAATTGTTGATGCTCGATAAACATACATAAAATGGTGTAACTTGATAAGTGTTTGAAAAATGCTTAACATACAAACTTTAGATGTTATTTGTGATTACCATTACTTTAAATTAGTTGTAAACACATAAAATAAAATAGAATGAACACATTTGACACCAGGATTTAATGTGGAGAACCAATTTGGAAAAAACCATCGATTGCAACTAGTTACTATTTTCACTCTTTTGAAGTGAGCTCTATTAGGAACCAAACCTATTAAAGGTTAAAAAAAAAATTATTAGGTATGATCCTAGTAAAGGATTTAATCACCCTATTAAGAGTGGCCTTTTTGGAGGTCTTAAGACAATTCAATAGAATTGCCACCTTGTTAGAGGATTTCCAAATAGTTGTTAAGCCAACTTTGTTAGGAGATTTAGATTACTGCTACAATGGTTAGAGAGTAACAATGAGATGACCTGATTTGAATGAAACTAAATTTTGGATTACTGTAATACCCCAAAATTGGCTCATTTCCATGTTAACCAATTCTAGTCTATTTGATCAACCCTAAAGTCCTATGTCACTAGGTAATTTTGATTCTAATAATCTCTTCTCAATCTAAGTGCCAAATGTAGAAAATCATTAATCTGTATTAATCACATACTTTAATTAATTCCTAAATATTCATTGAATTTGATAAATTAACCTTTTAATTGAATTAATTTAATTATAAGTCTTATTACTGTAATTAAATTAAATTCACCCCTTTTAGCTAATATATACAAGGAATTAAACATATTTGGTTTAATTAAATATTCTTATTCTAATTATTGAATTTAATTATTCAATTTACAATACTCAATTATGAGGTCATATTTAATTTCTTTAAATCAAATATCTTCTACAATATTCTCTATTCAATTCAGAAATGGAAACTCTTAGTTGACTAAAACAAAAAAAGGAAACAAATTAGTTAATTCTTTATTCCACTCAAATGAAATTAGTTAACTTACTTTTCTAGTTAAGGAAACTTTCCATTTTAACTTAATTTCATTTCTAATCTCAACTGTTCATCCCAATTAATCTTGACCGTTGGTGGATTTTAGGAATTTTATTTAAGAGACTCCTAATTCCTCATTGTAGAGGTTAGAAATTGGAATCATATTGAAGTGTTGTCAAATTAATTACTCATTCTAGCTTTCATACTTGATATTTTAGCATCATTTTAAAAATAATGCATTCATTTAGCATAGTATGTTGTTTTATTTTCTTAGCTTAATTGCATTTCATCTAGTTTAATTTGGATTCTCATATAGCTTAAAATCCTTCATTCTAGAGGTCTAGTTGCCCACTTCTCATTCTGAGAGCAAAGGAAAAATCCTTCTAGTTAGAAGGTAATAGGTCACTCTAACACGTTTCTTGGATAAACAACTCCATCTTCATTATAAGATGACCCCACAGGTAAAGACCATGTTGAAGTGTCTGTGAGGTTTAGAGGCCCACAATTCACACACACACAATTATAGATCTTTTTTCTAGCTTGTACTTGATCCTTCATGATTGAATGTAGCTTTTCTACTCCATAAGGATATTCTACTCATCCTTCAAATTTGCTTCCTCTTCTGATCATTAAATCTTCAATAACATCTTCATACTTGCACATCCACACTTTGAAACCACAATGTGACCTTATACTTATATCTTTCATATTATCAAGTTGGCTCAAATAAAACTTAGAATAATTAATACTCATCACCTCATTCGGATGGAATAAATAGATAAATCAATTAAGCTTAATATGCCAAAATAAGAATATCTTTTGTTAGCTGACCTAGCTCAGTAGAAACTAACTCAGAAATGATTTCCTATGTTAACCAATAGTAACCTCAATTAACAATTCAAACTTGTGAAAATCATTTAGTACCTAAGTTAGCTCAGTTAGCACTAGTACCATCCAACTTTCCTTCATTAATTGAGTGAGCTAGGTTAACACTCATCTTCTGCATACTTTCCTTCAATGTTGAAGTGAACTCGGTAGACACTACCTTCTTAACTAGGCAACCAAAAGAATGCTCAATAGACACAAAAAATTGTCTTCACTACCTGAGTGAGCTCAACATATATTGATTGATAATGATATCATATTTGTGTAACATCAAAGACAATACACAATTAATCAATTATATCTAGAAAGAAAGTATTGGGGTATGAAAATAGATATGTTGATGGAAAATTTTGCTGGGATTATGTAAACATTAAATGAGAAGAAAGAAATTATAACACAAGCATACCTAAACAAGGATATTAAGGTGGAGATGAGGCTAGGTAGTAGAATTATTGTGGTGTTAGGGCAGTATACATTGTAGAAAAGAGTCGGTTATATAGTGGCCTAGAATATACTATATATTCCTCCATACAAAGGCCAAGGTCCGAGAGCCCACTTGACATACATCCTCCCAAGAAGAAAAGATTAGAGAAAGGATAATCTCCTCATGTAGAAGAATATTCACCTACCTAGAGTCCACTTAGAATAGATGCTGAAGCATCTTTGAGAGAATAGTTGAGACAAATTGGAGGGGAAAGGAATATTATGGTCACAACTGCTAACATTAAAGGAGTGCCTAAAGAACCTCCTATGTTACTATTTGAGCTTACTATTGGAGATTATAGAGGTGAGGAAATAGACCCTATGATAGACAAGCTTCCAAAAAATTTATTGATGATGAAAGTTTTGTAAATTCTAGAGCTTTTTCTAAATTTTCGTCGAGGAGAAATATTGGTAATTTGGAGAATAAGTATAATTTAATTAAAGTAGAGAAACCTAGTAAAATAGACTCTTAAATTGAAGAAGAAGTTAAAGCTAACTTTATGGAGGAATTTGTACAAATAAACCCTAAAGAGAAAGGAAAATATACTTTTTTTAGCCTTTTCCTTTATGAAAGGGTGACATTGGTCTATGCTTTTACCCAGATCTAAAAGGATTTAGGAGTTTTAATCTTGCCTAAATGGGACATAGCCAATGCTATGATTTTTTATTTGGTTAGGAAAGAAAATGTCACTTAGTTTAAAAATGAGGAGGAGGTTTTGTAGGCACACAGAGGATTGAAATATAGTAATGATCACAAGAAATTGGTGATCTGATCCATTAACAAAAGGGACAAAATAGGAATATAGGAAATTTCAAGTGTAAGGAAAATAGGTAGCCTCATGGTTTACAGAGTGGATGAATTAGATAGTGCAAAAGTATCCAAAATGTCTAGGGAAATGATTAATGTTGGGGTTGTAGTTGCTCAAAAGGATAAAAACAAATTCTTGGAGCTCAATGCCAAGTTTGAAGAAATACTAAAAGCATATAAAGAGAGAGGAAACATGATACATCAATTGGAGGATTAGGTATCCCAAATGGATGAGAAACTAGGACAGAGAAAAGTGTGAGAATCAAGCTAGCCTATAATTACTTACCCTCATCCTCCAGTTGAGTTATTCAAGTCAACTCCCTTGATAGAATTACCTAATACTCCACAAATGCTAGAATTTTATACTACTAAGGAATTTGAAATAGAAAGGAATAAACTCTAGGCCTTAGATGTAGAATTAAATGATTTGTATGAAGATAAAATCAGAAAAATAATCTTGTATCTGGTAGACAAGATTAAATTGCCAACATTTTATGAAAAATTGGTACAATTAATGGACATGTGGACTAAAATAAAAAAATGGTGAAGATGCTCTAAAGCCCATAATGAGTAAATGAGGAAGTAGGGATAAGGATATCAACCTTTTGTGTGTGTCAGTTATTAGTCTATCATGTGACCAGATAGAAAATAATTTTGATATCATTAATGATTTATCTAATTTTGATGATAAGAGGGTTACTATGCAAAAAAGGATAATAATTTGTCTTTCAAAATATCTTGCTAAGAATTTCAAACTTTTCCCACATTCACTTAGGAAAATAGACAAATTAAAAGAAAAGGAGGAATGGCATAAAGAATTAGATGATTTATTATGTCTTAGAATAAATGGGTTTATAAATGAGAAGGTTCATTTGCTATGCACAATGAAAGCTGAAAAACTTGTTAACATCTAATTGTTTTATAACTTCATTAGAGAAGATTTTGTTGAAATTAATCATCTAGGAGATTTTGTCATCAAGAACCAATGAGAGGTTCTGAGTTTTGATTGGCTAGATGACAAAATTTTCAACAAATGGATGGAAGATTTTGTACATTCCAAATAGTTAAAAATTGACAAGATGAGGCATGGACTAGGATGAGATACAAGCAATTGATACATTGATTTGAGAAGAAGAAAAATAAGAGCAATCGGTTGTAGTAATTGGCTCAATGGTCCAAATTGATGATGTGGTAGTAGGAGAACCATATGTAACTATTTTTTTTATAGTACATGATGATGTGGGTGGAGAGCCTCGAGTTTAAGTGAGTCTTAAAAAATTAGAATTAGGTCCATCACAAGAAAATCCATTAGTCATCTTTTTAGGATCAACAAAAAAATCAAAGCCAATCAGGAAAGCCTTAGCAACAAAAAAGTGTATCAGAAGTGGTCCCCATAAAATAATATTCATAATGTAAAATATTTCTATTACACAATTGTTTGTCTTTTGTGATAGTAATGTTCTAAACATCTCTCCATCTTAAGGACAACTATCAATACTCTCTAAGCCTAAAGCTTGTTTCATCTCACACTATATAATCAAGATTCCAAGGCTAGAGAAAAGGTTTGAGTCATTGTATAAGTTTTAGTTTTGCTAGGTTTTGTGCAGTCTAGTACTTGATGTAAGTTTTATGATGTATTTCCCTACAAATTTGACAATGCATTAATTTTATAGGATCATTATCTATTATTTTGAGTTGTTTTGAGTATTATCTAATGTTACATAATTTTCAAAGAAAATCAATACAAAGTTGAATTGTCCCTTTATCTTTTCTCTTTGATTCTTATCTCCATTTATACTAGTTGGTTATGGTGAGATTGTATGAGCAAAACTTGTTCAATTTTAGGCAACTAGGATAAGTTGTATGACAATTTACTATTTCTTTTGATTCGATGAATTAAGTAAATTTTTTAGTGAATATGATAATGTATCCAAGTAGTAAGAAGGATCTGTGTAAGAATGAGTTTTAGAGAGAATTGCTAATAATTTTGATTGTAATGGTATCAATTAGGTCAAGCAATTGGATAGACTCTAAATCCCAATGGATGAGGCACTGAGCAATTAGTGTAGTTTGCACATGAAGAAATCATGAAAAAACATCAAGCTTAATGTTAATATCAAAATCAATTTTACTTTAAAGTTATGAGGAATATGAAAACTAGTCAATACTTGTTTACATTTGATATCTAAGTCTTACCTAGTCCATATTATCTCATGTCTTTTCCCTAAGTCAGAAGCTATTTTATGATATCTTTTCCCTAGAATAAGGTGGTGACTCAGTCAAGGTTTTGAAAACTAGTGCTTATTGACAAATAATTTCCACAAATGGTAGACAAGAGGAAAAGTACACGAGCTTATACAAGAGACAATCCTGAAATACCATTGTATATTGATTTATCTCATGATTGTAGGAAAAACTAAAGCAAGAAGAAAGAAGATGTGAATCCTACTTGGAAGCCAAGGGGTAGTATACCAGTAAACTCTCAATACCAGCCTATGGTAGGAAGAGAATCTTCTTCATTAAGCTCTGAATCATAAATCACAAGACTTTTAGGTGGGATGTTTAGTACCTCATTGCAAGAAGAGAAAGCCTATCTAGACAAAAGCATATATGTGAGATACATTACAAAGACCAAATGTGATAGCTCAAATGAATCATAGGATGGGATATAAGAACATTATGGAAGATCCTTTTAATCCCAAAACAACTCCCTATGTAGAAACAAATCTTATAGATCTTGATGATTCTACTAATTTAGAAGATACTTCTATCAATCCAAAGGAGGTATACTTAGATAGAGGAGTTCTAAATAAATGGGTTGTAGAAGAAGATGCCAAACATGCTCATTTGGAGAAGGAAAGGGAACAAGCCACTCTAGATGCTCTCATTGAGAGAGATAATTTTCTAAGAAGGTTGGCTACCCTAAAAGAGCAGAACAAGAAATTGGAGGAAAGGACTTTAGTTATTCATGTTGATGTCTTTGGAGATATAGATAGTTTGAGATCCAAGGTTATAGAACAAGAAAAACTTATAAGCCAAAGGTAGGAACGGGTCATATCTCAAGTCCAACCCTACAAGACTATTCAAATAGACCATGTAGAGCCTATTATCAAACCAATAGATAAAGGGAAAGGAAAGGTTGTAGGGATCTAGATAATGAACCTCAAGTTGTACCAAGTCAATTTTTAAACCCTTGCATGTCTAATTTGGATCTCAATTTAGAAAAGGATAGGAAAGAGAAAGAGGATCTTGCAAAAGAGCTTGAGAAAGTTAAAACTGAAGCCCATGCAATAGAAACTAGAAAGAAGATTCAATTTATCAAATCCAATTTTGCCTTAGCTTCATGGCCTAATTTGTCCAGCCAACCCACAACTTCTATCCTCACTTTTGGACTAGTAGTTTCTAACCAGAATATTTCTCAATCTGCCTCTGTCTCATCATCCACTATTAGTGCCTGCATCCCTACTATTCAGATACAATTGTCTCAAAATGTTTTTCATAACCAAACCAATATAGCAAGCACATCAAATGTTGTTGGTTTTCAAAAGAAGCCTATATATATGGAAAAGTATAGATAAATGTCATTCTCAAGTATCCCTAATTTTCCTCATCCAATATCATTTAATTTAAGAGAAAAAATTGTGAAGTTCTCTAAAAGTAATGTTGTTACTAGTGAGGAACATTTTAGAATCTTTATAGATATGTTAAATGATTTTAAAGTTGAACATGAGGATGTAGTGATGAAGTTGTTTGTACATTCATTAACTAAAGATGTAAGGGATTGGTTTAGAAGATTACCAGATGATAGCATTAGTTCATGGAGTGATTTAAAAAAGCTATTTAAAGAACAATATGGAGATAATACTAATGTTGGATTTATTTTGAATGATTTCACCAACATAAAAAAGAACCCTAATGAATCTACCTTTGATTTCAGTGTAAGGGTTCAAAAGAAAATGTACAAGCTATTTCAAGTAATAAGATTAAATGAAGATGTGTGCCTTACAACATATTTCAATGCTTTTGATAGTCAAATGTCTTATCAATTGAGAGACAAAGATACCATAACTCTACGGGATGCTTAGAAGGTAGTTGTGAATATTGAAAATAGTAGGAAAATAGTTGGTAAGCTAGGAAAGAGAAATGATGCAAAGTTGTTCAATCCCAAGAATAATAGGAAAGATAATAATAAATCCCCTACAGGTAAGGAGCCTAAGGAAACCACAATAGGTCAAGCATTGGACTTATTCAAAAATATGAATATATGAGCTTTTAATACACATAAATCAAATACTAGTGAAAAGGCCCTAGTAAATAATAATCATTTCAATAGGCAACCATGAATGGAAAAATACTCATATACTACCCAATGGAAAGATGGTAAACCTATTCCTAATTAGAATCAAAGTGTGAAAGATAAGGGTACTCCAAATCCTTTACAAATGAATTATATTAACATGAATGAAGATGTGCCATGTTGCATCATATGCCAATCACCTCATTCCTTAGACTACTGCATAGTAGCTCAATCATTTGTACCAGATCAAAATGTACAAAATGAGGAGGAAGAAGAAGAATTGAATCATGATGATGTAAGTTGTAATATGGTTAATATGTGTGATCACTATGAAGATTTTGACTTATGCAAACATGAATATGATGTTGTTAGATAGAGAGATGTTCACTAAATACACCATCAACAAGTATTCTTCGGCAATAAAACTTATGATGAAGATAAGGTATTTGTGTTATCCTTATCTGTTGATCATATAAATTTAAGAATGCCTCCTAAAGAGGAGATTTATATAATTATTGCAAAAATGATCTCTCAATTTCATAGTAATTATAATTTGAGAAGTAGGATAGTTGGTAATGAGATTGGGAAACCTTTAGGTATCTTTAAAAAGGATATTATTCATAAGATTAAGGATGATAGTAAGAAAAATAATGTAGAGACAAAAAAGGTTAAAGATGATAAGGTCAAGAAATTGGAGCCCAAAAAAAAGGTCCAATTTCAAAAAATGAAACAACTAAGGTAAGTGTGCAAAAGAAGAAGTCAAGATCTAATATTGTTAAGCAAATAGTTGTGCCTACTATTCAAAAGGTTTTAGCTCTAGTTATGCTTGTAAAACCTACTATGTCTAAACCAATTGACATGATAAACATGTTGTCCCAAATAACTACCAAGATGCCTTTATTTGAATTGTTTAGAATTGATGAAAATAAGAGTAAAGCCTTGTAATGGTTGGGTGGGATAGCTAATATTGCAAGGACTACTAAACATAATATCATATAGAAAACCCTAGTGTTAGTTGAAGACAATGGCATTGTATCTCAAATCCCTCAAATGTTCTTAAATGATTCATCTGTAGCTTATTTATAGGATATTAACCCATTTTTCCTTAGTTTGGTATAAAAGGGAAAACTATAAAGAATTGCATGATAGACTTAGGAACCTCTAACACCATTATGCCTTTCAAAGTCATGGAAGCCCTAGGCTTGAAAGTAGATAACAAAAAAGGTAGATGTAGAGGTATGGATGCTAGGGAAGTGCCTGTCATAGGTACTATCAATGCATTACCCTTCAAACTAGTTACATAACCTTATGTATAATTGACAATATTAGTCCTTTTAGTTAATATTCCTCTATGTTATGGAATGTTGCTATTGAGAAAATAGGTTGCCGCTATGGGAGGTAGCTTTCAATGTAACTTATCCTATGCTACTTTCCATATAGGTGATAATGTTGTTAGAGTAGACAAGGAGCCAAGGGTCAATCATATTTTGGGAGATGAAGTTGATAAGGATTCCACTTGTTTCCTAGATATTGGTGTAAATGCATTTAGGGCCAAACTAATTATCGAAGAAGTTGAGAAACTTCTAGCTGTCATTGCACATGAAGTTCAATGTTGCATGGATACAAAAAGTCTATGGATCATGTATTTTAATGGGGTTAGTTCTAAATAAGGTTTAGGAGTAGGAGTAGTCTTTTTTTCTCCTGAGAAGAACACTCTTAGATATTCATTCACCTTGAATTTTTCCTACACTAATGACATAGTAGAATATGAAGCACTCTTACTAGGATTAAGAGTTGAAACTCATCATGGAATCAAGAAGCTACATGTTATTGGTGATTCTAAATTGGTAATCTCTCAAGTTAGAGAAACTTATGCATCAAAAAATAAGAAACTAAAGCAATATAGAAACATTTTATAGGAACAATCTGAACTATTTGATGCATTTGGTATTTCTTGGATGGAAATGAGTCATAACAAGATGGCTGATTTGCTAGCAAATGTGGCTATTAAGCCAAAGGATGTATCATTTGTTGGAATTTCATAGATTAAGGTACAAAATTGGCCTTCAATACCTAAAAATATAGAAATTGGAAAGTCTTTGAAGATGGTAGAGGTATTTTAAATTTATTATCAAATGAGGATAAATATCATGGCCAACAGCTAGATTATAGTGCCCTAATTGAAACAATAGATGGTAGGGAGAAAATTTTGGCCCAAGAAATTTTACAATTGAAAACTAATAAAGTTCACAAAGGGTTAGTAGTTTTGGAAAACATGTTTGACAAGCAAGATAGTGTGAAGTCTGGAATCATAGATCACAAACCCCAAGAACTAGAAGATATAAACCTAGGTATTGTTGAAACTCCCAAGAAAATTTATATTGGTCAAAATTTATCAGTTAAAATTAGGAAGCCTCTCATTGATTTGCTAAGAAAGTATAGACATTTTTTTTATGGTCTTATGATGACCTTAAGGCTATAGAGAACATTTATTCTGGCATTTCATAGCACTCAAAGAAAATTTTAAACCTTTTAGGAAAAAATAAAGACTAGTAAATTGCACCTTAAGTCCTAAAATGCAAGAAGAATTAATGATGATGACGGATCAGGGAATTATTAAACCAATTGAAATTTCCACTTGGGTATCAAACTTGGTGCCCATTAGAAAGAAGAATGGAGACATAATGCTATGTGTGGGCTTTAGGAACCTAAATATTTCTTTCTTGAAAGACAACTATAGATTACCAAACATGGAAGCTATGCTGCAACAAGTGACTAGTTTTGAATTGATGTCTATGATGGATGGATTTTTAGGGTATAATTAGGTCCTTTTAAATGAAAAAGAACAATTTAAGACAACTTTCACAACTCCACAGGGTACTTATGTCTATGTGAGAATGCCATTTAGGTTAATTAATGGAGGGGCAACTTTTCATAGGGTTATGGATGTGGCCTTTCATGATTATATTAACAAGTTTATGGTAGTGTATCAAGATGACCTCACAACATATTTCAAGAATGCTAAGGACCATTGCAAACATCTAGAAAAGATATTCATTAAATCCTTGGAATATGAAGTATCCCTAAACCCAAAGAAGTGTACATTTGTAGTAATAGAGGGGAGATTATTAGGTCATATCGTGTCAAAGGATGGTTTGAACATAGATCTTGAAAAAAGTAGCTACCATTGATAAAGTTTGTAAGCCAAAGAATGTAAAAGGAATACAATAATTCTTTGGGCAAGTAAATTTTTTGAGAAGGTTTGTTATAAATTTGGTTAAAATTAGTAGACCAATATCTAAGATTCTAAAAATGGGAGCTATTATCAATTGGGATGGTGAACCTTCAAAAGCCTTTCAAATCATTAAAATAGCTATAAAAAATTCCCCAATCCTTAGGACCCCTAATTATGAAAAACCAATTTAGATATTTTCTTTTGTATCTTTTCATATTGTAGTAGCAGATTTATTGTAGAAGAATCAAGAAGGGTATAAGTAGCCTATTGCATTTTTTAGTAAGTCCCTATAGCCTATTGAGTTGAAGTATGAGATAAATGAGAAATAGGCTTATGCCTTGATAAAAGCTATCAAAGCTTTTAGGTGTTACCTTGTAGGGGCTAATGTTATAGCATTCGTACCTAATGCAATAGTAAAGGATATATTCTCTCAATAGGAAGTGTCTAGTAGAAGATGTAGATGTAACAATAGGATTCAAGAGTTTAACATTGATATCCAAATAACCAAATTAGTAAGAGGTTAAGGACTAGAAAAGCTCATGGCCCAATCAATCCTAGATGAAAATCAAATAAATGTGACAGTAGATGACATCAAATTAAGGTTATGTGATATGCATCACTATAAATGGTACACCAATGTCATATACTACTTGCAGCACATGGAGGCTCCATCCCATTTGATAGATAATGAGAAAATAAGCATAAAGTTATAGGCCATTTGGTACATTACTGTTAGGAACACTTTATGATGGAGAAATTTTGAAGGAGTGTTAGTAAAATGTATTGATCAAGATAAATCTAAGGAGATATTGAATGAGATACATGCAAGAGTCTATGGAGGACACTATATGGCTAAAATCAGTACCTAAAAAGTGATGAGAGCTAGATTTTGGTGGCCTCATCTTTTCAAAGATGCTTAGGTAATGCTTAGAAAATGTGATGCTTGTCAAAGATTTGTAGGTAAGCTAAAATTTTCTAGAAATACCCCTTAAAAACTAGTTGAATTCCAGGTACCTTTTCAACAATGGGGCATGGATTTAATATGTGAAATTTCTCACTAGTCTAGTACTGGTTATTCATGGATCCTAGTGGCTACTAACTATTTTACAAAGTGGGTAGAGGCTATTCCTACAAGGAATGCTACCAGTAAAGTTGTGAATAATTTTCTTCTAAAAAATATCATTTCAAGGTTTGGATGACCACAGAAGATCATTATTGACAATGCAAAGTGTTTTAGGTTAGAGGAGTTCATAAAGTTCTATGATAAATATGGTATAACAAGGTGAACATCTTCCCTCTATTATCCACAAGGAAATGGACAAGCTGAATCTACAAATAAGAGCTTGTTAAAATTCATAAAGAGAACTCTAGATGATAACAAAAAGCATGGGATTCAAAACTACAGTTGGAAATATGGGTTGATAGGGTAACAATAAAAATAATAATAGGTGTAGCACCCTTTTATACTATTTATGTAATCTAGGCAAGAATGCCCCAAAATAATCTAGTAGGCTTATACAATTACATCTAGATGTACAATGAGGATATCATTGATTATATGTAGGAGAGGGTGGATGAATTGGTAAGGTTAAGTAAGAATAGAAAGGAAGATTCACTTAGAAATGAAATTTTTTAGTTACAATTCAAAACACTTTATGATAGAAAGATAATGAATAAGAAATTTAAAATTGAAGACCTAGTTCTCATGTGGAATACTAGGATTGAGGATAAGGGAATGCATGGAAAATTTGATCCAATATGGCTAGGTCTTTACCTAGTGGAAGCTACATGAGGAGGAGATTCTTATATCTTGAAATATTTATCAAGCAATATTATTGAACTAAAAGTTCATGGATAGTTCTTGAAGAGGCATTTTTTCTGAAAATACTTCTTTCTTCCATGAATAGTATTCTAGGGTTTTTTCTATATATTCTATAAATTATATGTGTCTTCTTGTATAGCCCTTGTATGATCTTTTCCTATTTTTTTTTCTCTCTCAAAGTTGTCAAGTAAGAATTGGTCAAGTTTATGGTCTACTTCTCCCAAGGATTCTAAGCCTTGATATGAATTTTGCACATTCATTGTCCCTAGATAGAGCAATCATTGGCCTAGTTTTCCACCTTGTATAATTTTGTTACACATTGTAGTGAAAAAATATTAGTCCCATGTTTAAATTGTGAGATGTGTTTCAAACCCTCATAAAATTATTAATAATTTCATAGAACCCTTGTTATGTGCCCTATCTTTTCAAAATTTTAAAAAGAAGGTTTTATAAAAATTATGTAAGAAGATTGCTACCTTAAGAATTTATTTTTATTTTTTCCTATTATTTTTTTAAGTTACTTTAGAAACACTTTTTTGTAAACCTTTCCTTAACCATGGTTTCACCTTTGTTAAATTCCCTAATACTTTACAAAATGTTTCAACCACTATTTTTTACCTTGTCATCCATTGGTTTTTTTAAGATCAATGATGCACATGCCCACATTGAGAATTTTCTTGACTTTTAACAAATGTAGGAAAGCACATGTTTTCCATGTAGTACTTCATGATGTAAAGCTCTTCAATGTACCACAAAGAATAGTAGGATGTTAGAGCTTTTTAGAACTATCAAGAGTTTTTAGGGCACATTAGAATTACGAAGCTATCTCATTTATCAAGTTGAATGAAGAAGTTAACTTTTTGTATTATAACATTGCACCATTGATCATGGGAAGATCCATAATAAGTGTATTACTAATTTATGGAGATGTTTGAACTTTAACTAATGTAGTAAAGCACCTGCTTGCTATGTGTACTTAGTGATGTCATGCCTCTAAGTTTAAAGGGGTGTTGAAGTAGTTGGCAATTATTAGGACATGCTAGATAAAGCACATCATTATATTGGTTGACCTTGCCAACTAGGGTATAAAAATGGTAAGATGTATAACACCATTGATCTTTGAAAGATCAATAGAAGGCACATCCCCACAACATGAAAATGACTAAACTTTAACTAACTTAGGAAAGCACTTGCTTACCATGTGGAAAAGTGGGGCCAGTTGTTTAAAAGGTTGCCTAGTCACGCCACGATGGAAAAGAATATTGATATGGAATACAATGATTGGTGGGATGGTCTATGCATTTACTAAGATGGAAGGTTATTGTACTAGTGGGCTCATGTTTCTAAAGCCAAAACTATAAAGATAGAAGGTATTCTATGATCATTGAACCTTTGGAAGATTGATGATCCATGCTTCACCACTCCATGAAAATGCTTGAATGTTATGAAATGTAGGAATACACCCTATTAACACATGGAAATTTTCAAAAAAGGGTTAATGTATCCATTTTGAGTTCAAATCAAGTCATCCAATTCTTCATGATTGACGGTTGTGTTTCAAACTTCATGTGCTGATGAAAAATTTGACTATTGAAGCATTCAATTTTATCAATGTTGTCTCATGTGAACTTAATGCTATAATGAAATTCCTAATTCTTCATTGTTGAGTAAAAAGACTATAGAATTCTCATAGCACAATGATTTATGGAGCAAAAGGAAATATTTTTTAAGGGTTTCAACACATTGTAGAGTTATTTACAAAGAGAAAAGAAAGAAAAAGTAGATAAGTCATCTAAACTTCCAAAATTTGAGAAATTGTAATTGCACTAGAGTAAATTGAAAAAATACCTCCATGAAAGGATTTTTTAGGAAAAGTTGATTATCTAAAGAGGGTGGTTCATGATGATTTCCTAAAAGAAATGCCACAATCAATGAATGAATTAGCTAGGGGTAGAGATTTTATTCCAAAGATCCCTAGGTTACTACTTAGTGAGGGTTTCTATGATAAAGAAAACTGGTTGAGGGATGCAAAAGTGTCTATTAGAGGGTTACTACTTTTCAAAAGTGTTTTATAGAAATGAAATTAAATATTCCAAAAAATAATGTGTGGGAATTTTCCATAGGAAAATTGATTTTCCTAGGGGTTTACTTTGATGATTATTTACTGACAATAATGGCAAAGAAATATGACTTGATTACTAGAATTATGAAGAATGATGTGGGTGATAATCTCTTTAGGGTTTCACCTATATTGATTAGAGATGTTTTTAAGATAGAGCCTAGCCATGTTGTTCATGGAATAATAGATGTAGAAGACCTCCAAGATAAATATGATGCACAAAGGATGTATCTAAGAGGAGAGCCATTGTAGTAGAATTTTGTTAAAATTGGATCATTGCCCTTGGTCACACAAAACACCACTAAGCCCTTTTTGAAAAAAAATTTAACCCTAGGGCATAGGTATTATATTTTTCTCTTTGCAAGATTTTTGGTATGGATGAAAAAGATCACATTCCAAGCTCTATTTTCCTTATTGTTGCTCATACTTTTCAATATGGAATGAGTTCAATTCTTAATTTTTCTACTTTCTTGGTTCAAGAAATTTGAAATGGCTTGATTGGAATAGGAAAGGCTATGGTTGACAAGCTCTTTTGTTGGTACTTCATGCTAATGTATATATGCTTATACAAAGGAGTTACCTTTTTCTCCAAGGAAATGAATCCAGAGTTAGAAAGAGATGGAGAGAGACCCCCTATTCAATTATGGAGTGTAGACATGACATGGGAGGTAAGTGATACCAATTTGGTCAAATTTGACAAATACTTTGCTTCTAGGCTCAGAATGTTATTAGTAGGGGACAACCCTAGTCTACCACAAGTTCTCTTAGAATTGATTAGACCTAAAGACCATGCTAGAGGACTGTTGGTGAGCCATAATTGGGGAGATATCATCCCATATGTTGTTTCCACTATTTTCAAACTTTATGGTTTTTGGGAAAGCCACATGTTTTGTAATACCAAGTGGCTTCAAAAGTAGGGATTGCTGAATTATTATGGAAAATTGGATTAGTTGAAGAGAAGGATTTTCTACGTAAACCTAAAGATGCAATCTTTCCTCAAATTATTGTTGTTCATAATTTTGTTTTTTTCAGAAAGGGATGGATAAACTTCAGGAAGTTCTTAGATAAATATTAGATGGCTCAATCCCATACTCATTTTGTAGACTTGGATTGATATTATGATCTCCTTAGAGAAAGGAGTAAGGACAAAGTCCATAAGAAAACTATATACTTTCCTAAGGACATAATTAGAAATAAGTTCTCATTGCAAGAACAAGAGCTTACAAATGAAAAATGTATAGTTTATAGTAAAGTCCTAGACTTTATAAATGTTTTTGAGCATGATTATGATCCCCTATCAGATAGAAAGTATTCCCATATGAAAATAGATATATTGATGGATAATTTTGTTTGAATTATGCAAACATCAAATGAGAAGAAAGAAATTATAACACAAGAATACCTAGGCAAGGCTAGCTAGTAGAATGATTGTGACCTTGGGGTAGTATACATTGGAGAAAAGAGTCAGGTATGTAGTGGAAAAAAATATATAGTATGTTCCACCATATAAAAAGCTAGGGTCTTTGAGCCCACCTGACACATATCCTCCCAAGAAGAAAAGACTAGAGAAAGGATCATCTCCTCATGTAGAAGAATATTCACCTACCTAGACTCAACTTAGAATAGATGGTGAAGCATGTTTGAGAGAACAACTAAGACAAATTAGAGGGGAAAGGGAGATTGTGATCACAACTGCTAACATTGAATGAGTTCCTAAAGAACCTACTATTTCATCATTTGAGCTTACTATTATAGATTATAGAAGTAAGGAAATAGACCTTGAAATAGTCAAGCTTCCCAAAAATTTATTGATGATTGAAGTTTTGTAAAGTCTAGAGCTTTTGCCCAATTTTTTTACAGGAGAAATGTTGGTAATTTTGATAATAAGTGTAAATTAATTAAAGCAGAGAAACCTAGTAAAATAGAATCTAAAATTGAGGAAGAAGTTAAAGCTAACTACATGGAGGAATTTGCATAAATAAGCACTGAAGGGGGAAGGCAATTGTTAAAGGATTTGGGAGTTTAAATCTTGCCTAAATGGGACATAGCCAATGATATTATTTTTTATTTGGTTAGGAAAGTAAAAAGAAACTCAGTTTAAAACTAAGGGGGGGGCTTATCAGGCACATAGATGATTGAAATATAGTAATTATCAGTAGGCATTAGTGATATTCTCCATTGAAAAAAGGGACAAAGCTAGAATACAAGAAATTTCAAGTTCTGAGAATATAGGTAGCATCATAGTTTATAGAGTGGATGAAGTAGATAGTGCAAAAATATCCAAAATGAGTAGGGAAATGATGGAATTTAAGGTTTTGGTTGTTGAAAAGGATAAAAATAAATTTTTGGACCTCAATGCCAAGTTTGAAGAAATACTGGAAGCATATGAGGATAGAGGAAACAAGATACATAAATTGGGGGCTCAAGTATCCCAAATGAACAAGCAACTAGGAACGAGAAAAGTGGGAGAATCAAGCCAGCCCTAAATTACTTACCCTCATCCTCCAATTGAGCCATTCAAGTCAACTCACTTGGTAAAATTACCTGATACTCCACAAAGACCATAATTTTATATTGCTGATGAATTTGAAGAAGAAAGGAATAAACTCTGGGCCTTGCATGTAGAATGAAATAATTTATATGAAAATAAAATTAGAAAAACAATATCATAGATAGTAGAGAAGATTGAATGGCCAACATTTTATGAACAATTGGTACAAATAATTGACATGTAGACTGAAATTTAAAAAAATGGTGAAGATTCTCTAAAGTGCATTATGTGTAAATGGGGAAGTAGGGATAAGGATGTCACCCATTTGTCTATTTTAGTTATTAATTTATCATGTGAAGAGATAGAAAAGAGTTTTGATATGACTAATGATTTATCTAATTTTGATGATAAGAGGGTTATAGTACAAAAAAGAATAATATTTTGTCTTTCAAAATATCTTGCTAATAATTTCAAACTTTCCCCCATGTACTTAGGAATGGAGCAAAGAATTAGATTATTTATTATGCCTTAGAATAAATGGTGTTATAAATGAGAAGGGGTATTTGCTATGGGCAATGACAACTAAAGAATTTTTTTAAGTGAAATTATTTTATAACATCATTAGAGAAGATTTGTTGAAATTAATAAGCTAGGAGATTTTTTCATCAAGAAGGAGCGAGAGGTTCTAAGTTTTGATTGGCCAAATGACATGGTTTTCAACAAATGGATGGAAGATTTTGTGCATTCCAAATAGTTAGAAATTGAATAAGATGAGGTGGATCAAGATGATATATAAGAAATTGATACATTAGTTATAGTAGAAGATGAAAAAGAAGAATAATCAGTTGCAGTAATTGGCTCAATGGTCTAGACTAATGATATGGTAGTAGAAGAACCATATGTAACTATTATTTTTATAGTACATGATGAAATAGGTAGAGAGCCTCAAGTTGAAGTGAGTCTAAAAATTTTAGAATCAAGTCCATCACAAGAAACTCTATTAGTGACATCTTTTAAGGATGAACAAGAACATAAAAGCCGATCATGAAAGTCTCAGCAACAAAAAAGTGTATCAAAAGTGATCCCCATAAAATTATATTCATACTATGAAATCTTTTTGTTGCAATTTTTTTTTTCTTTTGTGATAGTAACATTGTAAGTATCTTTCTATCTTAAGGACAACTATTAGTACTCTCTACATTTGAAGCTTGTTGCATCTCACACTATATAAGTTAGATTCCAAGGCTAGAGAAAAGGTCAGAGTCATTGTATAACTTTTATTTTTTCTAGTTTTTTTTCATCTAGTACTTGATGCAAGTTTTATTATGTATTTCTCTTCAAATTTGAGAATACATTAATTTTGCATCATCATTATCTCTTATTTTGAGTTGTTTTGGGTTTCATCCAATGTTACATAATTTTCAAAGAAAATTAATACAAAGATGAATTGTCCCTATATCTTTTCCCTCTGAGTCTTATTGTCATTTAAATTGGCTAGTTATTTTGATATTGTATGAGCAAAACTTGTTCAATTTTTTTCAACTAGGATAAGTTGCACATCAATTCATTATTGATTTTGATTCAATGAATGAATTAAATTCTTTAGTAATATGATAAGATCTCTAGGTAACTTAAGAAGAATTTCTATAGGAATGAGTTTTAAATAGAATTGCTAATAATTTTGATTGTAATGCAATCAATTAGGTCAAAAGTTTTGATAGACTCTAAATCCCAATGGATGAGGAGCTAATCAATTAGTTTAGTTTGCACATGAAGAAATCATCAAAAAAAAATCAAGCTCAGTATTAAAATCAAAATAAATTTTAATATACATGTATGAGCAATATCAGAGCTAGTCAATATGTGTTTACATTTGATATCTGAGTCTTAGTTTGCTTCTATTCCCTAGAATTATTTGTAAATTTGAGAAGAATTATGACCAATCTATTGTAAGGGATGAGAATTATAATAAGAATGTCAAGGAATGAATGAAATGTGAAATTAGTATCAAGTTTTGAATCTCTTTATCCCTCAAGTGCATCCACCTTGGTTTTACAAAGCCAAAAGAGTAGAAAGTATTTTCTGGTTGTGTTGAAGTTGGGTCCAGAGCTAAAGAACATATAGTTGTTTATGGGAAGTATATAATCCTTAGGTTATTATGATTTTTACCATTTTTTTATTAAGTATTTTTTTTCTTAATAGTATAAAAACACCAACATGCCTCACAACAAGAAGATTCATGATAGAGACATTCTATTGCAATGAATCAATAGAGCACCAATTTTTGTCTTATTATGATAGCGACATTTTTATTTGTAAAATGTTTTTGTCTTAGGAACAATTGTCTTTCTTCTCTAAGCCTCAAGATTGTTGCATCTCATTCTATATAAATGAGATTCCAAGGCTAGAGAAAGGATAGCTCCTGTAATTTTTTGTTTTATTCTAGTTTTTCATTTGGTCCAGTGAATCTTAGTGTTAACTTTATAATGTATCTTTCTCTACAAAATCTAAGAATACATTGACATTGAAGGATCATGTTGTCTTATCTTGAGTTATTATGATTTTACATCAGTGTCATATAATTTTTAAGGAGAATTAATATAAAGGGAATATTATACCATATCCATTTTCTCTGAATTCTGTCTCCATTGTTATGTACTAGTTATCTTGATACTTTATGAGCAAGGTTTATGCAATTTAATGAAACTAAGATACATTTTAGATCGCTTTATTATAGCTTTTAATTCAATGAATTAAGTAAACACTTCAATAAAGTGATATGATTTCTAGTTATATAAGAAGGATATTCATAAGAATGTGGTTTAGGGTTAATTGCTTATATAATTGATTGTTAAGATAAGGTAATTAATTAGGTCAAAATTGTTGAGTAGACTTTGAATACCAATGGATAGGGCACTAATCATTTATTTAGTTGCATGTTGAAAGAATCATGGAGTTTTATGAAGAATTTTTTTGAAATTAAATCAATCTTTACTTTATTGTATAAAGAGTTAAACTATTGGTCAACACTTATTTGCAATAATCCCTTTTATGTCATTGTTAGTTGTTGTTAGCAAGGATTTTTTGTAAAGTATAGAAGAATTGTGACCATTTTATACTATAAGGGATATGTGTCAAATATAAAGATGATTCTAATGAAGATATGTTGAAGTCAAGAACCATAAACCACTTATACATCCATATATCCCTCAGGTGCACTCGCCTTGGTTTTGTAGAACCTAAAGAATAGAGAATTCATGTGATCATGTTGAAGTTGGATCCAGATCTAAGGTTTTCTTAGTTGAATATAGGAGGTTGCTAGCCCTTAGACCAAGTTTTATTTTTAGAATTTTGCTATAAAGTATTTTAGTTCTTGGTAGTTTTGAAACTTCAACAAATTATAAATTGATCTTGTTGTGATCACAATCGTAAATGTAAGCCTAATGGCAATGCTAAGGTAACTAGGGGTCACTAGGAAGGGATTATGGTTTTCTCCTAGGTTAGGGGATTGGGAAATGATAAATAATGGTTTTAAATGATGTAATAAGGTTATTAAAGCCTCTAAGTGGTCTTAAAAGTACTAAGAGTGCAATAAATTATAAAATGCCTATATTGGCTGAATGAGCCTTAAAATACTTAATTAGAGTTAGTAGGGGTTAGTAGTAAGGTTTTATGAGTTAGTTTTGTTTTAAAAATTTTCCTCCAACCTTTGAAAATTATTTTTAGATGGCTTAGAATGGTGTGCTATCGAGTTGACAATTTTTGTTGTCAACTTGACAACAAATTACTTGTTTTAGTTGGTAACAATTAGTTTAGACTAGTATAGAGATAGTTAGGAAGTATTTAGTTGGTCTTTATAAGAGTTAGGGTCTATTTAATAGAAATCCATGTGATATGAAAAGTGAGATAAATATTGATATGTAATGGCATGAAATTGAAACAATTTTGAACAATAAAAGTTTAATTCTCTACAAATTTGGAAGCCACTGCCCATGGGTAAAGCCTAGACAATAGTGAATAGTTTGAGTGTGATGTTTGATTTGGGTGGATGTAGAAATGTTTATTAGTGTAAGATTTTAGTTTTTCATGTTTCTATTAATTTTTTTTTGACAACATAGAGGACTAGACTGGTGTAGTCCCAGTGACTAGTTAAGGGCACAATCAACAAAATAAGCTTTAAAACCTTTATAAAATGTAAAATGCTCCCACCATTGTTCTAATTATGGTTTGGTGAGAGATTCCAATGATAAATTATATATATGATATGTGATTTTGACTATAGGGAAGGATGCCCATTGCTGAGGAACGAGGATAAGCCTAGTAAAACCTAGTGATGGGTCAATTAAATTGGGACTAGTCATGGTTTGGAAATTTTGTTCATTGCAGGGCCACTTGTTATGTATTGGATGGTCATGATATGATCAAGGGATGTTTTTGGATCCACTAAGGGGATCTAGAATTTCTTAGAGGTACTCTTTTGAAAAAATCCTAGGTTGGTACACGTAGAATGGAGGGTTTTGTAGTTGAAGTGTTAAAACATGGTGGCTCATCCTAGAAAGTGTAAAATCATTTGACTAGAATCATTTATTAACTTTGGCTTTGGTTTAGGAGGTCTAGTATTGAGACCCTTTAGTACTTTATTTGTTAAGAAAGCACTAATAAGGCCTAATTGAAGAGTTAGAAGGTAAAAAAAGTGTTCACTAGTCAAAGAGTGAGAGCCTAATATTGTTAGGAATTTAATAACATCAAAAAGGGTATTTGAAAGTGTAAAAAAATCTCTAGGTTGTTTGGTAATTTTGGGAAAAAACTACTAATTTCATTGTTGCAAGAGCTCCTAAGCAGGCCTAAAAGGGCTATAGTCGAAGAATGGTGAAAAATGAGTGGATAGGAGTGAATGGGTAGTTGTAACATGCTAAATGTACCATGTTAAGATGATCTAAAATGTTAAGATCAAGGTGTGAAGTCTAGTTTGAGTTTTAGAGTGTTGGAGGTACTAGGTGAACTATGTGGCCTAGAATGGAGTTGGTGAAATAAGAGATTGGAACAAGGAAGTGAGAAGGTGAACTAGTGTAGAATGGTTGTGGAAGTGACTTACAAAGTCAAAGAACTTTATTTGATCTTTGAGTAGGACTAGTAGGACTAATTTTTTGGGTTGATTACAAGTTACTTATTTAATACTCGAGTTGAGTAAGGCCTACTTAGGGTGATAGTGGAGGGCTTTGCATCAAGAATATTTACCATTTTTATTATAAGTATCAAAATTTTTAAGTTGAACAGTCAAGTAAATGATGTTCTATCCCTCAAGGACTCAAAGTTTGAGAATTTGTTTTAGCAATACGAAGTTGAAACAACATTTTAAGTGAAAGGTTAAATTTGTAGATATATACATGACCTCTAATTATACTATTAATTTTTTTTTCCTAATTACTAAACATGTATCATAATTAATAATTAATATGTTTGTAAAGATTTTGAAGACATAAGTGATCACTAGCTAGAATAGTGTGTTCCTTAATGAGTTTGGTGGCTAGGGAGTAGCAGTGAGAGATCGAGCCTCATAGCATGGAATTTTCTGATTTGAATGATCTTATTTTGGTTTACTAGTGGTTAATCAACTACTAAATAGGTCTAGAAGCATGTGGAGAAGGGAGATTGGAGAAACCCTCAAATCAAGGGTTTAAAAGCATCATTTTGGGCTTTTTGATGTTCCAAGGATTTTGGGTCTAATTACTCTTGGAATTATGGGCTTGGTAAAAAATTTAGACACTTTTGAAAGTTTGGAGTCTTGGGGATACAATTAACTAGGTGTTGCTTTGATAATTCACCATATTTTGGTGCATTTTGGGGTCACATAGTGAGGACAACAATACTTGGTCTAAAATATTCTATGGAGATCTTGTAGATTTTTTTTAAAGGAGAAAAGGGTATCCAAATATTCCATTTATTTTTCCTATCCTTTTTTAAATTTTTGTATTTGAAGACAAAAAAGGCTAAATGGTAATTTTTTAGGCCTCTAGGACTGTTGAGTGCCTTTTTGCTATTGTGAGTAGAATATAAGTATAAATACCTCAAAACCACCTTAATCCATACTTATATACATGAAAAAAAATTAAGTATATCATTGAGAAGAGTCATGGTTGGGTGGAGTATTATAAAGCTATTGTGCACCTTTGGGAAATTTGTGGATTTCTAAGACAAATTGGAAAACTTGGTAAATAAGGTCCACTACTCTAACCTCTAGACCAAGATCTCAATAGAGATCATAATTCCTCCTAATATTCCTCTATAGATTCATACCTATACCATAGAGTATCATCCAATCATTCTAGACCTACAATGAATGCAATTGATTAATTAAAGAAGGTATGTTACTTTGAGCTTCACTTGGTTTTGATAATACTTTAATATTCTCTACATAAAAAGGAAAATCATGTGAAGGTGGAAGCTCATCTAGCCTCATGCCCATCCCCCTAAAATCAATCTAAATTCTCCATTATCATCTAATTACATATTGCATTCATTCATCCATGCATTCATTTATGAACTATAACATTCAATCCATACAATCAACTAACATTCATTAATATGATATAGAATTCATTAATATGCAATAATAATCAAGAATTAATTAACATGACATATACTAAAATATTAATACATAACATTCATAGAAAATTACTTAAGATAACATTCTTTCATTATTCAACAAAGTTTATCAAACAAGGTTTATCAAAGAGCATCTTTTTAAAATGATTTCTTCATTTTGTTTTTCTTAACTTTCTTAAGGAAAAGGATGATAGGAGCATTGATATCTTGCTCATTCTTCTCCTCTTGTGGCACATGTAATGTCAAATTATGATGCATCTTCTTATTTTGAGGAGCAAGAGGCTACTGCACAAAAGGGGGCTCTATTGCAATAACAAGTAAATGGGTTAAATTGGCATACTCTTTTTATTTTTTTAATTATTACAAGTATTCAATTTTAAGTAGTAGAAGATAAAATTAATTTTCTTAACTAACAATGCCACATCATGTATAATAATATTTTGATCTGCCACCACCTCAACATGGTGAACACATGGAACATGCTCCACTTCTTCACCATGATGTTTAACATGCTCTAAAGTATCTAGAAAAGGTTACATGTCAAATTACAATTGAAGATGTTAAATTGTATTCATAATTATGTAATTAATTTCCAATATAAAATTAATACCTCCACCACTATGATGCTCACCATGGCTCCCATCACACATAGATTCTATCATAGGATATGAAGGCTACAATGAAATGTTATGCACATTGCTATGCAATCAATTTATGTTGGAAACTAACACCCAAAAATAAATCTCTCAACTATTCAATTTGATTTATTTATCATTTGACCAATTTACCCATGTCTTATTTGGTGTAGCAAATTCTTGGGTATGGCTTTTAGATTCTTGGGTATTACAACATGAAAGAAATTTTCTTAAAATACATTCTAGGATGTCTGAAATTGACTTATTACCATGTGTCAACTTGGACACTTATTAATCACTTAATATATCCAAAATTTTATGTTTGGCCATCTTGTTTAGGACCCTGGACCCCTACACCACTACCCCACTTTGGCTTTTTTTACATTGAACATATAAGAATTTCAATTGGTTGGAAGATTTAAAATTTTTGAGTTTATTTGAACCTTGTCCAACTCTTCTACTTCTCCAACTTGCATTTCTACAAATTCTATCTTTTTGTTTCTATGATTGGATTTTGGGAGGTGATACTTCTAATGAAATATCTGGCTTCTACTAAATTTTTCCCTTGCTACCTTGCCAATTTCTTTAACAATAAATCTATTATCACAAATAATAAAATTATATACAAGTGGATAACTTTTCATTGATTATAATATGGGTAAATTTGAGTTAGGTGACCAATTTTTTCTTTAAAAACCATACGTGTAGCTATAAACATTAAGAACAAAATGTTTAGTATTTTTGTAGATATACACATTAATTACACCAATTTTTTCTTTCAAAACCATATGAGTAGATATAAACATCAAGTAAAACATGTCCAATATTTTTGTAGATATACACATTAATTACACCAAATTTTTCTTTCAAAATCATATATGCAGATATAAACATTAAGTACAACATGTCCAATAATTTTGTAGATATATTTTTTTTGTAAAGAAAGACCACACTTGGTAATATGGACCTCGAAGAAAATAACAAGATAATTTCTAGATTGTGGCCTTAGTTCCAAAGAAAATTTGATAAATGTAATTTTCCTTGCAAAATGTGTAAGTACTTAAAGAATTGAAGAATTCTAATCACAGTACCAAGAGTCATTGAAGGAAACATGGTCACATTGAAGGGGACTCAATTGGTGAATGTATATTTCCAATTGGAGGAACATGGATGTGTGAATATCCAAGCTGAGGATAACACTCTCATGGAAGAAGATAATAATGTGCTAGAGGACATGTGATTGGAGAAGATGATATTGGTGTAAATGATGAAGATTCTCACAATGATGGTACTAGCACATCTGATAATGATGATGAAGATGGTCTTGATATACCTATACCTAAGAAGGCACACTAGCCCCTATGCCAAGGCTCCCAAATAACTCTTCTCTCAACTATAGTGTTCTTGGAAAACTTGAAGGTTATGAATGGTTTATCTAATGTAGAAATGTCACATATGCTAGGGTATGTCTTTTGTCTTATATTCAATGTTAGCATACCACTACTATTCATCATATTAACAATTCATCTTGATTTTTGTAGGTTTATAGGTGAGTTTTTGTAACCACCATCAAACATTCTTCCTCATTAGTATAAAGAATTTTCTACCATTATGAATTAAATTGGAATGAAGTATCAAAAAATACATGCATGTTCTATTGATCATATTCTATATCATAAACACCATGATCTCCTAATTGTCATATTAGTAGATATCCATTAGATCAAATAACAAAAAAGGTGCCTCACAAGGTTTTTCAGTCTATTCCCATTTTTCTATGTCTTGAATGATTATTCAGGTGCACTAGCTTGGCACAATTTATGGATTACCATGCATGCAATAGAAGTCAAGATGAAATTAGCAAATTCCTATGAATGGTTTTGTATTTAAAGAGAGGAAAAAAAAGGGCCACATTTTAAAGAAGGACCTCATAATCTCAAGCTTTCATTGTTATTAGATGGTGTCAATCCATTGGGAGATATGAGATCTATTTACTCAGTGTGACCTATTTTTTTAGTAGCAATAACATTCCTCCTTGGATGTCCATAAAGAGGAAGCACATAATATTGTCAATGAATATACTATATTTTTTATATTTAATAGTTATCTAAATTAATTTATAAATAGTGCATGAAAATGGTCATAATAATTATGTAATATTTTTGTTCATTCAATTACTAGGTAAGTACCAAGTTAAAGATATGAATGTTTTCACCTTATTGATGAGTTTGAACTTATGGAATGAGGTCACTAAATATGATATCTCTAGACCAATAAGAAAAATAATTTCAATTCCATGCATTACTTGTATGGATAATACATGATGCCCCTAGGCTAACACATTTTTGTTGTTATATTGTTAAGGTCACATATTTTTGATCTATTATAGTGCTTACACATTATTTTTGTGTGCTTAAGTTTTGCATGATAATTGTACATGATGTTGTAGGTCTTTACACAAAGAAAAAATTTGCATGTCGAATTTGTGGTCAAAAGATGAAATCTTGTCATTCAAGAATTTAGGAAAGTAGGCATTCAATGAGTTGAGGCACTTTCTCCAAAATTATCATAAGTATCAAATTACTGAAAACATCTTTTTAATGGAAAAGAAGAGACAACGTCAAGGTCACAAAGAATGACACCTTATCTATGGAAGTTGGAATACAATCAATTAAATTGTCAAGGTAATGTCTAGTTTGTTGTCTAAAGTTTGAAATTAATATTTTGATATTGTCTTTTATTTAATAATGATGTAATTAATGCTTGTGAAGGTCATCAAGGCATCAACAACCATCTTCCAAGAGGAATAAAAAGATATCCTACTCAATTTAGTAGGTTACCATACTACAAGGATCTTCATATTGTACATTTGTTTGATGTTATGTATATTGAAAAGAATGTAATAGATACACTATGATAAATATTGGATGAAAGGCATGATAGAGAAGAAATTGCAAAAATTTGTAATAACATTCATGAATCCAATCATGCACTAAAATATTTCATTGAATCAAATAACAATGGAGACCACATAAATATGAGCTCCCTTCCTTGGTTATTAATGAAGCAAAAAAGTGATGCATTAAAAGAAGTGATAAAAAAAATTCTCACAAGATTTACTACAAATATAAGTAGTCTTATATCAAAGAAATGTGATTTTGGGCCAGGGTTGAAGACACATGATTGGCATATCTTCATCAAGGTAAGTCATGTTCTTTATTTACAATATATTTGTAAAATTTCATGTACTACCTATAGTATTATTTCATAATATATTGAAAAGATTATTTTTAAAAAAAAAATTGTACATCCTACCTCTATGCCTCCCACCCTTATTTGACAATAGTATTAAACAAGTTATATATGATCTTGGAAAATACATGGGGTTATAAGTGTTATTTCTTAGATTTGTTGTGCATATATTATATTTATGACTTTTCTTATTTTTTATGTAATTTATTAGATATTTTGATCTGAAATCTCATTTATATGCTCTTGTATGTTGAATCAAGTTCAGATGGTTATCATCAAAAGAAATTGATAAATAATACACATTTAAATGAACACCCTCCTTCACAACACATTATAGAAAAAAAAAAATGGAGGGGTAAAAGCACAAACCTTTTTCACCCTTTTGTAAAGGAAAAGATTAATAAAACTATAACTATTCACTTTGAATGATATAAAAATGGTATTATTATTTAGAATTAGAAAATAAAGTAAACCAAAGATATGTGCAGAAGTTGATCAAATTTAGGATTATAATTTTTGACAATTATTCGGAATAAGAATTGATATATTTTCATAATTTTTATAGAAGATTTTTTAGTTCCTAAAAAATGCTGAAATTTAGGTGTCTAGTTCCACCACAAAACTAAATGGAAATAAACTTGTTTGCCTTAATCGAAGACTAAGTTATAGATAACATATATATCTAGAACATTCAAAAATAAAAATTGGCTTTAGACCTATATTTTCTCTTTTATAATGATTCAAATTTCTACTCACGTGAAATCGATAGTTTTCATCTCCCACCACATTTGTCAAAACAAATCTATTTGGAATAGAATAAAAAATATACATTCTAGAAGAGGATACTCTCCTCTAGAGTGTAATATAAGTTTCAATTTTTTTTGATATGATTTAATATTTTTCTTTCTCAAAATTGACATCTTTTCAAGTGTTAAATATGTGCTTGAAGAATTTTTTAATTATAGTATACTATATCTAATTAAAACACTATGAACTCTATATAAGAATATTCTTGACTTTGAGTTCTATAAAATGGTGTTGATTAATTTTTTAAAAATATATCATAAAAAATAGTAAGAGTTACTGAAATGTCAATTTTTTGAAATAATTATATTTCTTTAGTAATTGGATACAAACTAGTATAAAACATACATTTAATAAATATTTCTAGTCAAAAAAGTGTGTGATGATATATAACTTATCTCAAATGAATTTATCTAGATCATATGTTTGAAAAAAAATGAATTTTATGTATAAATATTCAAATTCACTTATTTTGATAAGTCATCCTGAAAGGTGACACAACTTTGTACTTTTACCTAGAGGTCTTGTTATCACAACTCAATGCATAATACATTGAAGGGAAAAAAAATGCTCCTTCCAAATACTTTGCACATTTTCACAACATTTTCTTCACCAATACAACAAAAAATTCCTCATTTCTTCCATGGATCTAGAAGCAGAAAACCTACAAAACATTTACACAAGAACCATGGAGGCTCACCTCCCAACCTAGGCTTCTAGGAAGCCACCCACCAAGCTAGGGAAACAAGGATCAAACAAGTTATACTCAAGCAATCAAAATGTATAAAATATGACATTACAACACATATAAAATCCCTTCAAAGTTTAACACATTGATTCACCATTGGAATCATAAAACAATGAGTGAAGGTGGACTCTTCAAAGAGGAGAATGTCATATACATATACACATATAAAACTACAATTGGATAATGCCTCTCCAAGGATATAAACATACATCCTCCCCATCACACCAATACACTTATACCTCCCATATAACAAAAAATACATATGGCTTCAATGGTGCCCATACTCCATGAACAACAATACACTCTCCAAGGGAAAAATATCTCAACTTCGATGTTGAGCCCAACTAACCCCTTCACCCAAGGCTCTCTACCCTCCCAAGGGTGAGTGTAGCCTTCGCACTCATTAACATTCAATCAACAATAAAAGGAATTTTTTTTAAAGAGAAATCCATCATAGAAATAACACATAACAATTCACTCAACACTTGGGTGATAAGACTGAAGGTGGGAGAGGATCTTCCAAGGGTGTATTCAGCAACCCAGGTTCTATTCTAAAGGAGATTGGTATCCTCAAGGATAAAATGTAGTTTCTTGGTAAGGAAATGGAACAACTAAGTAGAACATCTAGAGAGGAGCAAAAATTAGTCTAGAATATTCACAAGCTTTCAAAAGTTATCGAAAATGCTGAAGAAGTGAAAAATCTCATGCATAAGGTCCTAGTGATCGAAGCCAAAAAAAGGGTCATGGATAAGGATATTAGTAGCATCCAAGGGAAGGTGTCCAAACTAGATACTAGGATAGGTAACATGGAGAAATTGGTCAAACAACTAGTGGATAATGTGAGTATTCTCTTGAAAAGGAATGAGCGCGATAAGGGCCATGATTCCCATCTAGTGGCTAACTCTTAGGGCCCCAATAAATATACCTACACTCACTCAAAGAAGAATGAGGAGATTAGTAAGAAGGGTGAGGCGAAGGCTATTGTTGAAAATATGAAAACTCTAGTGGATCAGGCTATTAACCTAATAAATACTTCTTATCTAGTCAGTTGTTGTCCCTTTGCTGTAGTTTTGCTATTTTTTCCAGCTCTGTCTTTTGTGACCTCCTAGTTGTTTTTGTTGGAGGTCTATTTCATGTTGTTGTTGGATACTTTTCAATTTTTCCCTGTTATTTTATTTTACTCTAGACTTATGTTGTTGTAAAGGTTTCAAGTCCTTTAAAACCTATTTTTACTTAATCAAAACAATCCACTCAACACCACACACATTACATTCTTCCACCACTATATGAATAAGGATTTAACACCATTAAGCAAGTTCAATGAAGGCCATGGAAAGGGTACCAACCTTGATCCAAGCTAAAGGAAAAGGATTATTGATGAAAATCTCCTTTCTCCTTAGTCCTTCTCCTTCCAAAACCCTAGTTGTCTCTAAACTTAGAAAGTGGGTGAACACTCCACTAGTTTGTCAAAGTTCATTGAAAAGGTTCTCTTGCTAACTCATTTTGGAAAAGAAATCAAACCACTATCTCTTACAACTTTGTTGCTACCAATATTGCTACATTTTTACTAAGTGGAAAGATGGGGATGAACTCATGGGACAACTCAACTTTCGAATTGGTGGAAGAGTATATTGGTTAAGGGGTCCCCTAGGCTAGCTAAGCAATGTTCAAATTAATGCCCCTAGCATGTTATGCTAACATATAGGTAGCTTATTTTCACAAGAAAGGCACTTTGGGACCACATATTTACCCTCTAAAATCCTTTTCAAGTTTGAATTCAAAATTCCCTTTGATGGTGAGCTATGTTAGATTTGCTTAAATCTTTTGAAAAACAATTAGTTTAAGTTAAAGTGCTACCATTACCAAAACCCTAGGTGACGTGTCATTAACATACAAAAAATCACAATTGTCAAGTGACACATTTGAAACAATTACACATTACCATTATATGTCCCTAATGTATTTATGAAATTAGATTTTCTACAAACATGTTAACTTGTATTGAAAAAATGAACACATCACAATGATTCTTTTGAATCTTCCAAATATTTTCCTTGGCTAAACTATGTCCACATAAGTTTGGACCTTATTTCCTCAATTAAATTCTATGGTTCAATTTCTTGCATACTAAGCTTGAGCATCAGTAGTCTAATGAAAACCATATAAAAATACATGTGTATAGATGCATGACAATTTTCACATTTCCAAAATTAATATATTCAAATTTCCATAATTAACCTTTTATTTTTATAATCATTTTCATATAAAAATCATTCAAAATATTGAGATATCAAATTTTCATATCAACATTAATATCTAATCAAAAGATCAACTAGCATTCTGAACAACATCATAATTCATTTCCTATCATAATGATGGAATGTTGAATCTATACTATTAAATCAGCCAAAAAGAAGATTAGTTCCAAATACATATTTTATGTCAAAATTATCATAATATAAACATCTCAACTAATATCCTTTGATTTAGTTAAATATAGTTTGGTTGCTAATAATATCCCATTATCATTATGAGATAATATGTTATAAATTGTATCAATTATTTAAGGTAATAGGATGTTTGTATGGTCATGTCACATAGTTTCAAAATCCAACATAGAATGAATCGATTATACTTTATTGGTCCATAAAATCTTTCCTTATAATTACCAAGATATCCACCTAATTGACTTATTACACTACATCATATCTAATTATACTATGTAGACCTTTATCTAAATTTGATAATAATTTTCATCTTAGGACTATTAATATTATTCATAAGAGTGGGTGTTGATTCATCTTTCCATAATACCCATCTAATTCAATTATTTTAATAGGCCATAAAATATCATGAACCCATTGACATAGTTTCTAAGTTATGACATCTCAAGCCTTTATTCCACAGGTCTCAATTTATCAACCTAGTGTACTTTTGAATAGGGTACTTAGGACAATAATGACTAAAATATATTCATTAGTTTAACTGAGATCTTAGGTTCATTATAGATAAGGAAATTTTCAACCATGACATACTTACATCCCAAAACCTTTTTACCATCATTTTCTTTATAAGGCACATGGTAACAATATATAATTCACATTCTAATACACCAAAGATAGAAATATGACATTTCTTCCCTTATGCTTCCTAGCTTTGACCATATTTGTGTTATTAAGATTTATAATAGGGTACTAGGGAAGGTGCCTTACAAAAATTACAGTATTATTACACCACTAAGTTTATTTAAGGAAGATTCACTTATGGTTGAGTGTTATCGTATACTTGGGTCTCTATTTGAACTAGTTTAGGTTGTGCTTGATAATGAAAGGTGAGAGTATTATGACCACCCAGTTCAACTAAGAACTTATTTACTATGAACAAATCCATTTGCAAGTTGTAGATCATATTAAGTATATGATATATAGTTTGAAATTCATCTTCACATTCTATGATAAAAACTTACAACTGCATGTGGTTTTTATGTGATATATGATTCCATATTAGAACTACCCTATAACCCATAGGTCCTAGGATCAAAACTTGGCTTTGATACTTGACTATTATTAGTAGATGATTCTATAATTCTATTATGCTTTTTAAGGTCTTCTTAATCCTATTATTCCATGAGAACCCATATTGATGTAGGACCATCCAGTGGTGTAAGGGCAATCCTGTATCACCCAAAAATATGCCTAGAAATAGTTTTTTTTAATGTGTTTTCATTTTTGGATACCCATTTTGGTCAAATAAAGATTCCAACTCTCACAACTCCACTATTAGTGTTCTAGGTTAGAGTTTTTAAGAACCTTGGGATACGTGTAAATGTTGAAAAAATAGGACTATGTGATTGAGCCATAATTATGGTGAGTAAGAGGGTGTGAATTGGAGGGATGATTATATTTGTAATTTAGAACACTCTAGAAAAAGAATCAGGTCAAAAGGCTTCATCGTTAGAAAGTTATTGCAATTTTTTGGTTCGTGGAGACCTCCTAAGAGCACTTCAAAGTTAGATATAGGGGACTAAATGGCCTCATATAGGGCTGAAAAATGGGGGAGGAGAAAAGCTGGTCCATAAGGCTGTAGAGCACTTCAAGAGCTTTTTCAGAATGTAAATAGTTCATCAATTGAAGCTATGGTTCAAAAGTTATGCCTCTCGAAAGTTCGACTACCATTTCTAGATTCTTCTAAATTTACAAAAACTTCTAACGTGATTTCTAGAACCTTTCATTTTGGTGGTGGATTCCAAATGGCATATTCTAGAATGTATTTTTAACCCTAAACCATTTGGGGCTTATTTAAGAACATTTCTAACATTGTAAAGGAAACACTTAGTGGAGTTAGAGAGAAGGTACTATGTTGAGGATTTCTTTCTCCATAATTATATTGGTGTAAGCCCATAGGGAATTTTTCATTGATAATAATATTTCTCTTTTCCTGTGTGTTCATTGTAGTCTTTGGATGTGTCTCCATCAAGTGGTATTAGAGTGGGTTTTCCTAAGTGTGTAGACAAAGCATCGACTACGAGGCAGTTTGCACCAGGACTGCGTGGCTATGGGTTTGAGTCAAGAAGATGCCTCTATGAAGAGAGTGTGGTGAAAGGGCCAAAACTATTAATCTTGAGGAAGTTAGAGCACTCCAAAGCTAGGTTCAAGCATTGCAAGAGGCGATCCATAGAGGATTGAATGTTGCCACAAGCAATGAAAGTGAGGAAGAAAATGAAGAAGAAGAAATTGGATAGGAAGGGGAAGGTGAAGGGGATGTCCTAAATCAGGTGGAGGAGAGGCTTTTTAGGGCCATTTCTAAGCCTGGAAAAAGACCTAAAATTGATGTGGGTATATTTTTGGGAACCCTAAACCTAGATGAGTTGACCAATTGGATCAATGAACTAGAGGAGTATTTTGAGTATGAGGATATCAGAGACCCTGAGAGGGTTAAATTTGTGAAGGCCAAAATGAAAGGCCATGCCAAAATCTAGTGGCAAGAGGTTTAGCTAGAAAGGAATAAAAGAGGAAAGGAGAAAATCATAAGCTGGGATCACATGGTGGACAAACTAAAGAAGTGGTTCATTCCTATTGATTAAAAGCTTGATTTGTTCAAGAAAATGCATGGGTTAAAACAAGAAGGAAAATCTATCTAGGAATATATGGAGGAATTTTATCAACTTCTTATTAGGGTAGGGCATGTAGAAGCTAATAAGGAGAAGGTTTCCTATTACTTCAATGGGTTACAACCTAGCATTCAAGAGGAGTTAAGTCTAGTTAGAATGACTAGCATTGAAGAGGCATACTAGTTTTCCCTACGATTTGAAGAGAAACTAAATAAAAAGTTTTTAGGAAGGCAAAGAGGGCATGGTCAAGGAGAAAGGGGTGACAGTAGGTCATTTGGAGGCTAAAATGAGACCCAAAAGAAAAATGAAGATGTGGTTACTAGTAGAAACCAAAGAAATAAGGGTTTGAACCACTCCCATGATCAAAAATTTGGAGATCAGAGAGGAAGAGGTAAAGGATGTGGAAAAGGATCAGGAAAAGGAGGCTTCTATGGTACCTATTTTCATTGCAATGAAGAAGGTCATCGTTCCTTTGAATGCCCTTAATGACAAGGAAGAATAGATAGGAGGGCTGATGGTCAAGCAAGGGTTACTCATGTGGATGAAGATGCATAGTCATCACATTCTAAGGATGTAGAAAGAGGAGAGGTTATTTTAAATAAAAGGGTCTTACTAAGTGGTGAGACTAAACCTAGAGAAAGGAGGAGTTTGTTTCATACTAGGTGCAAGTGCAAGGATAAGTGTTGTGATGTGATTATTGATGGTGGTAGCATTGAAAACTTGGTGTCTAAAGAGATGGTCTCTAAGCTAAAACTCAAAGGAAGAAAATCCCCCAACCCTATCGAATTTCTTGGGTGAAGGATGCTCATAAGGTCCTATTCAGTGAACAGTGTTTGGTGAGGTTCAAGATTGGGAGTTACCATGATGAATTTCTCTGTGACATTATTCCAATGGATGTCTACCATTTATTGTTGGGAAGACTGTAGAAATTTGATAGACATGTTGTACATGATGGTCATGCAAATACATACTTTGGAGTTTGCCACAAACTAAAGCCCATGATAAAGGAAGGTGAAAAGGTATGAAATAGTGCTAGGATATGTCTTGTTGATGGAAGTAATTTTTTGGATGGTATGAAACATCAATGTATGCATTATGTTTTGATTCCTATAAGAGATAAGGAAGGTAGTAGTGAAATTCCACCTGAAGTTTCAAGCCTCTTAAGTGAGTATGGAGATTTCATCTCTGATAATGTTCCAAAAGGGTTGCCACCAGTAAGGCAGATCAGTCATCAGATAGATTTAATCCCTAGAGCTAGTTTGCATAACAAGTCTGCTCATAGGATGATTCCAACTAAAATTGAGGAGCTAAATAGATAGGTTCAAGAGCTATTGAGGAAGGGTTTGATTCGAGAGAGCCTAAGTCTATGTGTAGTACCTATAGTACTAATACCAAAGAAGGATGGAGAGTGGATAATGTGCACTGACTCTCTAGCTATAAATAGGATAACCACCAATTATCAGTTTCCTTTGCCAAGAATGGATGATCTTATGGACTATTTGAGTGGAGCTCAGTACTTCACAAAGATAGATCTCAAGAGTGGCTATCACTAGATATAGATCTAAGAAGGAGATGAATGGAAGATTACATTCAAGAACAAGGAGGGTCTATATGAGTGGTTAGTTAGGCCTTTTGGATTGACCAATGTGCCAAGCACCTTCATGCAGCTTATGAATGAGGTACTAAATAAATTCTTGGGAAAATTTTTTATTGTCTATTTGGATGATATTTTAATTTTAGCAAGATTTTTAATGAACATTTATTGCACATTCATAGTGTCCTTGAAAGGTTGAGGGAAGAGAAAATGTTGATTAATTTGAAGAAGTGTAGTTTTGTAAAAAAGGAGTTAGTCTACTTAGGGTTTGTTGTATCATCTGAGGGTCTCAAAATGGATCCCAAAAAGGTAAAAGCCATCTTGGAATGGCCTACTACAAGGTCTACTACTAAGGTAAGATCATTTCATGGTCTAGTTAGTTTTTACAAAAAGTTTATTAAGAATTTCAGTGGCATATGTGCACCCCTAACTAAAACAATAAGGAGAGATAGAAAAGAGTTCAAATGGACTACAATAGCTGTAAGAAGTTTTGAATTTTTGAAGAAGAAGGTGATAGAGCAACCTGTGTTGGCACTTCTAGGTTTCAATAAAGTGTTCCAGGTAGGTTGTGATGCTAGTGGTAGTACTAATGGGGCTATATTGAGCCAAGAAGGTAAGCCTATTGCATATTTTAGTTAAAAATTGAATGATGCAAAGAAGAAGTATTATGTTTATGACTAGGATTTTTATGCAATAGTTCATGCTTTAAAGAAATGGAGGCACTATTTATTTCCAGAAGAATTTATCTTGTATACTAATCACCAAGCATTGTAGTACCTAAATAGCCAAGGTAAATTGAACCAGAGACATATGAAGTGGGTAGAATTCTTACAGAGCTATACATTTGTGTTGAAACATAGAAGTGGAAAGTCTAATGGGGTTGTAGATACATTAAGTAGGAGAGAGTTGTTGCTAACAGTAATATAGGTTGAAGTGGTTTGGTTTGATGAACTCAAGCATCTGTACCCTTAGGATCATGATTTTTCTAAAGCATGAAAGAATTGTAGACAACCTATTACTATAGATAGAACCATGTGGCTAGACTATTTGATTTAGGATGGTATATTATTCAAGGTTAGTCAATTATGCATTCCAAGGAGTTCCATGAGGGAAAACCTTATCAAAGAGAAACATAGTGGGGGAATGGTAGGACACTTTGGTCAAGATAAGACCATTGCCATTCTTAGAGAACTTTATTTTTGGCCTCAATTGTCACAAGATGTGAAGAAATTTATGCAAAGTTGTCAAGTGTGTCAAGAAACCAAAGGATTTAGTCACAATACTAGACTTTATCAACCATTGTCTATTCTATCAAGGCCTTGGGAGGACATAAGTATGTATTTTGTTCTTGGATTTTTGAGGACACAAAGGGGTAATGACTTAGTATTTTTGGTGGTTGATAGGTTCTCCAAGATGGCACATTTCATCCCATGCCACAAGACTCATGATGTTGTACATATTGCAGATTTGTTTTCAGAGAGGAGGGGAGACTACATGGTCTCCCAAAGAGTATTGTTTTCGACAGAGATACTAAATTTCTAGAGCATTTCTGGAGGACTTTATAGAAGAAGTTGAGGATAGAATTGAGGTTTAGTTCCACACATCATATGCAGTCTGATGGATAGACTGAAGTGGTAAATAGAAGTTTGGGCAATTTCCTAAGGTGTTTAGTGGGAGATAAGCCCAAGGGGTGGGATTTGATTCTACCAAAAGCAAAATTTTTTACAATAACTCTATAAATAGGATTTTTGGTAGATCACCATTCCAAATTATACATGGAAGTAGCCCAAGGACTATACTATAATTGAGGAAGATGAAGCAAGGGGAGAGGACAAGTGTCAAGGTAGAAGAATTTGCTAAACATAACAAGAGCCTACATGAGGAGGTCCGTGCACACATTACCAAGATGAATCAATAGTATAAAGCTAGGGCAGATCAAAGGAGGAGACATAAGGAGTTTCAAGTAGGGGATATGGTTATGGTACACTTACAAAAGGAATGATTTCTAGTGGGTACTTACAACAAGCTGAAGATGAAAAAATTTAGCCCCTACAAAAGTTTGAAGAAACATGACTCAAGAAATGCATATGAGCTAGAGTTTCCAAATGGGATTCATATTTTACCTATCTTCAACATTACAAACTTAACAGAATATCATGATGATGGTGCAGATGAGGGTTTGATGCTAGAACCGTGTCCAATTCCTAGTTCTAAGAAGGAGGATATAGAAGAGATTCTTGATAGTCATGTGGGTAGGGGTACAAAAAATTGGCAATATGAGGAGTACTTAGTGAAGTGGAAAGGATGACCAATAGAGGACTCAACTTGGATATCAATAGCAGAGGTTACCCATTTGGGTTTTTCTCTACCATAAAGTGATAGGGTCACATTTCAATCTACCATGGGTGTCTGATGTAGGAGCATCCAATGGTGTAAGGGCAACCTTGTATCACCGAAAAATATGCTTAGAAATAGTTTCTATTTAATGTTTTCTCATTTCTAGATACCCATTTAGGTCAAATAAAGGTTCCAACTCTCACAACTCCACTATTAGTGTTCTAGGTTAGAGTTTTTAAGCACCTTAGGATACATGTAAATGCTAAAAAAATAGGAATACATAATTGAGCCATAATTATGGTGAGTTAGAGGGTGTAAATTGGAGGGATGATTATATTTATAATTTAGAACACTCCAAAAAAAGAATCAGGTCAAAAGGCTTCATGATTAGAAAGTTGTTGCAATTTTTCTGTTCCTGGAGACCTCCTAAGAGTGCTTCAAAGTCAAATATGGGGTACCAAATGATCTTTTATAGGGCTGAAATATGGGAGATGAGAAAATATAGTCCATAAGGCTATAGAGCACTTTGAGAGCTTTTTAGAAATGCAAACAGTTTGTCAATCAGAGCTACAGTTCAAAAGTTATGCCTCCTAGAAGTTCAACTACCATTTTCAGATTGTTCTAATTTTACACCGACTTTTAACATGATTTTTGGAACCTTTTATTTTGGTGGTGGATTCCAACTAGCATATTCCATAATGTATTCAAAACCCTAAACCACGTGGGGCTTATTTAAGAACATTTACGGCATTGTAAGGGCAACACTTAGTGGAGTTAGAGAGAAGGTACTGTGTGGAGGATTTCTTTCTCCAAAATCATATTGTTGTAAGCCAATAGGGAATTTTTCATTGATAATAATATTTTCCTTTTCTTGTGTGTTCATTCTAGTCTTTGGATGTGTCTCCATCACATAATGATGCCCTAACTATATTTTTCCATGTGCTCCTGGTTATTTCCTTACAATTATTTGCTACACTTAAAGCAGCTCCAATATGAGCAACATTTTAGGGAATAGCTAACATAATTAAGTTAAAAGTTCTTTAATTACTTAGAAAACATATGTACCCTTTTATATCATTAAAAGATGTTTAATTACCTACCACTTCCTTACTGCCCCTTGTAGCATTTGAAGGGGCATCTATTGTGATCCATATGGTTACACCTAATTCATCCATCAATACTTTTAATATTCATTATGGTGTGTAATGTCCCATATTAGAATAATTATTCTTTGGAGATAATTATCTTGAAAAATCCACTTTAAGAGATTTCCTTCTATTGATTATTATATAATGATGAAAGGGAATTTCTAAATATTCAAGTTTGATAAGTTAAATAATAATATTATACAAGGGGCAATATATATGGGTCTCATTTTATAGTCAAATATACATGCCAACTTAGTATATATATTTAATCCATATATTCAACATTACTGAAAAATTATAGTATTATTACACTTCCTCTTGAATCAATACTTTCTCATATTCCAATGAGAAGAAAGAATGCAGTAGTTTTAGACATTGTGAAACAATATGAGGAATAACAAAAGATTGTGGCCCTACTAGTGCAACATTGTTTGTTTTCATCAACATTATAACTCTTAACTTTTATTTGTGGATGCTTCTAGCTACTAAAGATCAAATTTTATACTTATAATTATTGTGGAGAAAGTTTCTAAACTCATTGAACACCTACTTTCCTAAACTTCTTGAATAACGAGATTTCATCTTTGGACCACAAATTGGACATGAAAATTTTTCCCTTGTCTAAAGACCTAAAATATCAGGCATAATTCTCATTCACAATTTAAGCACACAAAAATAATGTGTAAACACTATAATAGATCAAAAATATGTGACCTTAACAATAGAATATATTGCAAAAATGAGTTATCCCAAGGGCATCATGTGTTGTCCATGTAAGTAATCCATGGAATTAAAATTATTTGTCCTATTAGCCTAGAGATATAATATTTAGTGAACCCATTCCATAACTAAAATATCTCATCCATAAGGGGAAAACATTCATATCTTTAACTTGATATTTACCTAGTAATTGAATGAATAAAAATATTACATAAATATTATGACCATTTTGATGCACTAATTATAAATTAATTTAGATAACTATTAAATGAAAAAATACCTAGTACAATCATTGACAACATTATGTACTCCCTCTTTATGGACTTCCAAGGAGGAATGTTATTGTTACTAAAAAAATAGGCCACATTGACTAAATAGATCTCATATCTCCCAATAGATTGACATCGTCTGCTACCAATGAAAGCTTGAGATTATGAGTTTCTTCTTTAAAATGTAGCCCTTTTTTTCCTATCTCTTTAAATACAAAACCAATCATAGGCATTTGGTAATTTCATCTTGACTTCTATTGCATGCATGGTAATCCATAAATTGTGGCAAGCTAGTGCACCTGAATAATCATTCAAGATGTGAAAAAATGGGAATAGACTAAAAAACCTTGTGAGGCACCTTTTTTGTTATTTGATCTAATGGATATCTACTAATATGACAATTAGAAAATCATGTTATTTATGATATAGAATATGATCAATGGGACATGCATGTATTGTCTGATACTTCATTCCAATTTAATTCACAATGGTAGATAATTGTTGATACCAATGAGAAAGAATGTTTGATGGTGGTTACAAAAACTCACCTATAAACCTACAAAAATGAATATGAATTATTAATATAATGAATAGTAGTTGTATGCTAAAATTGAAGATGAGACAAAAGACATACCTTAGCATATGTGACATTTCTACATTGGATAAACCATTCATAACCTTCAAGTTCACCAACAACACTATAGCTGAGAGAAGAGCTGTTTAGAAGCCTTGGCATAGGGGCTAGTGTGCCTTCTCAGGTATAGGTATATCAAGACCATCTTCATCATCATTATCAAATGTAAAAGTACCATCATTGTGAGAATATTCATTAGTTACACCAATACCATCTTCTTTAATCACATGTCCTCTGGCACATTATCATCTTCTTCCATGAAAGTGTTATCCTTAGCTTAGATATTCACACATCCATGTTCCTCTAATTGGAAATATACATTCACCAATTGACAAAAATTGTGGACCCCTTCAATGTGACAACGTTTCCTATAATCACTCTTGGTTTTTGTGATTAGAATTCTTCAATTCTTTAAGCACTTACACATTTTGCAAGGATAATTACATTTATCTAATTTTCTTTGGAACTTGGGCCACAATGTAGAAATTATCTTGTTATTTTCTTCAAGGTTCATATTGCCAAGTGTAGTCTTTCTTTACACAAAAATATATCTACAAAATTATTGGACATGTTGTACTTAATGTTTATATCTACACATATGGTTTTGAAACAAAATTTTGGTGTAATTAATTAATGTGTATATCTACAACAATATTGGACATGTTTTACTTAATTTTTGTATCTACACATATGGTTTTGAAAAAAATAATTGGTCTAATTAATGTGTATATCTACAAAAATATTAGACATGTTGTAATTAATGTTTATAGCTACACATATGGTTTTTTAAGATAAGTTTGGTCACCTAGCTCAAAGTTACCCATATTATAATTAATGAAAAGTTGTTTGCTTGCATATAATTTTATTATTTGTGGTAAAAGATTTATTGTTAATGAAATTAGCAAGGAAGCAAGGAAAAAAGTTAGTAGAAGCCAAATATTTCATTACAAGTATCACCTCCCAAAATCTAATCAGAGAAAGAAAAAGATAGAATTTTTAGAAATGCAAGATGGAGAAGTAGAAGAGTTGGACAAGGTTCAAATAAACTCAAAAAATTTAAATCTATGAACAAATTGGAATTTTTATATGTTCAATGTACAAAAAGAAAAAGTGGGGCAATGGTGTAGGGGCCCAAGGTCCTAAACAAGATGGCCAAACATCAAATTTTGGACATATTAGGTGATTAATAAGTGTCCAAGTTGACCCATGGCAATAAGTTAATCTCAAGCATCCTAGAATATATTTTAGGCAAATTTCTTGCATGTCGCAATAAGGCCTATGGGCAAGTGGTAGGTTAGTCAATATTAGTCAACACTATGAGTTGACCAAAAATCTTCAATTTTATATTTTTTAGAGTTCTTTCATGATTTATCAAGTTTTGGAAGGCATTTGAAGTCATTTTTTTGGAAATATTAAAAAGTTACAAAAATTGCCAAATAGTTGTCATGCAACTTTTCTTGCAAATTTGGAAGGTTAATAGTCACAGTTGTGTTTTGATCGAAAAAATAGAGGTTAATATGTAACATCTACAGACTTTTCCTATAAATTGAATATTCTTTAACCTAAGAATTGGAATTGAATGCTAATGTTCCTACCTCATATATTTAAATACAATGTAGTTGTGACCCTATTGCCCAAGTTTCAATTCATATCTTTTGCCTTGAGGTTTTGAATCAAGTCAAGTGTCAATGTCTTCACTCTAAGTCTATATTTCATATAGGATGATCTTTCTTCTCATCATTCCTTGGAGTTAACCTAATGCAAGAATCATATGAGCAATGCATCAGTCCAAAGCTAGGTGATTAAGGTATTGGGAGGGTTTGTTCATGCTTTTCCTGATAAGAAGAAGGTCTAAAGGTTCTAAAGGTTCATATGTTCCTTGTTACAAATCATGTGAAAGACAAATATGTTGAGTGGTAGTCCCTCATGAAAATATTTCTACAACTCTCCAAGAAACCCTAAACTCTCTAAGAAACCCTAATTCTATGCTCAAATCTTCCATTAAAGATATTGGGGTAGGTAAAATGAAGTAATTGTTGAATACAAATGATTAATCATATATTATCATTACTATTACACAAAATGTCATATCATTGATAGTCAATGTATGTCAAACTCACTCGAGCATTGTAGACAATTTTATGTGTCTACTGAACATTCTAAAATTTGGCTAGCTTAGAAGGCAGTATCTACCGAGTTGACTCAAGCACCAAAGGAAATTTTGTAGAAGTTGAGTGTTAACTGAGCTCACTCAATTAATAAAGGAGAAAATGGATGGAACCAATGTTAACCAAGCTCACTCAATCACCAAAGGAACTTTGCAAATATGTAGTGTTGACTAAGTTCACTTGGTTAAAATAGGAAATTTTTTTTTGATTTAGTGTGTACCAAATAGGGTAGGTTAATGAAGGATTTTCTTGTTTTGACATATTAAGTTCAATTGAATTGTCTTTTAGTTCTAACCGAATGAGGAAATAAATATTAATTATTTTAAGTTATATTCTAGGCAAGTTGACAATATGAAAGATATAACTATAAGGCCAAGTTGATATTTAGATAGTTTAAATACATGAAAGAGATTTGAAGATTTGATGATGCTAAGAGGAAGTGAATCAGAAGGATAAGCTGAATATCCTTGAGTTGTTCAAAAGATGTATTCTATCAAGTATAAGCTAGAACTGAGATCTATAATTAGAAATTTAGTTGCATCCAAATCAAATCATGGCATTGTTACTCTCTAGCCATTGTAGTAGTGATCTAAATCTCTTAATAGATTTGGCTTAGCAACTATTTGTAAATCCTCTAATAAGGTGACATTTCTATTGAATTGTCCAAAGACCTCTAATAAGGATAGTCTTAATAGGGTGATTAAATATTCTAGTAGGGTCACACCTAACAGTGTGTTTTGTAACCTTTAATAGGGTTGGCTCCTAATAGAGCTCACTTTAGAAGAGTGAAAACTAGTAACTAGTTGTAATTGGTGGTTTTTTTCCAAACTAGGTTTCCATGTTAAATCCTGATGTGAGATGTGTTCATTCTATTTCTCTTATATGTTTGCAACTAAGTTAAAGTAATAATTAATCATAGATAACATCCTAATATTGTTATGTTAAGTATTTGTTGAACATTTTTTTGTATTTACTAAGTTACAACATTTTTGTTTGTGTTTGTTGAGCATTAGCAAAGTTCTATTATCAGAGTTTATTTTGTAATAACATCTAAGGAATTTGGGATTTATTTTAGTGGTAACTAATTCACCCCTCCCCTCTTAGTTGCTCCTCTTATATTTGCAACAATTGGTATCAGAGCTTTTGGTCCTTACAGAGAAGGTTTCAAGGAGCTAAGCAAAAGATCATGATGTCTTATAGAAGAGAGATTCCCAGATTGAACCAAGACAACTTTGTAGCATGGTAAAAACTTATGAGACTACATTTAGCAACTATTAGTGATTTAGGTTGTAAGTATCTTGATATTGAATACAAAACTCCTATTGGAACATTATTAGTTGAAGAAATTGTTGAGAAGAAAAATCATAATATCATGATGATTGATATTGCATTTGCTATTAATTATGTTGAATTTGATGAAGTAAAAGACTATACTATAGCTCATACAATTTGGTTCAAACTAAAAGGCATCTATAGAGGAGAGGGCAATGTAAGAAGAGCTAAAGTAGAAAGTCTTAGAGGATAATTTGATCAATTGCAAAATATGTGGAAAGAATCAAAGCAAGTGTGAGCACAATGAAAGCATCTAGAGGAGACATTGATAATAAAATAGTTGTAAGAAAGCCACTTAGAACCATTCTTCTTATCTATGAGATTAGAGTATCTACTACTCAAGAAATGAGATGTGATCCAAATAGAAATATAACTTTGGATGCTCTAGTTGGATGATTGATAGCTTTTGAGTTGGATAACTATGACAATATGTTGCTAGATCCAAAGGAATTGAGTCTACATTTAAATCAAAACTTTTACTCAAGAAAAAGAGTAAGAAACTAAAGGCAAATCAATCAAGAAGTGAAGGATAAACCAAAGAAAGTTGTGACAATGATCTTGATGTTGTTGAATCCCTACTTGCAAGGAAGTATTCTAAAGGTAGAGAAAAGTAAAAAGGTAAGATTCCTTTAATCTATTTTTCTTGTGAATAAATTGGTCACATTGCTACAAGATGTTGAAATAAAGAAAACAAGAATGAAAAGAAAAGTAATAAGTACAAAGGAAAGAAGTAATTCAAGAACTATAAAGACTACAAGGACAAAGGTAATAAATCTTGTTTTATGGCTAAAGATTCTGATAATAGTGAAGATGAAATGGTATATATTGTTGTAAAGAATGAATTTGATGATGAAGGAGATAAGATGGTACTTATTTCTCATGTTATCAAAAATGATACATGGATTATTGATAGTGGCTTCTCACATCATATGACTAGAGACAAAAAAAAGTTTGAGCACATGGAATATTGTGATGGTGGTGATGTGAGATTTGGAAACAATAAACCTTGTTGCATAAAAGGAAAAGGATGTATCTCATTAACCAATGAACTTATATGTGATAATGCTTAATGGGTTGAAGAACTCAAGGTGGAATTTATGAATGGGAAGGCCAAATTGCTAGATGGAAAAGGAAATTAGGTTGGATTTGGAAAACAAATAAAATTTAATCTATTCTATCTTGATCTAAATGAAAGCTCATGTTTTATTGCTCATGTAGAAGAAAGTTTTTTAAGGCACAAAATATTATGTCATGAAAACTTTGATAACCTTATTAAGATAAGAAGACAGAAAAGAGTAAGAGGTATTCCTATCTTGAGGAAACTTGATATGGGTCTATGCAAAAATTGTAAAATTGGCAAGATGGGAAAGATTAGTTTCAAAAGAAAGAATTATCATTATGAAGAAGTCTTAAAGCTTGTGCATACAGACTTATGTGCACCTATTGGAATAGAGAGTTACAATGGAGATAAGTTTTCCATTCTTTTTGTTGATGAATTTTCTAGAATGATGATTTTAATGTATCTAAAATAAAAATTTGGGGCCTTTCAAAAATTCAAGTGGTATATGGCAAGAGTAGAAAAAGAAACTGGGAACAAGTTGAAATGCTTGAGATCAAATAGAGGTGGTGAATTCATTTCCAATGAATTCAATAAATTCTACATTGAAAAGGGTATTAAAAGAAAAGTATCATCTCATGGTACACTACAACAAAATGGAATAGCTAAAAGAAGGAATAGATCCATCATAGATTGTGCAAGAGCACTAATGATAGAAAAGAATATTGCAATTGAAGGAAGCTATCAGCACTATAGTCCATACTTTAAACAAAGTATAGCTAAAGAAAGACTCAAATCAAACTCCTTATGAAATATGGTATGGATAAAAACCTAAAGTAAGTTACTTGAAAGTATTTGGTAGAAAATGTTATATCTTGAAAGAATCTAAAAAATGGAAAATTTGATGTCAAAGGTGGTGAAGACATATTTCTAGGATACTCTTACATAGGTAAAGCATGCACATGTTTGAATTTGTCTACACATAAAATCATAGAAAGTGCACATGTGAGAATTGATGAGTTTGTAGAAAAAAGTGAAGAAGAGAGTAACAAAGAGCTTGAGGATTACCAAAGATTTTTTATACTATGAACTTGATACCTTGCCAAATATATTTGAAAGAAAGGAGGGTTCACCTCTAGAGTCCCCAAAATCTCCAATAGCTACTAAGTTACACATAGTGCAACTTGAGTCACAATCTAAAGGATCTGAGTCACAGTCAAACACTACCGAGCTACTATAAGAGAAAATTGAGTTTAATGGACCTAAGTCACAGACAGTAGGGCCTAAGCTTAATATTGAAGCTCATGATGAAATCAATGAAAAAAACTCCAAATCCAAAGAACTTGTGTTAGGAATACATGTTAGAAGGCATCATGTACCTAATCAAATCATTGGAGACAAATCAAATGGAACAATGATATGAAACAATTTGAAAGGTACATGTTTACTTACTGAATTTGAACCTAGAAAGGTTTAAAATGCTTTGGATAATGAAAGTTGGATTGAGAAAATGTATGAACAAATAGAATAGATAAGAAAGAACAAAACCTAGACTCTTCTTCCCAAACCTAAGGATAAAAATGTAATTGGCACAAAGTGGATATTTAGAAACAAGCTAAATGAAGATCGAAAAGTTTCCAAAAATAAAGCAAGGATGGTATGTAAAGTTTATTCTCAAGAAGAAGTTATTGATTATGGCGAAACTTTTTCTCTTATTGTAAGATAAAAAGGTGTTAGAACTTTACTAGCATATGCACCTAACAGAAGATTTAAAGTTTATCAAATGGATGTAAAAAATTTATTCTTGAATGGAATTCTTGATGAGGAAGTCTACATTAAACAACCCAAAGGTTCTGTAGATCCTTGCAAAAAGGATATGGTCTACAAATTACAAAGGGTATTATATGGTCTTAAGCAAGCTCATAGAGCTTGGTATGAAAGACTTCATAAGTACTTGATACATATTAGTTTTGATAGAACAAATGATAATCATAGCCTGTACATCAAAGAAGGACCAAATAAGAAGATTGTTTTGGCAAAAATATTTTTGGATGACACTTTATTCATAGGAAATGATGACTTGTACAAGGAATTTTTAGAAGAAATGAGTAAACAATTTGAGATGTCTATGTTTGGAGAGATAAAATTCTTTTTTGGATTATATATCCAACAGAAGAAAGACGGTATCTACATTACTCAATCTAAATACATCAAGGGGATACTAAAAATTTTTAGAATGGAAGACTCAAGACTAGTTGGAACCCCTATGTCTACTTGACATAATCTTTCCAAAAATGATGATTCCAAAGAGGTAGATTAGACCACATACATATCAATAATTGGAAAATTACAGTATGTAGTGTACACAAGGCCTGATACTACATTAGCAATCAGTATGGTGGAAAGATTCTTAGTAAATCCCAAAGAAAATCACATGATCACAATCAACATAATCATGAGATATCTAAAAGGTACTGGAAAATATGGTTTATGGTACAAAATAGTAGGCAATTTAGAATTAAAAGTATTCATAGATGTTGATTAGGTAGGAAGTATTAATGATAGAAAGAGCACTAGTGGTGAAGCATTCTTTCTTGATAAAAGACTAGTGTCTTGCACAAGCAAGAAAAAAAACTGTATTTCTCAATCCACAATAGAGGTAGAATATGTGGCAGTAGTAGTCAATTGTTCTAATACTTTTGGTTCAAACAATAGTTACCAAGTGTGAAGGTAGAGATCAAGGATCTAATAGTCATATATTGTTACAACACTAGTGCAATCAATTTATCAAAGAATCTAGTGATGTATACTAAGATAAAACACATTTCTATAAAATATCATTTCTTAAGAGAATTGGTTTAAGATAAAGAAGTTAGATTGGAATATGTAAATACAAAATAACTAATTGTAGAAATATTCACTAAGCCATTACCTAAGGATACATTTATGTATCTAAGAGGTAAGCAAGGTGTTATTCCCCTATCTGAAGGTCACTAAATAAAGTTTAGTGATGCATTGACTAGAGCATGTTGAAGATAGTTGGTATAGTATTGACAAGGGCATATTGCAAATGAATCAATACTTTAGGTACATTGTATTAGAGTGTGGTGACTGATCAGGAAAGTACTTGAGGTACATTATGTTAGATTGTGTGTTAGATTTTGGGCCCTATTTTATTGAGATTTTAGGCCAACATGTAATTATTAATTACAACCATAAAGTGGTAAAAATACTTATATAAAAGAGCTTAGGGTTAGGGATTGTTTCATAATGGTGATGCAGAAATGGTTCTTGTGGTGGTATTGAGTTGTAAGAGATTATAGATTGTAATCAGGTTATAATCATTGGATTGTAATAATATTAGACTTGTTGTTTGGTGGATGTAGCCTAGGGATTGTGTGAACCACATTAAATCTTGGTGTCTTGTATTATTTTTGTGTGATCTATTATTTTCTATTATTGGTTATATTTGCATGTAATTTGTATCTCTATCCATGGTTTAATCCTAACACATTGATATTCATTGAACATTGTCTTTGGCATGAGATGTCAAAGAAGGAGAATTTTTCTTTCATATCTCAATTTTGTTTTCATATCTCATAGAAATTTTATAAATAGAAAGAAGAGATGTCAATGAGGGAGAATGAACTTGGTAGAATCAGAAGAACTCTTCTAATATAGGGAGAAATTCAAGGCAAGAAGACTTCACACTAACGGAGGGAATTATCATGGATGAGAATCAAAATTTAACTAAGGATATGTTCCTTACTTTATTCTTTCTCTAAAATTTCATTGCACTATGAAATTTTGTGTTGCCATCAATGCCAAAGAGGGAGATTTTTCAATACAATTGATTAATTGTATATTGTCATTAATGTTACACAAAATGTCAGATTATTGCTGGTTAGTTTATGTTACATTTACTTGGGCATTGTATATAGCTTTCTATGTCTACCAAGCATTGAAGAGCTTGCCTAGTTTAGAAGGAAATATCTACTAAGTTTACTCAAGCCCTAAAGGAAAGTTTGAGGAAGTTGAGCATTAACCAAGTGCACTCAATTAATAAAGAAAAATTTGGATGGAACTAGTGTTAACCTAGCTCACTCAGTTGCCAAAGGAACTTTGTGAATATGAAGTGTTGACCAAGTTCACTTGGTTAACACATGAAAAATATTTTTGAGTTAGTGTCTACCAAGCAGGGTTGGCTAACGAAGATTTTCTTGTTTTGACATATTAAGTTCAATTAATTTTCTTTTGGTTCTAGCCAACTGAGAAAATAAATATTAATTATTCTAAGTTATATTCTAGCCAAGTAGACAACATGAAAGATATAAATATAAGGTCAAGTTAAGATTTAGATAGTGTGAATGCATGAAAAGAGATAAGGTCAAGTTGAGATTTAGATAGTGTGAATGCATGAAAAGAGATTTGATTATGCTAAGAGGAAGTGAATTAGAAGGATAAGTAAAATATCTTTGAGGAGCTAAAAAGATGTATTTGATCAAGAAGGATCAAGCATAAGCTAGAATTGAGACTTGTAATCATTAATTTAGTTGCATCCAAATCAGGTCATGTCATTGTAACTCTCTAACCATTGTAGTAATGATCTAAATCTCTTAATAGAGTTGGACTAACAACTATTTGTAAATCCTTTAACAAGGTGACATTTCTATTGAATTGTCTAGACACCTCTAACAAGGCCACTCCTAATAGGGTAATTAAATCCTCTAATAGGTTCATACCTAATAGTGTGTTTTGTAACCTTTAACAGGGTTGGCTCTTGAGTGGGCTCACTTCATAAGAGTGAAAATCGGTAACTAGTTGCAATTGGTGGTTTTTTCCAAATTGGGTTCTTATTATTTCTCTTATATATTTGTAATCAAGTTAAAGTAATAAGTAATCATAGATAACATTTTAAGATTTTCATGTTAAGTATTTGCCAAGCATTTTTAGTGTTTATTGAGTTACAACATTTTTTTGTGTGTTTGTCGAGCATCAACATAGTTTAGTTATTAGAGTTTAATTTGTACTAACATCTAAGGGATCTAAGATTTATTTTAGTAATAATTGATTCACCCCTCCCCTCACAATTTCTCCTCTTATATTTCCAATAGTAATCATAGGCATAATTGGAGAAAACAAGAGTGGAGAACATTGAAGACTAAGAATAAATATTGATAAAGAGATTGTGAAAGCAAGTTAGAGCTGAAATCAGTTAGATCCAATACAAAATGAACATTAAAAATACAAAAAGGGTGAAAGAACCAACTTGAAGGTGACAAAGACCAAAGCTGAAATGTCAATTGAATGAAAGAAAGCATGCTATTGGCTAGTTGAAAAGTCCAAATGCTTACTTGTCAGATCAAGTCCCATTTAAATATTTAATGAAAGTTGGATGCCTTCACTGTCAGATCAAAAAGAAGATCTAAAAACATAATTTTCCCACTTTTTTAAGATGCTCAAAGTTTAGACAATGTGGGAAAGTGATGGTTAGACATGTGACTATGGGGCCAAATTTAGTTTTTGAGCCATAAAAGAAGATTTTCAAAATGGATGCCAAATTGGTATCCTACTATTAGTCAGGTTCTCTAACATGATGAAAGTGGGTTAGCCTTACATGATTGTTTAATCTTGGAAGATCAACAAAGGGAACTTTCCCACTTTTTGAAAATTCTTAGAATTTAAACAATGTGGCCAAGTGACTTGTTGATACATAACTATGGGCCCTTGCTCATCAAAAGTTTTTGTTGCATAGTCATAACAAAGGTAATAAAGGTTTCATCATGATTGTTAAATTGTGTAAGATCAATGATGGAAATTTAAACTGGCGATAACTGTTGGAATATGAAATATGTAGTTTGGCACAAAATAACATAATATGAAACATTAAAAGGTTTCTATTGGATTTATGAAATTGCAAGAAGCTGAAAGGTCATGGGGTATTTTCAAGAATATTATGGATTGTCAGTAGAAGAAATACCAAGTGCTCATATCACAATAATCTTATATTTTATTCTTTTTCTATTATATGACAATTGTTGTGCCAAAATTAGAAGAGGGTAACAAATAGCTATAAATGTAACCACATTTGATAATAAAAAGGACGAAAAACTTAATGGTAAATTGGTCTATAATTTCATTTACTCTATTTTCTTTTCATGTTCTATTGCCCATGCATAGATTAGTTTTGCATTAAGAGTTGAAGGACAATTATATGTGATCCTATGATAATAAGATGGATTCCATTTCATTTTGATATTTTTAGTTCAGGTGTTTGTATTTACTTCTTTCATATAAGATTATTCTTCCTCTCATTTTCATTTAGTTTCATGCATGTTAGATATTTTATCAAGAATTAAAGGATAATGTATGTGAATCTATTGGATATTTGTTTAATTCCATTTCAATCAAGACCAATAGCCAAAGCAATTTCAATTGCCCCTCATATATATAATCCTTTATTTCCTACTTCTATATTTAGATGACTAATTTGTATTTGGAATATAATTAGAAGTTAGAAAATATCAAGATATTATATTGCAATAATTCCATTGAGTGTGATAGGTTATTCATATACATCTTTCCTGAGCTATTTGTTCCTACAAACAATTTGGTTATCCTTTACTGCTCTTAGGTTAAGAGCTTATAATATCAAGAATTTTTTATCACATAAAGACATATTCATTTCATATTATTCTAAAAATTATAGGGAGCTATAACTAATCAACTCATAGGGTAGTGATAGGATACATACACTAACCCATTTATTGGTAAACCTTCTTTTGTTTCTCCAAAGATTGGGTATCAAAGATTCAAGATTATCAAATCTAATAAGAGAACAAATTGTTAACCAATAGTTTTTGGTGACTCTACAAGGAAGAATTCAAATGAAAGTTTTAAATAATTTCCTTTCATTATTAGTTACAATCAAAAAATATATATTTGAGTTACAAGAAAAGACTTGTGGTATTTAGGTGTTTGCCATAAGGACTTGATACTAGTTTACAACCTCAATCTACCAAAGAAGTAGAGACAAATTCAAAGTTGAAGATTGGTAAGATAAATTTGAAAAAAACCATTTATCTGAATATTTGATACACTCTAGATCCAAATATACTAGGAGTGCCAAGGAGAAAGGAAAGATTGACCCAATATACAAAGAACTCAAGAAGGGTAACTTTTCTATCCTAGAAGACATTTGTAGAAGAGGAAGAACAAGTACAAGGGTATCTGTAACCAAACAACTTCAACATACTCTATTGTCTACAATTATTCCTCCAAATAGAACATAGAGTAGTCAATCCTCTAATCCTTCTATTTTTGATGTTTTTTTGTTGATTGGTAGTGCTCTTTCTATTTCTATTACTTTTTGAACAAATCAAATCAGTATACCAGTAGTTATGGCACAACCATGGGGAAATTCTATCGGTCCTCTTAACCTTGGGGATAATAATGATCTACCAAGAACATCAAGGAAGAACTTTCCCAAATTCAATGGAGATAGATCTACTTCTTTAGAACAACAATTGAGTACTTTCCATAGGGCTTGTGGTGTAGTAGATCCTCAACATGAGGATGTGGCAATTAGAATGCTTATAGATACACTAGTGTATAATGTTATTGATTAGTTTCAAGACCTACCTATAGGATGCATCACAAATTGGAAAACCATGAAACAAAGGTTTGAGGAAAGATAAAAAAGAATAGAAGATGCAAAAACCTTGTTATTACAATTGGCTCAAATAAAGAGAGAAATTGTAGTTTCTATGGGAGATTTCAATGCAAAATTTAATAAACTTCTCAAAAGAATTCTTGTTACAAGTGCACCTACTAATGATAATAAGAAAATTTTCTACATTATCTCCATGCCACTTGATCTAGGATACTAGATTAGAAGAGAAAATGTAGCCAACTTGCAAGCTTCTCAAACACTAGTTATCAAGATGGATGAGGACATGATAGCCTCTAGTAAGTGGAAAAGAGAATTTCAATCTTGAACTATGAGCAATATAGCTAGTACTTCCAATACTACAAAATCCATGCTTCAAGAATTGTCTAATGAACTCATTCCATTGGAGAAACAAATTAATAGGCCTACAAATTCTTTTCATCAACCTCATCAAGAAGGTTATTAAAATACAAATGGAGGTAAATCATTGCAAATACCACATATTCAATAAAGACTAGCAATTGATGCTGCTCCAAAAAGACAAAATATATGTACTTTTCACCTAAGAGCAAATCATGATGGAGATACATGTTTTGATATGATTAGATATAGATAGATGGTAGATAAAAATGAACAAATAATTAAATATCCTAAAAGTGACGATGATCACACTCCTTGTGGCAACTCTAAAAATTATTTATTGGAGTATGAGTCAGATTTCAAAGAAGGAGGAGATTGTTTTGCTACTCTAGAAGGACCTTATTTAAAAGCAATGACCAAGGGTCAAAAAAAAAGAAATCAGAATAGCAACTTAGTTCCTGTCAAGAGTAATGCACCATCAAATAAGGTTGATAAAGATAGTGGCATAGTAACTTCATCTTCAAAAAATGAGTATAAAGGTAAGTCTACTAATTCCTTTGACATAGTACAATATTATGAAGAAACAAGAATTCAGATATCTCCATTAGATTATTTGAAATCTAATCTTGACCAATTAAAAAGATTAGTTGAGTATTGCAATAGTAAAGAGATAGGTCATGCTAATATTAATCCTAATGTTGAATATCATAATAAGGCTAGCACTAGTGGAGCTTCTTTTGATAATGAAGATTTTGCAATTCCTAGATTATTTCAAGAAGAAGAATATACTATTTTAGCTACCTACCCAAATCAATAGCAAGATCATTGTTATATTTATTTGTTCATAAATGGAAATAGATTGAGTAATTGCACCATAGATTTAGGAGCCTCTAATAATGTGATGCTTGCTTCTATTGCAAAATATTTAAGACTCCCATTGAATAAAAATTTTGGTAGATGTTACTAAATGGATACCAAACAAGTGTAATTGCTAGGATAGATTAGAGATGCTCAAGTTAACCTTGCTGCTTACCCTCTAAGAGATTGAAACTTACCATTCTAGTAGCAGACATCCCTGCAAGATATGGAATTATTTTGAGTAGAAATTTTTACAAAGACATGATGGGAGAAATAAAATTAGATTAGTCTAGTGCCACTATACAAGTTGGAGACAAAAAGGTGAAGCTAGAACTAGAAGAGAATGCAAACTTCACTATTTTGAAATTAGATGATCCTGGATCTCAAATCTTGTACAATGAAATGCAATTTGGCAATTATATGTTGTTCTCTAGCACCACTAAGATCTTAGAAGAATTAGAACCAAATAAAGGTGATCAATTATGTACCTCAGAATTTGATGGTAGTTGTGCAAATGTTGGTTCAGGTGCAAGCATGGTGTTGATATCACCTAATAGAGAAATGACTTATTCTACTTATATGCTAGATTTCAAAAACACTAATAATACTGAAGAATATGAAGCACTCCTTCTTGGTATAATAGAAGCAAAATAAAAGGGAGTCAAGATACTTAAAGCACAAGGAGATGCAGAGTTGGTAGTAAGACAAGTTAGAAATCAATATGCAATGAAGAATTAAAGATTGAGAAGCTATCATAATAAGGTGTAGGAGGAAATTGAGGGTTTTGATGCTGTCTCAATGACATTAGTACTTAGAGAATTTAATTCTAGAGTTGACTCTTTGGCGGTCTCTGCATTATTTCTCTTACCACACCCTAATTTGAAAGAACAAACTTATAAAGTAGAAGTATTATTTAGGCCTAATGTCCTTGATAATGAAGATTCATGGTAGCTATTTAAAGATTATAAACACATATTAAAATTTATTGAAGGGGAAGATCCTCTTGAGTTCTTTTATTTTGAAGGAAGCACTAATGCAAATTTTGACGATTAAATGATAGGTGACAAGAAGAAAACAAAGCTTGATATGATTCAATTTAAAGGTAATGAGATTCCACCTCATCTAATCTCTTAAGAAAAACTTTTTGATATACATGATGCATACATAAAAAAGGAAAGAGATACGAAAGGAAAAACTTGTGGTGAATATAATGGAATCAATATTGGGATATAAGTTAGTCTAAAGATGATAAACATAGGAAATTGTTGCACCTCGGAAGAGAGTGTAGAGATCAAGAAATTATTTATTGAATTTTAAGATGTATTGCTTGGAGTTATGAAGACCTAAAGAATTTCATGGCTGAGAAGTTGAAACATGAAATGCCTCTTAAACTAGAAGCGACACCATTCAAATAGAAACAAAGGAATAATAATCTTATAGTTTGCAGGGCAATCTTGAGGAAATTGACAAAATGTTGTATGCCAAGATTATATATCCTATTCACCATTCCACTTGGTTGGATAATATTGTACCAATGAGAAAAAATAATGGAGAAATAAGAAATTGTGTAAAATTTTAGAAACTTAAATCAAGCCTCACTGAACGTCACCTAGGGACATATTAGAATCATTCATATGGGTCAAAGGGGGTCATAGGGTGACCTATGAACCCTTTTGACCCATTATATGATGACATATGTCCCTAGGAGTCATAGGACCCCTAGTGACATATTAGAATGGTTAATATGGGTAAAAGGGGGTCGTAGGTTGACCTATGACCTCCTTTGATATATTAAATGATGAGATATGTTCCTAGAGGTCCGAGGACCCCTAGGGACAAATTAGAATGGTTAATATAGGTCAAAGGGGGTCATAGGGTGACCTATGATTCCCTTTGACCCATTAAATGATGACATATATCCCTAGGGTTCTTAGGACCCCTAGAGATATATTAGAATAGTTAATATGTGTGAAAGGGGCTCATAGGTTGACCTATGACACCCCACGACCTATTAAATGACCAAATATTAGAATGGTTAATATGGGTCAAAGGGGGTCATAGGGTGAGCTATGACCCCCTTCGATGCATTAAATCAAGAGATATATCTCTAGGGGTCCTAGGACCCCTAGGGACATATTAGAATCATTTATATGGGTCAAAGGGGGTCATAGGGTGACCTATGACCCCCTTTGATCCATGAAATGATGACATATGTCCCTAGGGGTCCTAAGACACCTAGCGACATATTAGAATCATTCATATGGGTCAAAGGGGGTCATAGGGTGACCTATGACCCCTTTTGACACATGAAATGATGACATATGTCCCTGGGGGTCGTAGGACCCCTAAGGACATATTAGAATAGTTAATATGGATCAAAGGGGGTTATAGGTTGACCTATGACCCCCTTTGATCCATTAAATGATGAGATATGTCCCTACTAGTCCTAGGACCCCTAAGGACATATTAGAATGCTTAACATGGGTCAAAGGGGGTCATAGGTTGACCTGTAACCCCCTTTAATGAATTAAATGGAGACATATGTCCTTAAAGGTCTTAGGACACCTAGAGACATATTACAATGGTTAATATGTGTGAAAGGGGGCCATAGGTTGACCTATGACCCCCCATGACTGATTAAATGATGAGATATGTCCCTAGGGCTTCTAGGACACCTAATGACATATTAGAATGGTATATATGGGTCAAAGGGGGTCATAGGGTGACCTATGACCCCTTTTGACCCATTAAATGATAACATATGTCCCTAGGGGTCCTAGGACCCCTAGGGACATATTAGAATCATTCATATAGGTCAAAGGGGGACATAGGGTGACCTATGACCCCTTTTGACCCATTAAATGATGACATATGTCGCTAGGGGTCCTAGGACCCCTAGGGACATATTCGAATGGTTAATATGTGTAAAAGGGGGCCATAGGTTGACCTATGACCCCCCATGATCCATGAAATGATGAGATATGTCTTTAGGGGTCCTAGGACCCCTAGGGACATATTAGAATGGTTAATATGGGTCAGAAGGGGTCATAGGGTGACCTATGACTCGCTTTGACTGATTAAATGATGGCATATGTCCCTAGGGGTCCTAGGACCCCTAGGGGCATATTAGAATGGTTAATATGTGTGAAAGGGGGTCATAGGTTGACCTATGAGCTCCTTTGACCCATTAAATGATGTCATATGTCCCTAGGGGTCCTAGGACCCTTAGTGACATATTTGAATAGTTAATACGTGTGAAAGGGGGTTATAGGTTAACCCATTAAATGACGAGATATGTCCCTAGGGGTCTTAGGACCCCTCGGGACATATTAGAATGGTGTATATGGGTCAAAGGGGGTCATAAGGTGACCTATGACCCCCTTTGACCCATTAAATGATGGCATATGTCCCTAGGGGTCCTAGCACCCCTAGGGACATATTAGAATAGTTACTATGTGTGTAAGGGGGTCATAGGTTGACCTATGCCCCCCATGATCCATTAAATAATAAAATATGTCCCTAGGGGTCATAGGATACCTAGGGACATATTAGAATGGTTAATATGAGTCAAATTAAGTTATAAGGTGACCTATGACCTCCTTTAACCCATTAAATCACGAGATATGTCCTTAGGGGTCTTTGGACCCCTAGGGACATATTAGAATTGTTCATATGGGTCACCCTATGACCTCCTTTGATCCATGAAATGATGACATATGTCCTTATGGGTCTTAGGACACCTAGGGACATAATAGAATCGTTCATATGGGTCATAGGGTGACCTATTACCCCCTTTTACCCATGGACATATTGGAATGGTTAACATGGGTCAAACGGTGTCATAGGTCTGACCCATTAAATGATGACACATGTTCCTAAGGGTCCTAGGACCCCTAGAGACATATTATAATGGCTAATATGTGTGAAAGGGGGTCATAGGTTGACCTATGATCCACCACGACCCATTAAAGAATGAAATATGTCCTTAGGGGTCCTAGGACCCCTAGGGACATATTAGAATGGTTAATATAGGTCAAAAGGGGTCATAGGGTGACCTCTGACCCCGTTTGAGCCATTAAATCATGAGATATGTCCCTAGGGGTCTTAGGACCCCTAAAGACATATTAGAATTGTTCATATGGGTCAAAGGGGGTCATAGGGTGACCTCTGACCCCTTTTGATCTATGAAATGATGGCATATGTCCCTAGCGGTCCCAAGACACCTAGGGACATATTAGAACTGTTCATATGGGTCAAAGGGGGTCATAGGGTGACATATGACTCCTTTTGACACATGAAATGATGACATATATTCTTAGGGGTCGTAGGACCCCTAGGGACATATTAGAATAGTTAATATAGGTCAAAGGGGGTTATAGGTTGACCTATGACCCCCTTTGATGAATTAAATGATGACATATGTCCCTCGTAAGACCCCTAGGGACATATTAGAATGATTAATATCTGTGAAAGGGGGTCTTAGGTTGACCTATGACCCCCGATGACTGATTAAATGACAAGATATGTCCCTAGATGTCCTAGGACCCCTAGTGACATATTAGAATGGTATATATGGATCAAAGGTGGTCATAGGGTGACCTATGACCTGCTTTGACCCATTAAATGATAACATATGTCCCTAGGGATCCTAGGACCCCTAGGGGCATATTAGAATGGTTAATATGTGTGAAAGTGGGTTATAAGTTGATCTATGACCTCCTTTGATCCATTAAATGACGACATGTGTCCCTAGTGGTCCTAGGACCCTTAGGGACATATTAGAATGGTTAATATGTGTGAAAGGGGGTCATAGATTGACCTATGACCCCCCACAACCCATTAAATGATGAGATATGTCCCTAGGGGTCCTAGGACCCCTAAGGACATATTAGAATGGTATATATGGGTCAAAGGTGGTCATAGGGTGACCTATGATCCCCTTTCATCCATTAAATGATGACATGTGTCCTTAGGGGTCCTAGGAACATAGTAGAACGATTAATATATGTGAAAAGGGGTCATAGGTTGAACTATGACCCACTACGAGCCATTAAATGATGAAATATGTCCTTAGGGGTCATAGGACCCCTAGAGACATATTAGCATGGTTAATATGGGTTAAAGGGGGTCATAGGTCACCCTATGACCCCCTTTGACCTATTAAATCATGAGATATGTCCCTAGGACCCGTAGGGACATATTAAAATCATTCATTTGGGTCAAAGGGGGTCATAGGTTGACCTATGACTCCTTTTAATCCATGAAATGATGACATATGTCCTTAGGGTTTCTAGGATACCTAGGGACATATTAGAATCATTAATATGGGTCAAAGAGGGTCATAGGGTGACCTATGACCCCCTTTGACCCATGGACATATTGGAATGGTTAATAAGGGTCAAAGGGGGTCATAGGGTGACCTATGTCCCCTTTTGACCCATGAAATGATGACATATGTCCCTAGGGGTCGTAGGACCCCTAGGGACATATTAGAATGGTTAATATGGGTCAAAGTGGGTCATAAGTTGACCTATGACCCCCTTTGATGAATTAAATGATGACATATGTCCCTAGGGGTCCTAGGACCCCTAAGGACGTATTAGAATGGTTAATATGTGTGAAAGGGGGTCATAGGTTGAACTATGACCCCCCACAACCCATTAAATGACGAGATATGTCCCTAGGTGTCCTAGGACCCCTAGTAACATATTAGAATGTTATATATGGGTCAAAGAGGGTCATAAGGTGACCTATGACCCCCTTTGACCCATTAAATGATGACATATGTCCCTAGGGGTCCTAGGACCCCTACGAACATATTAGAATCATTCATATGGGTCAAAGGGGGTCATAGGGTGACCTATGACCCCTTTTGACCCATTAAATGATGACATATTTATATACTATTAATACTATTGTAGCATCATAATAATAATAATAATAATATAAATAAACACTAAATATTAATACTATTATATATATATTAATAATAATAATACTATTATAACTATAATATATATATATATATACACATACATATATATATATATATACATACATATATATATATATACATACATATATATATATATACATACATATATATATATATACATACATATATATATATATATATATACATATATATATATATACTATTGTAGTATAATAATAATAATATAAATAAACAGTAAATATTAATAGTAATAAACCAAAATCTGTTTCCATCCAATTATTATTCTAATATTAATACTAATATAGCAAAGGCTATTTTCCCTCCAAATCTCACTGGATAAGGTCAAATATCCAATTTGAAATCGGATATCTGATTTTTCTTGGAACCAGTTTCTAACATATCCCTGTCCCTGTAGACCCGAAAACATCACTTTTTCTATTATTTTTTCACAAGTTTTCCAAAAAAGTGTGTGTTGGGGCCCAACCAATCGAAAATATAACCATAGGTGTTTGAATTTTTCATCTCAATGGGGAGCAGCAGTCGTCAAAAAGATAAATGCAAAAGGAAGATATCAAGTGAAGACATTGCGAAATGTAGGGAAAGAGACAAAATAGAACATCGAAAAAAAAGTAAGGTATGCTAAATATTAGTCAAGTTGACGATGAATTAGTCGAAGGTGAAATACTAGAGTCAGATAATGAGTATGTACAATTGGGGAATGAAAATGTACCTATTGAAAATGATAATGTCGAAATTGAAAATTTAGAGAATGAAAATTTTGAAGATGAAATGCTACCAAGTCATAATCCAAATTGCATAATTGACCATGTCAAACATGACAATGCACAGGAACCTAATGCATAAGAACATTACATATCTCCTATTTATAATCGACATGAAGGTTCTAAAACACCAAAATGGATAATTGAAATTGATGAAATGATTATTTCTAGTTTGGAAGGAAAAAAATTAGAAAGAACCATTTGGTTATGGGCTTCAAGACTATATCAGATATTTTTTTGTAACAAGACAGTGGTAGAGAAATGTCAAATTTTCATGCACTTATTAAAAATGCAAAAGATGAGACCTATGCTTTCCAAATTGAAGATTCATGTGAATGAAAATTTGGAAAGAAATGCCATTATTGTGAAGAATCTTTTTAGTGCTCTCAATAACATTGGGAAAAATAACAAGGAGAAGGATAACAGAGGTGCTCGAAGGATTATTACAACCTCTTTGGTAAGTCATCATTTGAGAAAGTGTAGATATATGAGACAAACTTGTATTTATTTGAATCTAAATCGTACTACTTTGAGAAGAGCACTTAGTCGACGAGAGAAAATTGATGATCCTCTTCAAAATGAAACATGGGCATTTGGTGAGAGACTTCCACATTTTAATAAGTAGCTATGTGATGATGTGAAGGAAGAAATTACACAATTTTGGCACTCTAACTCATGAGTTCCACCCAATGCTAAAGATGTGTTCAAGTTGAGAATTGGCATCAAAGACTACACGACACATTCCAAACACTATTTGGAGGTAAGTCAAACTATGTTGTTCAAACAATATAGAGAGAGTCATCCAAGTCTTAATATATCACAAAGGGCTTTTGAATCTTTGAAGCCATTTTATTGTGTGCCACTCAAAATTCAAAATACATGTTATTGCAAATATCATGTTAAGTTTTCTATGCACTATAAACTATTATGCTCCATCTGTTCTACTTTACATAGTAAAGAAATGTTGGAGGATTGTGGTGCTAGTGAGCTTCCAAAATCATCAAGAGACTTGCTAGATCAACTTTTATGTTGTAGAGTTGATGGTTGTTTCTTTTATGGAAATGCTTGCTTAAATGAGAAGTGTTTAGAATGTGGTGGCTTATCCAAGTTTGACACATGTTTCCATGAGGGGTGTGAATAAGATCTTGGAAAGACAATAGTGAAAAAAAAGGTATATGAAACGGTGAAATACACATTGAAAAGTGGAGGTGAGAGCTCTAGATGTGAATTGGTTGGAAAAGATATTAGTGTGGCTAGTTTTATATCAAATTTCAAGGCAAATGTTTTTTACAAGTATGCAAGACATAGTCACAGGTCTAAGTGGTTGGATGAACAATTTAGAATGTGCAAGGAGACTTTTTCCATTGGCACTATTATATCAATTGTTGATTTTGCTGAGAACTACAAATTGTAACCTCAAAATGAGACACAATCTCAGTATTACAACTCTATTCAAATTGCTATTTTTGTTCACATAACATATAGACATGCCCTTGATAGTGCGAAAGATAATCAAAAGATTATTAGAGAGTATCATTTTTATATGAGTGATGATAGATCTCACTCTCATGATTTTGTCCAACATTGTTTCAAAAATTATTCTGATTTCTTACATGAGCATGCAATTTCTATGGATAGACATATCATTTGGTCAGATAATTGTACAGGTCAATTCAAGAATGCTCGCATATTTTATTGGTTGTGTAGGATGCACATAGAGAGAGGGGTGCCTCATATTTGTAGTTTTTTTGAGTCCAACCATAGAAAAGGGGAACATTATGGAGTGGGGGCATGTGTGAAGAGAGCTCTAGTCAAGAAGCAACTGAAGGTTTTAGCAGCAGAGCTTCTTGATGCTCGTAGCATTGTTGATTGGTGTAGTTTAGCATTATCACAGGGGGGGACTCTTGATTCAGTGGTATGCAGGTTCTTTTGGTTGGTTGAGGAAGGGTCCATAGCTGATAGATTAGATTTTGCTACAGTGAGAGACTCATAAAAAATGCATTCATTCCAAAGCTCTAATTCTAGTACATAGACCATTTGGACATGACAGTTAGCTTGCTTTTGTCCTAGTTGTTTTCAGTGGGATTGGGATCACTGTGAGTCAAGTGAGTGGGTGGACACATGGGCTCCACATTATCTTACTCCATTATCTATCATATCCTCTATCAGAAATGATGACATGGAAATTTCACTTGAGCATAACCATCTATCAGGTCTACTTCAACCATGACATGTCTTTGCATTGGTTGCACCACAAGGGAATGATGAGAAATCTGATTATTGGTTAGCACGTTGTGTAAGAGGTAAACAAAAAATTTCACAACCAATAATAGATGATGATGGTTCACATATCCTACTAGTTTAGTGGTTTTCACTGGAACATGGCTGCAAACTTACATGCTTAGAAGGAACAAAATTCCTGCATTCGAAGACTATCAGAACCACAAAATAATTCTCATATATTCGCATCTTATTATAGCAACAAATGTAAATTTGTTGAAGCATCAAGGAAGACCAAAAGTAAAAGAACTTTTTACTATTCCTAATGTTGATTATGAAGCCCTGTTGGAGACCCTAAAACAAAGAGAGGACCCTATTGGAACACTCGACTAGGTATATTTACTTCTTATGTTATTTTCTTCATAATGATTCAATGAATTGATGATTATCTTATTTAATACAATAAGTTACTAATTTTTTTATGATATTGGAATGTAGGTACATCATGAAGAGTTTGGTGGGGGGAGTATTGGGGAGAATTCCTAAGATTTTTGATGTATTATGTCGTAAAATGTGAATTTTTTTTGTATATGGTTTTTGTAATAATGAAAAAGACAGGTTAAATTAGTTGCACATTTTAATTTGTATTTTGGTAGGTTCTATGTAAGGAATTATAAGAGGAAGATATTGAACAAGTTCTTGCAAATCATATTTGCATGTGATACAAGGCTATAACGACAATTTTAAGAGCATTTATAACTATATGAAAGATATGTGCCTGCAGATATCTTATTACAAATTTTGTTTTTTCCTTATTTGACATAAAACTGACATTATGATTATTAAAACTATTTTTATCAAACTAATCAAATAAGAAAAATCTAGAAAGTACAGATTAACAATTACAATACTTGATTTCTTCCATTTTGCAACCAATGATGGCATTTGAAAGCATAAAGAGTCATAATATTGTATAATATTTTGAAAGACTTTCATATTGAAAAGTTGTAAAGAACCATGAGATTTGAACTTTAGTAATGTCTAAGTTTGCATAGGGTAAGCAAGTCATTACATAAGTCCTAATAAGGTCTCATAATAATCTCAAGTCATTTCATAAGTTGAAACATTCAATAAGTCACTTAAAATTTAGCTTATTGCTTTAGAAAATTCAAATCTTGAATGCAACGGCTACATGAATATTTTGGAAGGAAACTCTATAGTTTAAATTTTATGAAATACAGGGAACACTAGTGCAAAGCACCTAATCATTTTTCTTTTCTTGATGTAATATGGTCTAGGGATAGATCTAATGATCTCCCTGTGACCATCCACATTTGTAATGGACACAAGACCCCATGGTGCAACTATAAGCTTTGGCCATCAATTGGTCCAAAAAGTGGATTTTTGGTAAATTCCATGTTTTTTAGGTAAGTCTAGATATTTAAAACATTATTAGGGTCCCTAGGAGTTTTTAGAGTCTATTTGCAATCAAATTTGCAATAAAACTTGTCTTAGTGCAAAAATTTCAAAAAGTTGCTTTTGCAATCAAATTTGCAAACTTGTCTTAGTGCAAAAATTGCAAAAAGTTGCTTAGCAACTTTTGCAATTTTCTTGACAACTTTTCAAAATCTAACTCCTAATGCCTAGAACTATTTGAATTTTTAGTATCATTAGCTATGGGTGGGTGGGTGAACCCTAGTGACACCCTTGTTCCAACCACAGAGACCATCTATCGTTCGTGGCCACCCTATACCGAGGATTCTCCAAGGTTCTCTAAGTGCATTTTGAGGTCGATCTTCTGAGGGTCATAACTTGAAGCTCGTGAGGGCTATTGATGAACTATCAAATGCTACAGGACAGTGATATTGAGGCCTAAAATAACCTATCTCATTTTTTAGAGATCACATTCCATTTGGGTTTAGCATAGTGATCTCGCTCGATGCCAAAACTCACAGTGTGCTTTAGTTCATAGGTGCACCACAGTGTAACTTTGAAACCGCTAATTGTGGCATCAAATTGTTAGTGCCATTAGCTCTGGATGGGTGGGTGAACCCTAGTCACACCCTTGTTCCAGCCATAGAGACCATCCATCATTTGCGGCCACCCCATATCGAGGAGTCCCTAAGGTGCTCTAAGTGCATTTCAAGGTATATCTTTCGAGGGTCATAACTTGAAGCTCGTGAGGGCTATCAATGAATTGTGAAATGCTACAGGATAGTGATGTTGAGGCCTAAAATAACCTATCTCATTTTCAAGAAATCACATTTAGTTTGGATTCCGCACAACGATCCCACTCGATGCCAAAACTTGCAGTGTACCTCAGTTCATAGGTGCACCACAATGTAACTCTGAAACTGCTGATCACAGCATTGAATCGTCAATGCCATTAGCTCTAGATGGGTGGGTGAACCCTATTCACACCCTTGTTTCAGCCATGGAGACCATCCATCATTTGCAGCCACCCTATACCAAGGAGTCTCCAAGGTGCTCTAAGTGCATTTCGAGGTCAATCTTTTGAGGGTCATAACTCAAAGCTCATGAGGGCTATCGATGAACTATCAAATACTATAGGAAAATGATGTTGAGGCCTAAAATAAACTATCTCATTTTCTAGAGATCACATTCCATTTGGATTCGCCATAGCGATCTCGTTCATTGCCAAAACTTGTAGTGTGCCTCAGTTCATAGGTACACCACAGCGTAACTTTGAAATCGCTAATTGTGGCATTGAATTGTTAGTGCCATTAGCTCTGGATGGGTAGGTGAATCCTAGTCACACCCTTGTTCCAGCCATGGAGACCATCCATCATTTGTGGCCACCCCATATCGAGGAGTCTCCAAGGTGCTCTAAGTGCATTTCAAGGTTGATCTTTCGAGGATCATAACTCGAAGCTCATGAGGGCTATCAATGAACTGTCAAATGCTACATGATGGTGATAATGAGGCCTAAAATAACCTATCTCATTTTCAAGAGATCACATTTCATTTGGATTCGACACAACAATCTCGCTTGATGGCAAGACTCGTAGTGTGCCTCAGTTCATAGGTGCACCACAGCGTAACTTTAAAACCACTGACCTTGGCATTGAATCATCAACGCCATTAGCTTTGGATAGGCAAGTGAACCCTAGTCACACCTTTGTTTCAGCCACAAAGACCATCCATCATTTGTGGCCACCCCATACTGAGGAGTCTACAAGGTGCTCTAAGTGCATTTTGAGGTTGATATTTTGAGGGTCATAACTCAGAGCTCGTGAGGGCTATCAATGAACTGTTAGAGGAGACAAGTTTTTAAGAAGTAGTGGCTTAGTGTTTTATCTAAGATAAGTTAGTGGGAAGGCTTTATTAGAGGGTCTTGGCCAAACTAGTGGGGTGTCTACCCACTCTCTAATTTTAGAGATAGTTAGGTTTTGGAGGGATATTATGGGAGCTCTACTACAACTATCCTTATCCTAGGTTGGACCAAGGTTGGTATCTCAAACTTCCTTGTTTTCCATTTCTTTCTTTTAGCATGGTTAAGAAAATATGCAACTGTGGAGTTTATCAATGGAGTATGCATTGCATTGCATTGTGGAGTAGCATTCATGTGAGTGCTTGAATGGTGTTCATTCCATGCAGATTAGTGTGACACCATTATGCATGTTGTTGTATTGTGTGAAGTATTATGAGTATGAGGTTTGGATTTCCTCTATTTACTTGTTGTATTATGGGTGTTGTATTATCCATTGTATGCCATAACCATTCATATCTTGCTACGGGTGATAAGGAAAGTATGGTGTAGAAAGGAAGTTTGAGGAGTTACAGTTGATGGTAGTGGGTTTAGAGGAGGAAATGTGGAGGCCTCGAGAGGGCATTAAATTGTTGATTTATGATAGCCCCGAGAGGGCATGAAATTTTCTAAATTATGATAGCCCTGAGAGGGCATGAAAATTGTTTATTGCAGATATGGTTTGGTATGGAAAGTCTCCATTTTAGAACACACCTTCAACCTATGTTTATGGTTCCATCTATGAAGCCATTGTGAAATAGCCTTGGGGGAAAATTGTTCAAGTTTGAAATGTAATGTTTATGCATTGAAAGATTGTATGTGTATCCCAGTTTGAGCCTTGTTCCCTAGCACAGGGGTGGTCTCTTTAAGGCCTATGGTTGGGTGGAAATTTCCCATGGTCCTTGTTATTTTGTTGTGTTGCATATGCAGATTTGTGTCCAAGGGAGCAATGGAAATGGCTTCGAATGATCATATTGCAGATTGATGTTGGATGAGAAAACTTGACATTGTGCCCTCATTTGTGAAGGAGGATTCACCAGCTTGTTCACATTCTCAACGATCATGTTGGACAATGTTCATGTTCCTTATGATTTTGAAAAGTCCCTTATGTTGCCCCATTGTGATGGAAGGAGATTTTATCATTGTTACCTAATGTACGTGTAGAGGAAATGATTGATAAGGTTGTATATACATGTTTCATTTGGAGTTTATATTGTTATGAAAGCATTGGTATGAGTCATTGGTATGAGTCACAGATTTACTTTGACATCATTGTTATCATTTGAAAATGTAAAAGAAAGTTTTCTCCTTGTGGTATTGCAAATGACTAGTCGATAATAACAATCCATAGATGTTATGTGATACCATTGATTGTATAAATTTAAAACTTAGTAGATTGCTTGCAATCTTGTTGTGCACTCAATAATTTGGAAGGAAAATTTTATGTTGATATCACATGCACTCAATCAAAGCCAAGATTGATCTTGACTGCCCTTCTAGAGTAGCCCCCAACATTTCCTAAGCCATCATAAAGCAAAAAAATTTCTCCACTCCCCAAGGCGTATTGTTAAATATGACATTCATTCTGACATGTTATGTCAAAATTTTTATCCTTGAGCTTGCCTCCTTGAAAAGGGGTTTCATCCCCATTAATATACTTGGGTGCATAGGAGAAAGGGTTTATGTCACATCCTTGTCTTATACACTAGTTGTCCCCTCCTTGCACTAGTGGTCACGTGTTCCCAAGCATAGGTAGTCGACTTGAAATTAAGGGGGAGTGGGATAGCAATCCCAAGGGATTTGTACTTAGGAAAATGTCAAGTTGACATTTAATATTACTTGTTCGCATTAGGATTGCTGATTGGAGGGATGAGAAAAAGATGTCCTAAGGCTTGGATTAGTCAAAATTCTGCACATGACCCACGTGGGACCTTATGGGGACCACATGTAGGAAAACATGTGGCCTTGGTAAGAGTTAGGGAATGGTGACGATTTAAGATAGATAAGAGATTCACCCTTTAGATTTTATTTTTATTTTTATCAAATAATTATTTAATCATTTCAAGTCTTGAATAGAGAATAATGACACTTAGTGTATTTGAGCTTAGTTTAAGGGTAATGCTTATATCAAGGGGCTCATTTAGAAACATGTAACAATTAAACCATATGGTAATGGAAAAGCTCACTATAGGAAAATAAATTAAATGAAATAAATAAGTTTACGAGAATACATATATAATTGAACATTATGTTAAGTATGAAGGGTTTAATTAAATTAGTGTTAAGATTGTAAATTAGAATAGTTGGATGTAGATATAATAGGGTTAATATGAAGTAAGTTGTTGGGATGATGGGATTGGAGAATCAAGGATAAGGATGGATGGTGGATTAAAATTATAACTCAAATCTAGTTTTATCTAGTCAATAAAGCACATTGATAGATAAGAGTTACTAGATAGAATTGAATGCATGACAAACCTATGTAAATGTTGGATTTAATGTCAAGTGAATTTTATATTTGGCTTGAGTGAATGTTAGTTAGATAATGAATGTTGTCGATTCGATTGAAGATATTAGTTGAATATCAAAGTTGATAGAATATATATACCAATTTGAAAATGTAGTGCAGGAATAAAGCATTAGTTAGCTAGTATGTAATAAGGGTCAATAGGCATGTCATTAGAGGTAGCTCGTCAGCTCATGTACCCTATGTATAATTAATGATAATATGATTCATGTACACCAAATTTTACTATGTTAGTTGCATGAAATGATGAATACATATATGTCAGAACAACAAGGCATGTTATATACAAACATTATTTATAAGCTAGCACCTAATCCTTGCATAAAACAATTCATCTAAAAAATTTAAATTGACACACTCAATATGATGATGTAGTAGGATGTGTTTAAATACTGATCGTGAATTATTATTGAGTTAAGTACTTTGAATTGGCCCTTAGACTTACTATGATTTTCTCATTTTATGTGCTTACTAATTCATACTATGAAACTATTTTGAATCTTAACATGCTTTGATAATAATAATATTGATAGTGAGAAAGTAAGCTTATGGTGAATAATTAGATGTAATAATGTAAAAAGTAAATGTTATAGTATAGTAATTATAGTAATTAAAATAGTAAATGTAAAAGCATGGCAATGTAGCTAGATTAGTTAGTAGTTGATGAGCTAGATAGTTAGTAATTGTCTTTTGTTAGAGTGAGTTTAATTTATGTATTGAAATAGTAATTTTTGTGTTTAGGAAACTGTAGTGAGTGCTAGGTTGGTGAGGAAGCAATGTTGATATAATGCATAAGGATGAATAAATAGAGTAAAGGGGGAGAAAATGACTCAGTATTGGTCCAATATTTGAGAGGACCTATAACCAGTAAGATATGGATGCAAGCACATGATACATGTTTAGCACATAAAACAAATTGTTTATTCCATAAGTTGTGTATAGTATGTGTTGAATGATGGATAATATCAATACAAGTGGCCCCTTCTCCATCATGTAGACTTCAAAGCTACCTTTGGGGCATATCTTTTCTAATTTCCAATGGTTAGATCCGATATAGTGTGGTAGACAAGTGTACATTTTCTTATTTGACTAAGGGTGCTCATGTAATGAGTAGTAAATCTAAATTCTCTAGATACGTGTGTTTAATCGATTAAGATATACTACACTTCTACACCATATAGTAATTGTCACATTAATATATATTGTAATGATTAATGAATGTGTGTACATTGGTAATGAGGATAATAAGTAATTCTAATCCCCTTCCCTTACATGCTAGAATCACGACCTAGTCCATAAGATACAACTGATAGACCTTAATAGAATATTAGTATTAGAGGCTTGTTAGGATATGAATTACCTCACTAATTTATGAGTGTTGTATCTTGAACTTTCTCTTTTGACTTGTGATGCTAACTTGAACTAGACTGTCATCCAATCTATTTGAAAACCACCTGTGATTAAAATGTTACAACTGGATGACACTATCCACATGAGTCTTGAACTCCTATTCAATGATAACCTTATTTTACAATATGTAATTTCTTATGTGACTTCATAAGCTACAAAAAAAAAATTTGTTGTGTTTTTACTAGTAAAATTTAGGGCATGACACATGATCTACGATAAATTGAACAATACTAGATACTAAATTAATATGTATATCATTGTGCACATAAATGAAAAATATATATATCAAAATACATGTATCCATAGACAAAATTTTACACAAATATATATCAAAGATCATGTATCCATAGACAAAGTACTCAAATATATATCAAAATACATAGATCCATATACAAAATATGGCTGATCATGCCAATAGAATGTGTATAATATCAATGTTTCTGTATACAATGTGGCATATGCCATCTCAAAATGTCTCATGATGCATCCTATAACAAGTATACTATCCTAGGGTGCTGGTGGATGATCAAAATGTAGGCTCTTTGCTGCATTAGGTGGATTAGATGCCTCCTACATAAACAAAAAGGAAAACCCAAAGTTAGACTACTATATTTATATAATTCTATGTATCTAACATTGAAATTCTCAAATGGATAATGATATTTTTTTTAATAGGATTAATACTATCAAAATTTCATAATAAATACCTCTCTCATTGACCTCCTGCACTGGTTAGGAGTCCTCTTGTATGCCCTCGACAATGCTGGTACCTCTCTGATTGTGGGCTATATATGTTCAAATACCTTTGTCAAATGAATCTACAATTTAAACTATAATAGTATAATTCATAGCATGCTAAATTTATAACATATTTAATCATGAATTCAAACTACAACTTACTATTGTAGGCTCCTCCTCAAGAGTGAGTGGCTGCATCATCAAATCTACATAACTCTCCCGTCAGACCTCCTGTGCACTAGGAGTCTCCTATGAGATACAAAATAGTAGTTGTTAATATCACAAAAATCAGTTTTGAATTTATTTATGAAGATAAGGATAATAAAAATAAATGATACTTATACATACAATGGGGCTCTCAGTGCGAATGGAAATCCCTAATGGTCTATGAAGCAGAATCTATATAGGCTCATCACTAGTAGCGATGCCCTATATACAATAAAGAATGTAATTAAATGGGATTGCCACAAAAATTTTACAAGAATGCATCGATATTTAATCAAATAGAAAGCACCTAATTACCTTTCCTTTGTCAGTGCGTGCTAGTTCACCCTCCGCACTTTGTCCCTCTGGGACAGTTGCTACCTACAAGATAAAAGAAATATTAGCAACCATATATGCTACAATATCAAATAAAATAAAAATTTGAACACAACATAATGTACCATAGATGTCTTAAGGCCAAATGAAATAGCCGAGAGTGTGGCATCATCTATTTGTCTGAGCTCCTCCTCGGTCATCAACTAAACATGAATGAAGATCACATACATATAAAAGTCAATATGGTTTAAAAATTAATATTACTCTATTATAAAAATTAACTTTAAATCACATATGTCATAACAAAAGAATATATACACGTACTGACACCGAAGGAGTCCATGCCTCTGCATTCCCGTCCTCTATTGCATCAGGGTCTGTAGCCTCTACGTTTGTGTCTGGTGTATCCTCATCTAATACAAAATTATACTCAAGAAGATCACCTATGGGACCTAGGAAAATATTCTTGCACATAATGCAAGTGTGAGGCACACAAACATGTGATGAGCTAGCCGATGATGAACTAGCACCAACATCATCAACACGAGGAGGTAGGATTGACCTAGCTTGAGATATCATTATGCAACTCACTCTATGAATGGCTTTGATAGTTTGAGAGCTAGCCTCTATCATAATATTTGGATGTTGCATTCGAGGAGGAGGGGAGATATTAGTGGGGGGGACAAAAGTGCTAGCTTTCTTCCACTGGGAAGAGGGTCTATCCTGAGGAGCTCCTAGTCCTAAGCCCATGTTGGGCTTCATGCTCCAATAGTTCACTTTAAGTTTCAACACAAATTTAGCTTATAATTTTCTAAGGAAATAAAATGGTATGTCTAAATTGCGATGTGGAGGGATATCAAAGACCATCCACCAACGATCCCAAAATTTTGCACGTATGGCATCATTTGTGCACCATTTAATTGATAGTTTAGATTTTTTTGGGTCAACTGGTAAACCCATTTTCGGGTTTGCAAAAAGGCTGGCCAAATTGTCTTTGCTTATGTTGAGGGCCGCAACCTCATCATAATCCAAACCATCATCAAACATTTAGTGCATTTGATCACACCAACGAAGAGCAGCATTTTTTTGGTTTGTAAGGGTTTCAATGTTATCCACTATGGTGTTTAACATGGATAACATAGGAGCCAATGTAGGTACATTATTATATATTCTATGCAAACCTCTCAACTCGGTGAGATTTTCATTTATCAAATCCTCGATTTGAGGAGGGTTTTTAGGGGGTAGAGGATCGTTTGGTGGATGGTTTTGTGGGGGTACTAGATCATTTGGTGGGGGGTTACGAGGAATATTATTCCCTACATCAGTGTCATCATTCTGATTAGCCATTCCTATTGAATTACAAAACATAATATATATTAAAAAAAAACCTTAATTTTAACATTTTTTTTTTCAAAAAAACCCTAGATTCAACTAAAACAAACAAAATCATGCTAAAATCTATCGAATTTAGATTAAAAATTAGTTTAAAAAAAAAAACCATACCTCAATATCCAATATCTGATTTTATAACTGATATCCAATCACGCGTCGATACTGGCCCCAAAATGTGAGAAATAAGGGCCCGCAGGTCTGTTCTTTTTTTTAAATGGAATGTCACAGGTATCAGATATCCGATACAATATCAGATATCCGATCTCCTGTTATATTTTATATATAATATATATAACATATAGCTTTGAAATATTATATTATAAAATATTTTATATATTTTTATATTATATTTTTTATATATTATATTAAATTGATATATATTATAATATAAAATATTATATTATTATAATATAATATTATTATTATATTATATTATATTATATATATTATATTACATTACAATATATTATAATATTAAATATTATATTATTATAATATAGTACATTATAATATAATATTATTATAGTATAATATTATATGACTATAATATTATAATAATAATATTATTATATTATAGTATAATAATAATTATTATGATTATATTATATTATATATTTAATAACAATATTATATTATAATATTATAATAATATTATATTATAATGTATTATACTATTATAATATAATGTTTTTATATTATTATAATATTATTATTATAATTCCATGAATATCGGATATCCGATGTTAAATCAGATATCCAATAAGGCTCAGCCTTTCCTTCTAGGCTTGGTACTTGGATAGGTGGAAAAAAGTTAGAGCGGATTTTGAAGTGCTTTTAGACGTGTTCAAACTCTATTTTTTTCACATTGCCGGCTTTTGGCACACCATGATCCTACACATACCAATGTGTTGCATTCTCATTTAGTAATATATGTGTGAGATCTTGAAGTAAAAAGTATTTTGACACAACAAGATGTTGGTTGTAATAATAGAGTATGGATAGCCAAAGTTAAAGAATATGATATAGGAACAAAACCAACCAAACTTGTAAGAGAAAATGCACTTTGTAAAACTTTAGTAGAAGATCAACAATTCAAAGAAGAAGATCTATCAAAAGTTCTTAGGGAAAGTCTTTAGGATCCATAGTTCTCAAACATTGCTTCTTTTTTGACATATGGTGAATGCCTTGATGAATTGACTACTAAGAAAAGGAGAAATCTAAATGCTATGCCTTTAAAATATGTAATTCATGATGACATCTTGTATAAGAGAGAAATTGATGGAACATTTTAAAGATGTGTGAATAAGGAACAATAGGTAAAGTTGTTAAGATATTTTCATGATGAGGCATGTGGAGGACATCTTTCTAGCATTATCACTACATTCAAAAATCTAAGATAGTGTTATTATTGGCTTGGTATGTTTAAATATGCATATAAGTGGGTTGTTAATTGTGAAAAATGCAAGATGTTTATTGGTAAACCTTAGCTGGCTACCTTACCTCTTAGGCTAGTAGTAATTGAAGCTCCTTTCTATCAATGGGGTTTAGACTTTATAGGCCCAATTAATCCTCCCTCTAGTCAAGGACATCCATACATGCTCACTACCACATATTATTTCGGCAAATGGCTAGAGGGAAAGCCAATGAAGAAAAATTCCTCATAGGTGGTATATGAATTTATCAAAGAACATTTGTAAGGTATCGAGTTCCTATGAAGTTAGTAATGGATAATGTATCTTATTTTTCTTCTTTAGAGATCATTGAGTTTTTCTATGATAATAGTATTCAAGTTGGACATTCATTTGATTAATTACCTCAAGGAAATGGGCAAGCTAAGTCTAGTAATAAAAATCTAATTAATATTTTGACTCAGATAATCAAAAAGTTTGTCATAAGAAAATTCATGATACTTTATGGACTAATAGGACTACACCTAAAAGGGCTATTGGGATCTCACCTTTTGAATTGGTATATGGAGTGGAAGCTAATCTTCCATTGCCATTAGAACTAGTTGCCTATCAATTGAAAACTTCAATTGAAGATGATTTTTTCCAAGATGGGTTAGAGAAGAGGATCTTGTATCTTACTAAACTACAAGAAGAAAGAGAAGAGATGGTTAACAAAATTACTAGACATCAAGAAAGGATAAAGAAATTATTTTATAAAAGGGAAAGTCTTAGAGATTTTATGGAAGATGATTTGGTGTCGTTATGGGATAAGAGACATGAGCCAAGAGGTATGCATTCCAAATTTTAGTCTTTGTGGAAAGGACCTTTTCAGATCACACAAGAAAATCAAAATAATTCTTTCAAATTGGCATATCCAATTGGGGAAATATTGTCAAGTTCTTATAATGGGAAGGATCTGAAGTTGTATTAAATTAAAAATTGAAAAATAGGTAACCCTTGTGTAGTAGATAGCCAGGTAGATTTTTCTTTTCATGCATTTTGCTTAGTTCAGTTGCCTATTTTCCTTACATAGTTCCTTGTTGCTTTCTTAGTTTCTCCTATTATTTTTGTATTCAATTTGTCACCCTTGTGTAGAACTAGGGATTTATTGGATTCTTTTAAGCATTATCATGCTTAAATTCCTAGATAGAGCTAGTTGTTTCCTAAGTTTTGGTTCATATCTTTTTCTTTAAGGTTTTGAATCAAGTCAAGTGTTAATGTCTTGAGTCTGAGTCTAGATTTCCTATAGGATGATCGTTCTTCTCATCATTCATTGGAGTTAACCTAATGTGGTAATCATATGAGAAATTCATTATTCCCAAGCTAGGTGATAGGGTTTTAGGAGGGTTTGTTCATGCTTTTCCTAATGAGAAGAAGGTCTTAAAGTTCTTAAGATTCATGTGTTCCTTGTTCCCAATCATGTGAAAGACAAATATTTATGTTGAGAGGTAGTCCCTCATGAAAATATTTCTAAAACTCTCTGAGAAACCCTAATTCTATTATCAAATATTCCATTTAATGAATTGGTATATGTAGAATGAAGTAATCATAGGCATATTTGGAGCAAACAGTAGTGGAGAACATTGAAGACTAAGACTAAAGATTGATATATAGATCATGAAAACAAGTTAGAGGTGAAATTAGTTAGATCCAATATAGAATTAACATTAAAAATGCAGAAATGGTGAAAGAAACAAGTTGAAGGTGGTGAAGACCAAAGTTGAAAAGTCAATTGAATGACAGAAAGCATGCAATTGGCCAGTTGAAAAGTCTAAATGCTTAGTTGCTAGATTGGATCTCTTTTAAATATTAAATGAAAGTTTGATGCCTTCACCATTAGATCAAAAAGAAATCTATAGATGTCACTTTCCCACTTTTCAAAGACGCTCAAAGTTTAGAATATGAGAGAAAGTACTGGTTAGACATGTGGCTATGGGGCCAAATTCAATTTTTGAGTTGTAAAAGAAGACTGGCAAAAAAAATGCCAAATTGGCATGCTATAATTGAATAGATTCTCTAACATGATGAAAGTGGGTTAGCCTTACATGATCATCTAATTGTGGAAGATCAGCAAAGGGTGCTTGCTCACATTTTGAAGATGCTTGAACTTTAAACAATGTAGGCAAGTGACTTGTTGACACGTAGTTGTGGACCATCATTCATCAAAAAAAAAATTGTATAGTCATAATAAAGGTTATAAATATTTCATCATGATCATCTGATCATGTAAGATCAACAATTGAAATTTAAACTGGCAATAACCATTGGAATATGAAATATGTATTTTGGTGTGAAATAGTAGAATATGAAATATTAAAAGGTTTCTATAGGATTTATGAAATTATAAGAAGCTAAAATGTCATGAGGTGTTTTCAGGAATATTATTGATTGTTAGTAGAAGAGATACCAAGTGCTCATATCATGATAATTTTATATTTTATTAATTTCTCTATTATATGATGGTAGCTCTACTAGAATTAGAAGAGGACAATAGCTAGCTAAAAATGTAACCTCATTTGATAATTAAAAGGATGGAAAAATTGATGGTGAATTGGTCTATGATTCCATTTACCCTATTTTCTCGTCATATTTTTTTCCCCATGCATAGATTAGTTTTGCATTAAGAATTGAAGGAAATTTATATGTGATCCTATGATAATCAAATGGATTCCATTTCATTTTTATATTTACAGTTGAGGTGATTGTATTTACTTGTTTCATATTAGATTTTGCTTCCTCTGTTATTCATTTAGTTTCATACATGTTAGAAATTTCATTGGGAATTAAAGGATAATGTATGTGAATCTATTGGATACTTTTTGAATTCCATTTCAATCAAGGCTAATAGCCAACACAATTCCACTTTCCCCTCATATATATAATCCTTTCTTTCCTACTTCTATATTTAGATGAGTAATTTGTATTTATAATAAAATTAAAAGTTAGAAAATATCAAGATAATATATTGCAATCATTCCATTGAGTGTGGTGATTTATTCATATACATCTTGCCTGAGCTATTTGTGCCTACATATAACTTGGTTATTCTTTACTACTCTCAAGTTAAGAGCTTATAATATCAAGAATTTATGATCACATAAAGCCATATTCATTGCATATTATTTTAAGAATCATAGGGAGTTATACCTAATCAATTCAGAGGGCAATGATAGGATACATATAGTGAATCATTTCTTGGCAAACATCGTTTTGTTTCTCCAAACATTGGGTATCAAAGAGTCAAGATTGTCAAATCTAATAGGAGAATAAATTGTTAACCAATAAACCCAATTCATAAAATCCTATAAAATAAATACAATTTTTGGATTTGCATGCTTATTTGTGGATCTCATAAGATGTTTGGAATCAATTCATTTAGCTCCATTGATCCCACATCTCTAAAGTGATTATAATGCATGTTAGTCTTCAAATTAAGGATCAGATATAGAATTACTAGTTTCTATATTTGGTATTTCATTATTTTGTTTGATATGTCAATGTTTGTTATATTTTCATAGCTTCACTAATAATATTAAATATTCTAGATGTATATAGAAATAAAAAGATACATAGAATCTTGTGGTCACCTTCAATAACAATATTAAATGTTTCAAAAGTATATAGACACAAAAAGATACATAGATATTGAGAAGCTAGAGATTATGATGCTAATGCTGAAAATCATCTACCTATCATTTGCAGGTTACTGTTGATGTATGATTAGATATTATTGTACCTTAAAGTATACAACCAAGTATGCAATCTCTAATTGTGCACAAATTTATGAGTAGATGGACCTCTCTAATCATTTCCCATTTGATATATTTTTTAAAGTGGGAAAGATAAACTAGTATCAATAAGTTGATTATGAAAGGAAATATTTCAAATGTATATTGTGGTTTCTTGAAAAGCATTTGATAGGAGGAAGCAAAATTATTAGGATCATTCAGTGAATTTCAATGTTATAGAAATTGGAGCAGTTGGTGATAGTTCACATGAACTTATGATCTCTCAAATAAAAGGCTCACAGTTCATGGTTGTGTTGTAGGTTGTTTCCTTAACATCAATATTTTATTGCTTAAATATAGTAGTATCATTTTTAACAATTATTTTTTGCAAATTATATTTTTTTTTACCATGTTTGAGGCAATGTCTATCATAAAATGTACAAGTTATGATATAGCTGTCAAGGTTATGATATTCAATTCATAGCATAAGGAATACTTGGTTTCTTTTTGGGTTTGTCTTAACAAGGCCTGTCATTTAGTTTTGGCCTTGACTTAATAAGCCCTTGAATATATTGTTATTGACTTAATACATGCCCAAAAAAGGCTAATTATAAAAATATTATGTGACAATGTTCTTAATAAATTATGAAAGGTCTATACTTCATTCTAATTTGCTAATTCTAATTACATTGATTGTGAAGAAGGGGACAATTGTATCTCCATTATATCTAAATCCTCTAATGTTGATATTCAAAAGTTGAAATACAAACCAGGCCATGGCATCAGGTATTTAAGGACTTAATAATGAGATATTACATGTCTAAGGGATGATTTTAATGTTTTTTTTTGTTATTTTCAACATTGGGAGCCTAGAAAAAGATGAGGAAGAAGCAAAAGTGGAAAAAAATCAATGTTCATAAGATTTTATTTACTATAACCAAAAATAAAGCAAGAATCATGACTTTGTAGGTTGCTTGAATTTCAAACATCAAATATTATATTTATTTAATCTATCATGATTTGAATAGGATAAACTTCACACACTAAAGCTTAATTCCTAAACTAAAATTGTTAAATATTCAAAATTGACTTATCCTTTTTAAGCTTAATTTTTTTTCCATCATAAGCCTTAGCAATATTTCATTTATCTATATTTCTTGAACACATCTCTTAGTCATATAGGGGTAAGAAGAACTTAGTGTATTTAAACTATTACATGGAGTCAACTGAAGATTAGATTGTAGTTTCTTAATGTATGAGTTGAGTGAGATTTATGATCTTTGCAAGATGAATGAAAAAAGAGGAAGGAGACAAGAGGTATTAATAAGGAAATAGGTAGAGGAAGAAGCTAAATAGAAATTGGACAGTAAAGAAGATAAAGATATTGAGGAACCTATTACAGTAGAGGATCAAGCAGATGGAAAAGGAATGGTCATTGAGATAGACCAAATAATAGAGCCAAGGGGAGAACAAATATCTAAAATAGATGATGGCAATGGTGAAGAGGACACAAAAGAGAGTTAGAAAATGATAAGGCACTAAATTCCCTACAACATGAAGGAAATATGGAGAAGATAGTCAGTACCACGATTATAAATGTTGATGGCAGTAGTAAAGGGAAAGACCATTTAAAGAGGTAGAGAAGACCCCAATCTATGTGTAGAATAGGTAGATGCCCTTGGAAAGACTAAACTTTTTTCTATTATTGGAAATTAATATTAGAATTAGACATAATAAAATTAGAGGAATGAAGTTGTAGAAGAGATTCATGATGACAAGAAGATGGTGATGGGTTAATGCAAGACCATAGTCAGTGTATAATTGAAGTCTCTTAATGTAGAGGAAATGAGTTATCTACTAGATAACTATACTTCTAGACTCCCCTATAAAATAAGCATGTGAAATGTAGAACCCAATATAGTTAGGTCATGTTACATCAAAGCTCCACAAGAGGGGAGCTATTCAAAATTAATCCCCAAATCATTGGCTAATATGCGACCCACATTATGTAGTATACATGTCGATTACATTATGATTTACAAAAGAACTCAATTATCATATGAAGTGTTAATCTAGTCATTATCTAATGAAAAAATGAACACTAGAGAGCCAAGCTAGAAATGGGCATAAAAGTTGCCCTGATTAATTTTGATCCATAATTCAAATTGGAACCGTGACACTAAGGAAAGCCATCCAATGTAAACATATACAATCCCAAAATTAGATACAATATCTCCAAAAAATAAGTGAGATCCATAAAATTAAAACATGTGAGATCACCAAGAAGCCATGATTTACCATGAAGCCCTTTGAAGCTAGAAATTACCAAGGTAGGCACATTTAGAAAAAATAATAGCTTAAACACACAAGATTGGGACAAAGAATTTGTTCTTGCAAGTATATTTTCCTCTACAATATGATATTTATAATAAAAAGAGTTTCCTTATTAAGTGTCACTTTTTTCACTAATATAATGTGACATCATTCCTAAAAGATACCATGGATAGTGATTAAGTATATTTGTAGTCAGTATGATAAGAGTATATTTTCTTATGGCTCTTAATAAAAAGTGTTAAAAAATATTATTAAGTGTCAGTTTGTTTTTGCTAATATAACGAAATGTTGTTACTAAAAGATACCATGGACATGATTAAGTATATTTGCAGTCAATATGATAAGAGTATATTTGCTTATGGCTCTTAATAACAAGTGCTAACAAAATCTTATTCTTGAAAAGTCATTTTGTTTTTTTAGGGCATTAACAAGGCACAACTTGGACTCTTTCAATATAAGACATAGATCATTTTCTTATCTTGTTAAAACTCAAGTTCCAATTGAAATGACTTTTTCCTATTTTCTAATAAGATCAATCATATCATTAAATATATTTTTAATCTATGCTTTGAACACTATCTAATATTCATCATTAGAATAAGGAAATAATGAGTATAGACTATTTAGTAATCATTATTTTTTCATTTTAATTATAATTCATTGGGAATTAGTTTAGATATATGGATTATAAATATATATAGTTCAATCTATAAAACTTACATTAAAATTCAACATCTTTTCTAAAGAATTGTTTGAATTAAATTTTTCTTTCTCCAATATTATGTTAGCATTTTTGCCACAGATATTTCTATGTTTAGAATTAAGAATTAATTGTGCAAGAGAATATCTTGATACTAGAAACTACTAGAATTTTTTGTTGGAAATTTGGAAAACAAAAGGAAGTGAAAGAAATACCACTGGAACACACACTCTTGATGATGAATTCCAATTCTTTAGTAGCTATCTTTTCTTCAAATCCTCACTACAAGGTAGATAAATGATATATTTTATTCATTGGGGGTTTATTCTTGTATGGGATATGCCAAAAAACCTCACCTCCAATAACCTCCCATGATGCATAACAAAATAACAAATAAACAACATTTTGCCAAATCTCAATTCAAGGCTTTGTGTGGGTAGCAAGAAAATCAAATTGCCATGAAATAACTTTTGAGAAAATTAAATAGCCATCAAATATCTCTCATGTATATGTAGAGCACTACCAAAGGCCATGAAATAAAAAATATTGAATCACAATTTCTATTTTTAGTTTATGAACCTGATTTGTTCAGAATTTTGACCAAATTAGGAAACCTTAAGTTGGTGAAAATTTCAAGAAACTTGGGCATAAAAACAAAAAAAGGTATTTAACAAGCCCATTAAGGACTTGGTCAAAATATTTGGTTGAAAATTGACCTATAATGTACTAGAGAATATGTGTCATAAAAACATAATAGATAAAGGTGCCAAAAGGCCTAATCTATCTAATCTATAGTCCTCTTTACTCCATGCAAAGAAGACTTAGATAGATCATCCTATGTAACATGATGTATCTCATCTTATGTAACATGATGTGTCTCATCATGTGAAACATAATATGTCACATGTTGTGGAGCATTGTGTGTCACATCCTTAGAAAACAATATGTACATGCTTAATTGAAATGGGTTTCAAAATCTAGCTTGCAAATAAAATAAATTATTGCGTACTTATTTAAAATAATATGTGAGATAGATGTCCCTCTGTAATAGGACAAGGTGCATTTTCATAGCTACCAAATGTGGTGGTGGTGAGGTCGTGTAATAGAATACATAAATTCAAAAAATTGATAAAGATCATAATGAACTATGTATAAATAACAATATTGACCTAAAAGGATTATGTTTGTACCTCCATCTAGCTTAGTCTTGTAGTCTCACCAACACCCATGGTGACATTATCCTAAAATCATGGATACATAAACCTTAAGTCAAAATTATATATACATGAATTACAAAGTATGAAAATTAAAAAGCACATAGTTTACACTACATGTTTTTTTAAATAAAAGCATATGTATCAAGCATGAGTAGTATTCAGTGTCACAAATCTAGCTAGAGATTTGTTGCCATGATTGTACTATCTACCCTCATTCACATCTTTTCTAGACATATTGTTGCTATTATTATCAGACTATGATGGACTAGTTTTATGTTGATGGATTAGTGGTATTATTTTGACACTATTAGACATTATGTTATGGATTCAGAGGTTATGTGATGAGATTATTTAGACTTTAGGTTCATGGATACTTGATGATCATTATATTGTTTTCAGCTATTGTTGATGATTAGTTGATGGTTATTATCTCATGTGTTTTATTATGGATACTTACCCCATACTTGCATGTGTATGGTGTGCATTTTTTCTTATTGTATGGTGTTTCTGATGTGGTTAAGGAAGGGAGTCATAGTCACCTACTTAGTTAGGATCTACATAATGCACCACTTCCTGCCATTGTCTGTTTAGCTTAGCACTATATATATTGTATGTACATGCATGGTTTTTTTGCAGGTTGCAGGTACCGGGTATCAACTTCCCTAAATTGCCAGGATGAGCATACCCTATTATACTATCTCAATGATAAGAGAAGAGAGATAAATTCTCAAGTCCAAATCCCAAACCTTTAAGCCAATTGTCCTAGTGAGGTAGGACAAGTATCTGGATATTTTACCGACCGAATGTGTCGGATGACATGATTCGTGATTTTTAACCCTTTAGACTGATTTTGTGTGAATTGCTCTACAATGGGTTTTCATATTTTATTTTGGAGGTCTATGGTGAATTTTCTACTAATTAAGTCTTAATAAATAGATTTAATTAATAAATTAATTATTTGAGAAAATTAATATAAAATATCATGTTATTTGATATTTTGATTATAATTAATTGAATGGGAATTAATTGAGGAAAAAGGATTAAATAAAAGAAAATTAGAAATTAAAATTAATAATAATTATAAAATAATAATAAAGTAACAAATAAATAATAATAATAAAAGTTATAAAAATTTAAATGATAGTTATAAAAACTAAAATGGAAGTTATAAATATTTAAATAGAAATTATATAAACAGTGAATTGGAGTTATAAGCTTGCATGGGAGTTAATGCACTTTTCTATATCTCAAGTGTCAATAACACGGGGGTTAGTGCATCAATTGAGCACATGGTGTCTACAACCCTATGGCTCATCTTGAAGGTTGGAAAAGACCCATGCTTAGTTGGTGACACCTTCCAGCTATTTCTAGAAGCATTCTAGATGTTTCCTAAAAACTCTTTATATTCAGGCATTTATAGAGGCTTAGACACAGTGTTTGGAGTGCAATTGGAGCATTGGAGGACTTGAGAACTCTGGAGAAGGGAGGAGCTTGCTCTGCAGGTTTTCTGAGGAGGAGCATTATAGCATCAGAATTTGGGTAGATTCTTGTGATTTTACTTATGCTATTTCTACATCATGCATTCCCTATCTTCTTCGTGTCTTCCATATGTCTTCTAAGGAATTTCATATTTTTTTTATTGTATGCATTCTTTATGTGGGTAGTTTAATTTATTTGAGAATTCTATATGCATAAATCTGAAAAGAACATGGGGTTAGGGTTTAAATTCATAGCCAAACCCATTAGATTATTTATTGGATAAATTTGAGATCAAAAGATTATAGGAAAATTCTGAAAATTAGAATTTCTAAATAAACTATTTATCTGCATACACACACACACACACACACATATATAAATGTATACATGTTCATGTGCTGTGACATTAGAAAACTCTACGTGTAAATATATATATATATACACACACATATATATATATATACAAATATATATCCTTATATATATACATACATATGTATATATATACATATATGTATTTGTTTATTTAATAATCGAATGCCAAATTGCAATAGAAGTTTCATATTATTTTATGCCATATCGCATGGAAACGTTTTTATGAAAAAAAATTATTTAAAAATATATATAATAAAAACATATGCGCAGTGGGGACGGATGCCCATGCACCCGCGCTTGTTCAAAGCGAGGTACCTGTGGTCGCAGGAACTGCGATGTTAGCAGGTACCACGTACCCACTATCACTGCAGGCCCTGCAACCGCAGGGTACCTACGTGCATGTTGTGGCTTACATATTGTTTGATGCAACGTTTGTTTATATAAAACATTGCATTCGATTTTATAATGTTATTTGTAAAACGTTTGCCATAATCGATTTTAATTGTTATTAAAAAATTTGGCATTAATCAAATTTGTTAATTTGATTTTGTTTAATAGTAAAATAATTTATATATTCATATATGTATTTATATGTATATGTATATATATATAAGAATGTATATAATATGTAAATATGATTATTAATAAATTTTTTTATAATTGTATAACTGATAATTGAAGGCTCATGGTTTAAATTAATTATTAAGTATATTAAATTTAGATTGATGGGGGACATTTAGATTAAAATTATAATTGAAGAATGGATTTCTATTCATTCAAAAACGTATAAATGTTCCTCCAAATTCTTTCTCTAAACTTGGAAACGTAAACCAAGACTTTTGCATTTAAACTCAAGTTTGTAAATAAAGCAAAACCAAAGCATGTGTTTACATTGTGTATAAGTTATGCTATTGTTTTGGGTTTTAGGTTGACTAGTGTTGACTAGTTATAGGACGTCTACTAGAGGCTTGGGGGGGTTATGTGATTGTGATGTCATGATGATGTTTAATCTCAATCTTTATAAACCCAACCGTGCTTATGTGATGGAATGCTCTATGTATTGGATGTGATTACTAATTGTTATAGTTGAGATTCTTATGTATGAGATACTTGACTTAACCATTATTTTTGGTCATCGATTAGTTATCCTTGGTTATTTTCTAGTCGCCATGATGGGACTGTGATGTGGATTTATTCTTGATGATGTCATGTTGTGACATGTTTGACTCAAGCATTTTTGGAGTCTTCAATTAGTATGATTGAGATATATTTTGGTTATTGAGAACCATTGGATACTTTGATTATCAATGATACTTCAATTGCCAATAGAGAGCTGTTGTGATCATGATTTTCTATGGATGTTTGCTCATGGAGATTTGATGCTTTTATGCATATTTGATGATTTTATTATGGATTATCTTTTGTGATTTTGAGATTTATGATTCCATGAGCATTAGGGTAGGATATCTACATGTAGTGATAGGAAGTGGCTTGCAATGGGGGCCGGGGCCGTAAGAGGCTTCCAGGGTAACTCATTGTAAGTTGGATTAATAAGTGATAACTTTCACACCTAATACTAATTGAATAAACCTAAAAAGATAAGAGTTTTGTTCTTGCCCATGCCTTGAGTGCTTGTACAGGCTAGGATGGGAGTAGTGAGACGCATGGTTGCAACCTTGCATTCTGTAGTATGCCTCATCAGTATGAGAGGATACTAGTGGCCACATGAAATTAGTATGGACCCATGGAGTTTAGCTAACTGCCAGGGTAACTTGTACATGATAATTGCGATGACACTTTCCCACTTGCATAGTAGGTTCCTACATGTCATTGTGTGCCTCTGGGATTAGATGTCAGATTTTGTGTTTAGAACCTTTGAGTTAGTATACTTTTAGGATTCCTCGACTTATAGAGATTTGTGCTATGTGATTTTGTTAGCCTGTTTGGGACTTGAGATTATCTCCTCAGCACGATGGGAGTGGACCACTTAGGTACCATGCAGTTGGGTGGTAGTGTATTTTCCACTCTTATCATTTTGAGATTCATTGGGACATCGTGACTGATGCATCCTTCATGATGGTGGAAATGTATCCTTTTCATTGATGATTAGCATATGTTAGATGATTTTATCTTATGCTTTTATGCGCATGTTAGATTACTTTTTACATATGATGTTGTATATATTAGAAGTGACATTCCTACTATGTTAATATTGATGATCTCTTCGATGATTTGGAATGTTATGCACAAAGGGATAGCTAGGATCCACGATGGTCTAATGATGCTATTAACGGTTGGGAGGAACCGTGCACTTAGTTTATTATGTTTGATCTTTATGATGGATGTATATGTCATCTATGATGATGTATCATGTGTACCACGTGATTATCTTTAATTTGATGTATCATGGATTAGAATAGGATGATGTACCTTATTCTATGTATGTATATTCTTTTGAGCTTGTCATACCCTATGACATGTGCAATGGATGATTGAGTATTTGAAATGTAATGTATAAACATTGGACTTATCATTATTATTTCATGTGGATGTTGTACTAGATGGATTCATGTATGTTAAGTGTTTTAGATGTAATTCAACATTAAGGGATCTTTAAAGAATGTAATCTGTTATGTATGTTATGTTTACTTTCAAATGAATTTTTCTATTGCTTCCGTTATTGTGCATAAGTTATATGTGGTATTTACTTTCATGTAAAAAAATTTTTTTTTACCAAACTTAGTGAAATTCTAGGTTAATTCTTTGAATCCCTTGGCGGGGCATTACAATGATGATCATCAACATGTCTCAAATGGTCAAAAGATACTAGAGTCAAAAATAGAGTATACTAAGGCCTACATGTAAAAATACGATCCATCTCTTATTTGTAAAACCAACATATATACATGAATCGATGTTGAAGATAAGTTAATAACAATGTGTACATAAAAATAATACAAATTATTTTTCTTCAAATTTCATACCATAGGTATTTGAGGCTATGCCTCAATGGTGGATGGATCAAGAATTGTAGAACCATCTAACTGTGTAATGCATGACAATCCCCACAAAATTGAATAAAAAGAATATATGAGAACATTTTATTAAATTTGAGTTCCAATGTGCATTTTTTATAGTTTAATTCAAAGTGCATATTGTATGAGGGATGCCAATGTCTGAAGGTCTCAAAAAAAGACTGCACTGTCTCCTAGGAGGAACAATAACATCCATTGTCTATTAACTGAAAATCAACATACATTAATATGGTTAGTAAAATTATGCATATATGTAGAAAGTAAATAATAATTTACTTTATGAATTTTAATTAAAATTTTACCCATTTTTCTTTACTCTCTCCCTACCCACAAAGAAGGTAAACAAATGATTACACATCAATATCATCAATAACACCATCGTGAGCACCATAGGTCTCATCATGAAAATCACCACCCTTGACATCATGGTCATCCTGTGCTCCATTGGAATCACTCTAAGGGCCTCTGTATATACCTCCACAACTGGTATAAACATGTCCAAGTGGATAAATATCCATCACCTATGTCCACTGGTCTACTAAATTGCCCAAAAGGGCACTCAATGAAGTAAGAGTAGATGATATTGCTTAAGTATGTAGAGATGTTGGAACAACTGGTGCATGAAGAGAATTAAAATGTTTAGGATGCCAATAATGTGAGGCCTCACCCTAACCTATCATAGCAAGGATATTTTAGTTATATTTTGATATTTGAGATCTTGATATGTTGATAGTTATTTGGGACTTGATGGACGTTGGATCATTTTATTTATGCATTTTGATACTTTAGTAGTGTTTTGCATTATTATATGCACTTAGAACCTGTTATTATGTAAGAAATGTTTGAAAAACATATGGATGCAATTTTATTGTGTAGAAAGTGGAACCATTGAAATGTTTATTGTGTAGAAAGTGGAATCATTGAAATTTTTGGAGGAAAGAAGTTCCAAACCTTGTGAACATAGTTAACCAAGGTGAATCTTTGAAAGATTCAAAAGCCTCATCATGAAAGTATTTTTCTTAGTAATTGTATGGTTTCCTTCTTGGGGATATGTTTAATCATAGCCTAGATGCATTAAGGGTATGTCTAGGAAAAGGTAATGTTTTCTTATGTGTCACTTGACACTTGTATAGTCTATGTGTTGATGACATGTCACCTAGAGTGTTGGTCACAAGGTCACTTAATCTTGGTCCTCTTCCTTCCTTTCAATTAATGCTTAAGTTTACCCATTTGGGAGAGAGTGTTACGATGGGTCACCATCATGTTGAAATTCGAGTTCAAACTTGATAGGGAGTTTAGGGGGTCTAAATGGGATCCTAAAGTGTTATTTTATTGTTATAAAGCCACTCAAATGGTATTATACCATGTTAGGGGCCTAAATTCAATTATTTTAATGTTTTCCTAGCTTTGGGAACCCCTTAAAAAAAGCCAACTTGAACCAATTCAAAATTTGAGTTTTTCCATGATAGAACCATCACAACCCCAATTGGTCAACCTTCTTATTTTGAAGGAGCAACAATGTAAGATAGGGAGACTAGATGTTCTTACTAAAAAAGGGTTAGTGGTGAGTCTTTTAGAGGGGGAGTGACAAGTTAGTGGGTTGTTCACCCACTCTCTAACTTTAGAGACAGCTAAGATTTTGAAGGGAGATTAAGGGAGCTCTACTACAACCATCCTTACCCTAGCTTGGACAAAGGTTAGTGACCCAAACATGTTCTTTTATTTTTTATTTTAGCATGGATAAGAGAATCTGTAAGTGTGAAGAGTTATCAATGGAGTATGTTTTGCATTGTGAATCTTGTGTTATGAGTTTTGTCATTGTGTTGTGGAAAGGCGAATGTGTCTTGTGCTCTTGGAGATTTTTCCTTGGTTTTTCTTTGCTTGTTCTTCATTTGTTTTTCTTTTGTTTGTTGTTTCTTAAGAGATCAAATTTTCACAATCCATAGCAAAAATAAACTAATATATTTCCAGATTCGATTGTGTAAAGATTTTTTACCATCAACGTTTCAAATCACACCAAGCGATCGATCATCAGGATGAAGAGAGCAAGAGATGTCAAACAAAATGGGTTGCAGAAGTTGACTGACTCAAAGATATAAGGACCAAGGGAGGGGGATTGCATGCACACCAAAGAAGCCAAGTAGGGAGATGGTAGGATAGAAGACCCCAAGTGATAGGCTCACAATCAACAAGGAAAGAAAGAGCAAGAGAAGTGAAAAGGAGAACAAAAGAAACAAATAGCCAGATGTAGGGCATGTAGCAAAAATGCACATCCCCACTAAAAACAAAAACAAAAAGTAAATAAAATAAAAATGAAAATAAAATACAAAAATGTAAGTTGAATAATACATATATCAATGAATAGAAAACACCACAAAAACAAACTCCTAAATAAATATATAAATGAACATCCACATTGAGAACAAAACACATAAAAATTGAAAATTAAAAATAACGATAAAAATAAAAATAAAAATAAATAATGATAATAAAATAAAGAAATTAAATAAAAATGAAAATATGAATATGAATATAAATATCGAAAGATAGAATCATATATATATATATATATATATATATATATATATATATATATATATATATATATATATATATATATATATATATATATATATATATATATATATATATATATATATATATATATAACATGTTAGATAGAACACATGCACACATAGTATATAACAAGTGTGTGTGTGTATCATTTTATATATTTATATATTTATTTATATATATTTATGTGTATTGTTATATGTGTGTGTGTGTGTGTGTGTGTGTGTGTGTGTGTGTGTGTGTGTGTGTTTTAACACGTTATATATATAGACACATACACATAAAAATGTATCTAAAAGTGGGCAAATATAGACAAGCGAATAGGGGGAATACAAGAGAAGTAAGAATGTACATCCACCAAGAAAAAAAACAAAAAATGAAAAATGTAAGACAATAATACTAAAAATAGAAAATCTATATAAATGTAAACAAACAAACAAATATATATATATATATATATATATATATATATATATATATATATATAATTTTATTTTTTTGTTTTATTTATATTTATATATAAATATACCTATAGTGCATCAAATAAATAACTAAAAATAAAAGCACATGCACAAGTAATTTATGAAATAAATATAAAAATATATAAACCTAATATGAGCCAAATAAATAAAAGATAAAAATAAAAAACTAAAAATAATAAAACACATGAACACTTAGTAAATCCCTTGTATGTGTGTATGCATTATATATATATAGCGATACACACACACACACTCATTATATATCATGTTATATATATAAGAGTTTGCTAATAAAAATAATGGATTACGCAAATGCCAATCTAAACATACAAATACTAAAAAGCCCAAATATATAAATAAACTGATAAATTAAACAAAAGCACATGCTAAATGACTTGTGTATGTGTGTGCATATGTTGTATTTAACACACACACACACACAAACACACACCCACAATAGCAAACCAGACCCTATAACAAGGTGGTGAGCTATAGAAAACAAAGAAAGAGACAACCAAGGGAAAGATGAAAACCCTACCAGTGGAGAGGAAGCAACCAAGCAGGATGGGAGAGAGTGGGGCAGGAGGGGGGGGGGATTACCCCTCGTGATGATGGTCTCTGCACCTAGAGGCTAACATTGGTTTCCACAAAGGGTTGAGGATCCAACCATCATCACGATTAAGGTTGATGGTGTGGTTATTGATTTCAATGGTTTCTTTAAGCTTCCTTTTGAAATAGTTGTCCTCATTGGCTAGGATTTGCATGTTTTCCAAATAGATGTGATGTTTGGTAGAGAAAGAATGCTCAGCTAAGGCTAATTTGCAAACCCTATCATGCCTAATGTATGCAATGTGCTCTTTGATCTAAGTATGGAAAGAGTGACCTATTTCACCAATATGAGGTGTCCCATGAGAGAAAACTACTTTGTAGACCCTTGAGTTAGAGTACACATCTGTAGAGTCTTTTGAAGGTGGGACAAGGTTTCTAAGATTGGATCGGGATTTGAAGGCTATTCGTAAACCTTTTTTGGTCAAGATCTTGGAGATTTTTTGTGAAATTCCTTCCACAAAGGGGAGAGAGGAAAACAAACTGGGAGGGGGAGGGGAAGGTTTGGTATAGCACAAGGAAAGGTGGAGTGACTTGGCTTGCTTGAAAGCTCTGGATATATGTCTATGAGAGTAACCATTAAGCCTAAAGACTTGTCAAAGGTGGTTAAGTTCAAGGCTTAAGTGGTCATCATCACAAATTCTATAGGCTCTCAGAGCAAGAATCTTAAGAATGCCAAATTTTTGGTTGGAATGGTGGTGGGAGGAAGAGTGGATGTATGATTCTATGTGCATAGCCTTTCTAAACACCTGACGACCAAGGGTACCATCAGGTTTCTTGATGAGAAGAACATCAAGGAATGGAAATTGATTCTTAGATTCCACCTCTTTGGTAAAGGAGATACAAGGCACTATGTTTTTGATGTGTTTGTGGAACTCCTCTAATTTGTCCATGCCATGCAGCCAACAAATGTTAGTATCATCAACATATCACTTTTACCACCTAGGTTTAAGAGGGAATGAACGGAGGGCCATCTCTTCAAAATGTTCCATATAAAGGTTGGCAATGATAGGGGAGAGGGGGGAACCCATGGCTACACCATCAAATTTCTCGTAGATGACCCCCTCGAAGGAGAAGAAAGTGGACCTAAGGCATAAATCAACCAAACTAGTAATCTCCACATTGGTCTTATGCTTCACAATTTCAATTGAATAAGGTATTGGGACCTTTGTGAAGAGAGAGACAACATCAAAACTCACCAAGACATCATTACTATCTAGATGAGCACCCTTGATGAATTGGACAAAGTGGGTCGAGTCCTTGATAAAGGAATCAAAATGTCCCACTAAGGGAGAGATAAGTTTGGTAAGATGGGAAGCTAAAGGGTACGCAGGGGAGCCAATAGTGTCCACAATTGGTCTCAAAGGAATACCCTCCTTGTGAATTTTTGGGATACCATATATGTGAGGAGTGGCTTCTTGGTTGAGATTGAGAATTGTATACGTACTCTCCCTATCGATGTCATCGAAGAAATTAGGCAAGATTGCGCAGTCGCCTTGAGACAGGCCAAACCTCCTAGATGCAACATCCCCAAAATTGAGTTTCTTTCATTCAAGAGTTTGTGCATCACAATGACCTAGTCATCACCCAAGCTAACAAAGGAAATGCCACTATCATTATGAATAAGCAAGACTATGTTACCAAGATGCGTGACCTTCTTGCTGATTCTCGTAACTACAGAACCCTTGTGCAAAAATCCATAAAATTGTCAAATCCTGTGTCCTGGCCTCATCCTTTGATGATCACAACAAGAAAAGGTTAGTTCCTTCCAGAGAAGTCACTCCTTGCATATATGGTGTACCAAAAATTCACAAGGAGAGTATTCCTTTGAGACCAATTGTGGACACTATTGGCTCCCCTACGTACCCTTTAGCTTCCCATCTTGCCAAACTTATCTCTCCCTTAGTGGGACATTCTGATTCCTTTGTCAAGGACTCTACCCCCTTTGTCCACTTCATCAAGGGTGCTCATCTAGATAGTAATGATGTCTTGGTGAGTTTTGACGTTGTCTCTCTCTTCACAAAGGTCCCAATCCCTGATTCAATTGGAATTGTGAAGCATAAGACCAATGTGGAGATTGCTAGTTTGGTTGAGTTATGCCTCAGGTCCACTTTCTCCTCCTTCGAGGGGGTCATCTATGAGCAAGTTGATGGTGTAGCCATGGTTTCCCCCCTCTCCCCTATCATTGCCAACCTTTATATGGAACATTTTGAAGAGATGGCCCTCCATTCATTCCCTCTTAAACCTAGGTGGTGGAAGTGATATGTTGATGATACTAACATTTGTTGGCCCTATGGCATGGATAAATTAGAGGAGTTCCACCAACACATCAACAACATAGCGCCTTGTATCTCCTTTACCAAAGAGGTGGAATCTAAGAATCAGTTGTCGTTCCTTGATGTTATTCTCATCAAGAAACTTGATGGTACCCTTGGTCGTCAGGTGTCTAGAAAGGCTATGCACATAGACTCATACATCCAATCTTCCTCCCACCACCATCCCAACCAAAAATTTGGAATTCTTAAGACTCTTGCTCTGAGAGCCTATAGAATTTGTGATGATGACCACTTAAGCCTTGAACTTAACCACCTTCGACAAGTCTTTAGGCTTAATGGTTACTCTCATAGGCATATATCCAAAGCTTTCAAGCAAGCCAAGTCCCTCCACCTTTCCTTGTGTTATACCAAACCTTCCCCTCCCCCTCTCAATTTGTTTGCCTCTCTCCCCTTTGTGGAAGGCATTTCACAAAAAATCTCCAAGATCTTGACCAAAAAACGTTTGCAAATAGCTTTCAAAGCCTTATCCAAGCTTAGAAACCTTGTCCCACCTTCAAAAGACTCTAGAGATGCATACTCTAACACAAGGGTCTACAAAGTAGTTTGCTCTTGTGGGACACCTTATATTGGTGAAACGGGTTGCTCTTTCGATACTCGGATCAAAGAGCATGTTGCAAAAATTAGGCATGATAGGGTTTGCAAATCAGCCTTAGCTGAGCATTCTTTCTTTAACAAACATCACATTTGTTTGGAAAACACGCAAATCCTAGCCAATGAGGACAACTATTTTAAAAGGAAGCTTAAAGAAGCCATTGAATTCAATAACCACCCCATCAACCTTAATCGTGATGATGGTTGCATCCTCAACCCTTTGTGGAAACCAATGTTAGCCTCTAGGTGCAGAGACCATCATTGCAAGGGGTAATTCCCCCCACCCAACTCTCTCCCATCCTGCTTGGCTGCTCCCTCTCCACCGATAGGGTTTTCTTCATTCCCTCGACACCTTGTTCTAGGGTTTGTTTTGCTATTGTGGGTGTGTGTTTGTGTGTGTGTGTGTGTTAAATACAACACATGCACACACATACACAAATCATTTAGCATGTGCTTTTGTTTTATTTATCGCTTTATTTATATATTTTGGCTTTTTAGTATTTGTATGTTTAGATTGGAATTTGCACAATCCATTATTTTTATTAGCAAACTCTTATATATATAACATGATATATAATGAGTGTGTGTGTGTGTATCGTTATATATATATATATATATATATATATATATATATATATATATATATATATATATATATATAATGCATAGACACATACAAGAGATTTACTAAGTGTGCATGTATTTTATTATTTTTAGTTTTTTATTTTTATCTTTTATTTATTTGGCTCATATTAGGTTTATATATTTTTTTATATTTATTTCATAAATTACTTGTGCATGTGTTTTTATTTGTAGTTATTTATTTGATGCACTATAGGTATATTTATATATAAATATAAATAAATAAAAAATATATATATATATATATATATATATTTGTTTGTTTACATTTATATAGATTTTCTATTTTTAGTATTATTGTCTTACATTTTTCATTTTTTGTGTTTTTTCTTGGTGGATGTACATTCTTACTTCTCTTGTATTTCTCCCATTTGCTTGTCTATATTTGTCCACTTTTAGATACATTTAAATACATACATTATTATGTGTATGTGTCTATATATATAACTTGTTAAACAACACACACACACACACACACACACACACACACACACACACACACACACACACTTGTTATATACTACATGTGAATGTGTTCTATCTGACACGTTATAAATATATATATATATATATATGATTCTGTCTTTTGATATTTATATTCATATTCATATTTTCATTTTTATTTAATTTCTTTATTTTATTATCATTTTTTATTTTTATTTTTATTTTTATCATTATTTTTAAGTTTCAAGTTTTATGTATTTTGTTCTTAGTGTGGATGTTCATTTATATATTTATTTAGGAGTTTGTTTTTGTGGTGTTTTCTATTCATTGATATATGTATTATTCAAATTACATTTTAGTATTTTATTTTTATTTTTATTTTATTTACTTTTTTATTTTGTTTTTTGCTTTTCTTTTTTAGTGGGGATGTGCATTTTTGCTACATGCCCTACATCTAGCTATTTGTTTCTTTTGTTCTCCTTTTCACTTCTCTTGCTCTTTCTTTCCTTGTTGACTGTGAGTCTATCACTTGGGGTCTTCTAACCTACCATCTCCTTACTTGGCTTCTTTGGTGTGCGTGCAATCCCCTTCCCTTGGTCCCTATATCTTTGAGTTAGTCAACTTCTGCAACCCATTTTGTTTGACATCTTTTGCTCTCTTCATCCCAATGATGGATCACTTGGTGTGATTCAAAATGTTGATGGTAAAAAATCTTTACACAATCAAATCCAGAAATATATCTGTTTATTTTTGTTGTTTCTCGTTTGAATGTAAGTGTTGATTGTGATTATGGGTGGGAAGGCTTCACTCACCCTTGGGAGGGAAGGGAAGCCTTGGGTGAAGGGAATAAGTTGCACTTGAAATTCTAGTTGAGAAAGATTACCTCATGATGAGGGTTTGTTATTTTCATGGAGTATGTGCTCCATTAAGGCCATGAATCTTGTTGTTTTGGGAGGTAAAAGGAGGTTTTTGGTGAAAGAGGAGGAGATGATTGTTTTGAAGGCATTGAGAGGAAAATGTAATGGCAATATGTTGTTTATGTTCATGGTGGCCTGGAGAGGCAAAATGCATTGGCAATATGTTATTTATGTTTTTATAATATCTCCTCTTTGAAGAGCCCACGTTCCCCCAATGTTTTATGATTCCAATGTAGAATTATTGTGAAAGCCATGGGAGGGTGTTGATTGTGTTTTGTGTTGTGTTTTCATGCAAGTTTGGTGAAGTATGTGTGTAACCTATTTATTTCTTGTTTCCCCTGCTCAATGGGTGGCTTTATAGAAGCCTAGGTTGGGAGGTGAGCCTCCATGGTTCTAAGATTTGTGTTGTTTTGCAGGTTTCGTGATCATGCATGCCATGAAGTATTAGGATTTCACCCTAGTCAGAGTGAAGAAGATCCAAATGTGTAATAGGAGTCTCAATGTTCATGTTTCTCAATGATCATGTTCCTCAATGTTCATGTTTTCTCAATGTTCATGTTTCTCCATGGTCATGATTTTGGAAGGTTTCTTGTGTTATTGAGAAAAGAAAAATTGTGTATTTGTTACCATGTGAATATGTAGAGGGAAGAATTGGAGAAGTTTAATATATATGTTTACTTGTAAAGGAATAGTCATTTTGAGTTTTATGTGCTATGAGAGTATTAGTATGAATTGAAGAATATGTTGGTATCATTGTTACCATTGAAATTATGGAAGGGAGGGATTGATAGGTTGTATACATCTGTTACTTGTAGTGAAATCTTCCATGATTAAATTGATGTGTTATGAAAGAAAATTTTGCATGATATTCATTCTCCTTTGGTTACTTGTAAATAATTGGTATATACATATAAATTTCATTAGTGATATGAGGAAAAATACAATGAAAAGGGATTATTATTTTCATATAAAGATTTATATGTTATATTGAAAAGATCATAAACTGTGCATTCATAAATTGAAAGAAAATCACCATATTTGTTAGTTCTTTGCATAGGTATTAGCCTTTAATCATTTGTTTTCAAGTTCCAAATAGATGTATTTGTTAGAAGTCATTTCTACTCTATCAAACAAATGGGTTTATTTGCAAATTTATGAATAGAATAAGACATCACAACAAACAATAGTTTGAGAAATATAAACTGTGAGGCCTCGCCCTGACCCATCGTAGCATAGTGATACATTATTATTATTTTGATACTCACGACTCAAGATGCCAAGACATTATCAGATACTTGAACATATTATATTATTTCATGTTGTGTGATGTTACTTTTAGATATTTGAATTCATCATTTAATGCTTTATGAACATGTATGTTGACGAAATAAGTAAATGCAGGGTTAACACTTTGATTAAGAGATTTTAATGATTAAGAATATGAGTAGGATGAGAGAAACCCTTATTGATTTATAGATGTATGTTTTAATTTATGTGATTCCCTGATATGTATATACATATATGCATATGATTTTATGGGACTACTGATGTGTGCAATGAGTGTGTAGGATATTTTAGCCGAGAAACCTGATGGAAGAACGAAACTGATCCCTATGTGCTATTTGTGTAAACCTTGTTGTTTGTAACTTAATTATTTTGTGAAATGTATGAATGTATCTTTTCGTAATCAGTAAATGTTAATGTTTCATAATTTTGTTCTTATAGTGTCACTTGACACATGAATTGCTTATGCATTCCAGCATGTTGGTTAGGGTTAACTGTGTAACCTTTGGACCTAAGTCGGATTAAGTTAGTGACCTTTTTGCTAATTTTTTAAAATTGAGTTTAGTTACCCCTAATTTGAATTAGTACTTAATCTGCATTTTGGAGTTGTTAGATGGTCCTAATTATTCCTAGCATTTGTTTGGTCCCAAATCAATTCCTAAGGCCTTAAAACATGAAATCTTTATACCCAAGGGTATCGGTATGGGTTGGGGCATTTTCCACCCCCTAAGCCTCTTTTGTTGACTTTTGAGGTCACTCAAAAAGTCTATTTTTGCCTTTGTACAAAAATTGAAAGTTGTTACCATGAGTTGAATAACCTCAACTCCACTTAGAGGTTAACCTTAGGTTTGGTTGAGTTAGAAACTTCTAGATTTTTAGGTGAGTGGGAAAGTTATTGCCCTTTTTGGTGGTTGAGTTTGTATCTTATTTAGGGGCCATTTTTGGAGTAGTTTTGGTTGTTACCCAATCTCTACTTTTATAGAGGAGTCTTGGAAGGTTGAAGGCATGGAAGGAAAAGCTCTTCTCAATTTGATCATTTACCATAACCTCTTTGTGAAGGTAGGAGTTCTTCATCTCCCTTGTTCAGATTGTTCATGCTTGTTTCATGCTTATGCTATTGGGATTGTTTATTGGTATGCTTGTATGTATGTTGGGTATGTTTGGGAAAGATTGAAACTATATTTTCTTGAGTGCTTTTCTTTCATGTTTTTGTTTGAATTTTGAAGTTTTCTTGTATGGGTGTTTTGGCATTACTCACCCTTGGATAGGGTAGAAGTGGCCAATTTTGGGAAAGTTCTTTTTAGTTGGACTCCAACAGTGTAGAGTCTCTTCTCAAGATGAGAAGAGGGAGAGAGGGTAGGGTGTTATGAGCCCCTACCTATCAGCACAAACCACGTATGAGTTTTCGCATGTAAGAATGGAAGAACAAAAGTTCTTGAGTTATAGCCCAAATTGGGCACCTAGTTTGGTGTTGTGTCTGACATTTCATGTTGGAAAAATTCACCTTTCCCTAGTTTTGATTCAATGTTCAATCCTATTGTTAAAACACAGCATTGATATGAATGTTTGATTTTGTGTCTTTGTTATGCTTGTTTGTCACCTGGTCAGATTCTGTTCCCTCCACAATCTTAGTAATGTACTGCAGAAAATTATATGGATCCCTTGATAAGGGTCATGAAAGAAATGTATTTGATTATTTTAATTTCGGGATTGGAATCCTATGAAAATTGTGTTGCCAATAAAATAGTGTTTGATTATTATTGCTTCTCATGAGTTTTCTTTGTAATTTTCAGTTATATGGATGCATATCAAAAATAAGATGACATGATGATGTTCAATTAGGTAAAATTCAAGTTTCATAAATGATGAGATGAAAATATGTGGTGAACGTAGATTCATTTTCATGATTATTGAAATAAAAAATAAATCTTGCAATGTTGTTTAAAGAAGTTATATAATTCTTGGCTTAACTATATTTTAGCAAAATTCAATAGCATTGGAAAAAAAATTTAAAAATTAAAAATTTAAAAAAATTTAAAAATTATATATATATATATATATATATATACATATATGTGTATATATATATGTATGTATATATATATATATACACACATATATATACATTTATATATATATATGTATATATATATATATGTATATATATGTGTGTATATATATATATATACATATATATATACACATATATGTATATATATACATATATGTATATATATACATATATATGTATATCCTCCTTTGAATAATGGATTAAATTGGTATTCATACTTAGACAAATATTTATCTTTATGCCTTTTGTTCTTAAAATTTTCAACACTTAGAAAAATTAAGGCTTAAAAAAAAATTGCCCCAAAGACTTAAAAACTCTCTGGAGTTTGTATGGAGAAAATTAAACCTCCATTTTTGAGACATGGAATCTTAGAGATTCTCTCAAAATATCTTTTGAGCATGTTAAATATTATATTTCTAAATATATAAATAAAAGAAAACAACACCAAAAAAAACCACATATGTTAAAACAATATCCTAACACTTACTTAAATATCCTTTGTTCTATCTACCTAACTTTATATCATAACTTCTTTTCTTACCAATAAAACTTTAAAAACTTTAACCCTCACCTTTTTACCACCTTGTGCCACTTCATGTATGTAGCAGGGAAGTAAGTAAGTAAGTAAGTGGGTTTTATAGTCCACGACACTATGCCATATTTTTTGAGTTTACATATGGTGACAGTGATATGGGACTACCTCGTACTCTTTTTCGAGAGGTGCTTGGCGCTACAAATGAGACATACATACCCTACCCCCTAGTGGGATTTGAACTTGTGACCTCTCTTTCAAGAGTACAAGTTCTCCACCACTAGGGCAACTCGGGTTGTATAGGCCAACTCGGGTTGTATTTTAGTCAAGTGCCATATTTATTGGTGTGGTTGGCGTCATGTTTGAACAGGGCAGCATGTATTAAAATTAAAGTAAAATAAACTACTTTTTTTTAACCCCCTTCCCAACTGTGCCATACCTTTCTTTGTCCATGGGAAAACTTTGGTAAGAGGACCCCACGTGGGTGGTAAGCACCATGTTTTGGAGGCTCTTATAGTACGTGGGGGTTGGTAGAATTTTGAGTATTAGTGTAGTTTTTTTAAAATTTTAGTAAAGTTGTTATGTAATATTTTGACTTTTAGTTTAAATAATAGTATTAACATTAGTTTTTTTTTTAAAATTTAATTTAAGTTGATTTAAGTATGTTAGATAACTTTGTTTTAAGAAATGTAATTTTTATTTTTTTAAATTTAGTTAGTTAATCTTTTTTTAAATTTTGGCAATTATTATGTTTTAATGTTGTTGTGTATTTTATTGTTAAGTAATTTTATTGTTTTAAATTAAATTTAGTAATGAAGATTAATTGATTAATATATTTTAAATATTAAGTGATCATATTGTTTATTTATTTATGTGATAAAAAAATGGAAAGTTATTATTTTTATTAAAATATTTCTAGAAGTTTTTTTTTTTCTTGAGTTAGAAATTATTAGTTGTAGTGTTTGTCAGATAATGTTAGTTTGTTTTGTTTTATTATTTATTTGAATTTAGTTTTATTTAATTTTAGTATTATTTCAATAATGTTTTATTATAGAATAAAATTGTAAATTTAAAAACAACTAAATTAAAATAAAGTCTACATAAAGCTTAATTATTAATTTTGATAAACACTAATTTTAGTAGTTGGTTACTTTAAATTTAGGAATGTTTTAAGTTCTAATGAACTATAGATTTAAGTAAATTTTGTGATTAGAATAAATTTTAAATAAAGTTTAATACTGATGTAATGTTGTATTAATTAGTAAGCTCTTTTAATGTTTCAAAATTAATGAGATCGGTAATTAATTAAATGATTATCCAAATGATTTAAATATTTTAAAAGTAAATAAAAGTGATAATGAGTTAAGTCTTTCAATTATTTGAAATTAATTTGTTTAATTAATCAATTTGATTTAACAATGAAATTTTAACTAAACAAACATTATAAGCTTAAGACAAAATGTCAAGGTATTGATAGGAAAACCCATCGATTTCTTGCAATGTATCTGTGTCTTAACCAAGTTAAACTTATCAACTTAGTGGATTTAATTATTATTAAATTTATTTTTTTAAAAAAATTGTTAGTGTGTTTTTGCCCTAAATTTTGGGCATGACATAGACATTTAGACCAAGACTTGAAATGGCTTGCTGTAGATGAATATTTCCTCTCTGGAAAATGTATGAAGAGTAAAAAAAAAAAAAAGACACTTCCTAGATTACAGAGTAATTTTTTAATCCATTGGAATATTCCAAATATCTTGAATTTGCAAATAGTTAAGGTAATACATGACCTATAAAACACCTACCATTTAAACTCTCAAAAAAAAAATGTTAAAAGAAAAAAAGGATCACATAAGACTCGTGACCCTATGTGAGCATATAATATACAATAAAACTTGACCATGACATGACATGGAATAAGCACCTAATACCAAGTGGTTTTACATGCAATATGAGATCTTAAAAATAAATAATATAAAAAGAAAAGGAATCCAATATTATCCAATATTAAACTAAACCAACATCCCGTAAAAGGAGGTGCCACATGTTATAAGCATAGGCATTTTTTCAAAACTTGCCAAGAGACAAGCAAAACACACATCTACCTTCCCAAGAAAGGATCTGATGTATGGGCCATAGGGAGGTATGATGGTACAAGTGGTCCCCTTCAATGCTGCCTTCTAAGAGGTGGTAATGATGAAAAAGTTTTGCTAAAACTGACATTGGTCAGGTACCTTTGCACATACAAGACTTTCCCATTCTTTTTGGAGATTGGCGCCTAGGAAAGTATATTGCCACATTTTTTATTAAACTTCCTAGCCAGAGTCCACTTAGGATATGGACATTTGGGGAAGGGTGTAGATTTTGAAGTAGAGGTGAGTTAATCCATATGTTAACAAAATATAGGTGTTAAAGTTAAAATTAAGTAGGAATAGAGTAATTGGAGGGGGGAAAACTTTTAGTATGCTTTAAAAAAAAAAATAGTAATATAAAGTTGTGTTATTAATTTAAAGATTGAATTATTATAAAAAATAATAACATAAATTGTATTGTGCCATAATATATATAAATATATTCAAATTAATCAATAGTATAATAGTAATGTCTTAGTGGACCAAATTAAACAACCAACATATTAAGTTAGCTTGAAATTATTTTTGTTTGTTTGTGGTACTAAGGTGTTCTTAAATTTTTGGTACACTTTATGTCATGAGAAAATATGAAAATAATAAATGGCAATAAACCAAGTAGATGAACAATAGATGATTAAATGATTATAAATAAATCATATAATTGACTAAAATTACCCCAGCAATCTAGGTGGTTTGAATTTGTAAAGATTAAGTTGAAATGAAGAGATTGTAATAATATTAAAAAATAAAATTTAAAAATTTTTAAAAATAAAATAAAATTATTGGTTGAGTTTTTACCTTGTAAGTTTAGGGCATGAAAAATAATTCCTCATATTATCACCTAGCTTTGCCCCATGCCTATCTTGAGGCATCCCTCCACCAACCACTTGAAATGATCTAATATAAAAATAATTGGGTTTCAAACCCAATTCAAACTCTACACATAATTTCTTAAGAAAATACATGGGCACCTCATGATTAGCATGTTGTGGATGGTAAAAAACCATCAACCACTACTCTCAAAAGTGATGTGATATATGAGGATGTGTGCACCATCTAATAGATATACAAGGCTTCTTCTTTCTTATCTCATCACCTATCTTTAGGTTTACAAAATATCTTTTAAAATGTATTTTAGTTAATTTTACCTAATGGAAAGGACATCAAAATAGAAGGCATGCATGTTTTGCCTCCATGCTCTGAAGCTATCTATGTCATTGTTTAAGTCCTCAATAGACTATACAATGTATTGCATGTTATCTACAAGGCAAAGTACATAAGGGGATGGGTCTCACACCTAATACACATTATATCTGACATGAGATCACGAAGGTTGTGCCTCGTGCACTCGCATAGATCCTTTGGGGTAGGTAGTGGAGGAGGACTAGGTGGTTGTAGAGGTGGGCTTGGAGGTGGATGTGAAGATGGAGGGGGTGAGGCAGGGGTAGTGGAGGGGGTGGGCCTAGGGGTGGGTCCATCAAATATAATTTACATATATGTATACAACATAAAATTTCACAAATTTTTTATTTAATAAAAATAAATCTAAAATATCAATATAAATACATCTTTAAAACCATATATTTACATCTAATACATCTTTAACTACTTCAATATAACAAAAAGAAGAGAGAATATTCATGCTAATGATTTAATATATTAGGATTAGAGAAATATTGTCCATCATAAATACATAATTGTAAAATACAGGTTTAAGTATATGGTTTAGGTAAATTCTAACCCTTAACTTTGATTAGTGTTTAATATGTACAAAATAAAATTACTATTTAGTTAAAATAAATCTAAATAGATCAATATAGTTACATTTTCAAGGCTTACAATATAATTGCATGTTAGGGATCAAGTTTAGAGGATTAGGGTTATGGTTGAGTTTTAAGCAGTGTAGTCAGTGTTATATGTAATGCTTAGACATTTGGTTTTAAACTATTAGGGTTTATACCTTACATTTTAATGTTTATTTGTTCATATAATTTATGTATTAATATTATGTTTATGATTTGAGTTAGTGATATAGTTAGTAATAAGGTTATTCTATTTTTTAATTAATTATAATTTTGTTAGGAATAAGGTTTGAAACTAAGCTTATTATAGTTATGCATATAATATTTAGGGCTAGTTTTGGGATTAGGTTAAGGGTTTGAGATTATGCATTTAAAGGGTAGACTTACATAGCTCAATGTTCTTACATTGAAGCACAATTTGTGGTTATATAGTTCAAGAAGTGAATTATAGTTATGATTCTAGATTATTGTTATCTAGTTTGACTATAAAATTAAAGGGTTAATTTATACCTATGATTGGAATTATAGCTAAAGTAAGGATTAAATTTACAAAATGGATTATTATTAAGGTTATGGCTTACATTAATTACAGATTGTACAATACAGTTAAAATTATTCTTACACAAAGGATTAGGGTGAGGGTATGGATTATGATTCAAATTATATCTAGATTATGGTCAAGATTAGGCTAAGGATTATAAGTGTTCTTAAAAAAAGGTTAGTGTTATTATTGTGTGTAGACATTACAAAAGTGTTCTAAAGTGTTAACATTTACAATATTATGTTTTACTAGATTGAGCATTAATATATGTTGGTTGAGACTTAGGATTTAACATTTTTTTATTAATATTTTTCCATTTAGAATTAAGGTTACAATTTAGCATTTAGGATTTAAGGGTTAAGCTTAAATATTTAATTTTTATATTAATTATAATTTTGTTATGAATAAGGTTTGAAATAATATTATATTAACTAGTTATGCATATAATTTTTATGGTTTATTTTGGGATTATGCATTAGTCAGGGTTTAGTTAGAGTGTCCATATTACAATGAGGGTTATTATGGCTCTAGTGCTAGGATTGGATTATGATTAGGGTTAAAGAACATTGAATTGTAAACATGCATAACTGTAAAGTGTAGGTTTAAGTATACGGTTTAAGTAAATTCTAACCCTTAACTTTGGTTGGAGTTTAAAATCTACAAAAAAAAATTAATCTATAATTACTTTTAGTTAAAATAAATCTAAATAGATAAATATAATTACATCTTTAAGGCTTACATTTACTTACAATTGTGCAATATAGTTAAAATTATTGTTACACCAAGGATTAGGGTTAGGGTATGGATTAGGATTCAAATTATATTTTAGATTAGGGTCGAGATTACACTAAGGATTATAAATTTTTTTTTAAAAGGATTTGGAATTTAATATATATCTTGATTGTGATAATATTTAGGTAGGAGATTATGGTTTAGGGATTCAAGTTTAGGTTGATGTATAAAAGAAGAATTTTAGGGGTTAGGGTTACAGGATTAGGGTTACATGGTTAATATTTAGAAATAACATTTTAGGGTATGAGCATAAAACTTGGTCAAGTATTGTATTAAGGTATGGATATGGGCTAACATCATATTTTACATTTACATCTAGACTTTAGTGTATATAGGGTAGGGTTAGGAATATAAGGTATGAAACTTAACTTATTATCCAGAGATAGGCATTTAAAGTTTAGAGTTAGTTTTAGGATTGAAGTAAGTGTTTGAGAGTATGGACTACGTAGGGTTCAGTTAGAATGTACATACTAAGGCTACTATTACTATGGCTCTAGTTAAGATTGAATTATGACTAGCATTCAAATTAGGATAGATTTATATAGTTCAATTTATCTTATTGTTGAAGTATAATTTTTACTAGACTTAAAGATAGAATAGGGTTATGATTCAAGTAGACAAAAATATAAAATAGTTATAGTTCAGGTCAAGAAGTAAATTATAGTTATGGTTCAAGATTATGGTTAGAGTTTGTTATTAAATTCAAGGTCTAATATATAACTAAGATTTTGATTATAGTTGAATTAGGGACACAAATAGGGTGATAAGTTAACATATTAGAGTTAGAAAAATAGAAATCATAAACATGTATTTAAGTGTAAAATGTAGGTTCAACTACATTATACAAATCAAAACCATAATGTTTGGTTAGTATTTTATATGTACAAAATAATAATTTACAATTACTATTTAGTTGAAATAAATATATAACATCAATCTAAATACATGTTTAAACAATCTAAACATCTAATGCATCTAGAATCATCCATCACTTTAACTTTAATTATGTATAATATAATTTAAATACATAAAAAATACTAATTTTTAAATGAACATCTCCAAAAAAAAAATTTAAATGAACATCTAACTATCATAAAGGGGAGGAGAGAAAATATAATTTGAATAATAATCCATATGAAACAATAATTTGCAATGCAAATCTAGAATTTGACATATATAAAACTATTAATCATGAACAAAAAAGAAATAAATTGATGAAAGTGTAAAGCAAAAAACTAAAAAGATGAAATAATATAATATAAAACAAATTAAAATACCTAGAATAGTGAAAAACCAGCTTAGGGGTTACTAGAAAGCTCAAATCAGGCTCCTATTTCCAAACATGAATTGGGCTTTCACCTCCAAAGAGCAATCAATAGTGATAATGACAAAAAAACCACCAAAATGGGTTTTATCTTTTTAAAAATTAGGCATCCGATTTGTTTAAAGTTAGGCACCTAATTTTAAAAATACATTTTACATGCCTAATCTATATTCAAAATTTTGATGCCCAATTTTTGAATACAGATCTGGCAACCCAACCATAATGGGTACTTAGTTCTTAAAAATTGGGTGCCTATTTGTAAATAAGTCTAATTTTGTGGAATGAACTTCTATAGAATTGAGACCCAAATTCTTAAACTTACCCTTCATTGAATCCTTCAAAAATTTTGTCTCATTTATTCTATTCTAGAAACTTCTCCAAACTTCTTTGTGAATCCTTGTATAGGAATGTGTAAACATGGTTTCCCTTGATTTAAATGTTTTAGGTCATCCATCATTATCTTTAACATGCTTTACATATTCTAATAAATCAACTTTGCTAGCTAGAAATCACAATCTCCTAAGAACCATCAAAATGTTGTTCCTTATCCAACACTGTGTTCTTACACTAGGTCATCACTAGGTTACTCGGTCGCTACCAACTTTCAATTTGACACATATACTAACACTCGATTAATACTAATTATCAATCGAGACTACTTCTATGGGGCACATATTGTGGTTCAGTTAACACTAGAATCACTCAACATATACTTCAATCTCCTTAATATTTTGCTCTATTGCTTGGTCAAGCCTATGCATTTGGTCAATATTTGATCACTTCTTCAAAGCTTTGACATAGTTATCTTGCTTACTTCTAACATGATTAAAGAATCGCTTCATCTTGTCAAAGCCTAAGTAATCAAGTGCCCATTTGTAGTTTCCATTCATAGCTCAACCTTTCCTCTGGGTGCTTTTGTTATGACCAACTTCTCAAATCCTCTTCATTAATCATCTAGATATAGCACTCAAATTAGATAGAAAATGGTTTTACCAATAAGGTTTGACATCAATGGCAATATATTGATTGTTCTAATTATAGTTTCCAATAGAGACAAGATTCAAAATGAAAATAATCTAATAATTTATTTCTATTCATTTCTTTGAAACTAAATAAGTCAAGATGCATACAATAGCACAAAGAAAGAAAAAATATACTTGAATTGTAGCTATCACCTCATTAGTTTTCTCAAAGGAATAGGTAATGTATTGTTAATATAGAAGAAAATTCTCATGAATGGTAGAAATACAAGCTAGAAACTTGTCCAAACACTTGGAACAAACCTTTTATAATCAGATTGAGAATGAAGGTATAGAAAAGAGGAGAATCCTATGTTGAAAATAGGGATTACTGAGAGGGGTGGTTGAATAAGTAATCTACAAACTTTAGTCACCAACTGGATATTATTACTTACTTTAAACAATACATAACAAAGAAATAAAATAATGTTGAATAGTAACAATGACAATACACAAAGATAACTCATGACACCATATTTTGTTAACTAGGGAAACCTTGGCCAAGGTTTTTCCTTGGCCAAGGAAAAACCTTGGTGGGGATGATACCAACTAGTTAATATATTGATATATATATATGTTCCTTATTATAGGATGGATCCTATTAGGAGTCAATGAGAAAATTTAGTATAGCTAGTCCTTGTTAGGAGACTTTGAATCCCTATTAGTAGATTCGAACCCTATTAGGGATTATAGTATAATGTATGCAAGAAGAGCCCACTTCCCAAACATGCAATTTCAACTGCAAGAAGAGCTCATTGCTCAAACAAGTAATTTACTATTATTCACCTTCCTTTTCTAATCTCTAATCTTCAACTTGATCTTAGATCACCAAATAGTTCATAAAAAACTTCACATATATCACTTTCATAAAAGTTTGCTCACTTCAAAATAACATAAACTCACAATTTTTCACACTTGATACACACTCCTTATCACAAGAAGTTCTTTGCATAAATACCATGCCTTTAGATAAAATATTAATGGGTCAGCTAAGACCACAATTCACTTTTCCAAGTAAGAATAAACATCTAGGATGTCGGCCCTAATTGGACAATAATTATTTTACAACCAAAATAATTATTTCCTTCAATTCCTTTGTCCTACTTCATCAAAACACAATTAACTCTATTTTGTATAGTCTGTAAAAACTTTTGAATGTATACACATCATTACGAACATGTATAGTATCTCCATGTAACTTCACTTATCATAATATGATGCCTGCAACATGTTATAAAAAAAACAATACATTGTTGTAAACCAAATTCTATACTTACATAATTTCCTGATAAAAAAACACTAAGTATCTTATTTCTAAGGTTTCCTGTAAACATGTACATCATATGTTGCCATTAATGACAAAAATAACATATCACAATCAGCCAATTGTCATTAATCTCCCCATTTGGCATTGATGGCAACAAAATAGGGAAAATTGGCTAAGTGACAAAAAAAAACTATCAAAATAAATATTACATCTATTACAACTTTACATATATACCCCCCCTTACAATATACTTCATACTACACATGTATCTCTCCCATTTGTACCTTTTCCAATAATGGCATGTATACAATTTTCACATGAATCTCTCCCTCTTTGACATCAGTGACAAAGGTCAAAATGCCAAGATTCAGTCAAAAAATATCAAAACTATTGAAACTATTGTCTTCTCTTTATGCTGAAATTATCTTCATACAATCATCAAAAATAGTCTTCAAACTATCCATATCTTTGTTCCATGTTTCTTTGGTAGGCTCTATTGATGTGAGAATTACACATAATGCATATGATGCAATTTCAACTACATTAATATTTGAACACAAAAAGTTTTTATATGTGTCCTTGGTCTCGACACATTCTTCTAGTTACTTCTTAATAAATAATAACTTCAGACAAAAGGATTCTCTAAAATCATATGTTCTCCTTAATATTTGTTCTTTCTGAAGTTTTAGTTTCTTGATATTGTTGTGAACACTGGCAACTTGACTCACAATATCATCAACTTTGCTAGATGGGTCCTAGATCAGGTTGGATAAAGCCTCTAGCTCATTCATCTTTGCCTCTATTTGACTATCCAAGTCTTTAGTCAGTTTGAATGATAAGGTAAACTTATCATACAAATCTTTCCCTTCCTATTGACATTTCAAAAGTTCTTTTATGCATGTATCAAGATTGACTAAGTCATTCTTGATGTTTTAGCAGATGGTGCTAAATAAGTTAGCATCATGGGAAATTTGAGCCTTCACCTCTCCAACCTTTAGAAAATTAGTAAACTCTTCATTGAAATACTTTACCACTACTTGTGCTCCTAGTTTTGGATTTGACTCATTATGTTGTATTGTCAAAGTACTATGTAATCTATTAGTCACATCCATTAGTGATCTCTACAAACTTTTCATTGTCTAATTCTTCTATAGGAGTTTTGATAAGGATGAAATTAGATTATTCTAATCATCATCATCAATAGCCAAACTTGCAAGAGAGAGTAGTGTAGATGAACTAGATGGTTTATTCTCATCCTCCCTTTGTTTCTCTATTACTTCCCTGCTAGCTTTTCTCTCTTCCTCTTTTTTCCTTTCCTTTTCTTCTCTTTCTTTCTTCTCTTCTAATCTTTTCCTTTCTTCTTCCTCTATTTTATATTTCATTTCTTCTTCTACAATCCTTCTCTTATCTTCATCTTCCTTTATTTTCCTATCTTCCTCAATCAATTTTTTCTTGGCTTCCTCTATCTTCTTCTTTTCAACTTCTATTAGCCTCTTCTCTTCCTCAATTTGTTTTATGTTTTCTTCAACATCTTCAATATCAGGTACATTTGGTTCAGAACCACCAAATGCATTGGTGTCATCAATATTAAGAGTAACATTGGTTTGATCAATCTTCATAGTGTATGTGACTTATTGACACTTCCAAGGTTCTATGACCTAGAGGAGATGCTACCTATGACTCTGATAACATCTTGCTGATAGCTATTGGAGTTTTTTTTCTCAACTTATCCTTCCCACCAACCATAAATAAGAATGGCCTCAACTTATTTCTTAAGTATGGAGCAAGGTTATTCAGCAATCTTTCAATCTCACCTTCATCATCATTCTTACAAATAGTCCTTAGCATAAACTTCTGAAGTTCAAGGTCTTCTTCTCTTGGTGGAGTCTTCTTCTTTATGAGTCTCTCATAAACTCTCTGGTTCACTACTCATTTGATATCCTTCATACTTAGATAATTTGCAATTATATGTCTCATAGTAGATATATCAATTTGATCCTTCTTGAAATTATTATATAGATCATTAAATTTGTTCATCCAAACAAAGTTTCCCTCATTTTCAATTGTTCTGTTAATCTTCTTAATCTTTGGCTTCCATGGTTGTTGAGCTTTGTCTGCTGCTTGTTTAAGTGGAGTCACCTTTTCATCTTGCTTGGTTTCCTGTTCCCCAACATCTTCATCATCACTAGATTCCATTGTCAATAATGCTTTCTACCTTATGCTAGGTCCTATAGCCATATGTTTGACTCTCTTAGTCTTTATTGACACTACTTCAACCAATCTCTTTGATTTTCTCTTTTGTTTATTGGACTAAACATCAAACACTACCACATATAGAATGCTCTATTCTAAGGTTGACTCAACAAGTGAAAGTAACAAGGGTTGTATGTTCGATACACCTTGTTTCATTGTCTGTCTGATGGCCTCAAAATCACTTTGTGTCATTCTGACCTCAGATAATGCCTTCTTCATGATTGACTCAATCTTCTTATGAGATGTGTCCTCCAAGGTTACTTGATGAGAATACTATGTAATCTCATCATACATTCTAAATCTATACTTTTCTTTATCTTTCTCTAAATTCAATGACAAGTCAATGTAGCCAATCACAACATCATCACTCAACTTATAGCTCAAAGGATCCAAAAATGTCTCCTGAGGTTCCAATGCTTAAATGTATGTATGGTTTGTATCAACTAAAATGCATATGTCCTCCTTGAACCTATCCACAATTGCAAGTGAGATCCTAAATTTCTATTTCATCTCATTTTGGAATGTTCTCATAATCAAATTACCATTGTCCAATACCTTGTCTATAGGGTGCCTTCTATATACCTCTATAATCTTTTCCATAGTGCATCTGTCACTACTCATTATATCTATTACTAACAAGTAAGGAAATCTCTTTAATACATGAAAGAATATGTGATTTATCAATGTTTGGAATCTAAATACACCATTCTTTGTCCTCTTAATCTTTTCAAGGTTTTCCAAGAGTTACATTCTTAGTATTTCACTCAAATTAACTAGTTCTTTTTCTACACATATCTTGCAAGCTACATATATAAATCCAACTGAAAGTTCATCTATCTTAGAACTTCTGCAAACTAAATAAGTAGTAATTTTGCTAAGATATCACATCATCCTGCTTGATGGATTTGATTACCATGGCTTTCCCATTGTATACTACCTTAGTGTAACTTTCTACTTTCTTCTTAACCATCTTTTCACCTATGGGTAAATTGATTTGTTTCCTAAGACTAGTTACCTCATGAAGGTTGCCTGAGATTTCTACTACAATATCTTGCATCCACAATTTTTCTATCTTATATCCTACTCAATATGATTTGAGTTCATTCATTTGTATTTGGATCATGATAGAAATGATACTTAAATAAATCAAATTCCTTTAAGTTATCAAATCTAGGTTTCATAATCATGTTGTGGTTAAAGACTAGTTTCATATCCTTATTCACATATTCACTACGAATTGACTCAAACTTGCAATTCAAGTAGTTTTCTACATCTTCAAGGTAAACTACATTGTTTGGAGTAATAGACAATGTAGAGTAAGGGTTTGCATCACTAGGTTTTACAAAAAATATCTTAAATTTAAGTCTATCCTCATTCTCAACATTGTGAACAACTAACATATCCATAAACCTTTATCAAAAATATCTTTTTATTGAACAAATTTTGTAGAAAAATGATAAAGTAAGTCTTCCTAAAAATAGGGTTTTCTTCAAAATATCTCTGACAATCATTTGTGGATTCTCTTCACTTTGAATATGTTTACAATGAAGTAAAATTCAATTGTGTACTCCATTTATCCATCAACTTGAAACCTACATTAATTGTGTACTTTGAAAATATAAAAAAGTTTTTATTTGCATTCTATAGTAAGATAATTACCTAAACCTGTCTACCCAATCTTCAAATGTCAACTGAGGTTTACTATAGCCTCCTTCCGTGATGGGGAGGATCTTGAACAAGGTTCTAGCCTCAACTACTAGAACTCACTTTAGGCTTTCTCCTAGCCTCTTAGGGTATTTATCCTATACCCTACTCCAAGGGAATCTTCTCTCTATTCCCTTATTACACTAATCCTCACCAATCAACTCAAAACTCTATTTCACCATGGGGTCTCCCTAGTGCTCTCATTGCACCGTTCTTGACAACTGGCTTCCAGGAGTGCATTCTTGGCTATATTGAATTCCAAGGCTTGTATTAGGTCTCATTCAATAGTTTTTAGGATCACTAAGTGAATTGGAGTATTGGGCTTCCAATCGATTTGAAGATTGCATAGTTAAGAGGGCTACCAAGACTAATAACAAAATTAGGCCTCCAAAACTGATTTTTGGCTTATATCTCCTCAAACCCTTAAGAAGTACTCAAAAAAATTTATGATTTGGATACCCTTTTGGCTCCCCTTGAATATTTTTCAGGTCTACAACACCCAGGTCATCCGTACAAGGGATTTCCAAAAATATGTCTATTTACAAGGGTTTCTTGTTTGTATGAACAGGAATATAGAGAGTTCTTCCTTCCACCACTCAAATGGACTCTAAATGACTGAACTCCTGGAATTAACTTCCTTCACTCACCACTCTTTCCTTCCATGAATTTTTATTGCACCCAACACCCCATTCTATGCCCGTTTCAAACACTTATTTGCTGATTTCATTGTCTAGCCGGGTATGCAAACTCGCCTAGGGCCTCTTGGAAAAAACAACAAACCTATGAAAAAAAAGACAAAAATACATATTTACATTTTTTATACAGTCTAGTACTTGATTCCAAAAGGCCATCATGGTTCCACCATTGGAATTCAAGTTATAGAGATTTCTTTGCTGATTGTTGTGTACAGACCAGCGAACTGGCAACTTTAAAAAGATTTTTCAAACTAGTAATGAAACTGATCAAAAAAACTCCTAATCTTTACCAAAGCATCTACATTCCATACACTATAAAATCACATGAAAACAGCAACCCTATCAATCCATTAAAGGTGTGGATGAAGGGTGAAATTAGAAAACTGTCATCAAAATGCTCAGTTTGCTCTTCATTCCAATGCCAAAATTCATACAAAAGCATATGCCAACCCTCAAACTAACTTGGATTGGTCTTAAATACCTCTTACCCACGTGAATTACCAGATCCCATAGGTTTCCAACTGATTCTTGAAGCCCTTATAAAGTTTTAGCACTTTTTGTCAATGTTGTCAAGCAACTTTGCAAAGTTGCAAAGTTGCCAAGTGCAACTTTTGCACTATTGTGCATTTAATGGCTCCATGACCTCAAACATGGTTAAATGAACCTATTTCCATGTAATTATAAATTTTAACATATTTTCCATGTTTCCCATCCTCCTGGGGTCTTGGTCAGTGTTTGACCATTCTAGGCTCTAACAAGCAATTTAAGCAATTTTGCCAACATAGAAGCAACTTGGAAACTCAAACACAACAAAAACCTATTTACAAACACAACTCACACACTTGGGGCTTTATCCCATAGCCCTTATTCATGTGGTCTAGCCAAGACCACTACAAGCCAAAAACGATTTAGGAAACTTGGCATATTTCCTAGGTGCTCCTGCACCATTCTCCCCCTATGACAAAAAAAAACTTAAGGTGGGTCAGTATTCAAGAGATCTTGACTGATACCTCTCTTTTTGAATTCATGTTCACCTACCCATGTCACTTCAGATTCAGGCTGGTTCTTCCATTTTACTAAATGCTCCATATAAATTCCATGCCTAGTCTTTTTCTTTACTCTTGAATCTAGAACTTTTTTAGCTTGAGGCTTGGTTTGGAGAGGAATACTGATTTCTAGAATATTCTTATCTACCTCTATGATGTGTTCCTCTTCCATGACATTAGGACCCTTGTATTTAACCAAATCTTGAATGTTGAAGATGGGAGAGATGGCTAGATTGTTTGGCAACTCAATCTTGTAGGCATTTGGGCCATACTTAGCTAGAACCTTACAAGGCCCTATCCTTCTCATTTGAAGCTTGCTTGGAACACCTTTTTGAAGTCTAGCCTTGTTCAAGTGTACCATCACCAAATCTCCTACTTCAAATTGTAAATCTCTCCTCCTTTCATCTACTTTAGTCTTTAACCTTTGAGTAGCCTCTATCAAGGACTTCTTGACCTGCTCATGTACCTCTCTCATGGACTGGGCAAAATCATCTGCATGTCCACTAATCTCTTCTTGATTCTTTAATTCTTGTAGCTCACAAACTCCTCTTGGGTGATAACCATAAACAACTTGAAAAGGGCTCTTACTGGTAGTTCTATTTGTGCTATCATTGTAGCCAAACTCAGCTTGTGGTAGGACTTGATCCCACACTTGGCCATACTCCTTTGTTAAACACCTTAGAAGGTTTCCAAGCACCCTATTAATTACCTCAGTTTGACCATCAGTTTGGGGATGGTAAGCTGAACTATGTGCCAAGTTAGTACCTAGCCTTCTCCACAAGGTCTTCCAAAAGTGCCCCATGAATTTAACATCTCTATCTGAAACTATACTGATTGGTAAGCCATGAATCCTTACTTCTTTGAAAAATAAGTGAGCAATATAGCTAGCATCATGAGTAGTCTTACAAGGAATAAAATGACTCATTTTGCTAAATCTGTCCACAACTACAAACACACTATCCAAACCTGATGTTGTTCTTGGTAAGCCCACTATGAAGTCCATGCTGATGCATTCCCATGGCCTATTTGGAATGGGTAAGGGCTGGTACAATCCTGCATTTGTAGAAGTTCCCTTGGCCTTTTGACAAATCATGCATTGTTCAGCATACTTCCGGATATCTCTTTGCATCCTAGGCCAATAGTAGAATCTTTCCACCAACTCCAATGTTTTGTTCAAACCAAAGTGTCCACTAAGGCTTCCATTATGCTTCTCTTGGATCAGATTTTCTCTCATTGATCCTCTAGGCACACATAATTGATTTCCCCTAAACAACAACCCATTTTGCAAAGTGTAATCAGCAAACTTGCTATGAAAATGATTGTTAAACTCTACACATACCTTGTAGGCCTCTGAGAAGTCTTCATCATCAGCATATAGGTCTTTGAAACCTTCAACTCCAATACTCTCTAACTATATTTCTTGGATAGTAAGCAGCCTTCTACTTAATGCATCAGCTACTTTATTTATCTGCCCTTTCTTGTGCTTGATGGTGAATGTGTAGGATTGTAGGAACTCCATCCATTTGATGTGTCTTAGGCTCAACTTCTCTTGAGTGTTGATGTAACTCAATGCTTGGTTATCAGTGTATACAACAAACTCTTTAGGTAAAAGATAGTGCCTCCACTTCCTAAGTGCTTGCACCAATGCATACAATTCTAAGTCATACGATGAGTACCTAGATTTGGATTCATTTAGCCTTTCACTAAAGAATGCTACTGGCCTTCCTTCTTGGCTTAATACAGCCCCAATAGCAATATTACTTGCATCACATTCTACAATAAACAACTTGTCAAAACTAGGTAAAACCAAAATGGGTTTAGTAGCTACCTCTTTCTTCAACCTTTCAAACCCTTCATTGGCTTCTTTGGTCCACAAGAGCTTAGTTTTTAGTCCTCCCTTGATGGTGTCTAATACTGGTGCACATATCTCACTAAAACCCCTTATAAACTTCCTGTAGAATTGTGCCAAACCATGGAAACTTCTTACTGCAGCCCCTATTTTAGGTGTAGGCCAGTTTAGAATGGTTTCTATTTTACTTTCATCCATCTTCAAGTTACCTTGTGAAACTACAAAACCAAGGTAAACCAACTCTTGTTTCAAGAACTCACTTTTCTCAAGATTAATGGTCAATTTTTCTTCTTGTAACTTCTTTAAAACAATTGCCAAATGCTTCATGTGTTCTTCTTTAGTCTTGCTGAAAATGAGAATATCATCAAGATAAACCACTACAAAAATGCCTATGTAGTCCTTCAACACTTCATTCATTAGCCTCATGAATGTACTAGGTGCATTAGAGAGGCCAAATGGCATTACTAGCCATTCATAAAGTCCTTCCGTAGTTTTGAAGGCTATTTTCCATTCATCACCCTCCTTCATTCTGATTTGATGGTAGCCACTCTTGAGATCTATCTTGGAGAAATACTTAGCACCCCCCAAACAATCCATTAGATCTTCTATTTTAGGAATAGGAAACCTATATCTAATTGTTATCCTATTTATGGCTCTAGAATCAGTGCACATTCTCCACTTACCTCCTTTCTTTGGTGCCAAAACAACTGGTACAACACATGGGCTAATACTCTTCCGAATGAGACCTTGGTCAAGTAGCTCTTGTACTTGTCTTGCAATTTCTTTATTCTGATCTGGAGTCATCTTGTAAGCAGCCTTGTTGGGCAATGAGGATCCAAGAACAAAGTCTATTTGATGACTAATAGACCTTTGTGGAGGGAGTGTGGCAAGTTCTCCATCACTTATGATGTCTTTGAACTGATCCAATAGTTCTTTTACCTCTCTTGGCAATGGTGTTTGTTTGACAGCATCTTTCTCCTTTGGTTTCACAACTATGGCAAACCCAACTTCATTGTTCTCCTTGAAATCATGTAAGAATTCTTTTCCACTCATGAGTAGAACACGCTGATCTGTTGCTGCATCTATGCCTTCCTCAACAAGTGATTGGATTTTGTATGTCACTCCTCCTTTCTTGAATGTATACAAGTTCTTCTTCCCATGATAGACAACATCCCTATCATATTGCCATGGTCTACCCAAGAGTAGATGACAAGCATCCATGGGCAACACATCACAAAGAATTTTATCTTGATATCCTCCAATTGAAAAATCCACCCAAACTTGTTCATTTGCCAACACATTCTTCCCTTTATTCAGCCATGTGACTCTATATGGATGATCATGAGGAATCTTTGTTAGCTTGAGCTTTTGGACAGCCTCTTTAGAGATGATATTATCAGTTGATCTTGAGTCAACAATAACTTTGCAAACCTTGCCAGGTATCTTGCATTTTATTCTAAAAAGTGCCCTTCTTTGTTTAGGCTCTTCTTTGCTAGGATCCTTGATCAAAACTCTTCTAAACATCAGATTTTCTCCCTTCTCAGAATCAAGATTCACTTCTGAAGTTATATTGTTGTTGCATTCTTCTTGAACATATGTTATCTTCTTATCCCCTTGGGAAGATGATGCCTTCTCAGGACATCTATAGGCTGGATGACCAAGTTGTCCACAATGGTAACATTTCATGTTTGCAAAATGTGAACCCCTGCTGAAATTGTTTGATCTGCCTCTAGCTCCACCACCAAATCCTCTTCCTCTAGTGAAATTACCTCTTCCACTTGTTTCCCCACTTTGCTCAATCAACTTGGAGTCTCCTGTGGCCTTGGGTTCATTGCTTCTTCCCCCATAACCACCTCTATGTCCTCTAGAGTCTCTCCCTCTTCCTCTACCCCTAGAGATAGAGTCTTGTTTCCTTCTATTCTTATCTTCCACTTTGAGTGCCAATTGAAAACACTTATGAACAGTAGTAGGAGTCCAAAGGCTGATCTCCTCTTGAATACTCCTTTTCAAACCACCTAAATATCTAGCCACCTTGATGCTCTCCTCCTCTTGGACCTTGGATCTCAAGCAAAGTTTTTGAAACTCTTCAGTATAGGAGGCCACATCCAAATATTTTTGCTTCAAGCTTTGTCTCTTCTTGTGTAGCTGGATTTCATAGTCTTCAGGTAAATAGTTATCTTTGATTTTTGCCACCATAGCTTTCCAATTAGAGATAGGTTTCTTGCCTTCTCTTTCCCTCTCTTCTTGAATGAACTTCCACCATGTTAGGGCTGGTCCCCTTAATCTTGCTTTGGCAACCTTCACCTTTTGTGCCTCTGATATGCCTTCACATTCAAAATGGTTCTCCATCCCTTCAATCCATTCCATGACCAACTCTGAATTCATCTTACCAGTAAATAGGGGTATCCCCTCAAGAGATTTGCCACCCAATGCCTTGATGGCTTTAAGGAAAGGTTCCTCTTGTAATGGAGGATCAGGTTCAGGTAAATAGTCCTCTTCATTCTCTTCCTTTCCCTTTTCTTCATTAATTTCCAACTTCTCTTTCATTTTTCCAGCTGTCTCTACCACTTCATCAAGCTTATCTTTCATAGCTTCTAAGGCTTCCTCAAGGAGCCTATTTTTCTCCCTTTGTTCTGTCACTTCCTTTGCCAACTCAGCATTTGTTACCATGGTGGTTTCTCCCACTAACTCACTTCCAAAATAAGACATACACAATGTCTTGTCCCAAACCTTTCAAGGCTTTGATACCAATTTGATGGGGAGGATCTTGAACAAGGTTCTAGCCTCAACTACTAGAACTCACTTTAGGATTTCTCCTAGCCTCTTAGGGTATTTATCCTATACCCTACTCCAAGGGAATCTTCTCTCTATTCCCTTATTACACTAATCCTCACCAATCAACTCAAAACTCTATTTCACCATGGGGTCTCCCTAGTGCTCTCATTGCACCGTTCTTGACAACTGGCTTCCAGGAGTGCATTCTTGGCTATATTGAATTACAAGGGTTGTATTAGGTCTCATTCAATAGTTTTTAGGATCACTAAGTGAATTGGAGTATTGGGTTTCCAATCGATTTGAAGATTGCATAGTTAAGAGGGCTACCAAGACTAATAACAAAATTAGGCCTCCAAAACTGATTTTTGGCTTATATCTCCTCAAACCCTTAAGAAGTACTCAAAAAAATTTATGATTTGGATACCCTTTTGGCTCCCCTTGAAGATTTTTCAGGTCTGCAACACCCAGGTCATCCGTACAAGAGATTTCCAAAAATATGTCTATTTACAAGGGTTTCTTGTTTGTATGAACAGGAATATAGAGAGTTCTTCCTTCCACCACTCAAATGGACTCTAAATGACTGAACTCCTGGAATTAACTTCCTTCACTCACCACTCTTTCCTTCCATGAATTTTTATTGCACCCAACACCCCATTCTATGCCCCTTTCAAACACTTATTTGCTGATTTCATTGCCTAGCCGGGTATGCAAACTCGCCTAGGGCCTCTTGGAAAAAACAACAAACCTCTGCAAAACAAGACAAAAATACATATTTACATTGTTTATACAGTCTAGTACTTGATTCCAAAAGGCCATCATGGTTCCACCATTGGAATTCAAGTTATAGAGATTTCTTTGCTGATTGTTGTGTACAGACCAGCGAACTGGCAACTTTAAAAAGATTTTTCAAACTAGTAATGAAACTGATCAAAAAAACTCCTAATCTTTACCAAAGCATCTAAATTCCATACACTATAAAATAACATGAAAACAGCAACCCTATCAATCCATTAAAGGTGTGGATGAAGGGTGAAATCAGAAAACTGTCATCAAAATGCTCAGTTTGCTCTTCATTCCAATGCCAAAATTCGTACAAAAGCATATGCCAACCCTCAAACTAACTTGGATTGGTCTTAAATACCTCTTACCCATGTGAATCAACAGATCCCATAGGTTTCCAACTGATTCTTGAAGCCCTTATAAAGTTTTAGCACTTTTTGTCAATGTTGTCAAGCAACTTTGCAAAGTTGCAAAGTTGCCAAGTGCAACTTTTGCACTATTGTGCATTTAATGGCTCCATGACCTCAAACATGGTTAAATGAACCTATTTCCATGTAATTACAACTTTTAACATATTTTCCATGTTTCCCATCCTCCTGGGGTCTTGGTCAGTGTTTGACCATTCTAGGCTCTAACAAGCAATTTAAGCAATTTTGCCAACATAGAAGCAACTTGGAAACTCAAACACAACAAAAACCTATTTACAAACACAACTCACACACTTGGGGCTTTATCCCATAGCCCTTATTCATGTGGTCTAGCCAAGACCACTACAAGCCAAAAACGATTTAGGAAACTTGGCATATTGCCTAGGTGCTCCTGCACCATTCCGTCATGACAAACATCCTTAAAACTTTGCATCACAAAATTCTCTACAAAAATGTACTTTTCATCTTCTATTATAGTCAATATTTACTATAATACCAATAACTCTAAATTTCTTCATAAGTTTTTTAGATGAGCTCCAAATCACAAGTGAGCTCAGCTACCATCCAAACATGACTAAATACACCTTTTCTCGACTCTAATTCAGTCTCTAACTAAAGTTCTTCAATTATGATGATGTGAAAAAGCTTAATTCAACTTAATTGAATCAAAATCAACAACTAACTTCATTCTTTCTATCTCATCATCATTTAACTTTTCTTTTGAGATATTTGTTCCTTTCACTAATGCTTCATTAAATTCTTCTTGAAGTTCACTTGGAATTTTTCTTTGTTCTTCACTGCTAAATCCAAAGTTCTTGTCCTAGTTCCTTCTATCATTCCTTCTATTCCCATAGTTTCTTCCATTGTTCCTTTTATCTCCAAAGTTTTTGTCCATTCTATAGTACTTTGCTATGTGTTTGATGTTGTTGCATAACTAACATACAGGTGCCTTGCTTCTAGAATTTTCTTGATCATTAGGTGCATGACAACTCTGACCAATGTGTCCTAAGTTGTTGCACTTATAATACATGATCTATATTTTGTCATCATAAGATCTTCTTTCTCTTGATGTTCTTTCATTAGATCTTCTTCTATCTATAGCATTAGTATTTGTAGGTATTCTACTATTTATTCTATCATTATCGTACTTAAGTTTCCTACAATCAATTGCATTATGACCCATACCATGACAATTATGACAATAAAAGTTATTAACATGATTAAATGACTTATTAGTACAATCTCTTTTCATATGACATATTTTATTACATAAAAAGCACTTACCTCTACATTCGTGCTTGGTTATCTTGGGAGTCTACACTTTCTTTGGTTCATCTAAGATTTCAACTTCATTTATTTGCTCAATTTCTTTAGGTTTCTGAGAATATTGATTGGATTCGATCTTATCATCAGATTTGTCTTTTTCTTTTGGATCTGTTCTAAAATAAGGTTTCTTCATAAACATGTTAATCAAATAACCAAGACCAATCTTGTCATAAGAAGGTCTCTATATAGACATAGAATCATCAAGTTTTTCTCTACTAGAGTAAAGCTTCTCAACCTATTGTTTGCACTATGTCAATTCACCTTTCACAATAGTATTGTACTTATGGAGTTCTTCATGATCTTCTTTTAATGTTTCAAACTCAAATGTTTTCTTTGTTAGACTTGCTCTTAGATTTTCATTTTTAGTCCTCAAAACAAATTCAACTTTGCTAGGATCATTTCTCAAAGTCAACTTTAGATTTGTAATCTTCAACTCATGCTTCAAGTTTTTGTACTCTATCTTCAACTTTGAACAGTCATCATCATTAGTTCTAGATTCGGTAGATTTAGGCTTTGATTTTAGATGATTAATATTTTCTTTCAATTGACCAATGTATACTTTGGAGTCTTCATATATGTCCTTCATCTTATCTCTTTCTTTAGTAAGGAGATAAATTTGTTCAAAAGATTCTTTGCAGTTCTTCATCAATTGTCCCATATCCATAGAGATCTTACTTAATTTGTTAAGCCTCTTCAAAGTAATTGTGCTCTAATACCAATTATTAGAAATAAATATTACTGAGAGGGGAGGTGAATCTTTAATCTATAAACTTTAGTCACCAACTAGATATCATTACTTACTTTCAAACATGCATAACAAACTAGTAAAGTAATGTTGAACAATAACAATAACAATACACAAAGATAACTCATGACACCATATTTTGTTAACTAGGGAAATGTTGGCCAAGGGAAAACCCCAGTGGGGGGTGATACCCACTAGATAATATACTGAGGTATATATTCCTTGTTAGAGGATGGACCTTGTTAGGAGTCAATGAGAAAATTTAGTATAACCAGTCCTTGTTAGAAGACTTTGAATCCCTATTAGGAGATTCCAACCCTGTTAGGAGTTATAGTATAATGTATGCAAGAAGAGCCCACTAAGAAAATAGGAAATTTCAACTACAAGAAGAGCTCACTAATTAACAAGTAATTTACTATTATTTTCCTTCCTTTTCTAATCTCTAATCTTCAGATCAATCTCAGATCACTAGATAGTTCATACAAAACTTTTCATATATCACTTTTACAAAAATCTATTCACTTCACAATAACATAAACTGACAATTTCACACACGTGATACACACTTCTTATCATAAGAAGTCCTTTGCATAAATACCATGCCTTAACATAAAATATCATTGGGTCAACTAAGACCATAATTCACTTTTCTAGTTTAGAGTAAACATGTAGGATGTCGGCCCTAATTGAACAACTATTTGTTTTGCAACAAAAATAATTATTTCCTTCAATTTTGTTGTCCTGCTTCATCAAAACATGATTAACTCTATTTGGTATAGTTCATACAAACTTCTAAGGTTATACACATCATCACCAACATGTATACTATGTCCATGTAACTCTTCTTATCATAATATGACGTCTGCAACATGTTATAAACAAAAGAATACATTGTTGTAAACCAAATTGTACACTTAGACAATTTTCTAATAACCAAACACTAAGTATCTTATTTTTGAGGTTTCATATCAAAATGTACATCATGTGTTGCCATTAATGACAATAATTAAATATCACAATTAGCCATTTTTCAACATCCTAGATCTGATCTATGTGTGCCATCAATCTACTTGAATCTTCCTCTTCATGTTGTAAAGTGTCTCTCTTCTCTCTCTCATTCAAATGAATATCAAATCTTCATCATTTCTGTCAAAAAATCACTAAAATATCCTCAAAACATATATCAAATAATTATTAGAAAGAAATCAAATATGCTAATAAAACCTCTACCAAAACCCCTACTAAATGATTTGCAAGGAAAAAAGATACTAACAAAGACATCCCTCAAAAATTTGGAGACAACCCACTTCAATGTTTGCCCTAAAATTAAAAATTAACTATCATTAAAGAAATCAGAAATACTATTTGAGAAAGTCCTTTTTTCACAAAGATAAGAATATCTTTGATGCATTCAGTCCTACATTTTCTTTGACTACAAATTGATAACCTTCACTTTGAGACCTTTCTGACTATATATAATAGTCTTATGTTTGGATAAAAATCATACCCCTAGCATTAGTTTGAAGTTGTAGACCACCAAGATGAACATGCCCTTCCAATATTTAAATTTATTTCATTTTAATGTGTAGTTCATACTTATTTAAAAAGCATAGTTTATTTGTGAGGCTTATTTACGCTAAAGGTGTGTACTATACTGAGGAAAACAACTTAGGATTTATGATCACTAGTTGAAATTCTATAAAATTCCTTGTAAGACCAATGGAATGATCTTGTTCATATATTAGTTCTATATCATTTTGATGGAGTTTTTTTTCTCACAAGCTATTTTCATTCTACTTTTCTCTCAATATGCAACATGTTTGATAAGGTGATCATTGGATGTTTGTTTTACATTTTCATTGTAATGTCTATCCCTACTTGAATTTTCTATTGTAGTCTTAGATTCTCTTAGGTTAGTTTTATGATCATGTTTTATGATTAGTGGTGGTAGATTACCATAATTAATTAATTGATATATGTGTTGAGTTACTTTAGTACTAGTTAATTCTATTGTTTCATGATTATTTCGATGATGATATATATGTTCATTTAGTGATTTTCAGTTATTTAATGATGTTAGTAAGATGAATGATTTTTATGCAGATTCTATGGATACTTACCCCATACTTACATGTGTATGGTGTGAGTGGATGTTTTCTTTATGTTTGACATTTCTAATGCGATTGAGGAAGGGAGTCATAGTCACCTACTAGTTAGGATCTAAATGATGAACCACTTCTTGTCATTGACTGTTTAGTTTAGACTATTGTGTTTTTACATGCATGGATTCTATGCAGATTATAGGTACTGAGTATCGACTTCCCTAAATTGCTAGGATGAGTATACCCTATTGTAGTATTTCAATGGTATAAGTGGCGAGATAACTCTTGAGTTCAAATCTTAACCTAAACCAATTGTCGTAGAAAATAGGACAAGTATCTAAGTTAGTTTCACCTTTACAAATTCGTCAAATGACATGAACTCATAATTTTGACCATAGAGTTTGACTTTGTTCTTTGACATTCAGTTGAGTTGTTGTATTTGGTTTTGTGGGTTTGTTGTGATTTTTTGTTATAGTTAAATCAAATTAAAAGATAATCTAATGATTTAATTAGTGAAAATTTTATAAAGAAACTTGATATTTAATTATATTTAATTAATTGAAAACTTAACTAAATAAAAAAATTAAATTTAAAGATTTTATTGAAGTTCTATTTTTGATGTATTTATATTTATTTAATTTAATGATAATTATTTAGGAGTTTTAATTTAATAAAAAACTCTAAATAATGTTATTAATAAAGTTAATAAATATATTATTAAAAATATCTCATGAATTAATTAAATAAAATAATAAAATTTAAAGATAAAGTTATAGTTCTAATTTTGATGTATTTATAATTATTTATTTTAATAATATTTTATTTAGAAGTTTTATTTTAATTGATAAACTCTAAATAACATTATTAGTTAAATAAAATATATATATATAATTAGCTAAATTAATAAAAATTATATTAAAATGTCTCATGATTAATTAAAGTGAGAAAGAAAATTAATTTAATAAAGATATTTTAATTTAATTTGCATAAAGTTGTTGTATGAAAATTATATATAAAAATTTCAATATTTAATTATATTTAAATAATTAAGAAATTAATTATATAAAAGAATTATATTTAAAAGATTAAATTAAAGTTCTAATTTTAGCTTATTTATATTTATTTTATTTAATAATTATTATTTAAGAGTTTTATTTTAATAATAAACTCTAAATAATATTATTAGTTGACCAATAATATTTGATTAAAAAGAAAATATTAAAATATGTGAATATTTGATTAATTAAAAGCTAATTAAATTTATGCTTTAAATTAGAGGTCTAGTCTAAATTTAGAAAATTGGTTAAAGAAAGCTTAGAATATGATGTTAATTTAATTTAATAGAGATAAATTAAATATGCACTTAGTTTAACATATTTATTTTAAAAGTCTAATTTAAGAAGTTGGATAAAAATAGAAATAAAATATTAAAAGATTAAAGATTTAATTTTTATTATTATGATTATTTAATTAATAATTATTAAATTAGAGTTGTGCTTAAATAATAAGCTTTAATTATTTTTATTAATTTAAATAATATACTATGTTTTAAATACTGCGTACACTAATTAATAAAGTGGAGGAAAAGAAAATATGAAAGAATAGTATTTAAAAGATTTGATTAAAGTTCTAATTTAGGCATATTTATTCTTATTTAATTTAATAATAATTTATTTAGAAGGTGGAATGAATGTGATTTTAATGATATCCACAAGACCATAGTAGTCTATGGGACTAGCAGAACATGCTAAACATATTTCATATTTCTTTCTATTTCTAATCTTTTGATGTGGAACTTAATCAAGAAATATGTCATTTGCTTTAGTTTCATGTTTCATTTTACTAAGAGTTACAAAAGAATCTAATTTATTAGTGAAAATATCAAGTGAATTAGCAAAAAAAGCAGTCAAACCAATGAATGTTTTTAAACTTGTGAAAAAAAGTAAACAACGAAGTTATTATCCATGAAACCCTTTGGTAGTCCCTTCCTCCAAAAATTATGTAGTGAAATAACTAGCCTTTAATCTCCATTGCTCCAATTGGAAGAAGATTCAGCCTCAAATCAATGCAAGCTTTGGTCCACCTTTGAAACCAAGACCACCCAACAGATATTTGGTAGAAACCTCAAATCACTTCAAGGCCTTCAACAAGCATAATGGAAAAGAGCACCCCATTTGAAATCAAGCAAAGGAAAGTCAATCAGAGGCTCCTCCAATTTATCTTGCTAGAAACGGAGATAAATCAATCCATATTAAGAATGGAGGTGGAAACAAGCAACTAGTCAATTCTCAAAATTTGCAATCACAAGCACTTCGAAGGAAAGATTAGAAACCATCAGATTATGTTCATCATAGGTCTTTACTCCCTTGCCCCATTATTTTTTTGATGACCAATCCAAATAACTAAATTAGGGTTTTTAATCTTACCAAATACTCAAGCAATAAATCATTTTATTCACCAGTGTAGCAGACAGGGCTCCATATCAATTTAAACCTCATTTGTAATAATTAGCCAAGGATGATAGATCCCTCTATTTTGAATCCCCCCCTTAGATCACCATGCTCCTATGTTCCCCCCATCATAGATCCCCTATTGCTAGTCCTACAAGGGTCACCCCTTTATCTTCTAGATCCCCATTTGTTGCTCTCTCACCTAAAACAATAGATAAGAGTATTACCATTAGTAACCAAGCAAGTGAAGAGTGATGGAAAGAGTGTCAACAAGTGGGTATTTTTTTGTATTGGAATGGGCCAAAATCTCAGCAACTAGTTAGAAGATTACTATAAGAACCAAGTAAGTATTTCTCACCATCCTGATAGATTAATATATATTCATTATAGTGATGAGCTTGTTAAAAAGGTTTTTCTTTATGCCTCTAATTGCTTTTTGAAAGGATATGCAATTAGATTTTTTGATTGGTCTCTGGACTACAAGGAAGGGATGCTAGACCTTGTTATCCCAACCTAGTTTAGCATCGAATCCCTTCCTCTTAACTCCTTCACCTAGACATTATTTAGGAAACAGGGTTATCTCTGGGTGAATTGATAGGACTGGACTCTTCCTTTCAATTTTGTAACAATATCAAGCTACTAATCAAATGCAAAGCTAACAATCTAGAAATTGACAAGGTTAAAATTAAAACCAATAGAACAATGTATAGTTTGAAACTTCATAGAGATGAAAGAAAAATTTCAAAAACCATCAAATTAGATAATGATAATAAAATTACATTGAAAACACTGCAACTAACTGCAGATCTCAAAACTACATTTCCTATGATGAACTTTAGAAATCAAAAACAAAAATTAAAGGAATCTACACAAAAGAGGGATTTACTTCAGTCTCACTAGGAGACCTCAAAAAATATTGATTAGATACAAAAATAGGGGATAGGAAGTTCTAAAATATCCACTAGGGTATCTCCAATATCAGAGCCTAGATAGGAAAAAGATAGTAGCAGAGAAAGGCAGAAGAGAGTGTTAGAGGAAAAGCAAGTAACCAAAATAACAACCAGTCAACATACTAAAGAAGAAAAATCAACAAATCTAGGACCCAACAAAGAAAAAGTAAGTAATGGGGAAATCAAAGGTACAAATCCCCTTTCAAACCTACGAAGGAAGGGTGAGAATCAAAGTGTCAAAGATCTCTGTATAAATGGTAGAAAACACCAAGAAGAGTTGATTATCTCAAAGTAGTATTGGCCAACAATCATTAGCAGGAAACCCATGGAAAATTCAAAGGAATCTAAAAAGAATAAGAAAATTTGTATTCCAATCATAGAGGTGGAATCATCAGAGAAATTGGAGACATAGCCCACCGAAAAGCTAATGGATTTAGAAGTCAAAAGCATAGAAGAAATAGAAAATTTCATACTTTTTGGTGGGGAAGAATTAAAATATGAGATGACTATGAAATTAGATGTGAAGATGGATCCTCCCCATGAATATATAATAAAAAATGGGGAAGATACAACAACTTCTAATGTAGAACCTACCAGTTGGGGTTCTAAATTTTGGCAAACACCACTAGCAAAATTAGAATCAATAGCTCACTATGGAAGAACTAAAAATGACTAGAATAGTGATCAATCTAAGGCAAAAAGATAGTTAACACAAGGTTTCTAGGACATCTTGAATAGAGACTAGGTCAGAAAGGAAGAGCTAGAAAATTTGCATCTAGATAAAGCAGAAGAAGATAATATAGAAGCATTAATAGAAGAACTAATTGAAGTATTTAGCTTTGGAAACATTGACAAGAGCAATGCAGCATAGAAGGAAAGTTTGATTCAGAAAGTCCTAAAATTAGGAAATAATTATACCTATGAAGATCTAAAAAGAGATTTATTAAAGATTGAAGGTGAAGATAAAAATGAAGAATTTCTACAACCAATTGAGTCACTTCCACAAATTATGCAAGGCATGGATTTAGAGGAAATTGAGATAAGGAGATATACACCTATAGAGGACAGAGCCACAAAGGATCTCCTAAAATTAGTAGAGTATTTAATACAGGAAATAGAAAGTGAAGAAAAGGATAGGAAAGAAGGTAATCAATTTGAAATTTCTTTAAGTGCACAAAGGAATATAGAATAATTCGGCATCCAGATGAATCGAGAAGGTCTTAAATCTCCTAATTTCGGTAAGGTGAAACTTAAAAGAGGTAGAAAATCCCTCAAGGAACTCAAAGAAGTAGATGGTCAGGCCAGAGAATAGCAAAAGATTAGTCAACTATTTAACTTAGGGAAGGGGAAGATCCTTCCCAAGGATCTATGAAGATCACTACACAGAATGTTAGGGGCTTAAATGCCCTTAGCAATAAAAGACTACTAAAACAAAATTTAAAACTTTTTGAATAAAAAATCATAGTAATTTAGGAAACTAAGTTAAACAAAAAAGAAGGAAATAAGTTAGAAAAGAAAATAATGAGTTGGAACTCTATCTTACACACATCTAGAGGGTCTTCTAGAGGTTTAGGCTTCATTTGGAACCCCAAGAAAGTTACTTTAGATATCTTATTCTCCAATAACAACTAGTTAGGTAGTAGAGTTAAAAGTATCAAACTTGACCTTCAGTTTATTTTGGTAAATGTATATGGTACAACATATAATATAGATAAGAAACAATTATGGCAAGAACTCACCTTATTTATAAACAATCATAAGAATGATCTCATCTTTCTAGCAGGTGACTTTAATACAAAATTGTAAATATAGATTTGAAAGTAGGAGGCATTCAACGAGCTTCCAAAGCTTCTAAAGACTTCAAATATTGGTGTGATGTCAATAATCTAGTTGATATCCCACTCAATAATGGAAATTACACATGGAACAATAGAAGGAAAGATTTAATGTATATTGCTAAAAAGCTGGATAGGTTTCTCCTCAAAGGAGATTTGAATGAAATTTAGGCTAATATCCAATGCTCAATCCTGCCAATAGCTAGATCTGATCACTTTTTTGTTAGACTATCTCTCTCAGAACCATCCAAACTAGCTAGAAACCCTTACAAGTGTTAAAGAATGTGGTTTCTAGATCCAAACCTTTTGAAACACATTAAAGACTAGTGGAATTTAGGTAGGTTCAAAGGGTCTAAAATGTATATCTTTGTCTCAAAAATGAAAATGTTGAAAGAACATATTCTTAAATGGAACAAAGATCACTTCAATAATATTTTTAAAGAAAAACTAGAAATTGAGGAAAGTCTAAAAGAACTTAACTTTGAAGTAATTACAAAAGGAATGAAAAATAATAGTTATATGTTGGAAAAAGTGTTGGAATAATGATACATTTTTCATTAGTTACAACACTTATTTGATTATGAATGCTTACCGAGTTCATCACTCAGTTTACAGTTCATACCGAGCATTCATTGGTTACCAAGTATGTTCAGCAGTGTTTACCGAGTCAGGAAGGTAAATGAAAGTTTTATTGTTTACCGAGTCAGGAAGGTAAACAAAGGATTTAGTATTTACCGAGTCAGAAAGGTAAATGAAGGATTTAGTGTTTACCGAGTCAGGAAGGTAAATGAAGGTTTCAGTGATTACCAAGACAGAAAGGAAAAAGATGTATTCAATGCTTACCAAGTGAATTGAAAGTGTTAGTTTCTACCGAGTGACACAATGTTTACCAAGTCACTAGTGGTTACCAAGTTCCAAGCTACTCAGAGTGATTAGTACAGACTGAGCCCCTACCTCTACCGAGTGCATGATGATGTCGTGTAATGTAGTGGATATCGAGTGTTAGAAGGTCATCGAGTAAGTTTGAGGAACCTAAGTTTTCTACTATCTGGCTGCCTCAGTAATATTTTGTCCATTTGTGTTTGGCCGACCTTGTTGTTGTAAATATTGAAATGGTATATATGTAATGTATTGTACCATTTACAAAATAAATAATGAAGAAGAGTAACAGTCAAACAAGAGTGAAGTAAGAATGTAATTGAGCAAATTGAAAAAAGAATCAGCAGCGAAGTATTCAGCAAGGTTATCAAGGAGCAGCAAAGATATATCCATCACATCAAGTGATCAGTACATAAGATCTAATCAACAAATCAGTTGCAAGAAAATCCACTGCTTCATCCTAATAGGTGAATCAGTTTTGTAAATCCTTTAACAGGGTAGACTTAACAGTATTATGTAAATCTCCTAAAAGAGTGCATACTTCATTGTATGTTTGTAAATCCTCTAACAAGGTGGATCTAGCAGTCCTACTTGCTCCTAACAGGGCAAATCACCAGAAGTGATCACTGTAAGCCTTAACCGGCCAACTCTATACTACAGTATTGAAGTTTTATGGGAATCATCCCCACCCCAATTTTACTTTCAATTTGAAAGGTTTCTGGGTCACCAAATCAGTGTGTTAATATTTTCATGCATTTAGTAAAGTAGATGAATGAATGGTGAATTTGTTATTATGCTAAATTGGTTTAAATTTTAAAGCTTACTGATTCACCCCTCCCCTCTCAGTAACATTTTTAGACCTGAATATTTCCAACAATTGGTATCAAAGATTTGTGGTTCTCAGGACAGAGCTTGACAGCTTGAGCAAAGATCAAGGACAATGGAGATATTCAAACTTGACAAAACTATTGAGAATGAGAAGCTAGATTTGGAGATGGCCATGGTTCAACTCAAAGAAGCAGAGTAACATCTTTCCCAATCCCTAAAAAGAAGAAAGGAACTTGCAAGACAAATAAATGACCATTTTTATGTTGAAGAAAGGATTGAAGATTTGTTACTATCAAGTAATTCAGAAGAAGCTGACAAATCAATCAAAGAACTTTTAGAAAAGAATGGATCTCTGCAAGAAGAGGTAAGAAAGCTTAAAAGAGAGCAAGAAATACAGTCAATCAGGCTATGTGATGTTTTGGAACAAAGAAAGAAAGCACAAGAAGAATTGGAAGATAGAAGTCATGAAACTCAAAATCAATCCCTTGAACATGAAGATCTAGCAGATCAACTATCCAATGCAAATGAAGAAATCAGGATTCTTAGAGCACAAAATGAAAGTCTACAGAATGACTTAAGAATTGAGAGACAAACCAATGAAAGCTTGGAAAATGATCTAAAAATTGAAAAACAAGTCAATGAAAGGATGATGAAATCTCAGGCAAACATGAATCAATTGAATCAGCAAAATGAGCAGAATTTCTATAAGCAAAAAGGTAAAGCTGGTCTTGGATACAAGGAAGAAGGTGAATCTTCTGAACAAGGTACTCAAAGGAATCAAAGACCAACTTGTAATCATTGTGGCAAGATAGGTCATACATCTAACAAATTTTGGAGTAATGGTAAAGGTAGATTCAATGGCAAATGTTTCAATTGCAATCAACATGGTCACAAAGCCAATGAATGCAAGGAGAAACCAAAGTTTGAAGGCAAGTGTCACAAATGCAAGAAACAAGGACATAAGGCATTTGAATGTAGATCAAAATCACTCAATCCAGCAGAACAAATTGTCAAATCAATATTTGGTTGGGATTACAATACTTGGTGTAGATTTCACTATTGTGGAGAATATGGACACATAGGAACAAACTGAAGAAGGCATCACCTAAGGAAGAAAGATACAACCATAAGATGCTATACTTGTACTGAACTTGGTCATATAGACAAGAATTGCATGAATATAGGAAAGGTTGAAGATGAAAAGAAAACTAGAACTGATAATATTCGAAAACAAATGAAACAACAGTGGATTCCTAAGTCTACCGAGCAAGAAAATTCAAATGATGGAAATGTCACTCTAGAAATGGGTGACTCCACCATATCTAATTAAGACTTATCAAGAAGGATAAGGGACTGCATCTTCAAGCCATATCCTAGGCAGTTCCAAAAAGAAGAAGTGGAAATGAAAAATCAGTATTGCAGATACAAGTCATAATTCACAGTGTTGCATCTACCAAGTAAGGTTGGTTTTCAGACTTTACCAAGCTTGGTCGGGAAGATAAGAAAGGTTTTGTGTGTTCACCGAGCTGCAAGGTTTATCGAGTAAGTCGGTGACTATTTATAAAACCCTAATTCTCATCTACCTATGTACCTGAGCATTAATGACAGGATTTCGATCAAAAAGGTAGAATTTGATCTCATTTTTCACCGCGAATTCAGAGTTCACAGAGAAAATATATTTTCAAGTGCATCCAAGCGAGTTCAAGTGATTTGAAGCAATTTTCCAGCAAATAAATTGTGTTACAAAATCGTTCTCTCACCAAGTAGCAATGGCATCCGCAAGCACCAGTGGCAGCAAGGTGAAGAGAGGTTCTGAAATGCTTGTGAAGGGAGTCAAATGGAAGGTGCCCAATTTCAAAATTGTTCCTGCCATCGCTGAATCACTCGACTCGCATGGAGCTCAATCATAGATCCCTCCAAAGGTACTTCTAATCAATGATATTCGTACTCATTTCAAGTGTACTATGCAAGAAATAGGGACATTAGATATGGATAGTACCCTAGCCAAGTTATGCGTGGATGGAACCCTAAAACCTGAGTTCAAACATTTGGAAACCAAAGGCTTAACCCATATCCCGCATCTACCAAGGAGTTTCCAAGTGAAATGGGTGAGGTATATCTTAAGTCGTGTGCATAATGGACAATTGTGGTTAGAACAACCCATCCTCATAACAAAGAAGATGATCCACAAGGTCATGGGCTTACCAATGTTGACCAAAGCCAAAACCACCAAAACCCTAGGTCGAGATGACCTCCAGAAATTAACCCAAGCTGAATGGGATGGCAGAGGTTTAAAGCTCAAAAATTTTTTAGATATAGAACTGAAATTTGGCATTTGTGTTATTGCATACAAACTGTATAGTTCCAGCAGGCTAAATAGTGTACCCTGTGAGGCTGTAGATTTGGCATATAAAATTGTAAAGAAAAATATGGAGTTTGACCTAGCTGATGTGCTATTAAAAAAATTCAATAAAAACATGGATATCATAAGGACTGCAAAGACAAACCCTTGTAAATTTGGTTCTTTGCTAGTTTGTTTATTTTTCTATGTACAGAAATTCTTTCCATCTAAGGGTGCAGTTGTATGGAGGAAAGATACTCCAATTTTGTATCAAATAAATGAATTCATAGCAGAAATGCGTATGAATTTTGACAAAGTAATGGATAATTATTTTGAAGATTTCAAGGAAAGGATGAACAACAGATTCAGAATACCTCCAAAACTTGTTGAAGAGTATAAGGATGATGCCTGTTTCATGGTTGACTGTGACAGAGTCTACATCCAGGCAGTCAAACCCCGAGTGGCATGGGTAAAACCATTTTCCTATGAATTAAATATTGATGATGCCAGAGACATCATTGAGGCACTGGTAAATGAACCAGTGGATCCCAAGTTGCCTGCATTTGGAACCTATGAAGAGGCTAAGGTTAGAATAGAGCTTGAAATCAAGCTTCCTCAAGCAATCTCTAAAGGCAAGAGAAAGATAGAAAAGCTAAAAGCTGATACTGGACCTCTTATGCTTACTGAGGGAAACGATGAGGATGAATAAAAAGAAGAAGAAGAAGAGGATCCAGAAAAGGAAGCAGAACCAACAAAGAAAAAGGGTAGGGTAATCATTACCAAACCTCAGGTGGTGTTCACAAGGAGAACCAGGAGGGGCAAGAAAGAAGTTGTGTTCAGCAAACCTCCTCTAACATTTGAAGAAAGGATGAAACAACTAAGGATTGGTGTAGGAATCAGCAATTTCAAGGCATTGAAATATGAAACTAGAACTCCTACTGAGCAAAAAGAAATTGAAGATCTGGTAATGGAGAAGTTGGGAACTTGGAAATTCTCCCCAAACCAATTTGTTTCCCAAATTCCTACTGAACTATTTGATAAAATAAAGGTGAGATGGGAGAACGCCGAACAAACAGTTAAAGACATTTTTAAGCAAAGATTAAGAGAACTGGTCCCCAGCCTAATAGATGTAGAAATCAAAAGGGCATTGAAGGATCATGAAGGCAGAATGAATATGAGATTTAATACATGTCTCATATTGCTAAAAAGCATTGAGCCAGTTGTTAAAAATGCAACTGATGTCTGGAGTGATGCATATAAACTGTATAAGACAATTGAGGAACCCATAGAGATCAAGGATGATGATGACAATGGTGATGATGAAGAGGATATGGATGGTGGCAACACCATTTCCATGGAAGTAACTGATGAATACCTTGAACAGGTAATGAAAAAGAAGGAAGAAGAAAATGTTGAGGAAGAGGATGATGCAATCAAAATTGCAGCAGCTGTCATTGCCTCCCTTCCTCACTCTCCACCAAAGACTGTAAAATCTACTATGGAGATAGGATCTTCAAGCAAGATTGTGAGCACAACAGAGACATCCATTGCTCAATTTCCTCTAGTCTCCTCTCAGCTCCAGGTTTCTACAATACAAGTGCCAAGCACTTCATCTACTGAGTTGGTGGTCACTTCTTCAGTTACTGAGCTTCCAAGCACATCATCAGCCACCGAGTCATCCACTGCAGTAGCTACTTCACTGAGTATATCTCTCCCACCTGTAGCTTGTACAGTAAGTCTTCCCAGTTTCTTACCAATTTTGTCTTCCTCAGCCACATTGGCCCCAATTTTTTCTCTAGTCAGTTCTCCAACTGTAAATATACCAATATGTACATCATTTTTGAGTAGTACATCATTTTTGGGAAGTATATCAAGTTTTGATACAGCTAGCACTTCTCTTAGTTTACCTTTACTTGGTCCCATTCCAGTTTTGACAGCCAGTCCAGCATCATCAACTATTGTTTCAATTTCAAAGGGCAAAGGTGCAGTCACTGCAGAAAAACCAAAGAGATACATGTTTTCCAGTAAGGCAGTAGATGAAGAAATAGATCTGGATAAGGACATTGTCATTCCTAAGATAGATCTAGATACTACATCAGTTGATGAAATGAGAATGATTAGTCAACTATTAGAGTAAAAGGCACAACAAATGCAGCTAAGGAATGAAAGGGACAGAGAATTCAATATAATTGAGAGTGCTAAAAACATTATAACTGAGGCTATAGGTGTTGATGTGGATTCATCTCAACACATTTTGTTACAACTAGAAGAAGCGGTGAATAAATTCAATGAGGATATCTTAGGACAAGAAAAATTAATAGAGAAAGCAGAAAAGAAATTTGAATATAAGCTACTTGAGCACATTGCTCAGCACTTAGCAATAAAACAGGTTGAATTAACCTCAATTTTATCTGACATTGAAAATTCTTTTAATAATGTAACCTCACTTTTTGCAAAACTTTGTGATGTTACCGAGTATACAAAGGAAGTAAAAGAAAAGTTGAATAAAATTGATGTGGATATGAAGGTCAGTGCCCAAATGCTGCAATCTGACCACAGTGCAAGTTCATCCCATCATCTGAGAATCAAATTTTTGTCAGAGAAACAGGTAGAATTGCTGAGAGAGGAAGCAAGGATCAGGTCTACTTTGATTGACATCCAGAATATGATCCTTCCTGTCATGAGCACAATGCAGAAGCACATTGCATATTCAAAAACATTGATCCATGACAATAATTTCTTTGTTGCAGACCATGTGATTGAACTTTATGTAGAAATTCAAGTAGCTCTCTCCACATGTAAAATCCTGCAAGACAATTGGGATAAAACTCTGCAACTAATTCTTTAGGTACATTCTAAGTTTATCACACATTTTGGTGTCTCCATGTAAATACATTCTTTATTCTTTGGCATTATTGTCAAAAAGGGGGAGAAAGCAATATATAGAGGAAAATCAAAAAATTAGACACAAAAGGGGAGAAGGTAATAAAGTAATAAAGAATAAAGTCATATAACTCATGTAAAAACCTTGTGTATATTGTATGGGGGAGTTATATGTAAGGTAGCCCATGTATATTCAGCACACAGCACAACAGAATCAAATCAGTTTTGTCAAATCTTGTATATAAATTTTGGCTCATAAGTGTTTTTGTCACCAATGCCAAAGGGGGAGATTGTTGGAATAATGATACATTTGTCATTAGTTACAACACTTATTTGATTCTAAATGCTTACCAAGTTCATCACTCAGTTTACAGTTCATACTGAGCATTCATTGGTTACCAAGTATGTTCAACAGTGTTTACCGAGTCAGGAAGGTAAATGAAAGTTTTAGTGTTTACCGAGTCAGGAAGGTAAACAAAGGATTTAGTATTTACTGAGTCAAAAAGGTAAATGAAGGATTTAGTGTTTACCGAGTCAGGAAGGTAAATTAAGGTTTCAGTGATTACCAAGACAGAAAGGAAAAAGAAGTATTCAGTGCTTACCAAGTGAATTGAAAGAGTTAGTTTCTACTGAGTGACACAATGTTTACCAAGTCACCAGTGGTTACCAAGTTCCAAGCTACTCAGAGTGATTAGTATGGACTGAGCCCCTACCTCTACCGAGTGCATGATGATGCCGTGTAATGTAGTGGATACTGAGTGTCAGAAGGTCACTGAGTAAGTTTGAGGAACCTGAGTTTTCTACTATCTGGTCGACTCAGTAATATTTTGTCCACTTGTGTTTGGCCGACCTTGTTGTTGTAAATATTGGAATGGTATATATGTAATGTATTATACCATTTACAAAAGAAATAATGAAGAAGAGTAACAGTCAAGCAAGAGCGAAGTAAGAATGTAATTGAGCGAATTGAAAAAAGAATCAGCAGCGAAGTATTCAGCAAGGTTATCAAGGAGCAGCAAAGATATATCCATCACATCAAGTGACCAGTACATAAGATCTAATCAAAAAATTAGTTGCAAGAAAATCCACTGCTTCATCCTAATAGGTGAATCAATTTTGTAAATCCTTTAACAGGGTAGACTTAACAGTCATATGTAAATCTCCTAACAAAGTACATACTTCATTGTATGTTTGTAAATCCTCTAAAAAGGTGGATCTAGCAGTCCTACTTGCTCCTAATAGGGCAGATCACCAGAAGTGATCACTATAAGCCTTAACCGGCCAACTTTATACTGTAGTATTGAAGTTTCTTGGGCATCATCCCCACCCCAGTTTTACTTTCAATTTGAAAGGTTTCTGGGTCACCAAATCAATGTGTTAATCTTTTCATGCATTCAGTAAAGTAGATGAATGAATGGTGAATTTGTTATTATGTTGAATTGGTTTAAATTTTAAAGCTTACTGATTCACCCCTCCCCTCTCAGTAACATTGTTAGACCTGAATATTTCCAACAAAAAGAACTACCCACCAAACAAGAAAATATATTGGCTAGGGAAGAGGTTTTCTAGAGACAAAAGTCTATAGAAAAATGGCTAGAAGAAGGAGATTGGAAAATGAAGCATTTCCATTACTCCACTCTCTTTAATAGAGCCAAAAGTAAAATAGTTAAAATTAAAGATCAGTTAGGCTCCACTTTTGAAGAACCAGGTAAAATATTAGAGATCTTAGTTAATCATTTCAAAAAAATATTAAATTATGATCACTCCAACATATAAGCCCAATCCAAAATATTGGAAGGTATTTTTAAAGTATTATCATCTAATAATAACAAAATTTTAAAGAAACCCATCACATTGGAAGAGGTCAAATTGGTAGTTTTTGATATGAACCTAGACAAATCACCAAATCCTGATGGTTTTCAAAAAAAATTCTATTAGAAATGTTGGGACATATTGGGTGAAGACCTTTGGAAAGCTATTGAAGCTTCTAGAAACAATGGCTTACTACTATTTAAAATTAACTACACCTTTATTACTCTAATTCCCAAGAGAGAGGACCCCGAAAATCCTAGGGATTTCAGACCAACTACATTATGTAATACTATATATAAAATTTTAGCTAAAATTTTAACAAATAGACTTAAAAAATTTCTTCCAAAAGTTATCTCTAAAGAACAAACTAGCTTTGTTCTAGGTAGATCGATACTAGATGTCATTCTTATTATTCAAGAAACAATCCATTCAACTCTCAAGAATAAAAGGGCTAGTATGTTCATGCAATTAGATATCCAAAAGGCATATGATATGGTGGACTAGAGGTTCCTATGTAAAACTCTTGAACCTTTTGGTTTCTCCTACCAATGGATAAATATCATTTATCAATGCATATCTACAACCATGTTCTTTGTCCTTATAAATGACACCCCAGAAGGTTTTTTTGAAACCTCAAGAGGGATAAAATAGGGAGATACCCTCTCTCCTTTCCTTTTTATCATTATGGCAGAAGCCTTCAAGAGAGCAATCACTAATGCTCACAACAAAGGGTATATTAGTGGTATTACTATAACAGATAACATATCGACTATTATGCATCAACAATTTATAGATGATACTATTCTTCCAAGTGAAAGCACTCCAAAGGAGGCTGTAAACATCAGGTCTATCATTCAATTATACATGGTAGCTTCGAGACAAAAAGTAAATGTAGGGAAATCTAAAATATTTTTCATTAACACAAGTCCAAAATTAGAAAAGTAGATATGTCATATCATGGGCTATAAGAAGGGTGAATTCCCTTGCAAGTATCTTGGTATTGATCTAGAAAAAGCAAGAAAATCTAGCAAAGTATGGTAAAATATTTTGGATAAACTAGAAAGTAAGATAGGTGGTTGGAAGGATAAATGGCTCACAAAAGCAGGAAAAATCACCAAGATTAAATCTGTACTATCTATCATCCCTATTTATCCTATATCTTGTCTTCCACTCCCTAAGAGTTTTAATAAGAAGCTGGAGAAAACTCTTAGAAGTTTCCTTTGGAAAAACAATGAGGATTCCAATAATCTACTGCTCATAAGGTGGGACAATATTTGTAAACCCAAGGAATCTGGAGGCCTAGGTATAAAAAATATACTTTGGCAAAATGAAGCATTTGGGGCCAAACTTATTTGGCATCTCTACATGGATAATAGTAGAAAATGGGAAAAAATTATGTATAATAAGTATCTTAATGCGGTGTACCCCTTGTCCATTTTTAGGATGACAAATCTACCTAAAGGATCAGAGAGCTATAATTTTATTGTTAAATGCAGACCCCTAATTATTAGATATCTCACATGGGATATTGGTAAATGAGATGAAGCCTTATTTTGTGAAGACTCATGGGATGGACTCTCTCTTATAGACAACATGGAGATACTTGTAAAGCTCAAAGAAAAGTTAATATCATTATGGGGCTACAAAGTTAGCAACTATATAACCAAGATCTCAACTAATGGAACTACTTTTCAGGTATGAAAGTCTATAGATAACATAGATTTGGAACCTTTGGAAAAAGAGAAATATGGCAAGATCATTAAAAGTAGGAAAATCAAACAAGTAGAGAGGAATGACAAACTAGTTTAGGGAGCAACTAAAGATGGAATGTATAGTGTGAAAAATAGATATAAAGCACTCATTAATTCTCAAAGCTAGGATGAAGTGGACCTACCACTCAACTTGTGTTGGGACCCATCATGTCTACCAAAGGTTGTGTTCTTTTTATGGTTGGCATATCAAAACAAGATCCTCATGGCTAAGAGATTCCACAAACTAGGGTATGAAGTTCCCTCTAGATGTGAGTTATGTAGACAAAATAGTGAAGACACAAATCACCTCTTACTTAGGTGTCCTTATACCCAACATTGTTCAGAATGGATCAGAAATATGTTGGGTTGGTATGCCCCCTTGCCTAACTCCCTAGTGGATCTTTTTAAAAGCTAGACTACTTATATCTGCAAAGGTTTTTATAATAACATCTAGAATATTTTCCCACCTATCCTCATGTGGGAGGTATGGAAAGAAAGATATAGAAGATTGTTTAGAAATTAGGCTATGCAACCAGTAGATATTGTGAAGAAGATAGAAGCTAGCACAGTCAAGACCCTAAATTCCCACCTAAGGAAATCCCATAAAGAAGAAGGATCTTTCTTTGACTGGGATGGCTTCATTAAAAAAAATTGGACGAATCTCATTAACCCCCCACTCATCTACAAAAAGAAGAACAAGGAGCCTATGGAAAATTGTATGTGGTCTCCCCCTCCCAATAGTTGGTGGGTAAAAGCACAAACTTGTGTCACCTTTTATAAAGGAAAAAGTGATATTAGAATTTAAACTCTTCAACTTTAACAACATAAAAGTGGAATTTGTGTTTAGAATTTGAAGATGATGTAAACTAATGAAATGTGTAAAATTAATTGAAGTTTGTGTCTATAATTTTTTGAAGAAAAAATTGAGTGAAAATTTTATTTACTTTTGAATTTTTAAAGTCTATTTTTTTAATTTTTTCAAAAATGCTGAAAATATAGAGTTTTTTTTCTTGTCAAGCAAATATATGCAAATTTTCATATTTTAGTCTGAATATGGAATATGATAGAGTTGACATCTATACCTAGTGCACCAAAAAAGAAAAAAATGAAATTCAACTAATATTTTTCAAGTTATAACTGGTCAATGTCAAAGTTATCAAAAATTGATAGTTTTTTTTCTCCCATCAAACTTTTTCCATCAAATCTACATATTTTATAAAAATAATTACATATTCTTGAAGAAGACTCTCTCCTCTAGTGCAACATTAAAAAATAATAATTTTTGAATATGATTTACTATTTTTATCCTATTTTTGAATAGACATCTTCATAAATCTTGAAATACCTACTTGTAATATTTTCAAATTATAACATATTATACATAATCAAAATAATAAGAAATTTATATGGTCATAATATTGACTCCAAGACCTACAAAAGTATATTTTTAATTTAAAAAAAAACTTTAATTTAGTAGGTCAAATTGGCCTTCAAAGTGAGATGTTTGCAGAAGTTCTTAATTTTTCTTGTGTGGTTGCCACCTAGGGTGCCACATAGACAGTTACAACTAAAACACTTTTGGCCAAAAGGGTTTTGGCTGAAACACTTGTCGGCCCAACGAACTACTAGATTTTAGTTTGGTTGTTTTATGTATAAAATAAGATTTTTGTTTTCTTTTTTTAATAAACATATAAAATAGTGAAAAATAGAAGAGCATTTTTGGAAGACAACAAATTTTAAAGCCATTTCGAGCAACTATTTCATGGATTTAATTAGAATTGCAAAAGATCAAATATTTTAAAGATTTTTTTCCCATCTATTTATTTTTTATTTTTATGTATTCTAAATTGAAGCATTAGCTAGTATTTAGTGTTCAAAATCTAAACTAATTTTTTTGTTTCTATAGATTAAAGTATTCAATGGGCAGTAAAAGGAAAAGATCAAGGAAATATGATAGGAAAAGAGATGACAAAATGAAAGGTCATACAAAACATAACCAAAACCAACCTACTAAAATTCTTGAATAGGATGAGATTCATGAAGAGAATGAAAGTAATGGAGAGGAAGAAATTGGCAGTTCTACTAATAGAAACAAATTATAAGGCATAACAAATTTGATGGATTTGGATGAGGAACTACTTTTTAACCAAATTCCATATAAAGATATGATAAATGATAACACTATTAAAAAGCATTGTTAGAACATCTGGGATGAATACTTCAAACATAAAAGTATATTTGGACAAGCACAATTATTTGTCAAGTTATTTAGGAGAAAAGATATGAGACCTATTTTGGAGTTGTTGGGTGTTGATAATAGGAAAAACCATGTGCATAATATTAATAAAACAATAGTTGAAAACTTGCAAAATTCTTATAAAAAAATTGACAACACAACTCGAGGAGGTGATTTGAATAATGCACGTAGAGCATTGATGACTACTATATCTAGTAGAAAATTGACACATAGAAAATAGGTACATGCAAATTCTAATGTACTACATATATCTAGAAGAACTATTCAGAAATACATCAAGAGAAGAAATATGCTAGATGATAACATTGAGAATAAGTGGGTGAGTATTTGTAGAGTTCCTCAAAAAGACAAAATTTTTGAAGATGTGAAAAGACAAGTTATTGAATTTTGGACCACACATTCTCATGTTTCTTCCAATAGGCGTGATACTATACAAATTAAAGATCAAGAGATATGGGCCAAAATTGAACATCCAAAACATTTCATAGATATAACTCAAAGTGAATTATTTCAATCATTCAAGAAAGAATTTTTAAATGTCAAAATATGTCATAGAATGTTTGAGAGTTTGCGTCCTTCCTTTGTATGCATAAATAAGATGCATGAAACTTGTTGTTGTTGAAATCATGATGAATTTGGTCTACTTTTACAATCATATAAAAAAGTTATGGAAGTACTTGATCATAATTTGGTCATCCCTAGTAGTACAACATAATTTTTGAAGTCCATATTATGTGCTAAATTAGAAGATTTAGATGAGTTCAAAGTGCAATGCATCAAAAATTAGTGTGAAGATTTTGGAGATTTATGCAAATTTTCTGAAATGCAAATTGAGAATGTTAATGAATTGACACTAGTTTCATGGATGAGATATGAATATGAGACATACCAAAATAAGATAAGAGATGAATCTAAAAAAAATGTATTGAAGGAGAGTGAATTGCATTATGATGAGTTCATGACCAAGTTCTATCCATTGATATATCCACATATCCAACATTGTCATGGTGCATGATGGCAAGATAAATAGTTTTGTGATTCCAAAATTTGTTTTCCACCTGGTTGTATAATTTTAGTTGGATATTTTTCTAAGAATTATACATTTACACCTCAAATAGAGTTTAAAGGGCAATATTATCATTTTGAACAAGTTGCAATATTTGTGCAAGTGACCTATAGACATGCATAATTTGAGGTGGATGAAAATGAACGCATCATCATCAAAGAGGTTCATTTCTATATTAGTGATGATAGAGTTCATGATAGGAGTTATGTGGCTCATTGTTTTTCAATGTTCTCTAAAGATCTTAGAAATCGTGGAATAAATGTTTGAGAGCATTGGATTTGGTCTAATGGATGTGCAGGTTAGTATACACGAACTTACACATTTATTTAACTTTATTTCAACTTATATTTATTTGGACATGCCTATTCTAATTCGATGCATGTACATAGATAATTGTTTCTACTTATCATGTTTCATGTTCATAGGATAATTCAAATCTGCAAAAGCATTTAATTGGTTAGCAATGTAATATGCAAGAAGCAATGTTAGGTTTTTATGGAATTTCTTTGAAAGTGGACATGGAAAAGGGGAGCATGATTGAGTAGGATTATGTATAAAGCATGCACTTCGACAACATGAACTTGCAGGTAAATATGTGCATTTAATGTGCATGTTTAATACTAGTAGCATATATTTTAAATTTTATATATGCATGTTGTATGTACATACAGGGAATAGGTCAAAGAGTGAAAATCAAATTGTTGAATGGTGCAAAGTTCATTTTTCTACTCAAGATACTAAATATAGTAAGCATTACTTTTGGGAAGTGAAAGGTGAACTAAGTTATATTTATTTTTAATGTATTTTTCAAATTCTTGAATCTTTTATTAAATATTTATTTTGAAATATGACAATTACTTTTTGTATTTGTAATAGATATAGATCAATCTAATCCTTACAATTGTCAAATGATTCCTAGTATTAGAAGTTTACATCAAGTGATGACTATAGGAAACCATAAACCTCTAGTAATTAAAATAAGAGATAAAACATGTTTTTGTGATAACTGCATTAAGGACAATCTAGTGAGTGTATGCAAAAATATTGTGAATGGATATGTTTCACATTAGAATTTGAAGGAGATAGTTAAAAAGCATCCGTTTGAAGATGCTAACATTGACATTTACATTCATGATCCTGTATATCCAGCTAATTATGAGTGCATTTTTGTTTTAGTTATGGTAGGTTTTTGTGCATATATACGTATATATAAATTAATATACATGTATATATTCATTTTAAAATTGATTTATATTTATCTATTTATATATACATGTAGGAGATATTTTTACAATTCAAGCCTTACTGAATAATGTAGAAAATGTGGACTATTATCTTTTAAGATGCACAGAAGAAAAACACAAATTGCTAGAAGGAACTATAGATGCTAATGGACAATCATATCCAATTGGATCAGTTCTTATTGAAGGAACACATTATCAACAAACAAGGGTAACTGATAGTGGTATTGAATTTATTGAATACAAGCCTAGAGAAAAAGTTTTACATTATAGTAACCATATTCTAGCAACAAAGTTACAATTTGAAGCAATACAAAGAAGAGGACTTTGTGGAAATCAAAGGTGGAAACTGTTTATTGAAGAACATGAAAAACTTCTAGAGATAATAAAAACTAGAGAGGATCCTAACAATACAATGTTTGTGGAGCTCTAGTTTACCTATGTACTTATTTTGGAGCTCTAGTTCAACTATGTCTATATAACTAGATTACAATACTTTCAAATTTAATATTGATAGGATATTATTTTTATAAATTTGTATACATTGGATAATTTATCAAGTAGATATGTGAAATTAGACATGTTTTGTTATTTTTATGTAAATTAGACATGGATATCTCATTTAAGACAACCTCTTAGGACCTCCCCTTAAGAAAACCTCTTAAGACCTCCCCTTGGGACTACCTATTACCTAACCTCCCCTTAAGACAACCTATTAGGACATCCCCTTAGTACCACCTTTTAGGACCTCTCCTTAAGAAAACCCCTTTAGTAAATTTGTATGTATTTATATACATTGTTTATGTTTTCTTATTGATTGTTAATGCTCTTATGTATTTATGTATATAATCTTTCTATTCTTATATGATACATGTTCTTTATGTTTGTATATAATCTTTATGTTCTTATATGTATTAACTTTTATTAATTAAATGTTGTAACTTGCATTCTTTAGGTCATACTCTTTATATATTCTTATGTACATGTATATGTTATATTCTTACATGTGCATTAATCTACATTCTTATAACATATTTAATTTAGGATCTCCCCTTAAGACATGTCATTAAATATAGTTAATTATACTTAGATTAAGGCATTATAAACAATAACATATGTACATAAACATGAATATTGAAAACATACATGTGTACATTTAACATGAACATATTTACATGCATCTATGAAATAAAATATACATTCTTTATGTTTGTATATAATCTAAGTTATGTTCTTATATGTATTAACTTTTATTAACGAAATGTTGTAACATGCATTCTTTAGGTCATACTCTTTATATGTTCTTATGTACATGTATATGTTATATTCTTACCTATGCATTAATCTAAATTCTTATAACATATTAAATTTAGGATCTCCCCTTAAGACATGTCATTAAATATAGTTAATTATACTTAGATTAAGGCATTAAAAACAATAACATATACATAAACATGAATATTGAAAACATACATGCACTGTACATTTAACATGAACATATTTACAAACATCTATGAAATAAAATATACATTAATCCACATTCTTATGTATAATTTAGGATCTCCCCTTAAGACATGTCATTAAATATAGTCAATTAACTTAGATAAAGACATTAAAATCAATAACATATACATAAAAATGCGAATATTGAAAACATACATGTCTACTTTTAACATGAACATATATACATACATCTATGAAATAAACAGTACATTAAAATAATCTACATTCTTATGTATAATTTAGGATCTCCCCTTAAGACACGTCATTAAATATAGTTAATTACACTTAGATCAAGGCATTAAGATGAATAACATATATAGAAACATGAATAACACATACATAAACATAAAAGATTAAGAAATTAAAAGATCAATAACATGTACATAAACATTAATAAAAATATGAATATTGAAAACATGCATGCACATTCAACATGAACATATGTATATGTACATCTATGAAATAACATTTGAGACAATATATATATATATATATATATATATATATATATATATATATATATATATTTGGAGAATAATGTACCCATATCAAATGTATAAAAATATCATGTATCAAATGTCTCCAAATAACATATATAAAACATCAAAGTCTCCATATAAACATGTATCTAGAAATAACATATAAAACATCAAAGTGTCCATATAAACATGTATCTAGAAATAACTTATAAAACATCAAAGTGTCCATATAAATATGTAAATCCAAAATACTATATCAAATGTCTCCAAAATAACATGTATAAAATAAAAGGCCACGATCTAATCAGCTACACCCCCCTCCTGGTCTTGGATGTCCCCAAAAGGGTCTATCAGCTATGTCTGAACCCTGTGTCAAATGATAGTGTCAAATTATGTACCTATAAAAAAATTATATCATACATATAAATCAAATATATATTTAAATTGTAACATACATAAGACTCAGGATGTGTAGGATCTATCGGTGTCTGTAGATCACCAAAACGTAACATACTATCACTCAAACCCTATAACACATATACAAACACCCACACACACACACACACACAACACACACACACACACACACACACACACACACACACACACACACACACACACACACACACACACACAAACACACAAACACACACACACACACACACACACACATAAATTTAAACATATAGACATATTTACCATAATTAAAATAAATTTAAACATGTATAGACATATAAATACTGTAGCATCATGTAATGCTCTGCTGATTTGATTGATATCTGAATCATGCAATGATAAAACATTATTAGCATCCAAGTTGATAGTGCCATCTGAAAGCATAGAGGTAAATAGACTAGGTTGTCTAGCTATGAAATGCTAAGTAGGGGGGGGTGCTATAGGATCCTGAGTAGCTACGGCTGGTGCTATAGGGGTCTTTGTAGTATTAGGAGTAGTAGAAGGTTCAAGAATGTCTTGCCTCTATGAAACCTCTAATCCTACTATACATGACAAAATATGCCTAATTTGAGAGTTGATGTCACAAAGTGGAATTGTTGTGACTATAGATAATTCTTGATATGAATCCAAAAGGTTAGATACTAAACAAGATCCCAAATGACATAATGAATCCAAATATGAGATTGCAAAAACCTCTAGTGGAGAAGTTATGTCTACTACCCCATATGCATCATCAACACCTATACTAGGTGATACAGCTGTATTGGTACCTCAAGACCATAACATATATCTACCATACCAATTAGAAGAAATCTCCTGTAGCTGTGTGGCAATGGTGGCAATGCTTGAATAAATCTGTGTCCTGATTGTGTCATCAAGAACACTCTAGCCTATAGCAACCATCTATGGACCTCTTGGCATAACCAAAAGGTTTAGACCCACCATTGCCCATTTGTTAATAGGCACAGGAGTGTCTGCGGGTCTGAATTTGTCTAAAACTCTCCCCAGACCTTGCCCAACATGACCTAGATAATTTGTGTAATCAACATTGTGGTGTAAATAAAATTTTGCAAATAATTGTTTGTAGAAATACAGAGGGAACTCATACTTCTTTGGCCATCTATGATGAGTAGCCAACCAGCAAGGATATATGAATGGTGTAACAAGCTCATTAGTACACTTCATCATAGAGCAACCTCAAACTCTAGCTCTATCTATATAAAATGGAAACATGGTCTTCACAATGGTAGCAGAGACCTTAGTGTCAATTTGTCTATAGTTCACAGTGCCAGTGATACTATGAGATAGAGAAGAATAAAATGTCTCAACAGTAATATCATCAAAAGGGTTGTATGATTTAATGGTTTGAATCATACCAAACAACTCCACTCACATTGCTATTAGAAGAGGAAACTGACAAGTCTAGAACCCCTATAGTACAAGATAACTTGGCAAGTGTATCTCTAAATAACCGCTTTCTATCCTTAATGGAGGATGTCAATTTGCATGTTGTGCCAAACTTAGCACTCTAACCTCCTTTATGGACACTAGCATCCCCTGAGGATGTAGGACCAGGATCCCCATAACCAGATGCCATAATGTATAATATGTATATAATGTATGTGGATATGAGTGTGAAGCTACAAGATTGATAAGTATCTAGAGATCTGCACATGCGCACGCGCGCGCGCACACACACACACACACACAAACATAAAGTGTATAAATTAAAATAATTAAAAGTTAAATTTAATTTGAAACACACATACATATAAATACACAACATTAAATGTTTGGTGCTATTCAATCATGTAATGTATGTATTTTAAAACAAACTATCTTAGAGACCATATCTAATGTATTTTAATGTGTTCATGCAAATGTGCAAACTAAATATTCATACATGTACATGTATATGTGATAATCTAAAAAATATTTTTTCTTGACTAAATTATAACTAAGTGTACACATGTATATGCAATAAAAGAATAAAATTCTTGACTAAATTAGATATCGATTTAACTATAGGGTTAAACAATTTTTCTAAATTTCATATAAATTCATATAAAGGTACATTTTTACCTAATGTTTTTTTGCATTTTTTAATTGTTTTATTTTTCACATTTTTACCTAATATTTTGCTACATTTTTTCACTAATATTTTTTTGACATTTTGACCTAATGTTTGACTACATTCTTGTTTATGTTTTAAATAATTTACTAAAAAATCTAAAAAACAATTTAAATATATTAAAAAATGAACAAATCTAAATAATTTACTTGTAAGCTAATCTCTTAGCTGGTTACTACTTCCTCACTTGTTGTCTTAGTCGATGGATCCCCCTCCGATTTTTTCAAACCTTCTCATGGTCTTTGTCAGGGGGATCCTCTTTCGCCTATTCTCTTCATAATCTTGGCAAAATGCATATGCAAACTTATTGAGAAGAATAAGAAGGAAGGGAGAATCAAAGGTTTTAAACCTTCTTCTAAAAGTGACCCTTTTATGCGTCAAAAATTTGTTGATGACACTATTATGGGAGGGGAGGCCTCTCTTAAGGAGGCAAAGGCAATGAAGGACATCTTGGATATCTACTCTAGAGGGTTGGGACAACTCATCAACTAGGATAAGAGTTTTGTTTTCTTTATCAACACTCCTAAGGATAGACATAAGAAAATCTCCAAAATTCTAGGATGTAGTGTGGGGAAGCTTCCCTCTACCTATCTTGGGCTTCCTTTGGGCACGATTCATCCTAATTCCTTTTGGAATGACATTATGGACAATTTTAGTAAGAAGTTGGTTGGTTGGAAAGGGGCCTCTCTTAGCCAAGTTGGAAAATGCCAACTGGTTAAATCCACCCTTCAGAACTTGTCTGTTTATGCTTTGAGCCTTTTTGTGATACCTATGAAATTTGCTGAGAGGATGGAAAAAATTTAGAGAGACTTCTTGTGGATAGGGGCTGAAAAGAATAAAAGGTATCCACTCATTGCTTGGAAAAAAGTCTACCTCCCTAAGAAATATGGAGGTCTAGGCATTAGGAAGCTAACTCACCTTAACAAGGCTCTTTTGGCTAAGGAAATATGGCGTATCTTCAGCAGCACAGGGGAATGGAGAGACATTATGGAAAATAAGTATATAAATAGGCCCTCTAAATAGTTTACCCTCTTCAGCAAAGATATCCCAAGAGGATCTGTTGTTTGGAATGGTCTTTTAAAAGCCAGGGACCTAGAAAATTCTAGAGTCTCTTGGAAATTGGGAAATGGGGAGGATATCTAGTTCTGCTCTGATAGATGGCTTATTCAGGGCCCTCTTATGAACAACCCTAGCTATGAGGTCTAGGTTAATGACTACATCAACCATTTTGGGTAGAAAGTTAGTAACTATAGGAATGACTAGGGATAGATAGAGCTTTCCATCATCTCTAAAAATATTAATCCTATTATGATTATGCTAAACTCGATGGACCTAAACAGCAATAGGGATGAATTGGTTTGGGGAGATAATGCCAATGGGCTATATACTGCTGCCTCTAGGTATTCATCCCTTTGGAGATTAAATGAGATTCCTCCTTGGTCGAGGGCTTCGCTCCCTGGCCTCATTCCAAAAATTAATATGTTCTATTGGCTGGCTCTACAGGACAAAATCCTCACCCAATATAACCTCATTAAAAGAGGTCATATTATGCCCAATAGATGTGTGTTATGTAAAGATAAGACAGAGACTGGCAATCATTTGTTCATTCATTGCTCTTTCTCTAGGGAGGTTTGGGTTTTCCTTACCCAGGACATGGGCTTTAGCTAGTGTGTGCCTTTTAACCTTTTGGATCTCTTCTATCAATGAAAATGCATGTTTAATAGGTTTGATCTTTAGGAATTAAGTTCCTGGATCTTGCCTCATTTCTATTGGAGCATCTAGAAGGAGAGAAATAATAGAATCTTCAGAGATAAAGAGGAGCTGGCTATAGTGATAGGAAAGAAAATATTCGCAAACATTAAGGAAAACTATTTAGTTAGGAAAGGGGGAGATACAGAATTAGGTGGCAGAAAAAAAGAGAAGGCAAAAGATAGAGAGACAAAAATATAGGAAGCCAAATGGCTTCTCTGCCTGGCAGGATGGCATAAAGCCAACTTCGATGGGGCATCCAAGGGAAATCCTGGCTCCTCAGGAAGTGGAGGCATAATAAGGAATGAAAATGGTGATGGCATTGTGGCTTTTTCCCTCCCACTAGGATTTCAAACCAACCACTTTGTGGAAGCGAATGCTACATGTAATGCTATCAAACTAGCTTTCGAAGTTGGAGTTACTAATATTTTGCTTCAAGGGGATTCGAACAAAATTATAAAATGTATTAATGGCAACTCTCAACCATCATGGTCAATTGCAAATCTTATTGATGAGACTCGTGAGACTCTTACCAAATTCAGTAGGGTCCACGCCACTCATATATTCTAGGAAGCTAACTTGGTAGCCAAAAGGTTTGCTAATATAGAGGTTGGGGCAAACCAAACAATGACATGGCATCCCAAAAATATTTTTCCGACGGATGTCAAAAGCATGATCGAACTAGACAAGATCCAAGGAAGTACGAAGAAGATCAATGTGCAATTATGAGAATGAATGGATCAAGGGGAAAGAGTACTTCCCAAAAAGGTAGCATGGGAAATTGTAATTGCTATAATTTATTATAGACTATTTGACATGCTTTGTGGGTCCATTTTTGCATATGCAATAGGAGCAACAGAAAGGTTAATTCTTTCTACATTCTGCTGATACATAGAGGTTCCTATCAATTACAGTGCGAGGTGCATATGAGAATTGAGGGTGTGCAGAGTGCAAATATGGTAGGTGAAAGGTGCAAAAAGGAGCCAATTGGTGAAATAGAGAAATGGAGGAGTAGGGAAAAAGTTTTGGAGTAGCTGGATCAAGGTGGGATTACCAGATACATGACGAAACTACATGGTTTTGATTAGGAGGTGAACAATAGCATGGTTGGTTCATGGAAGGAAGGTAGAGTTAAGGTGAATGGGGTATCTTTCATGATCACTAAGGAGGTGATATCGACCGTTTCTAAAATCTTGATTGAGGGTTTTAAGTTTTTCAAGGACAAGAAGCTCTCAGCTAACACTGCAAAATTTTGTGAAGGATGTGGAGGAACTAAAAGCGTTGAAGAAGATTGACATGTACTATGTTCCTGATACCATGAAGAAATTGTGGGGGTATGTTTTGAGACTTGTAATCGAGTACATTACTCTGGACCCTAGGTTTGATTGGCCTCGTACCCACCACTTTGTTCTTTTGAATCATTTTTGGCACAGCTATAAAATTTCTTTTCCTTTTTACTTGTTAACTTCCATGAGCAAGGAGGTGGTTAGCTTCAAAAAGAAGCCCACTGATAAACACGCTCTGCATGAGGGGCTCTTGCTGCTTATTTATGAGCACTTTAAGGCTCAGACAATAAGCAATCCCCCCCCACCTTAGATTGAGAATGTGACCTATAGAAGCTCCATCTTCTCTTTAGACTTGGATGATATTCAAAGCTTTAGCTCTAAGGATGGTGGGATTTCTTCTGCTGACAAAAACATCACTGATCGGGTCAAGAATTCACCTTCTTCCATAACCCCTAGTAGAAAAATCCCTAGGGTTCATGGGAAAAAGCAACCTGTGAAGGATGTGAAGGTTGATAGTGATGATGAGGAGGATGTGGAGACAAAAGAGGAGGAAAAGGAGATGCAGGAGGAAAATAAGGAAGACCGAGGAGGGAAGAAACGCAAGAAGGTGGGTTTGGAGGATGACAGATTGCAACAAGAATGGGATATTTCTCGGCTGCCTCTTTCTCCTATCCATATTCAAGCCCAACTTGAGGAGCAAAAAATGGAATCTAATACCGAGGGTGGGGAGGTGCAGGTTAAAGATAGGAGGAAAGCTTGGAAAAACTTTAATGTTAGGACCTTGAAAATGGGCATTTTTAGAGAGGCCATAAACCCACAAGTCCTTGTGGAAAACCAAGAAGGGGTGCGGCTTGAAGAACTCATAGACTTGACGATTGTGGCTATTTCAGATAAAGCAAAGGAAATTGGGTTGAACCTCTTGAAAAATGCCCGCAATAGTATGATTGATAACTTTAGATCAATCAAGTCACTTTTCCATAAGCTGGAGGGGGTCAAAGAGTAGGTGGGTCATATGGAGGAAAATAGGAATAGAGAGGATTATGATAATAGAGGTAGCAATGGTGAGAGGCTCAATCTGGCAGAGAGAAGGATTAACAACCTTGAAATCTACAATCATAATCTCTTGAACCAGGTGATTTCGCTGCTAAGCTCCATTAACAACAACATCATATCTTTAACTGGCTAGATCAAAGACAGAGTAATAAAGGAAGAAGAAGAAGGAAAAGATAGGGAAAAAGTCTGACTAGTGGTCGACACTACCAAGGACAACATTAACAATGGTCAAGACCAAGAGGATCAAAGAGCGCACCAACAAAAGGCTGAGGAGAACTAGATGCCCTATGAGGCTGCTCAGGCCATGCAAGACCTAGAGAGAAAGAACGAGGACTAATCCACTACCTATTCTTTTGTCTCAATCTAATTTTTTGGCTTTTTGTCAAGGCTTTTGCCTTTGTCATTTCTTGTTGTTTCTATTCTTGGTCTTTTCTATGATCTTTTTTTTTGGCTAGGCCTTCGGCTTATTATCAACCTTTCAACTTGAACTCTTTTGGTTGGGCTTTTCACGCTTATTATCAACCTTGTTAATGTTTTAACTCTTGGGTTTTAGGGTCCCTGTAAAACTTGTTTATCTAATAAAAAACAAATCTAAATAATTTACTCATAAAACATGTAAAAAATAATTAATTTGACTACCATTAACATTTATTCATCAAAAAACACTTTAATTTTTTTTAAAAATTGGAAAAAAAAACCACTAACTTGTTACGACTGAAACACCTAGATCACTCTCCAAGAAATTTGGAAATCACTACAGTGAAAATGGTAGCTGCAAAGTGTTTTCAATTTTTTTATAAAATTGTGGGCTTTTGGTCAAAACCATTTCAGCCAAAAGAGTTTTGATCGAAATGGTACAGGCCACGTGGGCATGCATAACTGCTACATATGTCTGGTCGAAACTGTTACAACCAAAATTGGTATGACCATAACTATCTTAGCTCTAATCCTCTTTGATACCATAGAGGGTGACACAACTTTGTACTTTCACCTTGGTCTACGTTAAATTTTGACAATGCCTCTAGAGGAAACCTGGGCATAGCTGGCATCGGTTGCATCATCACTAATGATTTAGGTAATTGGATAGCAAAAAGGGGCAAATCTATTGATCCTACTTCAAATAACTTAACAGAGCTAGAAGCTCTTCAAGAATGATTCAAACACCGTCAAGATCTAAATTTGTCCAAAATGTTCATTGAAGGAGGCTCTCAGATCATTAAAAATGCTATAAGAAAATGAGCAACACCCAAATGGGTTTTGAACTCAAAATTAGAAGAGGTTCTTGATATTCTAGATAAGTTTGAAGAAACACAAGTTTATTATATCTTTCGGGAAGGCAACAAGAAGGCTCATCTATTGGCAAATGAGGGTGCTATCGGGAATTCTTTTTTGGTAACTAGAGCTAGGTAATATCTCGTCACATGTTTTGTATGGGTTTTTACTATTTTCTTCTTTCTCCCCTCCCTTTCTTTGTTAGGTTTTCCCTTCTCTTCGCTTTCATTTCTCCCCCTAATATATGATAGACTAATATCCTAAAGTTGAGGGTCTAAAGCTCTTAATCATATCTTTAGTTTTGGCTAAATTTCTAGATTGTTATGATTTTGAGGTCTCTACTCTCTTGTCCACTCTTTTATTTAGTATACTTATATTACCTATATTAATAATAACAATAATAATATAATAATAATGCTAATAATTAATAAAATAATTATAATCATAATTATAATAAAAGTAAAAATAATATTAATATTAATTACAATAATAATTGCAATAGTAATAATAAAAATTAAAATAACAACTTAACCTAGTAGTACATTATAAGAATTAAAATAAATAATAATTTATTACTATATGGTTATATGTTTTCTTTACTCCTTCTATTTCTTAGTTTGGTAGTATAGTATTATGGGGCTGAGGGTCTTTAGTTTTTTATCTTATCTTTAGTTTGGTATGATATCTAGATTTAGGGATCTCTTAGATCATTATTGAAGGTGTCTAGAAGTGGAAAGTTCATCATCCTGATGATTCTTATTCTAAGATCATGTAATCATTGGTGCCTTAGTCATTATATTTAGGTGTGCAAGCTATTTTTCTAGGGGTAGGAGATTCAGCTTTTAGGTTTAGATTTTAGTTTGTATTTTCCTCAATAGATTTATCTTGCGGCTTCAACACCTTCACACTAATAAGTCATTATTTCAAGGAATTATACAATTATCTTGTCTTGCAAAACATAACATACTTTTAGTATGGGATATTTGGAGTAGATAGCCCAACATCCTTAGATTAAGATAGAGTATATCATATTTCTAAACTTAGCTTAGATCAAGGTAATCATTCCTTGATCTTTAATAGTTTCACATCAAATTTGCCTTATGGGGTCATGATTTTCACTTCAACATATATCTGGGCTCTCATATCTGAACATGAAGTTAATATCCCCTTAATTATGAATTCAAGCAAGGAAATATATCAAATTTTGGGAGATGGCATCAAGGCAGTTGGTTCTAGACCCTTCTCCTTGAGATCTATAAAATTGTGGGGCCAGGTCTCAGCTTTACTACCCTTCCTTTCTACTTTCTCTCTAGTTTAATCATCTCCCCATGGATACTAATATCTATTTGTACCATGCAAAAAAATAAAATAAGACCATGGCATTTTTTGGCCTCGCTAAACCAGAGAGATGGAATAGGATTTGTAGGCAGATAGATGATATGAGCCATTTTGCAGTTAGTAGAGCACTAGAGGAAGGGGCTTTTAATTATGAGTGCTTGTGGCATACCAATAGTGATATACTAGGCCTTTGGGTAGGATGCCTTGCCAGGGTGAGTGTAGAGAAGGGAGATATCGTTAGATTGAGCCATAATTTTTTTGTTTCAAGCTGGCTATTAGGGCTAGAGATTGTTGCGGCCAACATAGATGCCAAGCTTAAAATTCCCCTATTAGAGGTATATATGGATATCAAAATTGGCTCCCCTAAACTTGAAAGATTCCCTAGGCACCTGTATTTGGTAATTAGAGATAACAATCTCTTTGATAGAGAATGGCTAAGGATGGAAGAAAGTATTTAATTCCTACTAAGATGGAGATGAATCATACAGGACCCTGGAAGAGAATGAAATTATCTTTGGGCCTTTGATGCATACATCCATCTAGAGCTGAATCTCACAAATCTAGAAGATGCGGAGTTTTGCCTCCCAAATTATGAAAAATCTAGCAGAGGAAGGGCAACATAAGAATTTCCATCAGGATCAAAGGCCAAAAATCTCCATGAAACCTCAGAAATCTTTTAATGGTTTACAATAAACAATATTGGAAATAAGAACCTTTTTGGTCTTGGGTATAGCTCCTATGTTTTAAGATTAAGTTATTTTAGTTTAATTTAGGTTGTATTTTCCTTAAGCATCATATAATAGATATTTGAATGATGTATGGTTACATTTTTCTAAGCAGCCTCTATAGCCTTCTTGTCTATGATTGGGGTTCTTCAATTCCAGTATTAGCAAATTATATATATAGCCCTAGATTAATCTCAGCTACATATATCTTGGTAGCATACTTCTAGCTTAAGTTTTATAGAATATGCCTCGCTATTCTCTCCAAAGGTAGCTAAGATAGATGTTTTGAGTATATACGACTAGTAGAATGGTTGTATAAATCTGATCTTATAAATATATAAGCCTGTTTAGTTTTATCTTGTCTCGATATCAAGGATGTTTCAGCTCTCAATTGGTTGGTCCTATGTCTATATGTATTTAATTTTATTTCCATACCTACATTTCTTTTCACACTTTCTTTGTATCATTTTCTAGGTTCTATCCTAGCACGGGTAGACAAGACTTGTTAATCATTCTCTAAAGTTGCAAAATCACCATAATAAAGGGATACCATTAAAATAATAATAAAACTATTAAACGGTATGAATACTATTAAGTAAGAATACTCACTAAAATCTTGAGAATTCCAAATCAATAGTCCAAATAATCTAATTATCATTTTGTCTTAGTTCGATCTTAATTTGGAACTCAATTATTGACTATAGTAGTGATTGCTTTTTTAATTAAGGATTGTTGTGGTCATATCTTTAGATGGGTTTTCCTACATGGATTATATTATATGGTCTTCGATATCCCTTGTCATAATCTAACAATTAACAATGTTTTGTGGTTAGCTTGTGGTGTTTTTTGTTTGTATCCAAGGCTCTTATTCAAATCCCAAGGCTACCTTCCATGGAGTCCTGATGGATTCCCTTCTCTATCATAACCACAGGAACAATGTATGTAGGATGTTATGAAACTTGTGTTCCATTTCTTATTGGGGTATGCCCCTATTATTTTTTTATAATAAAGGACTTCAATCCTAGCTGAGACTGGAGGTTTTTTTCTCCATTCTTTCCTACTAGTGCCCATCAAAATGAAGATTTCTATGTTTTTATTTTTTCTTATTATAATACAAGGCTTTGGTCATTTATCGATCAAAAAATAATAATTATTTAGGAGTTTTATTTTGAATAAAGTCTAAATAATATTATTAGTTAAATTAATAAATATTATATTAAAAACATCCCATGATTTAATAAGGGAGAGATAGTTTTATTTTAATAAAGTTTATTTTAATTAAATTGAATAAAGTGTGTGCATGAAATTTAAAATATAATAATTAAAGATAGATTTTTTTCATGATTGCATGATCATTGAAGCCTTGATTTGGGGGAAAAGCTCTTTATTAAGGAAATCAGAGCTCATTTCTAGATACACACATCTAGAGGAGCCAATTTCCAAAAAGAGGGTTTTTGAAGGAAAAGAAAGATTCTTGTGTGTTTGTGCATTCATTGTTTTGACATCAGATCCAAATAGGATCTTGTGGGTTTGTGTAGTAGCTGCTCATTCTTCAAATTCTTATCTTCTTTGTGTCTGTTGCGTTTCTATTTTTAGAATTTCTCTAGGTTGAAACTCTTGTTTAAAAAAATTGATATCCATTATAGAATTGTGTATGATTTAATCTAAAAACCTTTAGTAAATATTGAACTTTAGGGTTTCCATAACCTAATGAATTATGAAATTTACTTTTGTATGTGCTTTATGTGATGTGTGATTTATTGGTGTTGGGGTTTTTGGGGTTGTCTTAGCTTTGGCCAGCCTACATGTATACTAGAGGCTTGGGGGTTTGTTCTGTGATGCAATGATGATGTTTTCATACAATATTTTATACTCAACCATGGTAATGTGTCTTTTATGCTCTATGAGGTGTTTGATCTATTGATTGTTATTTCTTTTTAGTTTTCTTGTGTGAAACTGAGGTGAATAGTGTGACCCATCTGATGTAACCTTTGAGTCTCTAATCAGTTGTTTTTAGATTACTTTCTAGTCACTTGTATATGACTTAGGTGTTTGTATGATTTGTTCTTGGTGATGTCATGTTATAATGTGGATTAGTTTATGTATACTTGATTTTGGGATCATTCCTATTAAGATGATCATTTTAGTGGAATCTATGATTATGATAAATGATTTTTGGTACTTGTTAGTTGCTTGTTTAAGAACTGATGTATGGTATGTGATCTTTTGTGATCTTTTAGAGTAGGCTATATTTATGTCATGTTGGGAAGTGACTTGCAATGGAGGTCGAGGCCCTAAAGAGGATGGTAGATAACCCATTATAGGTTATTTAATAAGTGATAACATTTCATTAAATGGGTTTAAAATGAATTAACAAGATATTTGTACTGCAAAAAGTCACTAGGGGAGTGGAGGATTAAAATACTAGTCAGGTAACCTTAGAGCTGACTTGTTAGTATGCCTTGCCAGTATAAAAGGATACTAGTGCTGCATAGAGTCGGTAGGGGGTTGGAGGATTAAAAGACTAGCTGGGTAACGCTATAGTTGGTTCATGCAATGACACTTTCCCCTATGCATAGTAGATTTCCTATGTGTCATTGTTGCCTCTAGGTTTAGATGTCACTTGTGTCTTGGTACCCTTTGAGATAGTTAGCTTTCAAGTGTTTCCTTGAACCTAGTTGTTGGTTTTGACTTTTGAGTTTGTTATCCAATTTGGGACTTGAGTTTATCTCCTTAGTGCGGTGGGAGTGGACCATTTATGTTCCTCAAGGTTATGTGGTAGTGCCTTTTCTTATACCATTGAGATCTAACCATTGGATGCTACTACTAGATCTATTTGTGTAAATGTTCCTTTCTATCTATTCCTATATTTCTATGATGGATGGTTATACTTAGTATTTTGTATTTAATTTCATAGATCTTAAGTGATGATGTAATTTATTTCATGATGTATATTATTTCAGCCTTTCATACCCTATGACCTGTACAATGGATGATTGTGCATTTTGTTTATTACCGAGTGACATCATATATAATTGTATATTATTTTAATGGATTCATTTTGGTATATTATTATTTGATGTGGATTTAATAAATATTAGATTTATTATTAATGAAACTTAATTGTGATTCAACATCATGGGACCCTTAAGAATTGTAATTTATTTTATGGTACATGTTTATTTGAATGTTAATTGATTCCACTACGTTATAACTATTATTGTTAAGTTATTATTTTTAACTTTAAAAAGAATGTTTGAAAAACTTAGTAAAACTTTAACTCCTTTTGGGTTACATGGCGGGGCATTACATTCATGAATTATCTTATCAGATGCATTTTGGTCGCATGTTCATCAGGGACATTTTGGTTTCAAGTGGTCATTTCTCTCTATGCTATCAAATCCTTTATGAATGCATTTGTTCAATGCCTCCCCTACTCCCTTTCCCCAATAAACTGAATTGTTCATTTTTCCAAGTGTACCTTATTAATAACAGTAATCTATAACGTAAATATGAATAAGTTTTAGAACTATTTTTCTTATTAACTATAACATAAATATGAATGAGTTCTAGAACTATTTTTCATACTCCACAATTGCTCAACTCCCAACGAATATGTGTTTCAATTTGTATATAAGAATGTAGATAATGAATATTATTCTTGATATATAAATATATTAAAATAGAATTTAAACATTTAAATCTATTTTTTTATGCATAGATATATATTAGAATAGATGAAAATGTATTATAAACAAATTAGAAATTAATTTTATACTTGTAATATTGCCCTGAATTATAAAGAATTATTTCTTATCTTAATTTTAATTTTTATAAATTGATTGTCAAATTATTTCTCAAAACATTTAAAAAAATCTATTTCTATATAATTAATTATGAGAATTAATTTAATAAAGATTATAATTAAGATAAAATTAATTAGATAGAAATAAATTTTGTTTTGATGTCTTGAAAGTTGATTCGACAATTAGTTTAATAAGGATAGGTACCAATAGTTACATTTAAATATAAGTTTTTATAAAAATAAATTTAAATTTAAATTAGAATTTCATGAAGTTTATTGAATTAAATTAAATAAGAATTTTCAACCATGGTTTATTAATTAGTAATTAATTTTATTTTCAAAATAATAAAAAATAATTGATTAACTTATGGTGCTATTTCTTTATAATATTAACACTATGTAACATTATATAATATAGTATATTATAACATATACATAATAAATAGTCTATATATTTTTATTGTATGACACTTAAGTAAGCTAGCATATTCATGGTGCAGGAGCACCTAGGTAGGCTAAGTGTGAAACCTAGGTATTTCTTTATTTTTGGCTTGTAGTGATGCTAGCCACATCACTATTCTAATAATAGGTCCTATGTGGTCCTTAGATGTGTTTAGGAGACTTGGCAAGATCCAAAGTGACCAAGTTGCTAGAAGTTGCCGACTATTGTCAACTAGGTGACTTAGGTCCGGTAAAGGCTAAAATGGTCTAGAAAGGTTCCAATGGCTTTGAATAGTTTATTTGAAGTCATTTTATGCATATTATATGTCTACTTTGTTTTGGTGCCAAATTTGGAGGTCTAACTCCATGTAGAACAAAAGTTGCTGAAATGTTGTCATGTTGTCATGACAACATTTTCTTGCAAAAAGCAACTTTTTGGCATTTGTGTGTTTAGAACGTCCTAACTGTTTAGAACAGTTATGGAACTGATGGAGGAGCCTTTAAAAACGTGAGGACAGCCATTTTTAGGGGGTTGGACAAGTTGGTTTTGCATTTTGTACGAATTGAGCAAGTATTTTGTTGCCGGTTTTATGCATTTGAAGGCATTTTTAATAGAGGAGGATTGAATGGCCTGATTTTTGTGTTGGAAAAGTTCTGAAATATTGTTTTTAATCTTTTTGCAGTGTTGGTTTGATCATTTTAATTCGTTTGCATTAGTGTAAAAAAATCTTTTTGTTCTTGGCAAGTTGCTGATCTGAACAGGGCTGCACTTAGAAAATGGGATCTTAGGGCCACTTCCCACCATTGAAAACCTCTGGTATTTTGGGATTTGGAACTAGGATCCATGTACATTATGTATCAAGAAGGAGGGCCCTTGAAAGCATCAGCAAGCATTTTTAAGGTGATGCCCTAGGCAAGCCAAATGCAACTTGGCTAGGAATCACAGTTGGAAAATGAGTTATGGAGAGGATTGAGTGTACAAATACCTTAATCCGGCTACACAGGGAGTAATGAGAAGGTCTAACCTTGCTCCAATCCAAAGGAGAGGTCTTGGAAAGGTGTCTAAGGTGGTTTTCCATCACAACAACGATAAAGCACTTGAAATCCTCATTTTTAGCCTAAAACTGTACTTTCATTGTACGGAAAGTTTGGAGGCTAGAAAATTACAGAATCTTGAAGTACTCTAAAAAGGGTATCCAAAAATATAATTTTTTTGTAGGGTTGTTAAGAAGTTTTTCAAGAAATCTTGTTTCCAGCTATTTAGGAGGGCTAATTCCTAGTAGCCTTTTTGGAGCAATTTGGTGTATCTTCCCAAGTAGATTGAATGCGCCTATGAAATCAGCATTGTTTAGGGTCATGGATGTTAGAAGGAGTCTAAAAAAATCCTAGATGAAGAACTGGTACCCTTGGAGCTATAGATGGACTTGAGGGTTAATAGCGGACTGGAGCCGGCTAGTAAGAAATTTGATGTTACTTTGTTGGTGTACCCCCAACTGAAGGATTAGGATCTCTTGAGCAAGGTCCTAGTAATTATAGGGTGTGAAGAAGCCCTAGTGGGTCTAGTGAATGACCTAAGGTAGCCCTGAGAGAGAGCTTGGGGTTTGGAAGCAAGGTTGGGGTGTTACATCAATTCATTATTTATAATATTCAAACTTCACAACACATTATTATGTACGGATAGTGATAAATATGATTGTAAAGGGCTAGGACTAGGGCTAGGGTTACAAGAAAACTCTACAATTAGGTTATGGTTAGAGTTTGATTGGATTTAGGATTTGGATGATGATTTAATATTTGGATTAGGGTTTAAAAACTAATACTATTTTTAAATTATTCATGTACCTTGTAATGCTCCACTTAGACTTTTGGCCAACTTACTTTATTAATTTAGATTTAGATGTTGCCTCTTTTTCAATGTACCCATAGCAACCTAAGGTGTGATTGCTAGTTTATTTTATTCTTTTAAATCTTTGCAACTACAACTAGGCACCACATGGTAACCTCTAATTAGATCCTATAATTGACTAGACCAGTGACTATATCACTACCTCATCATGCCATGTCACCAACTCTGCCACGTCACAACTGCGTGACTTCGCAACCTCGGGACCTTCTTGGAACTCAAAGTAGTTACACTCGTTACCAATTTGTAGCTTCGTAACCCCTCTGATAGTTTAAGCGTTGATACCATTTCTCAACCCAAGTGAAGTTTCGATCCATCACCTCCATCTGCAAGCCTAACTTCTGAAGACTATCCACTGACTGCACAATTTGATATGCGATGTCTCGATGAGCTTGAGTGAATCTTTGTGAACCTATTCATTAACACTATATTTTACCTTGTGAAGTTGCGATTATTAAGCAACTTAGGCCAGAAAGAACCTTTGGTTTTTCCCATTGATTCCCATGTCATCATCCTATCCACTGCATGGGTCATCAAAACTTACGTGTCTCTAAAAGACCAGGGTGGCGTATAACAAATTAGGTAGGGGATTCCGTGATATGGTGAAACATCGACTTGTTTTATCGTGTTTTGCGAGAAGAATAGGAAAATAATTCAATAATACAATTGTGACAAAGGTAATGCATGCTGTACCTCTAAATTTTGTCTCCTCCTTCATCACAATGAGAACGGTACATAACTGCCTCTCCTATGTAGACGTCCCTTCGAAAGACAGCATCCGAATTATTTAGTAACACTCCATTCAAATGAATCATTCAAAATAAAGAAGTATTTGAAATACCATTCCTACTGTGAGAACATGCAAAGATCGTGAGACAAACCTCTTGTCCTCTTGCTTTGAGTTGCGTCCTCCATCTGATTTTGAACATGCCAATGACAATAATGGTGCTCTAATAATTCACACAACTTCCAGCCTTGAACATAGGCGTCCCTTTCTTTATCATATTTTTTATTTTAATAACTAAGCAGGTATCAAGAAAAATAGACTGGTCTACCATGGTATGCGTGGAGGAGAATGGCTGAAACAATCATTTTTTCTTTTAACGTGTTTCTTTTGAAGAACATTGGAAAGATTTCAATAATGTAAGTTCTTCACTTTGGAAATGATTCTTTTCCATTTCATCCTTCTAATGTGTGATCACCTTTTGCAAGGGATGTTCCCTCTATAAATAAATGATACCTCTACATTGTTCACATTTGGGATTCACCACAGTGGTCACTCAAATTAATCAAGCTATCCATACGTAAAGACCTATATTACTCCATGAAAAAATGAAAATCATGCTCTGCAAGAAAATGGTGATGCTTGCCCTCTACTAGACACGCATATTAATAGTCAACAGAACATATTCTCACAACCTACTTATCTGACATAGTTCACAAAAGTTAAGGTAACAAGTAAATAAGCACTAGGCAAACTAGGCGTGACTTGATTAGCCTACAATGATGGATATCTAGAACAATGGCTACATCTGGAACAAACCATTATTTATCTTGTGATCTTCTGAGCATAATAGAAAAGGAATTCAATAGTAGAGGCTCTCAATTTGTATCGCAGTCATAATATGACGGATACATAGCTACATCCTGGAATCGGCATCATTTCCTTTGATGATTTACTAAAATGATCTCATTAATACTTGCGACCTCCGGGACATGTTCAAGTATTTCTTTTATTTTCATTGTATGTGTAATCATACGCACATATATGATCTTTCCCATGCTAACACAGACCTCACACATCTCAAAACAACGCCTAGTTTTCACAGTGGTTCCTCACTTCAGACAACGAGGATATACTATGAGGACAAAACAATAATACATGCACATCCAAGGAGAATAATACCCATACACGCCTACACATTTGTTTCTCTCAAACAAACATTTCAGTCATAGGTTCTCCCCACATTGCAACCTTCCACTTGAACATCTACCGGGCTCTCTGATCGGCCAGATTGACCCATCTTGCCCATTTAATATTATAGTGTTTCTAATGAACAAATACATAGGATTATCAAATAATATTTGCTGTCTACCCAAAAAAACCAAAATTTGTCAAAAATAAAAATAAAAATGAAAATTTTAACACTTTTATTAAAACCAAATCAAACAATTTGAGAAACTTTAGGATCCATTCTTTTCCAAATCAACTTGGGCTTTATCAAATTCATTCATGCCCTGAATAAAATAGTTATTTGAAACCTCCTATATTAATCATAGTACTTTCTCCATGTGTATAATCTTTTAAAACTAAATACTTGTCTACTACAAACCTTATTCTTTAAGTACCCCAATGTGGATTATATAGATTAGCCAAAAGAGTCCATAAATTTAGTTGGGTCCCAGGTGGACCAGACCAAAAAAAAAATCAAACTTATTCACTTGACCTATCAAAATGATCCATGATATCCTTACATTGATTTGGATTCCAAATCACTCATTGATTGACCATTTTAAAACACATTTTTCACCTTCTATGAAATATCACTTTTGTGTCAAACTTGTATCGACAAACCCTAAAACATGCTTTTGGAACTTATGAAAACACTAGATTTGACCATTCCATTCAGCATACCTATTGTCTAGTCCACAAAGATATTTTTGGCAAAATCTCACCCCATGAAAATCATCTGGTCAAAATATTTTAATCATCTTAGTTGGTCATTTCAATCTAATCCCACAGACAACATGTCAAAACACTAGAATTCCCTTTAGACTTGACATTTTAAACTAGTCATATAGTTGCGTGGGAATCCACAACTTATGATACAAATTTTCTTATATATTGAAAATATGTTTATATGGAAAATATGTGGGTTCATTTTCATCTTATGATAAATAACTAGACGTGATTGGTTGGAGAACAAAGTTGGCTTCCCAGAATTGCAGGATTGGATGTCAAGGGTAAAAGGAGATTTTTGCAAATGGATTGGACCTAAAAAAGTGTGCAGATGGATTCATGAAAATTTGGGAGCTAGCATTCTCAGATTTTAATCAGTGTAGAACATAGTTGTGTGATTTGTTTAGTCTTATTAATCACATATTCAAAGTTATAACATCTCAAATAGGGCTTCCAATCATTCTATGAATCTTGATCTACAACATAAAGTTATAAATTTTATTTTGATAACATAAAGTCTAGAACATAACATATTTTTGACGTTTAAAATATACTGGACAAAGAATTTCTTCCATAGGGTCAATTGGGTCAAAATTATTCTAGGTCAAACATGCCTACTAGGTAACTATCACAATTGACAACTAGGCCATTTTATTTTTCTCCAAATAGAATTAGCTTGGAAAACTTGTTAGATGGTTCGTCGAGGATTCAAATTGTACATGGTAGATATACTTTATGATTAAGATAAATTGATATGACCATTTCTCCAAAATACTCCATAGGTGTTAAAATATTCACTGTCAAATAGAGCTTCCCAGATTAAACATCAAAAGTGGAAATGTATGATAACATTAAACAACCAACATTGGGGAATTAAAAACCCTATCAAAACTTATTGAAATGACCCCAAACATAAAAAATAGGCTACCTAGCATACATACTAAACATCTACAAAGAGGTGAGTCATGGAACTTAACTAGTCACAAGATATTGTAATGCAAACTAGCCCTTTGCATGTTGTTTGACACTTGGACAAAATGTACATTTCTGAAATGCACAAAATGACAACCTAATAACCTTATATGAATGTATATAGTATATTTTATGTGTGGAACACTTGAAACATGTTGTGGTGTCCACAACACACACCCCATTCCTCACTAGGAATGGGGACCCCTTGCTTTTTTTCGACTCCCAGACTCACATTTCGAGAGTCGGGAGAAGAAATTTTTGTTATAGTTAGAATTTTAGAGTCAAAATTTGAAAATTAAAAAAATAAAATAAAAATAAAAATAAAAAATAAAATAATAATAATAATAAATAAATAAAAAAAAAATTTAAAAAAAATAAATAAATAAAAATTTAAAAATTAACAAATTAAAAAATTAAAAAATTAAAAAAAATAATAATAATAAATAAATAAAATAAAATAAATTTAAAAAATTTATAATAAAAAAAATTTTGCGCCGCACATGGAGGCGCGCTGTGCACGCGCCCTCCATGGAGGTGTCGCACGTTGCATGCACCCCTCATGGAGGTGCACCATGCACATTACCTCCATGGCAACACCGCATGTGCCCCCCATTGAGGCACGCCTTGCCGCACCCCTCATGAAAGACACTACACGTGCCCCTTAGTGTGCGCACCCAAATAAATAAAATAAAAGGTCTAAATTTTGTCTTTCAAAGGTGTTTGTCTTAATTAAAGCATTTTCAACTCTACGGACTAATATTTTCTTATTTGTGTAGGTAAGAAAGGTATCCTTAACTTGCCAGGGTCATAACTTTTGACTCAGAACTCGGAATTCAAAATTGTTTACACCGTTGGAAAGAAGAACTGAAGATCTAATTTTTAGGGACCGATGAAAGTTTCAACTTAAAATTTTGAGCAAAAGACCTCTGAAAAAGCCATTTAAAAATGCCTAGAAAAATCTACGAAAAAATATGAAAAAAGTTTCAAACATTTGATCATCTGGATCACTTGGTTTCTGGCCAAGAAGGATAGGGTAGTTGTAGAGAAAACAGAGGTCGAAGATACAGAGGTTGGACACATGAAGTGAAATAGGCTCCTCATCTTATGCAGCTATTAATGACAAGATTTAACGCAAGTGCCTTGAGATTTTAGATTGAAGAAGCAGGAGTGCAAGTTTATGAAAGTGATTGGCTATAAAGAGGGTGTAAATCATAAAAAAAAGGGACAAGAATATATACAAAAAATGATCTAAAACCACATTTGAGAAAAACCCAGAAACTGTTTTCAAAATTGAGAACTTTGATTTTTTGGCGAATCAAGCTTCTGAGGTCTCCAGCTCCATAGGTCCACAGCTCCATAGGTCCATAGCTACATAGGTCCGTAGCTCCATAGCTCCCCAACTCCATAGGTCTGTAGCTCTCCATTTTCATGTAGCTCTACATTTTAATGTAGCTCCACAGTTCAAAGGTGCGCCAACAGTTGATTGGTAGTTCCAAAAATAGCACTTTCCATGCAACAGGAGCACATTCTGATGGCAAGTTAACTCCAACACATGCCTAGTGAAGGGTCAGTTTCAATTTTTGATGCCTCCATGCACTTCCACTTTGACTGATGGCCTCCTCCTACTTTCTCTCTCACTTGTTCTTTTTTTTTGACATGTAAATGGCTCATGCATCCAAATAATGAGTAAAATATGGATGGAGTCCCTTTAAGCACTAGTTAGATTGTTAGTTTGTTTTAATATTTTAAAAGTATTTTATTGCATGAGGATATCTCTCACTCTCAACACAAATTGAGGAGAGGCTTTCTTATAAATACCCCATTGTAAAATGTAAAAAAGGTTGTCGTTATTATGCAATAAAATTATGCTTTTGGTGCTAGCATTCAGAGTGTAGTTATTTTTTCCTGAATGTGTCATTGTTTTGTGGATTTTATTCATGAGATTGTGATTGAGCCAAAGGTTTATTGCGTTATTTCTGGCTGTGCGATCTTTTAGTTCTGGTGTTTGCTATAGATATATGAATTTTGGTGACGTAACAAGCTTGAGAAGAGATCACTCGATTTGTGTCTACATAGCTTTTTGTCTTGCATGAGTGCACTTTCGATGGCCTTGTGATTTAATGAAGAGTGAAACATCATTCAACTTGTTAAAGATTCTCATCGATGATTGCATCAGTGGATTCTAGGAAGCACTGCTCCTATTTTCATTGGTTTCCTACAGATTTCTTCGAAGGTTTAACTTGCAACGTGTTGTGTTCTGTAGCTTATGTCCATTTAGAAATTTCAATTTCAAGTCATTTGATTTCAAGTTATTTTACTTTCAGTTTCATTATTTTCTTTGCTAACCCCCTATTAGAGTAGGACCTTATAGTAGCTGCATTGTTAGAGTTGCATTCATTAAAAATTAAAAAATACAAAAATATTGTTCTTTTGGTGTGATATTTTGAGACAACAAATAGATTTTACTTCAATTTTGAGATAAAAGAGTTCTTAGAACCAACAAAGGCCTCCTTGTGAACACTCACATTTATATTCTATTGAGCGGATTTTGATACGTTGCAAGAAAAACACTGAACCTTGGAGTGGATCCTTAAAAAGATTTGTTTTTCAAGAGAGGAATTACACTATGGATTCCTGCCGTTGACCTTGTGCAAAATGAATGCCCAACAAAACACATCATATTCCTCAAAATGATAACCTCACACATATGCATAAAAACATTTATAGGGGCTAACTTTTGCAAATTTGTCAAAAATGGAAATCAAAATCCTTGTGGATTTTTGAGTCCCAAGAGTGGCTCTATCTAGGGATGCATGGCCTTTGTGCATATGGAAAGAATTCAACATCTCTTGGCTGAGAACACCACAATAGGAACTATATTCAACAACACTTCTTTATTAAAAGAAGAAATCTACTCCTAGCTGTACAACTAATATTTTCAATTCTACTTTCTTGAGGAAATCTAAAAACATTATTTAAATTAGTTTAACCAAACATGTCAACATGTTCAATCACTTTTTTATGAAAAACATAATTGACATATTCACTTTCATAGTGTATAGGAAAACTAGAATTGATCTCAAATATTGCTCACTATGAAAGAAATGATTACCATGCTAAAAAAATATCATAACCAAATTGAAAATCTACATTAGCATGTGAGTCATACATTCTATCAAGTGGAAATGCGATAGACTCATACTCAACTTGATGAAGATCAACATATATATCATGAGATTAACTCACCTTGTGCATCTTACTATGAAGAGTGTTTGAAATTTGATGTCACCTCATTTACTACATCATCAATCATTTGGTCATATTTAAGATTTCCTCAAAATTCTTCACATTATTTAAACACATCATTAGCTACTGAGTGGAAATAATTATTATGAAAGTGCTCATCCATAGAAAGTTGATTAGTCTCATTGTTATCATCATAAAGTTCATTTGGAAATTTTGTGTATGCATTGGAATCATGATCATGTAAACCATGGGCATAAGGAGAAAAATCAAATTTCAAATTATGCACATTTTTAGCACTATGTTCTTCATTTTATGAACAATTACACTTTATCATATATGGGTGAATGCTACTATCACATACTTCACTTAAATCAAATAAAGATCCAACCAAATTTTCATCACTTTCAACATCCTCAATCATAGAAGAAACTTTATCATGAATAAAATCAAAACAAGAAAATGTAGAAATATCATCAATGACATTTGAAAAAATTATATCTAAATCTTCATTAGCTAGGACAACAACACATTCAATTTCACCAAATGTATTTCTAGGATTGAAAATTCTATGCTGATGTGAAGAAAAATTCTTACAAAAATCAAGTTGAAGCAAAAAGTATATGTCACTTGGGTACACATGATATGTTTCATTAGTAACATAATCCCTATCCTTAAGACATGCATATGTCGATCACAAAAAAAGTGAATCACTTCTAGATGAATGCCTCTCAAATTCATAATCAACCAATGCTGAAATCTCTTCACCATCAAGTAAGATTTTATCATTGAACATATCCTTTTGGCTGCAATCATAACTTGACTTGGGTGAAATATTTTCAATAGTAGACTCATTAGTAATATAATCTGAAAAATTAGAGACTTCATCGCAACATGTTTCCTCTTATTTACATGAGGCTCCAACACCTGACATATCATCACATTCATGATTATTATAGGAAGAAATGCCATTATTACTATCATACTAGTCTTCCCCTATATACATGTTGTAAGAGAAAATATCAGTCATATGTTTGTCTTTTACATGCTAATTGCACTCATCTATTTCATCAAATAAAAAATCCTCATCTTCATAGTTACAAGGCTGCCTATCACATTCCTTATAAATTTTGGCCAATCTTAAAGAGTTCCTAAACCAGTTGACATTTTTGTGAACAAATAAATAGAAAAGAAGGGAATAGTTCTTAAAGGACTTGGTAGACTTCTGCATGACCATTTGATTATGGAGGGTTTTCTAAATCTCACAAGAAAAGTCAAACTCCAAATAAGTATGAGGTTTTTGAATCTTCAAGCACATGTACATGTAATCCAAAGGATTTTTTTTGTTTATATTCCTCTCCAAATAGTTATAGCCAAGCATAGAAGATATTTTTGTAAAAATCCATGAAATATTCAATAGGGTGGGGACCCATATGGTCAACATACATAATATTGTTGTTATTATCCCTATACCTAAAATAAGAAAATTCCTTGAACTTGCCAAATTTCCTTATTCTCTAGTATTCATTTTTAAAGTTTTCTTTATCAATATTTGTAAGAGCCTTGGTGCTCAATCCAAAGAATTCTTTGATACAATACTCTGTATTAGCAAGAATAGGCATACCATCCATTTTTATCACAATCCTCGTAGGTGGTTCATAATTGTTAGCTATAATGTTTATAAGCTCTGTGTGTACAAAAATATTGGGGATAACAATCTTCCCTAAGTCTAATCTCCATGGGTTATCCCAAGGTTCATTTTTATTTCTATTTGTATAAAAATAGCATAACAAATACCTACCATGCAATGAAATTTTAACATCTCTATAATCCTCAAACTCATAATGAAAGACAATCATTTGACCTTTCGATGAAGAACCAAAAAATAGATCATTAATAGAATCTTCTAAATTAATTTATCGAGTACTTCCTTTGATTATTTAGCACCACCATATTTCTTTACAAGCATTTTTTCTTTACAAAACAATACCTAGAGTGGAAGATGTTTGAACTATTTGTTGTCTACAATTTTAGAAGGCCACCTTCAATTTTTTGCCACTAGCTTCTATATCAACTGCATTTGATAATTGTCTATCGTATCACATCTCCCTATCACTCCCTTTTGTACTTTAAATTACTATATTAATGACTTGTCATTTATAAAACTCAATGATGCTGATTTTTCTCCTTTTTGGAACTTCAATTTAGAGTGATTTCTAAATTTGTGATTTTTTAGAATTCTACCATGTCATCTGAAATCCTTTCCTAAAATAATGATTTCAAAATTCATTTCTAGTTGTCAGTGAAATTCTAATTTCAAGAACCTCTCAAAAGTCACTATCCAAATTCACAATTTCAAATGAACTTTCTTTCAAGTCTTCTAAAATATTAATTTTTCCATTTTTGCCAACTTCTTGAACTTTCTTCTTAGAATTACTAAAAACATATAAATTTTGTGCTCTTTAAAAAAATTTCTTTTATAGGGTCCACCACTATACTTTTCAACATCTTCACTATCACTATCAAGTGACCAAATATACTATCCATTCTCATACAAACAACTCTCAATAATTTTTGTAGACTCTTTATTATCCATACACTTTTCTATCTCAAATTTGTACACCAATTAATTGAATCAGGAACAAAAGAATTCAAAAAAATGATAGGCCATGAGGATTCTTTATGCTGCAAAGAAATGAGAAGATTCATGAGTGGTAACTTAAATTTTGTGTAGAATTGAATCTGAATTTGATCATCAAAACTTCCTACTTTCCTTCTTATTAAAGTAATGATCTAATCATGAAGCTTTTTTATAAACCTAAGAATTTCTTCACAAATAATTTCACAACTTGGTAAACAAATTTTAGATCTAAGATTTAAATTCAATTTACTCTCACACCTAATTTACTTTTTCTAAAATCACTAAATATGGGTAACTCTTTTGTACAAAAAATATTTATGAAAAGAAATGGGTCATGAAAAATTAATATACATTGATGTATGATGGCTGAAAATCATTGTCATTCTATAAATAATAGTAGATCACAAGTCTTCTAAAAATTTAGAAACTCTTGAATCAATAAATCACACAAAATACATGACTCATTGAAATTCTTCAACCCTTTCCAATGAACACAACCATGATTCAAATCTATCCAATTCCTATTAAAATTTAATCATAAGACCATTCATAAAATACACTGGTGCGAAGATTTATAATTAGAGTCACTACTCATAATTGTTGAGAAAGAATTGATTTAGCTTGAAGAACATTGCAAGTTGGTCCAAAATTATAGCAAGTGAAAAAACACATCTTTGTTGGCATATTGAAATTCAACATTCTTGGTAAGGCTCAAACATCATGATTTGTGACTCTATATTTTGAAAACAAGACATTCCATTAAGTATAAACACATGGAAAACCCACATATGATTTTAGGAATGCAATTAATTTCATATCTTCAAAGTGACTTCATTTCATGAATAAGAAGGTACTTGGAAAATTATAATTCAACAACATAATTGAAAACACATAAAAACCTTGTTGCTACAAGAATTTTCTTCAAGCCTTTCCCCAACAGTAGTGAAACTTTATTTAGATTCTCAAGGTTTGTCTATCAAGAAAGGTCAATATAGTTCCCACTAGAGTATCCATTTTGTTGGCTACTAATCTAATAGTATTTAAGTAACTAGGAGGTTGAAGCAAAATATGCCAAAGGGAGGCCAACTCCTATTATTAACATACTTGAATAGAACTCAAAACAACTAAAAAGGAAAAAATTCCTCCTACACTTTAGGCTCTACAAATCCTAGGTATGTAGACCTTGATGAGGCCACATATTGCCTTTATTTCATGGTAGTTTTTAAACACTTTGTTGGTACTCTATTTTACCTTTGTCAAAAAATTTGTGGACCTATGTTTACAGAAACCTATGATAAACCTATGGGTAGATACCATGCCATCTTTTTCTAGTATTATATATATTATGTAATATTTTATATAGTTATCAAAATGTGTGTTCTTATATTTGAATTTAAGTTGATAAATATTTATTTGAAAAAATGTCTTTGTATTATAACTAACCTATTAGCAATGAAGACTGAAAAATGATTGGAAGAATTCAAAAGATGGGTGCCAACAAAATTCAATGAGAAGAGAATGCTAAGGAGCAGCCATGGTGGAGGAAAGTTGTAATGGTTCCAGAAGACACAATAGCAAGGAAGAAGGAGCTATGAAGAGTTATTGCCTTCTCTACATTTATTCCTATGGTGAGTAGATGTTAAAACTTTATTATTCCCGCCTTAAGCCATTATTTCTTCTTCCCACCTTGAGTTGTTATTCTCCTTCTTTCTCTCCTGCAGATTTAAAGCTAGGATATTTACTATTCTATTATGAGAATAAGTGTCAGTCTCCTATATATAGGAATTGACCCAAATGTGTTAGTCTAACCAGTTAGAAGAAAGAGTTTGTACAAATAGATTGTTAGCTTTTACAATGAAGTTTTATTTTTATAGTTCCATGTGTTATGTAATGAATTTTTGAAATGTTATGAAATAGTTTTTGGCTTCTATCTTGTGTTAGTAGTTTAGTGAATCCAACCAAGGGGGGCCCACTTGGAAGGTGGATTAGATTAGGATAGAATAGATTTATTTTCAAGAATTCTTAGTAATGTAAGTAGAAGTTTTAAGTTCCTTCCTGTAGCATCGCAATTCATGAATGTTCCTATAGCATATGTGAGAACAATTATAGTGGATGAGCCAAGTTGGAATATTTGTTAGCCTTTCATTGTATTTCTAGTATTCATAGAGTTAAGTGTGTTAGTTTCCTATAGCAATAGTGTAAGTCCTTTTTCTTGTATTTTACTTTCCTACAACATAAGCTTAGTGACTCATTAAGGGACCTAGTGCACATACTGTGCCAACCATTTCAAGTATATGTCCATGGGTTGACAAGATTAAATGCACCTCATAGTGGGAAAAATAGTCCTTAGTTTGAATATATTATTTCTAAGCATGGCAAAGAGCATGACTATGATACACCTATTATGAGGTAGACCATTTTTGGTGTCGTTTCCAGGGATGGTGTCAAGCTAGGAGCATTTTTTAGTCATAGTTCTTAGATAAAGTTTCTTTAGAAATTTTTACTTTCGAAGCTTCTTTCACCAGAATGAAAAGTTTAATTGCATGCATCGAAGAGGAATATGAAGAGATGAATATGGAAGATTTCTTCCATGGGAGTCTGTTAATCTGAATGAAGAAATTGAAGAAGAAGAAGTTGAGTTACCTTTTGAAGATGCAAGCCCTATTTTTCCCACAACATCATCATCAACAGCTGAACTAATAGATACAAGTGGTCTTCCACCTTTTACTAAAGTATTGGCTAGTTTTCTTGATAACACTTCTCTAAATCCACCAGTTGTTAATCATCCAGTACCCAATGTCCCTTTTTAGTAGCAACCTCATAATCTAATACCTCTAGTCATGGCACAACCTAATTTTCCATTTCCTCTCCCAAGCCTTGTAAATATTGATAACCTCAAGAATATACCTGTAGCTACCCTTCCAAAGTTCTATGGCCTTACAACCAAAGACCTTGATACTTTCTTGTTTGAATTTGACATAATTTGTTGTAATTTTGACTACAAAACTGATGCCCATAAGCTTAAATTGTTTCCAACAACATTGAAAGAATTAGCTCTATGATGGTTCATGGGCTTACGAGCCAATGTAGCAAGAAGTTGGGATGAAATGCAAACTTTATTTTTGGATAAGTACAAAGAGTATTGCAAAGCATTTGGTTCAAGAGGAGATGCTTTCTTCAAGATATATTAGAAGGATGAAGAAACATTGGAAGACTATGTTTCACTTTTCTTATATACACTGCAAAAGAACCCTCATCATGTGTTGTTTGAGGATTCACAAAAGCTAGTCTTTCTAAGAGGTGTGAATGATGACTCTCTAGAAGCACTAGACCTAATGGTTGGTGGTGATGTATATCAAGCTTCTTAGAAAGACCTTAGGAAGATCTATCAAAACTGTTCAAGGTCAAACATGAAGAAAGGCCAAGGACCTCATTCCACAGTCACTAAAGGAATCAGTCAAGGCATTTCAAAGCTCGAGATATCTTACCTATTGTCAGATTTTGAACAATACATCATCAACGATGTTGTTATACATCTTGACACAATGACTACAAAGAAAAAGTATGCAGAAGTTGAGTTACAACTAACTAAATACTGCCCCCATTGCTAGAAGCAAAAGAAGGATTGCCAATGTAAACTAGTTGCGAGCATGGAGAACCAAAATCTTCCAACTGAGTATGTCAAGATAGATGGAGATGATGAGCAAGTATTCTTTGTTTGTCAACATAAACCATGGGCCCAAAATCAAGGTATGCCTCAGGACCCTTTGCAAAATTCAAATTCATATGGTAATCAATGGAAAAACCATAATCCCTAAGGTCCTCCACAATATCAACCTAATTGGACCAATGTTGGGAAAAACAACCCACAACAATCCCAATGGCCTTAGAATTCCCAACCACCTTGGCCTAACCAATAGAGTAACTAATGGTAGAACCAAAAAAACTACTGGCAGAACCAGTATAACCAATGGCAACCACCCCAAGGGAATTGTCAATATATGAACCAATGGAGGGGATCTCAACAATGGCCTAACAAAAATACTGGTACTCCATCATTACAACCTCTAGTTCAGCAACCTACTCTAATGTCACCACCCACAAATCTTGGACCTCAAAAGAAAACACAGTTACTTGCACAACCTTAGCCAAACCTAAATAGCTAATAGCCACAACAACCTCCGTATAGTGTTGATGCATGGCAATATCCTACTTATGCTTTAGGTGTTGCAAATATACATCTAAGATTTGGTACAACTTTACTAGCACCTAAATTGCCTCTTATAACTGAAATAACAAACCCTCCTATAGCATCAAAACCCTCGATTAACCCAACCAATTTTACCATGTCAACCCAAGCTCAACCAATTGTGGAACCTCCTTTTCGAAGAAAGCTTATACAAAATAAACCTGAACAAATAGAGGAACAACCCTTTAATATTATTGATCAACTGAAGAACATACATGTCCAAATACCCCTATTTTAAGTCATTAAGGATGTTTCAATTTATGGAAAAGCCATTAGAGAAGCCTGCTTAAAGAAACCTGGAAAGAAAAAAAGGGATCCCACCATAGTCCATGTTGTGGGACAATTGGCTAACATCATGTTAAGGAAATTGATCAGACCAAAATATTCTAATCCAGGAAGTCAAGTGGTGAATGTCAATATAAATGGTCAGTTTGTTAAAAATGCTTTAATAGATCTTGGAGCTGCTATAAATGTTATGATCAATGATACTATGAAGAAGTTGAAAATAGAAGGACTAAGGGCTACATCAACAATTTTGCAACTTGCAGATAGTTCTACTATCACCTATAATGGGATGATAGAAAATATAGTTGTAACCTTAGATTCTCTAGAATATCCTACAAACTTCATGATTTTATCCCCTAAAGTTAATCTATGTAGTTACACTGTCATCTTAGGTTGACCATGGTTAGCCATAGTTGATGCAAATATAAGTTATAGATTAGGGAATATGACCATATCAAATGGCCAAGCAATAAAGAAATTTGATTTATACCCTCCAACCCAACCATTACTAGATTCGAGCACATCTGTTTGGCTAAATTTAGGGGATGAAGAAGAAAAGTTAAATTCTATAGTACAACTCATGATGTTACATAGACAATCTTTTCTAAAATTGCAAGAGGAAGATTGAGTACTTTAGAGTATCCTCACTAACAGTTGTGTGGTAGAAAAAGATGTATTTGAAAGTTCTATGTTGGAATTAATCACATATGAAGAATCTGATAAGAATTGTACTTTTCTCAAAGAACTTGATATTCTTTATCCACTCTTATCATGTGAAATAGAAGCAAGTCCAATCTCTAAAGCTTCTATGATAGAGTCCACCACTACTATTGAATTGAATAAAGGTCATAATCTCCATGTTAATCTCAAATCAACACCCACACAGATGGAATAGTTAAAAGAATTGCTTCAAAGGCATGAAAAGGCCTTTTCTTGGGACTATAGTGACATGAAAGGGTTGAGTCCTACACTATACACCCATAGGATATACATCAATGAAGGCTTCCTACCACTTCATCAACCCTAGAGAAGGATAAATACAAGTCTTAGAGAGATAGTTAAAACTAAATTGCAAAAATTTCTTAATGCTGGTTTTATTTATCCTGTATCTGATAGTAGATGGGTGTTGTCCCTAGTCATAGTGCCTAAAAAAGGAGAAAAATACAAAATTTGAGTAGATTACAGAGAATTGAACAAGGCCACCAAAAAGGATCACTTTCCTTTACCATTTATAGACCAAGTTCTTGACACTCTAGTTGGAAAGAAGTATTTTTCTTCTCTAGGTGGGTATAGTGGTTATAACCAAATCAGTATTGCTCCTGAAGATCAAGACAAAACAAAATTTACATGTCCATGGGGTACTCTTGCATACTCTATTTTACCATTTGGTCTATGTAATGCTCCTACAACATTCCAATGAGTAGTTATTAGCAACTTTGCTGATATATCACATGATTGTTTGGAAATATACATGGATGACTTCACAACATTTGGAGTCACTTTTGAGGAAGCAATGATGAATCTTGAAAAGGTTTTGGTAAGGTGTCAAGAACATAATTTGGCACTTAATAGTGAAAAGTGTTTCATGCTCATGCAAGAAGGCTTGGTACTTGGTCATTTCATATCAGCTATAGGAATACAAGTGGATCCAACTAAGATAGAGGTAATTCAAACATTGCCCTTACCTACAAAATCAAAAGATGTAAGATCTTTTCTAGGTAATGTTGGATATTAAAAACATTTTATAAAAGATTTCAGAAAAATAGCTATTCTCTTGTATAAGTTACTAACAAAAGAAGCTAAATTTAGTTGGACATCCAAATGTGATGAAGCCTTCCTACAACTTAAGTGACTTCTGACTATAGCCCCAATCTTACAAGGCCCTAATTGGAATTTACCTTTTCATATATTTATATTTATATATAGATGCCTCTGATTATGTCATAGGCGTAGTCCTAGCACAACAATCTTAAAATCTTGAAAATGCAATGTATTATATTAACAAGAGCCTTCATGGACTAGAATTAAACTACATAGTGAGAGAAAAAGAATTGCTAGTAGTAATTTATGCCTTAAACAAGTTTTGGCATTACATAACTAGTTATTCCATATTTGTTTCATACTAATCATGCAACAATTAAATATCTCATAAATAAACCTGCTATAACTGGTAGATTAGCAAGATGGTTACTGTTGTTGTAAGAATTTAATATAACTATTGTTGTAAGAATTTGATATAACTATTGTTGATAAGCCTGGAAAAGCCAATTTTGTGGCTGATTATTTATCAAGAATCCATCATGATGATACTGACACTACTTTGGTAGATAATGCATTTTTCGATGACCATTTATTTCATATTGTTGTTCAAACTCCATGGTGTGTAGACATTGCTAACTACATTGCAACCAATAAAATACCAAAACATTTTTCTTACAAGGAAAAGAAGTTTCTTGTAGAGAAAAGTTTTCATTTCTCCTGGATAGATAATCTCTTATTTTACACTGGAACTGATCAAGTTATGAAAATATGTGTGAGAGAAGATGAAACATATGATATTCTACATGCATGTCATAATGAACCATGTGGAGGACACTTTGCAGCAAAAATAATAGCCTTAAAAATCTTGACAATTAGTTATTATTGGCCTACACATCACAAAGATGCAACCAATTATACAAGGAAGTGCAACAAGTGTCAAAGGATGGGTCGACCAACAAGAATACATGAAATGCCTCTTAATCCTTAGATGGTGTTAACTCCATTTAACAAATGAGGCATGGACTTCATTAGTCCAATTGATCCTCCATCTAATGGGAAATCCTATATTCTTGTGTGCACTGATTACTTGACAAAATGGGTTGAAGTTAAGGCGATGAAGCATGCTCATGATGAAAAAGTTGTTGAATTTCTATATGAAGAAATTTTTATCGCTATGGTGTACCCAAAGAGCTAGTCACTGACCAAGGTATGCAATTTACCTCTAATCTAATCTTAGAGTTGATGAAATAGTATAACATTATGCACCAAAAATTTAGTCCTTATCACCCTCAAGCTAATGGACAAGCAGAGGTTACAAACCATGAACTGGAGAACATCTTAACAAAAATAGTTCATCTACATCATAGGGATTGGACTAGTAGATTACAAGAAGTTTTTTGCGCTTCCAGAACAACCTAGAAGACTACTATAGTATTTGCACCATTTGAGCTCCTGTATGGAAAGGCAGTAATGCTTCCAATTGAATTTGAACATAAAACTCTAAGGACAACATTGGAATTGGATATTGAACTTCTTGTAGCATAAAGAGAACATCTTCTACATCTTAATTCTCTAGATAAAATGTACAAAGCTACTTTGGAATGCACTAAACTGATACAGAAACAAGGGAAACAATGGCATGGCTCTCATATTATCAGTAAACAATTTCAAGTTGGTGATTGGGTATTACTATATGATTCATGATTTAAAGATATGCCAAGAAAGGTACAAACATGATGGCTAGGACCATATGAAGTTAGTCATATCTTTGATAATGGAGTTGTTCAACTAACTGCCATTGATCTAGTACCTTTCAAATTATTAGTCAATGGTCATAGACAAATTATATAAACAACCCCAAACCAAAGAGGACTTCTTGCAGCAATTTCACTAGTAAGATTTAAATATACATTAGGTAACTCTTCCTATAGCCAAAGGTATCAACCTTGTGACTGTCACTCTTCAACATTAGTTTCTTTGTGCATGCTCATAATAAAGACTTTATGTTCACATAAAGTTCACTTTTTCATTCACTTTCTTCTTCCATCTCATCCCTTTACCTTCCACCCATCCACCTCATCTCATTTCTTTATCTCCCATCCACCCACTTTCCACGTTATCAATTTCTCATGTTTTCAACAAACCTCACAAGATTCTGACGGATGCTACCAATGTTGATATCACTTATGCAACTTTTTTTTTGGTACGTGCAAAGGTCAGTTGACAGATATAACATTTTCAAATTATTATTCACTTATAGTTGATAGATTTTGTTAATTATATTTAATACTGCATAATTTATATGATGGTGGTGTTATGCCAGTCCCTTACCTATACTAGGTCTAACAAGTGTGGACACTTGTCCATATTTAGTAGGGGGCAAGGAAGGTCACTAATATCAAATGGTATTTCTATTTATCCATAAAGATTTTTCCAAATCTTTGTATTTCCTTCATTAATGGACTTTAATTGCCATTAGTACACAAGTGAGGTGTCGTACCCCTTTTGAATGATTTTTTGTGTCAAGTTGTGATGTGATTTGTGTTTAAATTTTATGTGATTTGAACCCTGTTTTAGGATGATTCTCACACATATTCATGATTTACCTTCATTTAAGCCATATTATTGTGCATAAAAACTTGTTATGGCATTAATTGCCTATTAAAACAAAGAAATGTGAATTCAGTCTATAAAATAATGAAGCAACTTGAATTCAAAAAGGGGAAAATAGAGCAAGTAGAGAAAGTGTTAAGAAAATGGGTGAACAGTTGTAGAGGAGAGAAAAGGTGGAACATACTATGTTGCTCTTAGACGTAGAAGGTGTAGGAAGGTTTGATGCATGTAGATGGCTAGGGTATTACTTCAGTTTTACTACATATGATGAAGAGGTGGCCGCAGAATTCACAAGGATATTTAATGAGGGTGAAGCTTCCATTTGGGGTTTAAATGTGATTGCAATAGAAGAATTCATTTTTGAAGTAACTAGGTTGCTTGCAGTTGGAGAACATTACCCCAGTACACATAATGCAAGGTCAGCAAGAGCTCAATTTACTAGACCGATTGATCCTCAAATGGAAATTACAAAGAAAGGTTGCAACAGAATATCACTATCACCACCATAAAATGAATTAGTCATGCATAGTATCAGGTATTTTACATGCAAAGGAAGATTTTCATACTTTCATGTACATCATTTCAAATTACTTACTTGTATAAGGCATAATCTTTTAGTAAACATTCCAAATTTCTTGTATAATATGCTCTTCATTAGTGTGGAAGAAACTCAGAAAGGAAAAGACAATTCCATTACCCATCATGCCTTAATCAAGTTACTAATAGAGAGGTTACTTAGGGATGTGTCTCCCATGACATGGGATGAATTTGTACAAGTCAAAACTCTGTAACCCCAAGCTGCCCCTAGTGAATAGCCTAGTGAGGAAAATATCCCCACCAATGAGCCTACTAAACAAAATACCCAAGAGGCTAAAGCCAAAAATACGCAAGGAAATGTGAAAGAAACTATCCCTATTCAAGAGATCATGCCTTCACCTATGCAAGAGACCCTAAAACCTACTTCTAGCAGAGCCAAGAGGAAATGAAAACTGTAAGAAGAAAGCTCTGTTCAAGAAAAGGAAGAGTCAAACCCTACAATTGTGAGACAAAAGAGAACAAAGAAAAGTCTTGTAGCAACTACTCCTACAATGGAGACGCCCAAAGGGAAAAGTAAGAAAAAGGATATGATGCAAGAAGAAATGCCTGTAAGGAGAAGCCCTAGGATGAGAGGGAAAGTTTCTAAAGATTCTACTTTGTCCAAAACATCTACTAAGGAATCCCCTATGAAAATTATCTTTGATTACTCTCCTCCCCATCTTAAGATTACAAGCATTCCTAAAAATCCTATTGAGGAATGTAGGGATGAAATCAAAGAAAATCCATATGATACCCCAACAGACCAACCAAGTACTTCAAGCTATAGGGATGAAATAGTTCCTGGGAAAGTTGATCCAAACACTGCCTTAGTTCCCCATAAATCAACATGGATTACTAGTTTTGTAGAACATTTATGGAAGGAACAAAGAAAGAGGAAAAGAAATCATGAAGAAGACAACACCTCTATCACATAGAAGTAACTCCTTTTTTAGTTGTATGGACAACATCTATTTTCTGAGGCCTTTTGGAAAGAAGAGAGGAAAAAGATGAATAAAAACATAGCATCTCAAGGTGAAGAAATCATAGATTTAAAGGAACAATTAGCAACTCAAAAGCAACAAATGGATCATGCCCTCAAGTTAGCTTATCGGGCCCTTGCTTGTAGACCACCACCAAGAGTTTATGCTCTTTTTTTGAAAGAATAATTTCTTTTGTTTCAATTAATGTTAACTCTTAAGAATATTAATTCAAAGTTGAAATAAGCACAAGAATTTTATGGACTATACCAGACTCTGCCAACCTAGTAGCAGAATTTACTTTTTGAATTATATGTTCTTAATTTTTCTATCCCTTTACAGACTCAATGGAATCCCTTTCTCTACATAGGGGACATGCATTGAGAGCCCTCATGTCCTGGATGTCCAATGAAGCAAACTATGTTAGGCAATTGAATAATTATAGGGATGAGGAGAGGACAAAACCCTTGCCTTTAAGAGCTGAGAGTAGCAAGCTAGATGAAGTTCTCAAGGATTGGTTCACATTAACTTATGGAAAGAAGAATCTAGAAGTAAAGGATAAGATCTTTGCTCCCAGAGCTAAGGTTTATGCTAATCATGAGGATTTTCCCTACTTTTCTTTCCAGAGAGATATGACTGGTGCTAGGAGTAGATGGGCCAGATTGCCTAAATATCTTAAAAAGTTAGAACCACATAGTCCAATCAACTTGGAGGTAGCACTTCATAGGGTTCCAAAATATTTAGAGTTAGGGAAGCGGGCCAAGCCAGAGTTGTGGTGTCCCCTAACCATGTAGCCTCCAATGCTCCTATGGCCTTTATAAGACATTAATGTTGATAGACTCAACAAGCTGTAGGAAGTTCATAGAAGGGAAATCTGGGAGAGAACCAAAGGATTTTACTATACCTTCAAGAGAAGTAGGAAAGGAAGGATAGAGATTGGAGAGTTTAGGTCATTAACAAGAAAATGCAATGCTTGAGGACAAGCATTAGTTTAGTAAGGGGTAGATGATCAGGCCAAATACTACCTTTATTTCATGATAGTTTTGAAATACTTTGTTGATACTCTATTTTATCTTCGCCAAAACATTTGTAGCCATAAATTTATTGAAACCTATGATAAACCTATGGGTAGATACTATGCCATCTTTTGCTAGTATTATATTATGTAGTATTTCATATAGTTATCAAAATGTGTGTTCTTATATTTGAATTTAATTTGATAAATATTTATCTGCAAACATGTCTTTGTATTATAACTAACTTGTTAGCAATGAATATTGAAAGATGATTGGAAGAATTCAAAAGATGGGTGCCAACAACATTTAAGGAGAAGAGAATCCTAAGGAGCAGCCACGGTGGAGGAAAGTTGTAATGGTTCCAGAAGACACGGAAGTGAGTAAGGAGGAGCTATGAAGACTTATTGCCGTCTCTACATTTATTCCTATGGCAAGAATTTGTTTAGACTTTATTATTCCTACCTTAAGCTGCTATTTTTTCTTCCCTCCTTGAGTTGCTATTCTCCTTCTTTCTGTCCTACAAATTTAAAGCTAGGATATTTATTTTTTTGTTATGAGAATAAGTGTCAGTCTCCTATATATAGGAGTCAACCCAAGTGTGCTAGTTTACCTAGTTAGAAGAAAGAGCTTGTGAGAATAGTTTGTTAGCTTCTACAGTGAGGTTGTGTTTTTAATGTTCCATGTGTTATGTAATGAATTTTTGAAATGTAATGAAATAATTTTTGGCTTCTACCATGTGTTAGTAGTTTAGTGAAGCTGACCAAGGGGGCCTACTTGGAAGGTGGATTAGATTAGGATAGAATAGATTTATTTTCAAGCATTCTTAGTATTGTAAGTAGAAGTTGTAAGTTCCTTCCTATAGCATCACACTTCATGAATGTTCCTACAACATATGTGAGAATAGTTATAGTGGATGAATCAAGTTGGAATATTTGTTAGCCTTTCATTTTATTTCTAGTATTCATAGAATTAAGTGTGTTAGTTTCCTATATCAATAGTGTAAGTCCTTTTTCTTGCATTTTACTTTCCTACAACATAAGCTTAGTGACTCATTAAGAGACCTAGTGCACATATTGTGCTGACCATTTCAAGTATACATCCCTAGGTTAACAAAATTAAATGAACTTCATAGTGGAAAAAATAGTCCTTAGTTTGAATATATTATTCCTAAGCATAGCCAAGAGCATGACTATGATACACCTATTGTGAGGCAGACCAGATCTTAGATTCATCAATATTAATAGTGCTGATTTGCATAAATCTAAATCTAAAACAGAAGATACAACCCCTAAATCTTCTTTATTTGTGTAGAAAAATTAATGTCTATTAGAAAATTACACAACCTAAGAACCCATAAGACAAATGGGGGTCCACCTTTTATTTCTACAAATAGAGAATAGAAATATCATTTTTATTTTGAAAGATTAAGAAAGAACTACTAATGAAACAACAAAAATATGTAGTCTCCCTATTGAGATCAATGACTTGTCCATTAGGTGTTTCATAATCCAAAACATACACTATGATGCTTATGATATATCCATTTACTTTGCATATGAGACATCAACTTTCACATTGAATCATTTACTCATAAAAATCCTTCCATGAGATCTATAATTATGTCAAGGTGCATTAAGCATTTACTTAATTCTTTGAATTAACAACAAAGTACACTATGGTATGTAACTCAAAACAAGTTGTAACTATGATTTGGGTACTTTATCAACATAACACAGATAATTGCACAACTCAAAGATACAACACGAGATTCAAAAATAAAATTACTATAATAACTACTTTGTAATCTTTTATTTGAAACTAAATACATCAAGGTGTATATGATAACTTAGAAAAACACACAATAGACCAGAATCACAGGTACCACTTCATTATTCTACTCAAAGAGAGACAATATGTTATTCATATAGAAGAAATTGATAAAGAATGGTGCAAACACAAGGTGGAAACTTTTCCAAACAGTTAGATCTAACCCCATAAAATGAGAAAGACAAAGAATATACAAGAAAAAGGAGAATCATGAATCTAATATGTGTGTATAATTTTTCAACTCAATTCTTCCTCCTATTGTTGAAATGAATCTCTCTTCTCTCTTCCCCCTTCAACTAAATACCAAATCTTCATCATTTCCCTCAACACACTCACCAAAATATCCCCAAATGATAATTCAACTAATTACTAGAAAGAAATAAAATCTATTAGAAAATCATTTTTTGAAAATCCCATTAAGTGAATTTCAATGAAAATGATACTAACAAAATCATCTTTGCCAAATTTGGTGAAAGCTGACTTTACTATTTGCCAAGAAACAAAAACTAGACTTCCACAAAAGAGGGGGATTTTTTTTTTTTGAGAAAGCCCCTATTTCACAAAACTAAGAATATATCAAACTCATTTAGACTTACAATTTTTTTACCACAAAATGTTAATCATCACTTTGAGACCTTTCTAGCTATATATCCATAGAAGTCCTATGTTTGGATCTAAATCATACCCCTGGCATGCATTTGAAGTTGTAGACTATCACAATGAACGATCCCTTAAAACATTTAAATATATTTCATTTTACTATATAGTTCATAGCTATATAAATAAAACACATTCCATTTATGGGGACCACTTAATTTTATTCCTAGAAATCTTTATATGCATGCTCAAACCCATCAGAGAAAAAATATTAATTTTCAACTTTGGATACTTAAACTTTCCTTTCCCTCCTAATAGCTCATTTGGTTAAAAAATTTCAACTACACCTAGGTGTCACATGAAAACAACTAGTTAGATTTTGCAACTAATCAAATTGGTGACTAGATCACCACCTCATCATGCCATGTCACGACCTCTTCCACATGTCACAATTGCATGACTTTGCAACCCCCATGTTGAGACCCACTTGGAACTCAAAAATGTTACACTCAATAATAGTTTATACCCTTGTAACCATCTGATAGTTTGACCACTATCCACTGAGATGTTATGACTAATCAAGTTAGTAGTTAGTTGTAACTTTGTAGTATTTATCACTAACCATTTTCTAACTCAAACGAAGTCCCAATCCACCACCTCCATCTATTTGCTGACTCTAAAAATAGATAATTTCTTGATGAGCCTAAGAGTAACTTCATTACCCTCTTTGTTAACCTTGCATTTTGCCTTACGAAATTATGGTTTTTTAGGAATTCATGCCATGTGGCACCTTTCTTTTTTCCTTTTGGATTCAATGTCATCACTCTATCTACTGCATGGATCATCAAAGCTTACATCTCCCATTCACAATCTTGGTCATGGGCCCTACAAATGTGCAAGTCTTGCATATATAATTAAGCACATAAGATACTATTTCATTATGTACTGGTGTATAAATATAGCTTAAAAAAATATCATGGGATAAATAACTCCCACAATACATTACCCACAATGCACATCCACCATGCACTCACCTTTATGGTGTTTATAAATCATTGTTTAACTTGCAGATTTCTAAGCATCACACTATTTTCTGAAAATATCATATTTCATAATATTTATCTTTCCATGGAAAATTGATGCCACTTATTATTTCAAAAACTTCATTACATGGTCCCTTTTTCTTGGAGGAGACTAGACATCAAACTACCCAAATAACTTCTCAAATAACCAGTGCATACACCCAATCAAACAAAATAATGTTTAACATTAAATGGAGTCAATGGAACTCTTTTATTTGAAATTCAATGCCTTGATAGTCTACATGAAATAAAAAAAAATAGGCCTTGTGGATCTACATTAAACCCTTGGCCATGGAAATAAATCCTCTCTTTTACTAGTCACTCATATAAAAATTAACACAATAATTCATCCACAAATGAGTTTACAAAAGAGTCTTACATTAAGGTGGCTATTAGAAATTTGATCAGTGCTCCCCTTGAGATTTTTTAAAAGGGCTTAACAACCTCCTATGTACTATAAGTTGAGTGTTTTTATTAGGAATTAAAAGATTAGTCTTTTGATGAAATGGAAACCCCACTCTAACAAGTGGTATCAGAGCTTGGTCATGGGTTTGAATCCTAAGACCATCAGGTAATGCTGAGGGGGAGTTTGCTAGAAAATTGTTCAATCCTTTCCTTGGGATTCATGAAAATCCCTTTAGTATCTCTTGTGCACTATAATGAAACAAAAAACCCACTCTAACAGTGAGAACTAAAACATTAAGTTGGGGCTTCGTTGATATACTCATAGGAAGATGAAAAATTAATTTGTTTTCTTTTGTTTTCCTAATAGAATGTGAAAAATATTCAAGAATGACATCCCTTAATACTATTTCCAATCGTGACAAAGGTAATGCACATAGCACCTCAAAAAAAAAATTCCACTTTAATCATAATCATAATAGTGTATAACTTCCTCGGCTATGTAGATATTCCATTGAAAGATAGCATCCAAATCATTAATTGACACTCCTCCATTCACATGAATCAGTCAACATAGATAAGAATTTGAAATAAAATTATTGTAGTGAGAACATACAAAACTGTGAGACAAAAGTCTTGTCCTCCTTCTTTGAGTGTTTTCCTCAATCTAATTTTGAATATGTCAGTGAACATAATGGTAATCATATAATTCCTATCACTTTTGACCATGAACATGGGCATCCCTTGCTTTTTCATATTTTTTGTCAAATGGCTAAGTGGATATCAAGGAAAAGACTAGGCTACAGTGGTATGTGTGGAGGAGAATAACTAAAACAATATTTTTATCTTTTAACCTTTTCCTTTGGAAGCCATTTGGAAAGATTTCAATAATGAATGTTCTTCATTTTGGAAAAGATTGAGCCTCAGATTCTTTTCCATTTTATCCTTCTAATGTGTGACCAACTTTTGTAAGGGATGTTTCCCTCTAAAATAAATGTCACCTCTACATTTTTCACATTTGGCATTCACCATAGTGATCACCTAACTTAATTGAACTATCTATATTTAAAGACCCATCCCTCCATGGAGAAAGAAAAACCATGCCCTGCAAGTAAATGGTGATGCCTACCCTCTACTAGGCACACATATTCTAAGTAAACACAATATATCTCGACAATCCACTTATTTGACATAGTGCACAAACTGATTCATGATATCCTTGTTCAAATTTGGATTCAAATTTGACTACTTGTTGAGTATTTAAAACTCATTTTCCACCTTCTATGAAAATATATTATTTATTTTTATAGGTTTTTGCTAAATTCATTTACATTGACCTATTCACTATCATGTACATAGTAGGTTGGCAAGAAATGGCTTCAATTTGAATTCCAACTATTAAACTTCCATGGCCTTTCAAAATCAATTATATTAGGGCCTATTTTCTACTGGGAATACAAGCAGAATAGGCATATGTAAATTCTTAAAATTTTGAATTCTTCATTTGGATGCACCAAATCAAAATTGGAATACGAAATAAAATAGGAATACGTATTCCAAATTGGGCCCAAAAATGAGGTTTTGCAATTCCACCAAAATAGGTGGAATTGGAATATGTATTCCTATTCCAATTTTATTTATTTTAGAAAACATAAATTTTTTTGTTCTGTGAATTCCCCATCAAATTCTAGCTAAACCAAACAAATAATAGGAATATGTACTTCCATTTTCTATTTTAGAATAAGTATTCTAGAATAGCTATTCTAATTCTTGTAGCCAAATGGGCTCTTAATGTATATACATTATAAATATACTCTTTAGGGACATTTAGAGTTAGTTTTCCATTTTTCCACTCAATCCCTAGGTGATACTATTATACTCAACTAGGGGTTTGAGGAGATTACAAAGGTTTAAAATAGTAATGAATGGATTTTTTTTTGTCAATCAAAAGTATGAGTGTGTATAGACATAAATTAAGGAAATTAGACCAAGAATTTGTTTGAATTTGAGGCTATTTGGTTGCCATTTTATTAGTTACAAACATAAATTATTGCAAACAATTGAAACCCTAATAAGTAGGCATATTTCTATATAGGTGATGTATGGACACTTTAAGGCTCCAAGACCTAGAAGATCTTTAAGCACTCTATATATAAAGGGTATCTCAAACATATGCTTGTTTGGGACCTTTTAAATAGATTTAAGAGTTATTTCTAGAAAACCCTAATAGGATTCTTAATTAGGGGCTTAAGGGCTACTATCCTTATTAAGATGATTTGATGAGAATGATAGAAGAATAGTGGATTCTATAAGAAATACCACATATAATCCTATCAAATTTAACAAAGGAGAAGCCTTACATATTATCATGGCCATGGGAAGAACCTTGGCAAGTAGAGAGAGAAGTTGTTTACCCCAATAGTGAAATTTTATTTGCATGAAGTTATTAGGGAGATCATATAAGGGAGAGGGGAATGATAGTGCACATTCTCCTAGTAAGTGGTTAGAGAGTGCACCCTAAGAAAGAAAAGATACAACTTTGAAGAGTCCTAAAAGAGAATATGAAAAGAGTCTAGAGGAACCTCTCTATAAAATTTATATAAAAAATGTAAGTGGTTTGGGTTAAGATATTGTATATATCACAGTCTATGGGAGAAATTAACATGGTAACAGATGAAGAGCTAGCTAGAGAAGTGCTTAAGGAGAGGGATAAGAATAGACTCCTATAGGCTATGAAGAATAAAAATGATGAATTTTTAGAGGAAATTAATAAAGTGAATGAGAAATTTGAAGATGGTGAAGACAAGGTAAAGGAATTCAACCGAGAGGATATAATCCCTAAGCCTAATCCTTCCTTACATCCATAAAAGCCTTGAGTTGCAAATTTGTTGAGAAAATACCATTGTTTAATGGTAAGATGGATTCAAAGGTAGTTATGGAACAGATAGAGGAAATTGAATATTATTTTGTGTGCGAGGGAATTATAGAGGATGCAAAATTGAAAAAAAAAAATCAAGATTGAGGGGACTACCCTAAACATGGTAGGAGTTTCTCCAAGAAGAGAGGGAAAGAAAAGGGAAGAAGCCAATAGCTAATTGAAAAGCTATGGTTGGTAAAATAAGAGAGAACTATCTACCTAAAGACTATGTGATGTAATTACACAAGAAAATCCAAATCTTAAAATAAAAAGACATGGATGTTTCCTCCTATACTAAACAATTCCAAAAAATATGGCTAAGATCTAAGGTTAAAGAAGAGGAGAGTACTAAGGTTGAAGATAGATAGGATGAATAAGATGGAGCATCTAGGAGGAGATTATCCCTTAGAACCCTACTACTATCCACAAATGATTTCACTTGGCTCTTAAGTTGTAGGAGAATAATAATAAGAAGCAAGATACTAGCTCAAGAGGCACTCATGGAGGTGGATATGGTTGTAGGAGTAATGAACACAAGAATCAATAAGATTCCAAAATCACTAAATAAAGTAGTGATACAAGTACTAGAGATAAGTAGAATAGAGGAAGAGGTTTCAATATTGTGGAAGAGGTAGATTTAGAAGCTTTAGAAGGAGCTCACATTTTGATAATAGGGTAAAAGCACAAACTTGTGTCACCTTTTATAAAGAAACATGATATCAAAATGTGACAGTTCAACACCAATGACAAAAACATGGTATGTGTTTAAAATATGAAAATGATGTAAATTGATTAAATGTGTAGAATTGGATAATTTTATGCCTACAATTTTTATAATTTTTTTGAGTAAGAATCTGTTCATTTTATTTTGTTTTGAAGTCCCTTTTTTAACTATAAAAAATATAGGGTGTAGTTCCCGTCAAACAAGTATATGCAAATCAGCCTTTTCTGTTCTAATTTGAAAATATCTTATAAGATGACATATATAGCTAGTGAACCAAAAATAAATAATTATTTTTTATGCATATTTTCTTTGTTATAAGTACTAAGTTCAACCTTATTAGAATCCAACATTTTTTTCCTCTCGTCAAAACTTCCCTATCAAATATATACCTTCTTGAAAAAAAATTACATATTCATGAAGAGGATTCTCTCCTCTGGAGATAAATATAATTTTTTAATTTTTTGATATGATTTACTATTTTTTCCCTTTTTTGAGGGAGCATCTTCTAAAATGTTGAAATATCGACTTATAATATTTTGAGATTATAACATATTATAACTAATCAAAACACTCAAAAATTTATATAATGATGATATTGAATTTGAGATCTATAAAAGGGTATTTTTAGTTTTTGAAAAAAAATGCATTTTGATAGAGAAATGAGATTTGACCAAAATAGATTTTGGTATCATAAATGGTGACATAGATCTGTGGTTTTACCCAACATGAAATGTTATAACTATGGTCACTTAAGTCATTCTACTTATACATGTCATGACAAGGATTCATCATTACAAGGTGACAAAAAGGTTGCCAAGTACAAGAAGAGATAAATACTAGTAAATCTCTTCAAGTCAACCTTGTTTCAGAGAGTGGAGAGAACCTTGCGTTTAGGAGGGTGTTGATTAGAAAACCAAGCAAGGGGGAACCTAAGAAGAGAAGAGTATTGTTTAAAATAAAATGAAAAATACATGTAAAAAGTGTGTATGGTAATCATATTTGTGGGATCCACTAACAAGATCATCTAAGAGCAAGTAGTTCAAAAGTTAAAATTGGTCAAGATACCTCATGTCCATCCATATAGACTTACTTGGTTAACAAAGGGGAAAATGTGCTAGTGAATAAGCATTAAGTATGGGTTGAATTTCCTATTGTTGAGTATCAAGATAAGATATTTTGTGATGGAGTGTCTATGGATGCTTCTCATCTATTATCGGTAAGACCATGGAAAAACCATATAGATGTAGTCCACAAAAGAAAGAGTAATTTGATACGCCTTCAAGAAATATAGAGTCACATACAAGACATGATCCATACTTGATGAAAAGCATGACAAAATAATTGAACCTAATGTATTTTCAATGACTAGAAAAGAGTTTCTTAATGACATCAAGAATGGTCAAGGAATGGGGTTTGATATTATGGTTAAAACTAAGGAGGATGGAGTTGGAAATATAAGAGGAGTAAGTGAGAGGGGAGAGGTGAATCAACTACCATAAATAATTCCAAAGCCCTTAGATGTCAATACAAACTTCCCTTAAACTCAAATCTTGGCTAGAAATTGTAACGTGGTTAACAAAGAAATATGATGTATTAATGTGCATTAATGTTTGCTAACTTAGTTGTAAAAATATTTTTAAAAAAGTTTGAAAATAATATTAAAAAATGAGACACCAAGATTTAACGTTGAAACCCAATTTGGGAAAACTGCCAATGCAACTAGTTACAACTTTTCACTCTTCTACAATGAGCCCTACTAGGAACAAACCCTATTAAAGGTTAGAAAAAATTTTGTTAGGTGTGACCATATTTAAGGATTTAAGAACTACTACATCTAGGCCCAAATTGTGATGGTAGGCTATTGCAATTGTAGCAAACACCTATTTCCCAACTGACATAAAGAGGAATTGGCTACCATCGAATGGGTGCCAAATTGTGACTCAAAATTACAACATACACAACTTCCATAAATTGGGACAAATCACTAGAAAATATTTCATTTTCATCCTAATTGCAACAGAAAGATGTCAAAGACACCATCACAATTGCAATGTATTTGCGACAAAAATGCTACGGGACCTATGGCAAGCCATTAGAAACATCCATCTCAATAGTTATAGGCATGTGGTAGGAATTTTGTGGGACTGATGCCTAGCTATTGAAAGTGGCCATCTCAATTGTGATGATGTGTTGTATTAAAAAAATAAAAAATTGCAAACATTAATATCTATGATACTCTCATAGCTCACAATAGATTCACACTATTAGTTTCCAGACAATCATAGGTGAATATTGATCTTCACTTGGTTTCAAGAATAGTTTAATATTCTCTACTAATCAAGGCCAACCATGTGGAGGTGGAAGCTCATTTGGCCCCACCCCTCTTCCCTAACATCTAAATTCCTTATTAATACCTAAAATATTTAAGAAAGGATCAATATTTAAAGTACACAAAAAGGTTCCAAACTTACAAAATTGACATCATTTTCCATCTTCTAGTGCATGTCATTTTTCCACCCTGAATCAAGTATATACATGCAGTTGAGCTCAAATGCATGGATAGTAGGCAAAGCTAGTAAAACAAAACATGATTACATCTATTTGATAGGTCTACAAAGTTTTGAACCATCATGAACAATTTTGGTGATGCTCTATAACTTAAAATACCTAATTAAAGATCTCTAATAAAAATGCAAACTTATTATGTTTTTCAACTCCACCTGATATTGTATGCATATAAATTGACATTGCATATTGAACTATGATTTCCTTTTGTATTGCCTAAAACCAAGAGATTCTCTCCATTAGTTGACATACAATCATAGGTTAATATTGAGCTTCACTTGGGTTGGAAAATAGTTTAATATTATCTACTAATTAGGGCAAACCACAAGAAGGTGGAAGCTCATTTGCCTCACTCCCCCACTCACCACCCCCCACCCCCCCACCACAACATCTAAATTCACTATTAAAATCTAAAATATTTAAGAAAGGGTCAATCTTTAAAGTACCTAGGATGTACTCATTGCCTTTTTCTACTCTCAGAGAAAGTCCATCTTCATTGCTTATGCGAAATTCATCACATGAGTACATCTAGGAATGTCCTCATCACCTCCTAGATAAAATGAATCATTATTATAGAATGCCCCTTAAGAAATAAAAGTTCAAGTGAAATAAACACGTGTAAAATGAGAGAGAAAAAGAGGAATCTACTTACCAATAGGTGTTTCCATTGCATCTATGGCCATGCTACTTGTTAAGTGATTTTTATTATTTTTATGTTATGCCAAGATCTCTCTACCTATATACATACATTCATACACACACACACACACACAAACACATATACATATACATATGTATACATACATACATACATACATTTAGAGAGATCACAAGCATAGGACAAAATGATGCAAAAAATAGAAAGGCACAACAATGAAATGCATCAATCACAAGGGCATGACAACAAAATCCTAGATCTACATTGATCTTTGAAATCCACAAGATCTATATATATACATTCATACATACATAGAGACACACGTGTGTGTGCCTGTATGTATATATACACATATAGATACACACACATATATGTATGTATGTATACATACATACATACATCTGAGTATGCAATTTTATCTCCTTGGAAAACTCTAGTTGATCTTGCTAGTTAGGAACAACTGATTGTTTATTTTACTATACCTAATCTAATGATAGTTCTACAACAATTTTTAATCAACCCAACTAATTAGTAACTAGACCAAATTAATAGTAAAAATAGATACTTGGGATCCCCATAGTGAGACCATGCCAATACATGAATTCTTACATCCTTGGCTACCATTGTTGGACCAATCTATGGAGCATTCATATCCAACCATTCATTATAAATTAGGGAATTCACTTCATGCCTGGCATGCCAATGATGCATGCAAGTTTCAAATGCTAGTAGAAAATCATATAATCCTTCATCACACAAGGTCTTTCTCTTGGTGTTCCCATTCATTAAATTAAGCACCCAAGTGTGGTGTCATATACATACATACATACATACATATACATATACATATACATATAAATAAAATAATAGTAATATATGCATTGCATCTTCATTTTATTTTCCATTTCTTATAAGAGTATTTCAAGGTTGGGAACCACTTCATCATCCATTGCATGGTTTAGAAGTAATGTCATTGTGGTAGAGGCTTACGCAAGGGAATGAACCTCATAAGTTAACATGTAATATCTTAAAATAGTTAAGTGCTACCTAAAAACATCCAAGGCATTGACACACTAGAGGTATACTTTACCTATTAGGCTACCAACATACACGTATCAATGGGATCATGACCCTTGAACTACTCACTCTATTAAAGATGTAGTTCTGGTTTCTAATTTTTTTGATGTAGTTGCATTTCTATAACCACTAGTGAGGTTTAATCACCTAATACAACTCTTCACCATCATACACCCTCTCAAGTGAATTAGGCAATCTTCTATAATTATAATACTATAATACTTGTTAGGATTAAACCACTGACAAAAATAATATTAACATGCAAATATAACCAATAATAGAAAATAATAGAACACACAAAAAAGAACACAAGGCACCAAGATTTAATGTGGTTCACCCAATTCCTAAGCTACATTCACCAAATAGAAAGTATGATCTTATTACAATCTAGTGATTACAACCTGATTACAATTCGTTATCCCTTATAGCTCAATACTAACACAAGAACCAATTTTGCATCACAACATAATATAATGATGAAAAATACCTAACCCTAAGTCCTTTTATACAAGTATTTTATGCCATTTTAAGATTACAACATGTTGGCCATATGTCGGCCACAACGTCAGTCACACATTGGCCACGATTCAATTTTTTTTGGGGGGTTCTACCCCAAACCCTAAAGAATTTATGAAGTATGTACAGTACTTTCCTAATCAGTCACTACAATCTAACAATCTCCCACTTGGGGACTGATCAGACTCCACACTAAACAAAAATCTCCTACTTGGAGACTGATCTTGTAGCAATATCGCTACCACATGGGGCTCCCACTGGATCAAACCACCCTAGACTCTACTATTCTGTTATTCATGTTCAGTCTAGAAGACCAACCAAAGCTATAGAGGAAGTTACCTTCTCCCTTGTTATGACCTTTGTCAACATATCTACTATATTTTCATTTGTATGTATCTATTCCAACTTTAACTATCCATCCTCAAAAATTGACTGAATGAAATGGTACCGCAACTGTATGTGTTTGGTCTTTGAGTGCAGAGTGGAATTTTTGGCAAGATGAATGGCACTCTGACTATCTATGAACAAATAATTATGCTACTGAGGATGTCCCAATTCTTTCAAGAAGAACAACCATATCATCTCCTTGGCTACCTCTATAGCAGTAACATACTCTGCCTCTGTAGTGGATAAAGCATTAATATTTAGTAACCTAGAAACCCAGCTCATGGCTGCCCCACCAAGAGTAAAGATGTCATGCCCCTGACAGTTCTACATCTGTTACCTCAGACTCTAAGATTAGTTTAATTTACTGGATGGTTTGGTACTTCTTTTGAAACATTGATTTTGCAAAAACTATTTTGTTTCCGGCATCATTATGTTGTTTTATTTATGAACTATGAGAAGTCAGATGTTTCTAAGATTTGATTCTCAGAATTTATGTTGACATTTCAAATTCAAAAATCTTGCAGTAAAGAAATAGTTCTTAGATAAGGCAATTCAATTTTGTTTTAAATTTCATTTGGATCGGTTTCAGTTTAATTACTTTTGGTCTTTTTCAGACTTATGATTAATGCGGCATTAAATTTTAACTGTCTCTAGAATCTTTTATTGGCCAATTTTCTTTTGGTGTATATATATATATATATATATATATATAACATTATATAAATGTATATATATACATATATAAGTGCATAAAGTATTAAATAATTATATATATATATATATATATAAGTTTATATTTATATATATATATATATATATATATATATATACACATATATGTAATTGTTGGTATATTTGTGTGCTTGTGTTTATATTTATACAAGTTATAATTATATGTATATGTATATACATATTGATATGCTATAATCTTAATATAAATTAGGATTAATATTGATATTAATATGAATATTAATATTATCATTAATATAAATATTAATTTTGACATTAATACCTAATACTATGTTAAGCTAAGTTAATACCTAAGCTAACCTAGTGCATTCGACTAAGACCTAACCTAAGTTTTTACTAGCATGACTGCTAGCCTAACTTAAATCTAACCTTGTTTTGGGCTTGGCTTATGGCAGAAATGTTATGGGAAATTATGGTGGGTAGTTTCATCAATTTTTGAATTGGTACAGCACTCGCCATGTGTTGGAAAACTGAGAGAATAAGTTGTTAGAGATAAGCTTGCAGTAATGAGCATTGATTTCCATGGTTAGTTAGTCATTTTGGCTTGGAGTTAGTTGGATTTTGAGTTTAGTCTACCATTGATGAACTCTAGTGGGGGTTTTATGGAAACTCTGTTGAACAAGTTTCTTTGTTCTTATTTTTGGGATTTTGGTGACCATGAGGATGATGTTTGATTCTCACTCCAGCTTTATAAGTCCTCACATATTCGTATTCCTCATTCTTCTATCTTATTGTGGTTGCATTTTCTCTATCTCAGTGTTTGACAGGGTTTCATTGTTATCTCTGTACCAAGGCATAGAGAGTTGGAGGCTTGGGATGTGAGTTGGTAGTTGAGGGCTCTCCAGGAAATTTCTCCTTGATTATCATTCCACATTTGCATAGGCAGGGGGCTTTTCTTTAACTCAATCCTTTTTCTTTTGTAATGTTTCATTTTTAAATATTGAATATCGAATACGCAGTGGCTTTGTGGAAGAATTGACACCCAACTCTGTGAGTATGCCAAATTTGGTGTGTTCATCACCAAAATCAGTATAAACCTAGAATCGGGTGTGAAAATTTATATATATTGTTCTTTGTGTTGCAATGAATTTATAATGTATATATGGGTTATAAAAAAACTAAATACTATGCTGAATAGATTAAGGAAAAAGGGTTTGATGTTTCTCACAAAACATAAATGTGGGTTTTGGTCTATCCAAAACAGTCATTTTCTTTATGGTGTCGATTGCTTTATTTAAAGAGTCTTGTAGAACAGAGGATGTTTGCTGAGTTGAATAGTGGACATTAAACGAATTACATTGTGATAATGGCAGCTGTTAACTTTCTATTAGTCTTAAAACATTGATTTCAAATAAGAATATCTTGTAGGTTGTAGGAGATTTGGGAACTTTTAGATTCAACTATTTTTATGGCTACAGTTATTGTATTCAATGGGAGATCTACATTTCATTTTAGGTACAAGGATATTTTAATATTGCCATGTATATATATTACTATGTATATATATGTATAAAAATATATGTATCAGTATGTATGTATTTCCTTATGAATAGATTGTTATAATTAAAATATATGTTTACATTCATCAGGTTAATGTGGCTACTTGTTTCTAGAAATGGGAATTTCTTGATTCTGGTATTCAAATTTTAGTAAAATTCTTTCCTTGCTAAACAATTTAAACTGTAAGAATATAGTAAATGTGTTTATTAATAATTTGATTACTTATGAAAAATTAAAATAAACAAAGTTGTATTTGATACTTTTAAAAATGGATTGATTTTGGAAAATTACAATTATGGTTTTGTTTGGTAATCTGATTAGTGATTACATTGGGAAAATTGGAAGTTTGGCGATAACTGATATTTTCTGGTTGCCAATTCTATTGTTAAATTGTTGCAATAGAAATAATTTATTAGTTGAAATTCAGTAAATAAAACTTCAAATTTTCTTTTGTTATGTATAACTAAAATTACGTGTGTATTAGATTATGCAAGTGTGATCCTTTAGATTGGGTGGTTTTCATAAAGTGAGTAACTTGTGGTGATAGAATTATTTTGCCCGATGCCCTTCGACACTAGACTAGATCCTTACGGTAAAGTTTATGAAAGTTATTTAATCAAGTGGTAATATCTAAAACTCATGGGTATGGTTACATATAACAAGATAAGAACTTTATGTATTCACCTGACATATAGAATCCTACGAATGGATGAACATAGATTCTTATGTTGACACCCATGAAACTACTAGATCATTACCTTGGCATATTCTATGCGAGTTTATTTATGTGTATCTATTTGTAAGAAATTATATACTTTCTATAAAACTGTTTGTGAAAAGAAAAATAGAACTTTCTGATAATCCTTTATTTGGATACGTGTATTTCATGCTATTATATTATCTAACATGTAGGTTTACTGAAGAACTCATCAGCTTATTTAGTGTTACTAAGCCCTGTTTGTGTTTTTTGATTGTGTTGCTTATTTTGATTTTAGGTCCGATATAGGATTTGTTTATGGACTTGGAAGTAGGAAATTCTTCCTAATCATTGAAGGCTGATTGTAGTTTGATTAATGGTTACAAAAAACTTAGAATTTGAATTATGATTAGTGTCAACCTAAAAGTTTTGTAATATTGATTGAAATTAAAATGAGGGTATATTTTATATACTCAGATGTAATGATCAGTAATGATTTAATGTTGTAGTTCATTTTAGTATCAGGTTGTCAAAGCTATTTTGTAATGGTAATATGATATAAAGTTTTAAAAAAATTGTATGGGTTCTATCTTTGTATCTTTGTATGGTATTATTATTTAGTGTCTTTTCTTTTGGTTATGGTTGGGGTGTTACATTTGGTATTAGAGCCCAATTTAAACACTCGAGACTTGATGTTTTGAAATAGGGTTTCATTATGCTTCCTAGGAAGATTTTAATTATTTCTTTTTTTTTATAGGAATTTTAGTATGCCTCCTATTGCACGAGGAACATGAGGATGAGGTATCCCTAATGCTGAAGCTGATGTAAGTAGAGGCAGAGGAGGTCATAGAGGTCGCAGTCATGGCCGAGGTAGAGGTCAGGCTCCTCAAGAGATGCTTGATGATGAAATTCCTCATGTTGAAGAGCAAGGGGGATTTCAAGCTGAAATTCTTCAGCAAATTATTGAATGATTGGATGGGATTGAAGCTAGGAATAATATTCCTGGTGGGGGAGAAAATGCTCAAAATTTGCAGATTCTGAATGCCAATCAGGTTATAGTAGAAAATCCTGCTATCAGAACTCAATTTAAAGACCTATCTAAGCTTAAATGTCCATATTTTAATGGAATAGAATCTAGTAATGAAGCAGAAGCTTGGCTTATAAACATCGAAAGATGTTTTATTCTACATGATTATCATACTAATGTGAAAGTTCACTGGACTACAATGCAGTTAAGGTCTTTTGCATTTATATGGTGGAAAATGGAATTAGAACACCTTGGAATTCATATTTCTCAAGTCACTTGGGAATTTTTCTTAGAGAGATTTCGGGAAAGGTTCATCTTTGAGTATTGGTAGCAATCTAGGTCTGAGGAATTCTTTAAAATTGCACAAAGTAATTCTTCAGTGGAAATGTATGAAAGATAGTTCTTTCAGGTAAAGAAGTATTCTAGTTGGAATGAAGGTGATAGACCTTTGGTGCAACATTTTATCAGAGGATTAAATCCTAGGATTGGTGAGGAAGTGAGAACTTTCAAACCAAAAACTATTAAAGAAGCTACTAATTAGGCTAAACTTACTAAAATGAAATTTGGTTATTCTATCAAAAGCACTACTAAACCACCAGTTCCTAATAGTAATGAGAGTCAAAAACCTTTCAAGGATGATTCTAAGGCAACACCTAGTAGCTTTGTTAGTAAATCTAAGAAGAGGAAATTTACTAAATTTGCCAAATCAAACAAGAGTTTTAAGGTCCCTGATTTACCTAAATCTTTTAAGCTTGCTGAAAGTGTGAAGTAGAGTTTTGCATTGCCACAAGCAACTTCTTCATACGATAAGAGCACCAAAAGAGGAGCAGAATGTTGGCATTGTGGGAAATTGGGTCATTTACAATGGAATTGTCCTCTTCGAGGCAATAATCAGGGTAGGTCTAAAGCATCAATTTGTAAAGCTACTATTGATGATTCAGGAAGGAACCACTGTATATTTGCTACTATGGACCATAATCAGCTAGAACATCAGAACATGGTGATTGAGACCAAAGGTAATTTTCAAGGTATGAAAATTTCCATTTTATTTGACTCAGGTGCCACTGATTCTTTCATTTCTACCAATTTGGTTAATCTTTGTGATATTCTTGTGAGAAAGGCTAAGTTGGTATGGAAAGTTGAGTTAGCTTCTAGGTCTAAGGTAGAAGTTGGATTGTTTGTTGTAGGTTGTGAAATACAACTTAAGGCTTTTACCACTATAGTTAACCTCAGAGTTATTCCCTTAGGAACCTACAACATTGTTTTAGGAATGGACTGGTTGGACAACATCAGGCTATTATTGATTGTTATAAAAGGGTTATTAGATGCATTGACGATAATGGAGAAAAAAAATTCATAATAGGGGTTAAGAGGCCTATCTCTATTAGGTCTTTATCTGCCAAACAACTCCTTAGGTGTATGTGGAAAGGCTACAAACTATTTTCTGTTTCGGTTAATGATTTTTCTGAACCTATGGCAAATCAAACCAATTTAGACCATCCTTTGCTAAAGGAATTTTATGATTTTTTTGTAATGGAGATTCCAAGTATTCCTCCCAAGAGAGAAATAGACTTTAGGATTGATCTTATTCCAGGAACTGAACCAATCTCTAAAAATCCTTACCGCATGACAGCATAAGAATTGGTGGAACTTAAGGTTCAACTTGAAGAACTTCTTGAGAATGGACTGATTAGACCTAGTGTCTCTCCTTGGGGTGCACTTGTTATCTTCGTTAAGAAGAAAGATGGATCACTTAGATTGTGTATTGAATATAGATAGTTAAATAAGGTTACTATCAAGAATAGGTATTCATTTCCTAGAATTGATGATTTATTTGATCAAGTGAAGGGTGCTAATGCATTTTCTAAAATTGATCTTAAATCTGGTTACCATCAGCTAAGAATTCAAGAAGCTAATATCCATAAAATAACATTTTTTACTAGGTATGGGCATTAAAAATTCACTATTGTACTTTTTGGTTTAACAAATGCGCCATCAATTTTTATGAGTTTGATGTAGGGAGTTTTTAGAACTTTCCTAGATAGATTTGTAGTTGTCTTTCTCGATGATATTCTAGTTTTTTCTAACTCCTTGGAGGAGCATGAACAACATCTAAAACAAGTTTTTGAATGTCTCCAAAGGAAAAACTGTATGCTAATCCTAAAAAGTGTGAATTTTTTTTTAAAAATATAAGTTATCTTGGACACATTATAACAAGTGATGGAATAGCTGTTGATTTAGCTAAAATTAGAGCAATTGTAGAGTGGTTTGCACCTAAAAATGTGTTTGAAGTAAGAAGTTTTATGGGTTTACCTAGTTATTATAGAAGATTTGTCACTAATTACTCGAAAATAGCTCATCCTATTACCTCTCTTCAGAAAAAAGGTAAGAGGTTTATTTGGTCAAAAAAATGTGAAGAATCTTTTCAACATCTTAAAGAATGTTTGACTAGTGCACCTGTGTTAGTTGTGCCTAATTCTAGTAAAGAATTTGTGGTTTGCACAGATGCTTCTTTAGATGGGCTAGGAGCAGTTTTAATGTAGGAAGGTAGGGTTATTGCTTATGAGTTTACGAAACTCAAGGATCATGAGATTAATTATCCTACTCACGATTTAGGACTGGTAGCAGTAATGCATGCATTGACTAAATGGTGAAATTTTCTCCTTGGAAAAAATTTTGATTTACATACTGATAACAAAAGTCTTCAATATATATTTACACAACCCACTCTGAATGCATGACAATGCAGATGGATGGAATTTTTGTGTGAATATAATTTTGAAGTAAAATATTTGTAGGGTAAAGAGAATAAGGTGGTTGATGCACTTAGCAGACGACGTCATGAACTCTCTTCTTTAACTCTCATAGTTGATTTCAAGGAAAGAATAATGCAAAATTTGATTATTGATCCTTGGTTTTTAGATGTCAAATCTATAGTTAAAAGTGGTAGCACTTTGGAAGGTAGGTACGAAGGATACTCTATCAACTCTAATGGATTATTAATCTTCAGAGATAGAATCTACATTCCTATAGTTGGAGAGTTATGAAATTTGGTTACATTTGAAGCTCATAAAGTGCCCTATTTAGCACATCTTTGTGTTAAGAAAATGAATGCTGATCTTAAATAGCATTATTATTGGCCAGGTATGAAGAGAGATATTGCAGATTTTTTGGTTGGATGTCGAGAATGTCAAAGGGTGAAAGATGAACATCAGCATCCTGCTAGTTTACTTCAGTCACATAGTGCACCTGAATGGAAATGGGATACCATCTCCATTGATTTCATAGTGGGATTACCATTATCAGCTAGATGACATGATTCAATGATGTTTTTTGTTGATAGGCTAACCAAAGTTGCACATTTTATACCTATAAGATCTTCTTATAATGTTGCTTTTGTAGCGCAAATTTTTATGGAATAGGTTGTAAGACTGCATGGGATTTCAAAAAAGATCATATCTAATAGGGACCCAATTTTCACATCTTCACTTTGGAGGTCTATCCAACATGAACTTGGTACTCAACTAAATTTTAGTTCTACATATCATCTTGAGATTGACGGACAAAATGAGCATGTGAATCAGATTCTTGAAGACATGCTCAGGATGTATGTCATCGATAGACAGAATAAATGGGAAGAATTCTTGTACTTATTTGAGTTTGCTTATAATAATGGTTATCACAGCTCTATAGGTATGTCTCCTTTTCAATATTTATATGGAAGACCTTGTAGAACACCTTTGAGTTGGGATAATCTAGAAGATAGAACTCTCCTAGGGCTTGACGTGCTCCAAGATCTAGAACAACAAGTGAGATGAATTAGGGAACATCTTACTACAGCACAGGATAGACAAAAAAAGTATGCAGATTTGCATAGGATTAAGCATCAGTTTGTGGTTGGGGACAAAGTATTTCTGAGGGTTAGACCTCGAAAAAGTCCTATTAGATATGGTAAAGGTTACAAATTGTCTCCACATTTTGTGGGACCATTTGGAATCTTGGAAAGAGTTGGTCCAGTTGCCTACAAACTTGCTTTGCCTCCCAGTCTATCTCGAATCCATGATGTTTTTCATGTGTCCGTATTAAGGAAATACATACCTGATATCACTCATATTCTTAATTGGAATGCATTTCAAGTAGAGGGTGGCCAATTGATGATGAAACCAATGCAAATCATCCAATGAAGAGAGCTAAATCTCAAAGGTCGCCTGGTGAAGGAGGTAAAGGTATTATGGGATCATAATGATGATACCTCTGCAACTTAGGAAGATGCAGGGACAATGAAAGCTTCTCATCCTCATTTGTTTTCAGGCTTCCAGGAGTAAGTGTAAGCTAGTGGGAAAGGGTGTCATGCCCCTAACATTTCTACATCTATTACCTTAGACTCTGAGATTAGTTTAATTTACTGGATGGTTTGGTACTTGTTTAGAAACATTGATATTGTAGAAATTATTTCATTTTCAGCATCATTATGTTGTTTTATTTATGCACTATGAGAAGTCAGATGTTTCTAAGATCTAATTTTCAGAATTTATGTTGACATTTCAGATTTAGAAATCCTATAGTAAAGAAATGGTTCTCAAATAAGGCAATTCAGTTTTGTTTTAAATTTCATTTCAATCGGTTTCAGTTTCATTACTTTTGGTCTTTTTTAGACTTATGATTAATGTGGCATTAAATTTTAACTATCCCTAGAATCTTTTATTTGCCAAATTTCTTTTGGTATATATATATATATAGATATAATTTTATATAAATCTAGATATATATATATATATATATATATATATATATATATATTAGTTTATATATATATATATATATATACATACGTATATGTAATTGTTGGTATATTTGTGTGCTTGTGTTTATATTTATACAAGTTATAATTATATGTATATGTATATACATATTGATATGTTGTAATCTTAATATAAATTAGGATTAATATTGATATTAATATTATTATTAATATTATCATTAATATAAATATTAATGTTAACATTAATACCTAATACTATGTTAAGCTAAGTTAGTACCTAAGCTAACCTAATGCATTCGACTAAGATGTAACCTAAGCTTTCACTGGCATGACCACTAGCCTAACTTAAATCTAGCCTTGTTTTGGGCTTGGCTTATGGCGGAAATGTTATGGGAAATTATGGTGGGTAGTTTCATCAATTTTTGAATTGGTACTACACTCACCATGTGTTGGAAAACTGAGAGAATAAGTTGTTAGAGATCAGCTCGCAGTAATGAGCATTGATTTCCATGGTTAGTCAGTCATTTTGGCTTGGAGTTAGTTGGATTTTGAGTTCAGTCCACCATTGATGAACTCCAGTGGGGATTTCATGGAAACTCTTTTGAATGAGTTTCTCTGCGCTTATTTTGGGGATTCTGGTGACCATGAGGATGATTTTTGATTCTCACTCCAACTTTATAAATCCTCACATATTCATATTCCTTATTCTTCTATCTTTTTGTGGTTGCATTTTCTCTATCTCAGTGTTTGAGAGGGTTTGATTGTTATCTCTGTACTAAGGCATAGAGAGTTGGAGGCTTGGGATGCGAGTTGGTAGTTGAGGGCTCTGCAGGTAGTTTTTCCTTGATTATCATTCCGCATTTGCACAAGAAAGGGGATTTTCTTTAACTCAATCCTTTTTCTTTTGTAATGTTTCATTTTTAAATAATGAATATCGAATATGGAGTGGCTTTGTGGAAAATTTGACACCCAACTCTATGAGTATACTAAATTTGGTGTGTTCATCACCAAACTCGGTATAAACCTAGAATCAGGTGTGAAAAATTATATACCTTATACTTTGTGTTGTAATGAATTTTTAATGTATATATGGGTTATAGTGAAACTAAATACTATGCTGAATAGATTAAGGGAAAAGGGTTTGATGTTTCTGACAAAACATAAATGTGGGTTTCGATCTATCCAAAACAATCATTTTCTTTATGGTATCGATTGCTTTATTTAAAGAGTCTTGTAGAAAAGAGGATGTCCACTGAGTTGAATAGTGGACATTAAATGAATTACATTGTTATAATGGCAGGTGTTAACTTTCTATTAGTCTTAAAACATCGATTTCAAACAAGAATATCTTGTAGACTATAGGAGATTTGGGAACTTTTAGATTAAACTATTTTTATGGCTACAGTTATTGTATTCAATGGGAGATCTGTATTTCATTTTAGGTACAAGGATATTTGAATATGATAACAAACATCATTAGATTTCTTTGTCGTCGACTTTTTGACAAACAGTTACTATTAAGAGTAGTAAAATTTTAGTTATCAATAAGCTATTTGTTTCATTCAGTGAAAAAGATTATATATATATATATATAAAGCCTTAGTAATCTAAAGTCAGAGTTAAAATATATATAAGGCTATAAGGCTTTATATATATATATATATTGTTATATATGAGTACGTATGTATATATATATATATATATATATATATATATATATATATATATATATATATATATATATATATATATATATATATATATATATATATATATATATATATATATATATATATATATATATATATATATATATATATATATAGAAAGATATTGTCGTGTATATATATGTATATATGTATCAATATGTATGTATTTCCTTATGAATAGATTGTTAGAATTAAAATATATGTTTACGTTCATAAGGTTAATGTGGCCACTTGTTTCCAGAAATGGGAATTGCTTGATTCTGGTATTCAGATTTTAGTAAAATCCTTTCCTTGCTAAACTATTTAAATGTTAAGAATATAGTAAATGTGTTTATTAATGGTTTGATTACTTATGAAAAATTAAAATAAACAAAGCTGTATTTGATACTTTTAATTATGGATTTCTTTTTGAAAATTACAATTATGGTTTTGTTTGGTAATCTGATTAGTGATTACATTGGGAAAATTGGAAGTTTGGCGATAACTAATATTTTCTGGTTGCTAATTCAATTGTTAAATTGAAGCAATAAAAATAATTTATTAGTTGAAATTGAATAAATAAAAATTCAAATTTTCTTTTGTTTTGTAAAACTAAAATTATGTGTGTATTAGATTATGCAAGTGTGATCCTTTAGATTGGGTGGCTATCATAAAGTGAGTAACTTGTGGTAATAGAATTATTTTGCCGGGTGCCCTCCAACACTAGTCTAGATCCTTATGGAAAGGTTTATGATAGTTATTTAATCAAGTGGTAATATCTAAAAGTCATGGGTTGGGTTACATATATTAGGGTAAAAGCACAGATCTGTGTCACCATTTATGATACAAAAACTTGTTTTGGTCAAATTTCATTTCTCTATCAAAACTCAATTTTTTTCAAAAACTAAAAATACCCTTTTATAGATCTCAAATTCAATATCATCATTGTATAAATTTTTGAGTGTTTTGATTAGTTATAATATGTTATAATCTCAAAATATTATAAGTTGATATTTCAACATTTCAGAAGATGCTCCCTCAAAAAAGAAAAAAAAATAGTAAATCATATCAAAAAAATAAAAAAAATTATATTTATCTCTAGAGGAGAGAATCCTCTTCATGAATATGTGATTTTTTTTCAAAAAGGTATAGATTTGGTAGGGAAGTTTTGACGGGAGAAAAAAATTGTTGGATTCTGATAAGGTCAAACTTGAGTACTTATAATAAAAAAAATATACATCAAAAATAATTATTTCTTTTTTTGTTCACTAGCTATACATGTCATCTATAAGATATTTTCAACTCAAAACAAAAAGAGATGATTTGCATATACTTGTTTGATGGGAACTACACCCTATATTTTTTATAGTTAAAAAAGGGACTTCAAAATAAAATAAAATGAATAAATTCTTACTCAAAAAAATTATAAAAATTATAAGCATAAAACTCATCCAATTCTACACATTTCATTAGTTTACATCATCTTCATATTTTAAACACAGATATGATTTTTTTTGTCATTAATGTTGAACTGTTACATTCTGATATCACGTTTCTTTATAAAAGGTGACACAGGTTTGTGCTTTTACCCTATAACAAGATAAGAACTTTATGGATTCACCTAACATATAGAATCCTATGAATGGATAAATGTAGATTCTTATGTTGACACCCATGAAACTACTGGATCATTACCTTGGCATATTTTGTGCATGTTTATTTCTATGTATTTGTTTGTAAGAAATTATGTACTTTCTATAAAACTGGTTGTGAAAAGAAAAATAGAACTTTCTAATAATCCTTTATTTGGATACGTGTATTTCATGCTATTATATTATCTAACATGTAGGTATACTGAAGAACTCATCAGCTTATTTAGTGTTACTAAGCCCTATTTTTGTTTTTCGATTGTGTTGTTTGTTTTAATTTTAGGTTCGATATAGGATTTTTTTATGGACTTGGAAGTAGAAAATTTTGCCTAATCATTGAAGGCAGATTGTAGTTTGATTAATGGTTACAAACAACTCAGAATCTGAATTATGATTAGTGTCAACCTAAAAGTTTTGTAATATTGATTGAAATTAAAATGACGTTATATTATATATACTCAGATGTAATGATCAGTAATGATTTAATGTTGTAGTTTATTTTAGTACCAGGTTGTCAAAGCTATTTTGTAATGGTAATATGATATGAAGTTTAAAAAAAATTGTATGGGTTTTATCTTTGTATCTTTTTATGGTATTATTATTATTACTGTGTCTTTTATTTTGGTTATGGTTGGGGTGTTACAAAAGACATAACTTGTAGTACTCTGCCTAATATCAATATCACCTACCAAATTTGAGTCCACATAGCCCTATAAATTAGTAGTAGAGCCCCCAAAATGTAAACACTTATTGGATGTGCCTCTCAAATATTTGAGAATCCATTTGACTACATTCCAATTCTCAATTCCTAGATGACTCATATACCTACTAACGACTCCCACTACATGTGCAATATCTAGCCTAGTACATACCATAGCATACATCAAGCTTCCTACAGCTACATCATAGGGTACCATGGACATCTTATACTCCTCTTCTTGTGTCTTGGGACACATCTCCTTAGTCGACTTCAAATGACCAGGTAAAGGTGTTCTGACAACTTTAGCATTCTCCAGAGAGAAACAATGCAACACCTTCTCAACATAATCAACCTGAGATAGCGTCAATGTTCTATTCTTCCTATCTCTACAAATCTTCATACAAAGGATTTGTTTTACTACCACCAAGTCATTCATAGAAAATGCATGTGCTAACTGGCATTTTAGCCCTTTATCATGATCCATGTTAGACCCAACTACAAGCATATCATCAACATATAAGCATAGAATAATGTAGCTATCATCATCCAACCTCTTAAAATAAATACAGTAATATGAATGATACCTATTATATCCATACTCATGCATAAAACTATCAAATTTTAGATACCATTGCCAAGGTGCTTGCTTCAAGCCATATAAACTTTTCTTTAATTTTCACACTAAGTTCTCCTTGCCTTTGATCTCAAATCCCTATGGCTGAGCCATATATATCTCTTCATCCAAATCACCATGAAGGAAGGTTGTTTTAGCATCTAGCTGCTCTAAATGCAAATCTTGGGTAGTCACAAGACTTAAAATAGTAGGGATAGAAGTCATCTTAACAACAAGAGAAGATATCTCATCAAAATCAATTCCTTTTTTCTATGCAAATCCTTTTACAACTAACCTAGCTTTAAATCTTTTCTTACCTCCTTTCTTTTTTTTAAACTTGTAAACCCACTTATTCTATAAAGCCTTTTTACCTATAGGAAACTTGCACAAATCCCATGTCTTATTCTTCATCAAATAGTCCATTTCATCTTTAATTGTAGACTCCCACTGAATCTTAGTATCCACCTGCATAGCTTTATCATAACTTTCAGGTTCACTAGCATCAGTAAGTAAAATAGAATACAAAGAGGGAGAAAATCTTTGTGGAGGTCTAATTTTCCTTGTTGACATTCTAATAGTCATTGGTGTGTGTGGTATTTTTTGTTGCGATTGCTGCACATCATTACGAATGGCTAGAAGATTAGTTGTTGGAGTATCATCCAACACTACATAATCATCTTCTTTCTTCTCATGTTGCTACATTAGATCTTTGTACAACACTTTCTCATTGAATATGACATCCTTGCTTATTACAATTTTTTGATTTTTAAAATCCCAAAGCCTATAACCAAATTCATTAATGTCATATCCAACAAATACACATTTCTTTGACTTAGCTTCCAACTTGGTTTTATTTTCAGAATCTATGTGAGCAAATGCTTCACAACCAAAGGTCTTGAGAAAATAATAACTTACCTTCTTACCAGTCCATGCTTCCTCTAGAATACCACAACCCAATGGAGTAGAGGGACCTCTATTAATCAAATATACAATAGTATTGATAGCCTCAGCCCACATGTGTAAGGGCAACCCAACATGCAACTTCATGCTCCTTGCACATTCCATTATAGTCCTATTCATGTGTTTAGAAACTCCATTTTCCTATGGAGTCCTTGGAATAATTTTCTATCTATGAATACCATTAGTGGAGCAATAATCTTCAAATTCATGACTGTAATACTCACCACCATTATCAAATTTGAGTCATTTTAGTTTCTTACCAATCTAATTTTTAACTAAGCATTTCCATTTCTTAAAAGTTTGAAATACATCATATTTCAATCTAAAGAAATAAACCCATACCTTTCTTGTTGCATCATCAATAAATGTAACATAATAATGAGAGCCTCTGAGGGAAGATACCTAAGCCGGTCCCCATACATTGGTATGCACAAGCTCTAATTTCTCCTTTTCATTTTACTTCTCAGTCTTTACAAAACTCACTCTCTTTTATTTTCCCTACACACAACTTTCATAGAAATCCATATTAACACATTTCAGACCTAGTAAAACTTTCTTTGAATGAAGTAATTTCATACCTTTCTCACTCATGTGCTCAAGTCTATTGTACCATAGCGTTGTATCAGAATCTACAACAGCTGTTTGTTCTTCCTACTCAATTACAGAAATTGTTCCTAAATATTCATTTTTCTCTAAAACAATCAAAGTAGAAGGAAAAATATGACCTGTACAAAGATATAGGGTGCCTAATTTTACATCTTTTGCTACTACAAGGGAACCTTTTGAAACCTTCCAATTTTTATCATTAAAAGTAACTACACAACCCTCATCACTGGGTTGCCCTATTGAAATTAAATTCCTACTTAGCCTTGGAACATGTCTTACCTCATGTAGTAGCCAATGATTCCCATTCTGTAACTTAATCTTAATTTTTCCCTTTTCAACAATCTAACATAGTTCATTATCCCCCAAATAAACAAGCCCAAAATCCCCTTGGACATAATCAATGAAATAACCTCTACGAGGTGTAGCATGAATTGAAGCACCAGAATCTAAAACCCATGAATCATCAACACTTTCTAAAGATAGAAGAAAAGAATCCTCTTTGGATTGTTACTTACCACATTTATCTCCTTGTCTCCATCTAATTTATCTCATTCTTTTTTCTTTTGATTCTAGCAATCTTTCTTTTTATGACCTGGTTTCCCACATTACCAATAGTTGTTCGGTCCTCTCAATTGAGACCTCTTCCCCTTTGACTTTCCTCTTGATTTTCCACAATTTCCAGAGTTACTTCCTCTCTTAGTTGTTCTGCCCCTAATTTGTTCATTCAAAGCACTTCCTAATGTAGATCCACTTAAGGATTTCCTAATAGTTTCCTCACTCAAAACAACACCGATCACATCTTCACATTTTAGGGTACTAGATCTAGGAACAAAATTACTCACCACCATTACCAAGCCATTCTAGCTTTCAGGCAAAGAACACAAAATCAAGAGAGCTCTAATTTCTTCATCAAAATTTATACCCACAAAAGATAAATAACTAGTAATAGTATTAAACTCATTTAAATGATCTACAACAGATCCACCTTCTACCATTTTCATATTAAATAAACACTTCATGAGAAATACCTTGTTTGAAGTGGAGGGCTTTTCATATAGTGTCACTAGGGTTTTCATCAACTCTTCTATTGTCTTTTCTTTTGTAATATTAAATGCCACTGATGGTCATAGGCATAACCAAATGCTTCTAAGTGCCTTTCTGTCCAAAAGATCCCATTCATCATTTAACATAGATCCCTAATTCTTGGCTTTGCCTTCCAACAACTTCCATAAATCCTTCTAATAAAGATAGTCTTCCATTTGCATCTTCCATAACTAGAAGTTCTACCCATTAAACCTATCAACCCTCAGTTTACCCTCGTCTGCCATTTCTCCCACTCAACCATGAGACTTTCCTGTAGAGGATAACTAAAAAACAAATAGGCTTTGATACCACTTGTTAGGATTAAAACATGAACAGAAATAAAAATTACATGCAAATATAACCAATAATAGATAATAATATAACACATAGAAAAGAACACAAGGGACCAAGATTTAACATGGTTCACCCAATCCCTGGGCTATGTCCACCAAACAAAAAGTTTGATCTTATTACAATCTAATTACAATTTGTAATCCCTTACAGCTCAATACCACCACAAGAACCAATTTTGCATCACAACATAACATAATAATGAAAAATACCTAACCCTAAGTCCTTTTATACAAATATTTTATGCCATTTTAGGGATACAACATGTCGGCCATATGTCGGCCACAATGTCGGCTACACATCTGCCACGACCCAAATTTTTTTTTAATGAAGTATATACAATACTTCCTTGATTAGTCACCACAATCTAATAATACCATGGTGCAACCTTTGTGTTGTAGTTTATAGATAATTCAAGGTTAACCTATATACATCCTAACTCACTCCTTATATAGTTATGTTTAAAATATTGTCACAATAATCAATGGGTCTAAATAGAATAGTCAAGTTAATGCTGAAATGTAGAGTTTGGCCTTCTATTTTCAAAAGCCAAGTAGACTATGTACATCTAGGAAAGTCCTCATCATGTCTTGCATAAAATGTATCCAATATATTACAAAATGCCTCCAAGAAATAATAGTTCAAGTGAAACAAACACATGAAAGATGAGAGATAAAAATAAGAATCTACTTACCAATTGGTGTTGCCATCACATTTCTAGCCATGTTACCTATTGAGTGAGTTTTATTATTTTTACGTTGTGCCAATATCTCTTTGTTTATATACATACAAATGGAGAATGATTAATGCCTTTTTTTTATTTTTATAATCCATAATCCACAATCCACAAGATCTCTCTCTATATACATACATACATACATATGTGTGTGTATGTATGTATGTATGTACATATGTACACACACACACACACACACACACACACACACACACACACACACACACACACACACACACACATAAATATACATTCTTGATCATATAGTGATGCCCAAATTAACTTCAATACCCAACTAATCAACAAGTAGTCCAATTTAACTGGGTTATGGCTCAGGCATGTGCTATTCCCATTTATCATATGGTTCCAATGTTGGAGGCAACATTTTTTCAAAAGTGGAAATAGGTTTTGTATCATTGGATTTTTCATGTCCTAATTTTAATAAAGTAAAAATGTAGTTTTTATGGTGGAAAGGACTATTTTTCCCTGAGATTATTTTTGATGAGAGGATAAGAAGTTAGCTAAATGTATCCCTTGAAATGATAAATCAAGCTATAAAGAGTAGGACTATGGAACAACTTGAGGCTAGAGAGAATGTAAGCTATCTTACAGTGATGGAGCAACACTAATTTGAGGCACTTCAATAGCAATAAGTAGCAACAACATATGCTCAATAAGAATCCTCAGCTTCCATGGGCAATGGGATTCACCTGAATAATTCCATGGGTGCACCTCAGTTGAGTTTGAAGGAATGGATTGTAACATATGCATAAGAAAGTGACATGCAAATAATTTCCCTAAAGTGGGACACACACATGACGGTCTTTAGGTTTATGGATTTGGAATTCTTATTATCTATCTAGATTCTACAAATCAACAAGTTCTTGCATAATCTAGATATAGATGGGTGATTGCACCATTGGAGTAGCTAGTTGAGATGCATTTTAATCAAACTAGATGAAATCATTGATAAACCAAATATATAATGAAGAAAAAATTGAAAAACTAAATGTTGAAATGCTAAAATGAAAGCTATCGAGGATCAAACACCAATGCCATAGTTACAACACAATGTGAAGTTGATTTTAGATATTAAAATAAAAATAAAAAATTATATAAATCATTCCCAATTTTACGTTCAAAACTCAAATGATTTCATGTGGCCTAAGCTAAAACCCTCATTACTACATCAAAAATTAAGGAATACAATATGATTATGTTTCAACACTATTACATTTGGGGTTAATTTTTGATAGCAGGCCAATTTGGCTTGTCAAATTCATTTTTTTAAAAATTTAATCTCAATAACATCAAAATTTTGGCAACAATTAAGATTGACATTGAGATTTTGACATTTTTGGGGATATAAACAAAAAAATGTGAAACTTCATTACATATAATGCAGCAAAGTGTAGGTAGCAGGGTTCAAGCATGACAAATTAAGAGATAGTCAGCACCATCAAGGTAAGCTTGATGGATTCATTTTCATTGTCTACATCCTCTTATGTTTAGAACTTACTTTCAAGGTAAGGTCTCATCCTCTTATATTTTCTTATTTCATTTCAATGTAAGGGTTGAAGGTATTTTTCATTTTTGTTGTAAGGGTTGAAGGTAATTTTTTTTTCAAACTTTCTTAATATTAGGGTAAGGATTCAAGGTAATTTTTACTTTAGCCATCGATTATGGTGATTCATACATTGTTCATATTGCCTAATTAATATGAATATATAACCCTAGAAAAAAATTTGGAGACTTGTGGACATTAAGCTATTTCTCTTCCTTGATCTCCTAGTAAGAGTGTTAGTGAGGAATCTTCCATGGAGGCATTGCTACCCTCATAATGGATATGTATGGATAGCTATTGGAAGAGCCTATTGGAAACATGAAGTTTGAGGTTTTTTCTATCAAGATGTTAGAAGGATGCAATGTTTTGCTAGTTGACTTGACTTAGCTCATGATCTGATTCCAAAATATTCTTCTTCAGAAAAATAAATGTTCTATTTACCATACACAATTGTAAGCTTTTGAAACACATTATTTATCTATATTATTTGTAGTGCCTCTCATATTTGCAATCTAAACTTTGTTATATTTTTATTTGAGAGATACTTGACACTCTTACTATTATTCTTTGAGTTGACTTGAGGGCTAGATGTTATACTTTTGTAACAATAACATAGATTCTATACTAATATGTTGTTTAGTTTATCATATTTATATGATTGATGCCATTTGAGATGATAGTGGGTCTACGATAATATTTGGTTAGTTGGTGTTTTGGATATATCTCTAATTTTGTTATATGATGGATTTTTTGCTATGGTGATTTACTTCTTTCTTGTTTCCTTATGTTTGGTGTGAACATGAGTGATGTACATGGATTATTTAAGTATAATTTAATAAATGGTTAACATAGATTTTTAATGTATTTATTGCTTTTTCTATGATATTATATGCAATTGCACTTGATTGTGTGTTTTAGTGTGCAAGATTTATATCCTCGACAATAGCACATGGAGTTAGTGATTCAGATATTCATATTTTACTAATGTCATCCTTGAATGGTTGATGTACCCCTATTTTTAATTGTTAAAATTAAACCTCTCGGTGATTACTAAATCCAAACTCATTGATATTATGTGATTAGAACATGCATTTGGAGGTTCACATTGTTGGAAAAGTTGTTAAGGAAATTTATGTGATTTTGGGTTTTCAGGCTTTAAATTTAATTTAATTTAATTTCTAGTAGCCATAGATGAATCTCTATTTCTAGGAATAGCCCTTTTTTTTGGGTCGATTTAGAGTCTAGCTATTCTAATTGGCTATTTTTCCTAATTGATTATTCACTTGAAAAGTGAATAAGTATTGAAAGAGGAATTCAATTCCTCACTTCTCACTTTCGCAGTTTAGAATTTGAGAGATTTTTATGAAGGATTGTTTTTCTATTCATTTTGGGAGCTATGAGCATGGGATATTCCTAAGGATAGACTTGTTGGATCTAGCTCTTGGAGACCTTTCTTTTCTATCATGTTCAACCATATCTATGGATTATTTATTTTTTACTTGGCTATTTTCCATTTTAGCCCTTTTGGCTATCAGGTAGGACTCTCTCATTTTCTTGTTTTAGCTCATATTTTGTATCTATTTTTGGTAGTTGCTTATTTGGAGGCTGAGAACCATTGTTCCCCTCTATTTTTGTTTGTTAGTTCTACCTAGTTAGTCAGGTATGAACATTTTCCTATTTTTTTGGGATGAGGGTTAGGGGTTTCACACTATTATGTTGGTCATTTTTCCATATGATGTCTGAACCCAAATTTTATTGTATTTTTGAAGATTTTTTTGTCCTAAGGCTAAATGGGTTTTCATTTTGAAGTTTTCTAGTTTTTTGAGGTTTTTATGTCATTTAGTGTACTACCCTATTTTATCATGTTTTCTTGGCATGATGTTGGTCACAGACTAGGATAATCTATTTGGATGTTAGTCGGGCCATTATTTCACTTTTATATTGTATTGGGATGCATGTCATATCTATTCTCTTGAACTATTTTGGTTCAGTGATCTTTTTCTTATGTTCTCATCTAGTACTTGTGTTATGATCTTTGTGATGGTGGTGTGTCGTACACTAATATGTGTGCATACATTTGTCTTGTGACTTGTGAGGCCCAACCTTTTATGATACTTCCTAGAGTTGTGATCATTTGGGTTGGGTTGAGAATATGCATGCATATGGGAACTCATTAGTGGATGATTAAGGGTAGGGTAGGGTATCATATGGAGGGGGCTTCTATCTCACAACCTGGTGACTATTTCCCATTGGTTGGAAGAGGAAGTTTTAAGTAAGTGATAACTAAATAAAATCTTGGGTGATAATACAATTTACAATAATAAAATTTTCTTGTAAGAGCCTTCCATTCAATAGTTGAGCCTTAGGATTTGAGCTTGGGCTTTTTAATGCTGAGTAACTCTCCATGATGTTAGGCCCTACTTAGTAGCCCATTAAGTATTTGACTAGGACTTGTAGTTTGTGCATTCTCTCTATTCTTGGTTTCATTCATCATATTTTTTGGCATGAGTTTTAAGCCATGGACATTTGGTTTTTGTGTGTTGGTGGTTGGATCATTATCTCCATCAACATTGCGAGGGTAGGCCTACAAGTTCTATATAGTTGGGAGATGTAGCTACCTTCACCACTGCTGCAAACTAATGTACATATATAGTCTATTATTCTAGTATGACCATTGCTTTTGTTTCACTTGGTAATTCAAGTTCTAGACTATGTTATCTTGTGATTTATGCTTTCATTAGAATGCTTGGATATGTAGTGCCTCTCATGTTTGCAGTTTGTACCTTGTCTATTTTGATTTGAGAGATACTTGATACTCTTATTATATGTATTTTGAGATGACCTAAGGATTATATGTTATACTATGATTTAGTACCATAGATGCTTTATTGATATACTATTTAGTTTATCATATTTGCATGTTGATGCTATTTTGAGATGACATTAGATCTATGACGATATCTTGTTTTATCGTTAGTGGACATATTTGTTGGTTATGTTATGAGATGAATTTTATGCCATGGTTATTTACTTTATTCTTGTATTTTTACACATTCTATGAATGTGAGTGATATAAATGGATTAAATAAGTATTTTAATACATGTTTCTTTGGCAATGATATTATAGGCAATTACACTTGATCGTGTATTTTAGTGTGCAAGAATTATATCCCTACTAGTGGCACATGAAGTTAAAGATTCAGTTGTTCATATTTTGCCAATTTCATCCCTATATGGTCAATGTATTCTTATTTTAATTATTTTAATTAAAACTTTTCGATGATTAGTAAATCCAAACTCATTTACATTATGTGATTAGACTAGTGAGCATGTCAGTGTATTTTAGAAGTTTGCATTGTCGTGAAAGTGTTAAGAGTTTTTCTATGTTTTAGGTTTTTGAGCTTTAAATCTTTCTAGATTTAATTTTTGGCAGCTTTTCCTTAGGTGAATTCTTGTAATAGAGAATAACCTCTTCTTTTTTGGGTCGATTCAAAGTCTAGCTACTATAGTTTGCTATTTCCCCTAATCGACTATTCACCCAAAAAGTAAATAAGTGTTGAAAGAAGAATTTAATTCCTCACTTTTCTATTTTGGATTTGAGAATTTGAAGAGCATTTTCAGAAATTCTCTTGTGAAGGATTGTACTTTTGTTCATTTTGAGAGCTGTGAGCATGGGATCTTTGCAAGGTTGGTCTTATTGGATTTGGCTTGGGTAGAATGTGCTTTGCTATGATTTTTGAAAGATTTGGTAGGTGATTTATTTTATTGTGTGGGTTTCAGTTTTTACCCCTTTTGTTGTCAGGTAGGGCCTTCCTATTTTATTATTTTTACTCCATTTTAGCTTTCATTTCTTGTAGTAGTATGTTAGGAGGTTGAGAAATAGTGTTCCCCTAAATTTTTGTCTACTTTTTCTACCCAGTTGGTAGGGTATGAACATTTTCCTTGTTTTTGAGATGAGGATTTGGGGTTTTGAACTGTTATGTTGGCCATTTTTGCATATGGTGTCCAATTTTATTTATTTTTGGATTTCCAATGTTTTTGGACCCAAAGGTCAAATGGGTTTTAATTTTAGAAATTTTCCAAAATTTGGGGTTTTTACCTTGTTTTTCATGCCACCCTATTTTCTCAAGTTTTCTCAGTAGAATGTGATTCATGGACCTAGATGATAAATTTGGATATTAGTCAGATCACTATTGCATCTTTTTGTTACATTAGGATGTGTGTTGCATCTATCCTCTCAAGTCTATTTCGATTGAGTGACTTTATGCTTGTGTTCTCATCCAGTCCTTATGTTGATCTTCATGATGGTGGTGTACCACACATGAGTATTCACATGTACATTTTTTAGGTGACCTATGGAGCCCAATCTTTTGTGTTTCTTTCAAAAGTTATGATCATTGGGGTTGAATTGGGAGTTTGCATGCCTACAGGCACTCATCATTGGATGATCATGGGTAGGGTAGGGTAGCATATGCAGGGGGCTCCTATCTCATAGCCTAACAATCATGATGCCATAGATATGGTAGAGGGAGTTTTTATTAAATGATAACTAAAGAAAATATGGGTGGTAATAAAATTAAAGATAATAAAATGTATGAGTGAGAGCCTTTCCGTTGAGGGATGTTGTATCTGCATGATCCAAGCTTGGGCTTTTCAATGCCAAGTGACTCTCCATGATGTTAGTCCCTACATAGTAGCCCAATGAGATGTCTGACCAAGATGTGTAGTTTATGCATAATCTATGTCTTGGATTCATTCATCATACTGCTTGGCATGTGTGTTAGCCATGGATGTTATTTTTGTGTGTTTGTGTTGGATCATTATCTCTATTAGCATGGTGGGTGTGGACCTATGGGTGCCACATGGTTGGGAGGCATAGCTACCTACACCACTACTAGGGATCAGTGTATAGAGATAGTCTATTATTCTAGCACGACTATGGTTGGATGTTTCAATTGATATTTTGGTTTCTAGAGTATGCTTTTCGGTGAATTATTTTTTCATTAGGATACTTGTATATCATGTTTAAATGATGTTAGATTTGATGCATTTCCTTACATTAATGATTAGCATGTGATAGGAGATGTTATTTACTTATAGGATTATCTTATGTTTTCCACTAGCATGCTAGATTTCCTTATGCTTATGATCGTAGCATGTTTTAGTAGTGACATCCCTATTACAATAGTATCAACGATTTGATCGGTGGCTTAGGATGTTACACATAGGGGATGGATAGGGCCCATGATGGTCTTATGATGCCATTGATGATCGGGAGGAACTATGTACTTAGTTGTTTTGTTCATTATAATGTTAATTTTGTTATTGCAATGTTGTTTTCAGTACATTGGATGTTTCCTTTTGTACTTTTACTACTTACTATTTGTTAGATGGTTATTTATTATTTCCCATCATTTAGTATGGTTTGAGTGTTCTTGCCTTGACATTTGGATCCATTACTCCCTAATGTGGAGGTTTTATTCTCTATTTTATCCCTTTGTGTTATCCTTAAGTGTTTTCTTGTGTTTCCTAGGTGACCATGTGTCAGCATGGTGCAATACAATAATGCATCACACACCCATTAGAATTGTATCATGCATTTCTTGATTGTGTCACATGCCTCTTAGAGTTTTGTCACATGATACTTTACATTATTGCACCCCCTTTGAAGAAATATCATATGATACTTGAAAAGTATCACACACCCTTGAGAGATGTATTGCTCAGTCCATAAAAAATTAGGCCCTCCTTCTTTAGAAGTATCGCACGATATTGGAAAGTATCACCCAATGCTAATTTAAAGTATCACCTAGATTTTGGTTAAAACCTATGTGAGCGGGCAACATGCACTTTTTGGTAAGACTTGAACTTTTTGGGAGTTGTTTCAAGTACCCTCTTTGGTATTGTTCAATCCTGTGGTGTTGCATTTTGATTCTAGTTGAGTGTTTTTATGTAGTCAGTCCTCTAGGGTTTAAAATATATTGTTTAAGTATAAGTTGACATATATTTAATTCCTTATAAAAGGAATTAAATATATGTCAACTTATACATCAACTTATACTTAATATATATTTTAATATATGAGATGATTCATTTGAGATAAGTTATAGACCTCCATCACCTATGATAAAGATTCTAGGAAATTTTAGGGCTTTAAAAATTCAGACTTAGCCAAATTTCATGGCTTTAGGATTTTAGACTTAGCCAAATTTTAGGACTTCAAGATTTTAGACTTAGCCAATTTTTAGGAGTCAACTTTTTTCTTTTAGCTTGGTTGATCTCTAAAGTTTTCTTGTTTGTGTTTTTTGTTAGTAGTGGCATTTGGAGATCTGTTGGTGTTTGGATGATTGTCAATCTTCCGTTGCAATCTTTGAGATCTATTTATGTTGTTATCATGTACACTTACACTTGTAAAAAAAGAAAAATTATCTTTCTTTTAGTTCATCCTTGTTTCCAAGGATCTCTAGGTGGGGCAAATAGGATATCATGTCAGATGATGTTAGCTTAATTGATGCATTCCTATATTATGATATTTAACATTTTTTAGATGATGAGTTTCATTTATGGGATTATCTTATGCTTCACTTCTAGCATGTTAGATTTCCTTATTCTTATGTTGTAGTATATTTTAGTAGTGACATACTCATAAGATAGCTCTGACAATCTGGTGGGTAGTTTGGGATGTTACACATGAGGGATGGCTAGGACCTTTGAAAGTATCACATGCCATATGGATAATTGTCATGTGAAACTAGAAAATGTCACACACCCATTGGAGAAAGGTCATATAATACTTGTGAAGTATCACATTCCTTCTTGAGAGGTGTCTCCCAAACCCTAATTTTATTGCACTCGTTTAGAAAAGTCATACAATAATGGAAAGTATCACACTATGTTGAATTAAAGTATCACCAAGGTTTTGGAAAAATGTGTCCTGGTGGAAAGTGGGTGGTTTTTAGTTTAATAGGAATTTTTCCTAAGGTGTTTTGGACACCTTGTATGGTGTTCTTGAATACCTTTCAATCACATTTCAAATTTGGTATATTTATGGATTTGAAATTGTTTGCATCCTTCTATGGTTAATGATTTTGGTCAGTAGTGGAGTTTGGTGATCTGTTGGTGGTTGGATGTTATTAAACTACCATTGTGATCTTTGTGATCCTTGTATGTTGTATATCGTGTGCATCTATATTTCTAAAAATAAATGAAATTATCTTTTCTTATATTTATCCTTTTTCCAAGGGTCTTTGGGCAAGGCATTACATCTATTATCAAAGCACATGTTGCAACATTAAGATCTTTATGTTATGCTTCCACTATGATTGTGATTCTGAATGTGTATTGTTATCTTATGTTTACTTATCTTGATAGCTTGTTGGTTCATGCTTGCATCTCTTATTTTATGACAAATGTTCTAAATTTACCTTGTTGCTTCCATAGTGATGCCTCTTGCACGTAGCTCTTATGGTCAGGGTGGTAAATAATGAGTGGTGCAAGAGGAAGAACACCATGAGGAGGAATAACAAGATGGTGGGGGAGAATAGGGTAAAAATAATTAGAATGGAAATGGGGCATTGATGCTAGTGTTGTATGAGATTATTTCTTGGTTGGGCCCTTGTGTAGAGGAATGTCAACAAGAACATAATCAAGAAGAGGGATCTCATCAAGGAGATTCTCATTAGTCAAAGCATAGAGAGGAGAAGTATGAATGGAACATTATTGAATACTAGATATTGGTAGGAGGAACCAATGAAGAGGACATGGTCATAATGACAATGATGATCTCTCTTAGGTTGAAATGATGTAGGAACTATAGAGGTCTACACCACTATTGTTTGATGGTGAGGGGATAGGACTCAAGGTTGAGACTTGGTTACTTGCTATGGGGCATTTTTTTTCCTTACTACATTATGGGAGCAATGTGGAGGCCCATTGTGTGATCAAACATTCAAGGCAACATGGTTCCATTTGGTGGGATGAAAAGAGAAATAGGCTTAATATTGATGTGGTAGATCTCACTTGGGAGATCTTTGAAGAGAGGTCCAGGGAGAAATTCCTATCACCATAGTACTATGAGGCTTACATTGACGAATTTCATGGGCTTAAGCAAGGATTTATGATAGTAGATTAGTATAAAAAGAAGTTCCTTGGGTTAAGATAGTACTTGAGCTATAGACATGATGAGTCACTCACCACTCAACATTTTGTTAGGGGCCTTAGGGACTCTATCATTAGGGGTGTCCATGCTCATCAATTGAGAACACTTGCACATGCCATGGAGAAGGAAAGAAGTTTTGAGAGTAATGTGATCGAAGGATACAATAAAAAAGAAGGTTCTTAGAACCAAAGTGCATAGAACTCAGGGTAGGATGAACAATACACTTAATCCTCAAGAAATGGTCAAGCCCAGTCAGCATCCTCTTAGGAAAATATCATCATTGAAATCAACAATAGGGTTGTTGGACCAAAGGTGGAAAGAATGTAAGTGACTCAATAAAGAAGGGGAATGAATAGAGCTAGGGTGAGAAGTCCCAAAAGGACCACCCTCCTTAGAGTAGTCAACACAACTCTAGTAGGGGTACTGCACCTTATCCTAGGGCTACTCAGGGTGGTCATGGAATAGGTTCCAGCTTCAGGGGAAACTATTATTCTTGTGGTCATACCTACTATAAATATTTTGAGTGTTCTATGAACCCATCTACAGGACTTGGTAAGAGTTCATCTAGATCCAAACCTACAGTGGGAGATACAAGAAGGAGTCATTGAATCTTTGTGGCTGTTGATAATTTTCAAGGTAAGCATCAAGGTATGGGAGTCGAGGTTATAGTTACATCGCATGGAATTTAAGCTTTAGTTTTGTTTGAATCTAGTGCTTTAGATTCTTTCATTTCACCACCTTGTGTTCAACAATGTGGGCTAGTGGCAATGCATTAGATCAATAGGTGACAGGTTCAGTTAGCCACAAGTTCCAAAGTGGTTGTAGATTCTTTGCTCAACTATTGTTGTTTGCATTTGGCTACCTTCACTACCACAATGGATCTCTGTATCCTACTTCTAGGATTTTATAACATTGTTTTGGGTGTGAGTTGATTACCTACACATCAGGTGAATATAGATTGCTACCATAAGTTGGTACAATGTGTTGATGATATAGGTGGGTAGGTGGAACATTTGGGAGTCCCAAGACTAGTCTCACTTTGAATGATATAAGCTAATCAGCTAAGGTGGAGTGTGTCAAAAGGTTTTTTGTTGTTTCTTATATCTATTAGTGATCTTGAGGAAGCTAATAGCTATAAGGTGATACATGATAATCACTTGCTCTTTCGTGAGTATGCAGATGCATTTCCTGATGAATACCCATTATGCTACCACAGTGTGACATTAAATTTTGGATTGATCTCATACCAAGAGTGGAGCTGATTTCACGAGCTCCTTTCTATATGAATACTTAGGAGTTGAGTGAAATTAGATTATAGTTTAAATAATTATTGGCAAAGGTCCATATTCATCCTAGTGTATCCCTATGGGGTGCACTAGTCATCTTTGTGAAAAAAAAGGATGGATATTTATATTTGTGCATTGACTACTGACACTTGAATAAGGTGATGGTGGAGAATTGATATCCTTTATCAAGGATTGATGACTTGTTCAATAAAATGAAGAGAGCATGGGTATTATCAAATGTTAATCTTAAGTTAGGATACCATCAGCTTCATATCTAGGAGGAAGACATTCATCAAATAACTTTTCATATAGAGTATGGGCATTATGAGTTCACAGTTGTACCCTTTGGGCTATCCAATGTATCATTAGTGTTTATTAGTTTGATGAATGGAATATTTTGGACTTACCTTGATTAGTGTATCATTGTATTCTTGGATCACACATTGATCTATTTGAAGATTTTGGAGGAGCATGAAGTCCATTTATGTTAGGTGTTGCAGGGCTTATGGGACCATTAGTTGTATGTAAACTTGAGTAAATGTGGGTTCTTCTAGTCAGAGGTGGAGTATTTGGGACATATCATCATAGGTGATGGTATTATAGTGGATCCAAAGAAAATTTGTGCTATTATCAATTGACCAGTAACCACTAATGTCTCAAAACTTTGTAGTTTCATGGGGTTGGTAGGTTATTACTGTCGCTTCATGAAGGATTTCTCACATGTAGGTCATCCCATCACTTCTTTTCAATGGAAAGAAAAGAATTATGTTTGGTCACACTAGTGTGAAGAGACATTTAATGCTCTTAAGGATGTTTGACTAGTGTACTAGTCCTTGTAGTGCTTAATCCTGTAGGTGATTTCATGGTTTGCATAGATGCTTTGTTGGAAGTTGTGGGTGCAGGGTTGATGTAGGAGGGTCAAGTGATTGCATATGAGTCTAGAAAACTTAAGGACCATGAGCTTAACTACCCCACTCATGATTTTTAACTTGTGGCTATAGTGCATGCTCTAGTTTAATATAGGCATTTTCTTTTAGGACACAAGTTTTAGTTGCATAGCAATCATAGGAGCTTGCAATATATTTTTACTCAACTAAACCTAAATCCATGATAATGTCACTAGATGGAGTTCTTGTGTGAATATGATTTTTTTGTTCACTATATTAAAGGGAAGTTGAATGTCATTTTGGATGCATTGATTCAAAGGTAACATGAGGTACTAGTGTAGTCATTAGGAGTGGATCTACAAGGTTGTATCTTGGAGGCTTTGCATAGGGACACTTGGTATCAGGAGTTGAGGGTAGAGGTTGAGTCTGGACATACCCTTGAGGAGAAATTTTGAGGATATTTTCTTGATTTCAATGGACTATTGTGACACTTGGGGCATATCTATGTACATGTGTCTGGTGATCTTCATACCTTGGTTTTTTTTGAAGCACATTGTGCATCATATTCCACACATCTTAGTGTCAAGATGATGTATACTAATCTTAAGAAGTTGTACTTTTAGGAAAGGATGAGATGTGACATTTCTAATTTTGTTACTTGATGTCTTGAGTGCCAAAGAGGGTAGAGCATCAGCATCTATGTGGTCTTTTTTAGCTACATAACATTCCCAAGTGGAAGTGGGATACAATATCTATTGATTTTATCATAGGGTTTCCTATGTCATCATGCAGACATGATTGCATCATGGTGGCAGTGGACAAGTTATCCAAGGTAGCATATTTATTGCCCATGAGATAATCCTACACAACTTCTTTTCTAGGGCATGTTTTATTGGATAATATTATTTGTTTGCATGGGATTCCTCATTAGATTATCTCAGATAGAAATCTAGTGTTTACTTCGGCAATGCAGATGTCTCTCTAGCATGCTTTGGGTGCACAACTCAATTTTAGCTTGGCTTATCATCCAAAGATTGATGGTTAGATGGAGAGAGTGAATTAGGTTCTGGGGAATATGTTTTGCATGTAGGTGATGGATAGGTATGTTAAGTGGGAGGATTATTTATACCTTGTTTACTTTGCATACAACAATGGGTATCATAGTTCTTGGCATGTCACCTTTTTAGGCCTTATACGGTAGACCATGTCATACCCCTTTGAGTTGGGATGATTTAGAGGACCATTTTCTTTTGGGTTTAGAGATGCTTCAACATATGGAGTAGCAGGATGTTCATATTTGAGAGCATTTGGTTACTACTTAGGACATGCATGAGAAGTATGCAGATGCCCATAAGTTGGATTGTCATTTTCTACTAGTGACAAGATATTTTTAAGAGTGCATCTGAGGAAGTGCCCCATCCATTATGGGAAAGGCTCTAAGTTGGTGCCACATTTTTTTGGACGTTTTGAGATCCTTAATAGCATTGGTCTTGTTGCTTATTGACTAGCATTACCACCTAGCCTATTGTGCATCCATGATGTCTCTCATATTTCTATTTTGAGACAGTATATTCCTAATGTGACCTATGTTCTTGATTGGGATGCTTTGTAGGTAGTAGACAAACAACTTACTTTGGAGCCCATTCATATCCTATAACATTGGAGGCTGAACTTGTGAGGTCAAGACATCGAGTAGGTAAGGGTCTATGGGACCCAAGCAATGAGACCTCTGTGACTTGGGAAGATGCTATACGATTAAGAAGATTGTACCCCTATCTATTTAGTAGCTTCTAAGAGTAACCCTATGCTAGTGAGGGAGGATGCAGTGCCTCTCGTATTTGCATTCAAACCCTTGTTATATTTTGATTCAAGAGATACTTGATACTCTTACTATTATTCATTGAGACAACCTAAGGGTTAGCTATTATACTTTGGTTTTAGTATCATATATTCTATATTGCTATGGTATTTAGTTTATCCTATTTGCATTATTGATGCCATTTTGACATGGCACTTAGCCTATGATGATATCTCATCAGCTAGTACTTTGGATATATCACTAATTTTGTTTTATGATGGATTTAATGCTATGATTATTTACTTCATTCTTGTTTCCTTATGTTTGGTGCAAACATGAGTGATGTACATGGATTATCTAAGTATTATTGAATAAATGGTTAACTTATATTTTTAATGCATTTATTTCTTTGACTATGATATTATATGCAATTACACTTGATTGTGTATTTTAGCATGTAGGATTTATATCCTTGGTAGTGGCGCATGGAGTTAGTGATTCAACTATTCATAGTTTACCAATGTTGTCCCTATATGGTTGACATACTCCTATTTTTAATTGTTTAAATTAAACCTTTCACTAATTACTAAATCCAAACTCATTTTTATTATGTGATAATACTTGTAAGCATGTCTGTGCATTTAGAGGTTTGCATTATTGTGAAAGTTATTAAGGAAATTTATGTGATTTTGGGATTTAAATTTTATTGAATTTAATTTCTTGCAACTTTTCCACAGATGAATTCCTATTTCTAGGAATACCTTATTTTCATTTGGGTTCATTCAAAGTCTAGCTAGTCTAACTAGCTATTTTCCTTTATTGATTATTCACTCAAAAAGGTAATAAGTATTTAAAAAGGAATTCAGTCCTCACTTCTCACTTTTGTAGTTTGGAATTTGAGAGATTTTTCTAAAATCCTTTTATAAAGGATTGTTTCTCTATTCATTGTGGGAGCTATGGGCATGGGATCTTCATGAGTATGGACTCATTGGATCCATCTTGGCGAGACCTTGCTTTACCATAATTTTTGGCCATATCTACAAGTTATTTATTTTATCTAGCTATTTTCCATTTTAGCCCTTTTGGCTATTATGTAGGGCTCTCCCATTTTCATTTTTCAGCTTAGATTCTATATCTATTTTTGGTAGCTGTCTATCTAAAGGATAATATATAGTGTTCCCCTCCATCTATGTTTGCTAGTTTTTCCTAGTTGGTGGGGTATGAACATTTTCCCTTTTTTTGGGATGATGGTTTGGGGTTTCACATCATTATACTGATTTCTTTTGCATATGGTGTTCAAACCAAAATTTTATTATATTTTTGAATATTTTGTGCCCTAAGACCAAATGGGATTTAATTTTGAAGTTTTCTAGTTTTTTGGAGTTTTTACCTCATTTTGTGTGCCACCCTATTTTCTCAATTTTTTTGGCATGATGTTAGTCATGGACCACGATCATCTACTTGGATGTTAGTCAGACCATTATTGCACTTTTATGTTGTATTGGGATGCATGACACATCCATTCACCCAAGCTATTTTTGACTAAGTGATCTTTTTCTTCTATTCTCATCTAGTCCTTATGTTATGATCTTCATGATGGTGGTGTGTCACACACAAGTATGTGTGTGTACATTTGTTGGTTGACTTGTGAGGGTTGATATTTTATGGTACTTTCAAGAGTTATGATCATTGGAGTTGGTTGGGGAATATGCATGCCTATGGGCACTCATCATTAGATGAGAATGGGTAGGGTAGGGTAGCATATGGAGAGGGCTTATATCTCACAACCTAGTGAATTTTTCTTGTTGTTTGGTAGAGGAAGTTTTAAGTAAGAAATAACTAAATAAAATACCCAGTCATAATAAAATTTAAGATAATAAAATGTTGGTGTGAGAGCCTTTTGTTGAGGAGTTGAGCTGCACAGTCCAAGATTGGGCTTTTTGGACCCAAGCAACTCTCCATGATGTTAGCCTCTACTTAGTAGCCCATTAAGTGTCTGACTAGGACCTATATTTTGTGCATTATCTCTATTCTTGGTTTTAGTCATCATATTGTTTGGAGTGAGTATTAGGCCATGGATTTTTTCTTTATGTTTGTTTTTGGTTGGATCATTATCTCCATTAGCACAGTGGGAGTGGGCTTATAGGTTGCACATGGTTGGGAGGCATAGCTACCTTTACCACTACTTGGGATCAATGTACAAAGATGGTATACTATTCTAGTATGACCGTTGCTTGCATTTCACTTAGTATTTTGGGTTCTAGAGTATTTTATCTTGTGATTTATGCTTTCATTGAAATTCTTGGAGATCATGTTATATAATGCTAGTTTAATTGACACATTTTGGTATTATGATATTTAGCATGTATTTGATGATGATTTTGATTTGTGGGACAGTATTATACTTTAATTCTAGCATGTTAGATTTCCTTATTCTTATGTTGTAGTACATTATAGTAGTGATGTCCCCATAAGATAGCTCTGATGATTCGATTGGTAGTTTGGGATGTTACACATGGTAGATGGATAGAGCCTCCAAGGTCTCATGATGCAATTATGGTTCCAAGAGGAACCACACACTTAGTTCATTGTTTTAGTTTATTACATTGTTTCTTCTATACACTATGATGTTGCTTTTAGTTATTTCTCTTCACTATTGTGTTATATGATTAGGTTTAATTTTAGCTTTTTTTCCTTTCCTTACTAGATTGAATGTCTTTCATCAATGTGTGGATCTAGTACTCCCTAGTGTGGAAGTTCTATATTCTTGTTCTATCCTTGGATTTGTCCTTGGAGCATTTCTTGTTGTACTTGGTTGACCATGCATCAGCATTGGGTGATCACTTTAAAGTATTGCATCCCTAAAGGATAATTATTGTTGATCTGAGAAAGTATTAGATGCCTTATGGAGAAATGTCATGTGATGCTAGAAAGTATCACATACCCATTCAAGAAAGGTTATACAAGACTTTTGAAGTATAAAATTCCTTCTTGAAAAATGTCACCCAAACATTTATTGTATCACACTCCTTCATTAGAAAAGTTTTACAATACTAGAAAGTATTGCACTGTGTTGAATTAAAGTATTGCCTAGGTTTTGGGGAAACCTATTTGAGCAAACAACATGAACTTTTGGGTTTGACAAGAAGTTTTTATAAGGTGCTTTAGATACCCTGTATGGTGTTCTTGAATAGCTTGAAATTTTATTTTGAATTTAGTATGTTTTCATATTTGAAATCATTTATGTCCTTCAATCATTAGTCATTTTGGTCAGTAGTGGCATTTAGAGATCTGTTGGTGGATGGAAATTTTTAGTCTTTTGTTATGATCTTTGTGATCCTCATATGTTTTATGTCATGTGCATCCATACTTGTAAGAAAATATTTTTTTTATCTTGGCTTATATTTATCCTTGTTCCAAGGATCTCCTAATAGGGCATTACATTATTTCCATTTTGAACTATACCCAATTTTCAATAGTGTAATTTTTATCTTTCTAGAGATTGGATGAACTCCTAGATTTATGATTTACCATAATTTTTTTTATTAAGGTAAGAAGGGATTTTAAAAGGGCCTAAAGCCTTGAACAAAGCATTGGGAAAAAATCTTTCAACCCTCAATTGGATTCTATAAAGACCTAGGTATCTAAGATTTTTAATTATTTATTAAACCAAAATAGTTCCCTTGATGGTATAAAATGATAATAAAATAGGTCTATGCCTTAATGATATTAATGATAAACCTAGGATACAAGACCTCAAAAACATCTAAAATATAATTGATATTGGGATACACATGATAGCAATTTTGCAGGTGCACTTGGACTTGGATGTCTTACACCTTTTAATATTCATTTGTCACTCTTTGTAGTGCCTCTCCTTTTTTACTTCTCTAAGTCATCTAGATGGATGTAACCTTGTTGATCTCTCCTTGAGAAGGGATCATAATTGTGACCATGAGTGGTATACACCATTGAGGTGATTGGATTTATGTTCTATATTAGTTGCTTTGATTATGCTTTGGCTGATTTCTAAGATTATGATGTGATTTATGTTTCACTAAGGTTTGTGCTAGTGGTTAATAGGATTGATGTGGTATCATGATGTTATTTCATGATTACCCTAAATGTGTGCAGAGATTGCACTATATACTCTTACCATGCTACTCTAGAATAGGTTCCTATAGTAGTGGTTAGTGTTAGAGTAAATAATTATTTATTCTTTTACTTAAGTTTACTTATGTTAATGCATTCATTTATTAATTGTAGTCTAGGGGTTGTTGACAACACATGAGTTTTTTCATACCTAACTCTTACTTATCCTCTCACTTGATTGAGGATATTCTACCTTTTGTGGACATATGCTTAGTTGTCAAACTTATCTTCTAGCACTTTATAGCTTTTTCTACAAGCTTCCTTGAGGCTTTTATATTTGGGCTCTCTCATTGTCATTCATAACTCATTTTCGAGGCATGTTGTATAACAATACATTTTTCATTATTGCAATGTCTTTTCTCTTAGTCCATTTAGTTTTTCCAAAATCCACATCTTCCTTCTTTGGTTTCCATCCACCAGGTTATTTGCATGCAGGTGATCTTAGCAAGTTATGAAGTTGGCTTTCATAAACTTCAACATGGTATCAAAGCCTTCCTACTACTTCTTGGTTGAAGTTTTTTTGAAGCCGCAATTCAAAGACACAAACCTTAGTTTGTTTGTGAATTTTTCTTCAATTGGGGGGAAGAGCAATTTTTTGGAGCACTTTGGACCTAAAAAAATGTTGCCATTGAGTTTAGAAGGTTTATTATAGTTAGGATCCATATAAAATTTATCCATTTTGGAGACAGTTGATCCAAGAGGTAAATTTTTTTTCCTGGGAGGCCGTACAAATGCATTTATTATAGGGTGGACAAATTTTTTTAAAAAAATTGTGTGTAGGCCACACCACTATGGCACTACTTAGTAGTCACTATCACACCACCAACATGTAGTCCATGTGTTGCTACCACTAGTAGTGCAACCATGGGGTAGCTACTATGCGATCACTACTCTGCAGACCCTACTGCTTGGCCGGCTTGCCACCCACCTTAATGTTACCCCCAGTCTCCACTGCCTCTACGACCACCTCTGCTAGGGTCCTCTGCTATGCTCTACCCAACCACCACTCCTACCCACATGGATCACTTTGCTACCAACATGTGTCCTTGATCTACACAATTGGACTAGCCTGCATGGACATTTTCTAGGATATCTAGCACCAGTCCATGAGTGCCACATAGCACGGGGGCCATGTTAGTACTACCACATGGCCCCTACCATGTCACCCATGCCACGTTAGATTTTTTCCATGTGGCATGCCATATGGAACATCTTTTTTTGATGTAATATTTGTGAAGCTATCAATTTTAAGCTCATGATTTGCTAATGTTAGCATGACATTAGCCTGCATCAACACCCCTACCAACACTCCAAGTCCTTTTTTGACCTACTCACAATTTTTTTTCCATAACTTGAGCATATGGAGATATTTTTCAAATCTGAAAGAAGCACTAGAAAGCTAGCTCTAAGATGGAGACATTGGTGTAGGTATTTTCATGTTTTGATGTAATTTTGTTGCCCATTTTTGTAGTTAAAGTTTAAAGTTATGTTTTTCACTTTGGCAAGGACATCTTTTGCATCCCATCTCCATTTTTTAAAAACATTATATTTTTGGAAAGTTGGTTTTGTCATCTTTTCAAAAAAATTGTCATTTCCTTTAGATTGTATCCCATTCTATCATGTGTTTTACATTTTTTCTCTATGGTGGATATCTAGGGTGTTCTAGGTCCAAGGATTGTTTTATTGGCATGGGATCTTTTATTTTGGGTTGTACTATCTTTTGTATCAACTTTTTTCCTTTTCTAATCATTGTAGCTATCATTTGTAAGCATCTTTATGAAAACACACTGAGATAAAGTGCCACTCTTGTATTTCAAGTTCATGAATATTGTTTTGAGAGAGTTTTACTTGCACTATTTTATAAAGCACCATCGAGAGATAATTGTTTGCCACTTTTGTGCCCTCTTCCTTTTTTTCCCCATGTAGTGTTGGGTACTATTTCTTTATAGATTTTTGTACCTCTTTAACTATGAACTTCATCTTAGTTTTTTTGAGCTTAAGGAATTCCCCTAAATTGAACTTAAGGGGGGTTGTTAGAGTAAATACTTATTTATTTATTATTTATTCTTTACTTAAGTTTACTTAGGTTAATGCATTCATTTATTAGTTGTAGTCTAGGAGTTATTGAAAACATGGGAGTTTGTTCCTACCTAAGTCATACTTATCTCTCACCTTGATCGAGGATATTCCACCTTTTGTGGATGTATGCTTAGTTGTCAACCTTATCTTCTAGCACTTTCCAGCTTGTTCTACAAGCTTTTTTAAGGCCTTTATATTTGGGATCTCTCATTGCAACTCATAACTCATTTTCAAGTCATATTTTTCATTATTGCAGTATCTTCTGTCCCATTTTGTTTCATTTTTCCAAGCTCCACTTTTTCCTTCTTTTTTTCCCCTTCAATAGGTTATTTGCATGTAGGTGATCTTGATGAGCTGTGAAGTCGACTTTCATCAAATTCTATAGTTAGTCATGTTTATGATTGTGTTCACTAATGTGTTTTAAGCTCCCTTTTCATGTTGTTTAAACAACCATTATTAAATTCTTAAATTATTAGAGTTGGATTGTCCATGTGGGATTCATTGGTTAGGTGCTACAAATAGTTACCTTGTTATATATTGATCCAAGAGATATTTGTTACTCATGTTAAGTTTTACATTTGATATGAGCTAAGGGTTAGGTATTATACTTGATTCCAATATCATAGATGTTAGACTACTATGTTGTTTAGTTGATCATATTGCATGATGATTCCATTTCAAGATGACAATGCATTTTATGATGATATATGGTTATCTAGTATTTGGACATATCTTTGATTATGTTATGTGATAGATTTAATGCTATGGTCATTTACTTCATTCCTGCATTGTTATTGTTTATGCAAATGTGAGTGATGTAAATGAATTAATTTAGTATAATTAAATAAATGGTTAAATTAGTCATTTAATACATTTATTGCTTTCGCTATGTTATTATATGCAATTACACTTGATCATGTTTAGTGTGCATGATTTATATCCTTGGTAGTGGCACATGGAGTTAGTGATTCAACCATTCATATTTTACCAATGTCATCCCTATACATGGTCAACATATCCTTATTTTAATTATTAAATTAATCATTTTGGTGATTATTAAATCTAAACTCATTTGCGTTATGTGATTAGACTAGTGAGCATGTCTATGCATTTAAAGGTTCACATTATTGCCAAAGTTGTTAAGGAAATTTCTATGTTTTTCGATTTTCAGGCTTTTTAATTTAATTTAATTTAATTTCAGGCAGCTTTTCCATAGATGAATTCCTATTTCTAGGAATAACATATATTTTTTTGGGTTGATTCAGGGTTTAACTAGGTTGGATGGTCATTTTTCCTAATTGATTATTCAGCATCCAAAAAGGAATTAAATTCCTGACTTCTCACTTTTGAATTATAAAGTTGGCGAGTAAAACTCAAAATCCTCTTCATGAGGATTTTCTATTTTGTTCATTGTAGGAGCTATGGGTATGAGATTGTCATGAGATCAAGCTCATTAGATCTTGCTCGAAGAGACCTTGGATTGCAATGATTTATAGCTACTTTTGTGGGATTTTCATTTTATGATTCAGTTTGATATTTTGCCCCTTTCAGCTATGAGGTAAGGCTCTCCTATTTTATTATTTCTACTCCATTTTACCTAATATTTTTAGTAGCCATGTGTTAGGAGGCTAAGAACTAGTGTTCCCCTATGTTTATGTATGCTAGCTTTACCTGGTTGGGTAGGTATGAGAATTTACCTATTTTTCAAGTTGAGGGTTTGGGGTTTTGCACTATTATGCTAGCAATTTTTGCATATAGACTCCAAACCTAGATTATATTTGATATTTTTGGCTTTTTTTCCCTAAGATCAAATGGGATTTAATTTTGAAGTTTTTGTGTTTTGGGGTTTTTTGCCTCAGTTTGCATGTTGCCCAGTTTTCTTAGTTTTTCTTTACATGATGTTGGTCATGGCTTGGATTATCTGTAGGATGTCAGTTAGACTATTTTTTTGCTTTTATTTTTGTATTGGGATGCATGTTGCATCCGTACTCCCAACATAGTGTTTGGTTGAGTGACTTTATACTTGATTTTATGCTTTCTTTTGGACCTTTTTTATTATTTCGTGGATAGTAAGATTTGCATAGAATCCATATGCATAGATTGAGGCTAGTTGAGTGAGTTCATGATGTTTAGTCTTGTTGCATCATTGGGATTCATGTAGAATCCATACTCCTAGATTAAGGCCAGTTGAGTGATTTCATGATATATGGTTTTATTGGATTTGGGAATCATGTGGAATCCATCCTCCCAAGTTGTTTTTGGTTGAGTGATATTTTGTTGGTGTTTTCATCCAATCCTTGTCTTATGATCTTCATGATTGTGGTGCACCACACACTAGTATGTGCATGTACATTTCTTAGGTGACTTGAAAGGCCTGATCTTCTATGGTACTTCTAGAAGTTATGATCATTAGGGTTGGGGGGGGGGAATATGCATGCCTGCAGACACTCATCATTAGATGAGTATGGGTAGGGTAGGGTAGCATATGGAAGGGGCTTCTATCTTATAGCCTAGTGACCTTGTCCCATGGGGTTGGTAGAAGAAGTTTTAGTTAAGTGATAAGTAAATAAAATGTGTGAGTGATAATAAAACTTAAGATAATAAAATTTGTGGTCCACCATTTGGGAGTTGAAATGTACAATCTGAGCCTGGGCTTATCAATGTCAAGTGACTCTCCATGATGTTAACCCCTACTTAGTATCACATTGAGTGTCTAACCAAGATGTGTAGTTTATGCATTGTCTATGTTCTTGGTTTCAGTCATCATACTATCTAGCATGTGTGTTAGCCATGGACATTTGCTTGTGTGTGTTTGTGGTTGGATCATTATCTCCATCAATATGGTAGGAGTGGATCTATGGGTGCTATATGGTTGGGAGGAATAGTTATCCATACCACTTCTAGGGATAGGTCTATAGAGATGGTCTTTTGTCCTAGTGTGACAGCTGCTAGATATTTTCACTTGATACTTTGGGTTCTAGAGTATGTTTTCTTGTGATTTATGCTTTTATTGGAATGCTTGGATATCATGTTTAGATGATGCTATTTTATTAGACACATTCCTATATTATGATGTTAAGCATATGATTAGATTATGTGAATTTCTTTTTTGGCATATTTATTTCTTATTGGTTTAGCATGTTAGATTTCCTATTCATATGATGATTAGCATATTATAGATGATGTGGTTGATTTATTGTATTATCTAATTCGTTACTTTTAGAATCTTAGATTTCCTTATTCCTATGTTGTAGCATGTTTTAGTAGTGATTTCCTCATAAGATGACAATGATGATCTTGTCAGTATTTTGGGATGTTATGCATGGGGGATTACTAGGATCCACGATGTTCTTATGATTCTATTGATAGTTGGGAGGAGATGTGTACTTAGTTTGATTTTTTAGTTATTGCAACATTATTTCTATACATTATGATGTTTCTTCTATACTCTATGATTTTTCTTTTAGCATTTATTTTTTACTACTTTGGTTTGGATGGATAGATTTTTGTCTTTCTTATTCATGACATCTTGTTGTTTATACACTTGAGTGTTCACTCATTGATCTATGTGATCTAGTACTCCATAGTGTAGAGGTTTATTTTCTGATCTCATCAAGTAATTCTTTATTTCTCTGGTGACTATACATCAACATTGGGTGATACTTTAAAGTATTGCATGTCCAAAGTAGAAGAATCATGCAATACTAGAAAGTATCACATGCCCTTGTAAACTATTGTGTGACACATTGTTGTATCACATGCCTCTTAGAGAAAGGTCATATGATACTAGTAAAGTATCATACACCTTATTGAGAAGTATTTTCCAAACCTTAATTGTATAGCATGCCTTCATTAGAAAGGTCATACGAAATTGGGAATTATCACACTATCCTGATTCAAAGTATCAGCTAGGTTTTGGAAAAACCTATCTAGGTAGACATTGGGAACTTTTTGGTTTGATTGGAAGTTTTCGAAAGTGTTTTGGATAACCTTTATGGTGTTCTCCAATAACTTGGAATTGGATTTTAATTTTGGAATGTTTTAGATTTAGAATTGTTTTCCTTCTTCCTCAATTTTTCATTTTGTTTGGTAGTGGCATTTGGAGATTCATTGGTTGCTTGGATTGTTGATATTATCTTCCATTGTGATCTTTGTGATCCATTTATGATGTTTCCATGTGCATTCATACTTGAAAAAAATATATCTTGGTTTGAATTGAATCCTTCTTTCGAGGATCTCTGGGTAGGGCATTACATTTTCTATCAGAGCCCATGTTCAAATATTGGGATCTTTGCGTATATGTTTCCTATATGGTTGATGTTGTGTTTGTGTGAATGTGAGTGTCTTGGTGATGGCTCATGTGTTTTGGTTGCTTTGGTATCTACTTGTGATAGACTTGCTTGTCTAGTAGATACAATTAGATTAGTGTGAAGAGAAGGAAATGATTCTTCCCTTGTTTTATAGATGGAATCTATGTGCCTTGTTTTTTTGGTTTCTTGTGTGACCCTTTTGGATGGAACCACTGATTGGTGTCAATGTGTTGGTTTTGAGTGCCTCTTTCATTTCTCCTTGTCGAGTAAGGTCCCTATTTTCTCCTAATTGTAAGTAAATAAATGAATCTTATTTGTGATTCAGTGGATTTTCATTATAGTAATGAAATGATTCCTTTAATTAAGAAATGAGTGTTATTGTGAATCATTACAAAGTTGTAGGTTTTGCATTAGATCCTTAGGGTTAATGACTTTAGTCCCCAATTTGATTTCTTCATAAGTTTATGGAAATTGTATTGAAATTGATGGATATCTAAATTTTTCATTGCATGGAAATTATTGTAGTTTGCATATGCATGAGGTTATTGGTGATATATTGCTTATGTGTGTGAGTGTGTTCTATAACATTGCTAGGATGATGCATTCCTTAGCATTGTGTGGTGATCTATCTCTCTTGTGTGACTGTTCCTAGTCATCACATGTAATGTGACTTGATTGATTCCTTATTTTATTTCTTAGGAGGTACTTTCCTCATATTGTTGGGCTAGCATTGGTTATCAGTATTTTCCTCTCTTGAAATAGTCATCAATTTTTATCTATCACTCTCTTTGTGGCTATTGTCACACTTGAATTATTAATGAAATGAGTTCTTTTCTGATTTACCATTGGAGTTGACAATTTCCCCCATTTTTGGATTTTTGATTATGGTTCATGATGACTTTTCTAAATGTGTTTTACTACTACCTAGTTGTTTGTTGTGACTCTATCATGTCAATCTTGAACCTCTAGTTGTACGCATAAGGGATAATATCATAGAGAAAATGCTAGTGTTCTTGTAGTAGATGCAAAGAGGTTAGTATAATTTCATGATTTCAATGGTTTTTGAACATAATGATTTTTTGGAAAGAAATTTGAAAAGATAGGCACATGTTATATGGAAAGTGACTCTTGAACCTTTTCTTTGAAAACCTTTTAGTTTCATTGCGTATTAGTGCCTATGTTATTTTTAATTAATGAAATGATGAAAGAGAAGTAATGATGTTTTCAATGTGTGAATTACCTTGCTTTTTGTGTCTTATGCCATTTTTTTTTTGTGTGCTCGTTGGTTGTTTTGGACATTTTGTACATTACTTGTCTTGGTAACAAAGATAATTTGAGTTACCTATGATGTTTTATCTTGAGTACGGATTAAAACTCTTAGGTTTTAGGACTCTCTAATCTCCATCATGTTGGAGGCCTTGTCAATATCGTTTTGATGCTTTTTTAATGGAATCAATCTAAGTCCAGACATGAAAGTTATGGCCTCTAGAGTGAAGGCAATTTTTGTACTGATTTGAAATTTCATGTGAGAAACTGGTGATCATGCACTTTCTTGCCTGGTTTGATGAGAGAAACTCCACACAAGATTATGCTAATGTAAAAATTATCCTAGGGAATAGTGAGAAACTCGTTCACACTTCTGAAAGTTTAGATCAAGGTTTCGAGCACTTTTATTGAGTAGAGGCCAATTCAATCATGACACATCACATTTATGGCCATTAGAGAAGTTTAACCCTTCATGTTATTCTTAGGGAGGTGTTAACAAATCTTCATAACCTACTAGGTACTTGTTGGGATTTGTGCTTGGATTTTTATGTTTACTATAGCACCAACCCACGCTTGTGAGGTGAAGTGTGGTTTGTAAGAATTCCTTGTTTGAGGTGGATGTTTCCTTGTTGTTTGAGAGTGACTTAGTCTTTTGATGAGTCCAGATCTTCCTTTTGATGTTGACTTTGGTGCATCTCTATACTCTTTTCTCTCTAGAGAAAGTAGGTTAGCATGGTTATGCCATTAGCCCAATCTGCATTTTTTGAGTATGTTGGTGGTTGGTGGAATTGTGAGTTTTGCCTAACTCATCTTAGGATGATTTAGAGCAAAGGTTAAAAGAGACTCCCTCTTAGTCCTAATAATCTATAGTTTCTTTCTCCCTAAGCTTGTTTCTTCAAGGGGATTGTCTCAGTTGAGTTTTCTCATTGACTATTGACTTGAGGTTGGACAATGAGTTTAGCAGTAGGTTGGGGGTGGTATTCCTAGCATAGTGTTGGAGGGACATGGTATCATTGAACACATGTTACCATCTTATGAGTTGGTATGTAGATACTACATGGTTTTCCCCACTATTGAATTCTTTAGAACCTTGTGGAAATGTGATACCTTGTCTAGTTTGGTTATGTAACCCAAACATCCTTGCAATAGTTGAGCTTTTGTACCATAGAGACTATGTGCACCTATGCTAAGTGGTTAGTAGTGGTGAGTATCCTCTTGGAGTGTGTAATTTTGTTGGTAAACCATCATCCTCTATGTTCAAAGGATGATTTTATGTGGATTTGAGGATTTTCATGTGTGACATGATAGTATTCTTTAGAATTTTGGGGTGGCTATTCCCCATGATTCCAACTCTTGAGGAGAGTGCGTATTGTGTTGACCTAGTTTTGTAGTCAAATGGTAAGTGCATGTTGCAGTTGGGCACCTATGGATGAGGTAGAGTGACTTTTTCCTTACCTTGCATTTTTGATTTTATGGCTGGATGGAGTTTTCCTAGTGCATAGAAGGTTCCTTGTTGGAGGACCTTGTGCCAGTGTGACACCTTTTCTCTTGTGGTTGACATGATGGTTTGATAATGTTGGAGTAATTTGGTTGCACTTGTGAAGAAATCAATGAATCATTCCTTGCATTCGATTTTGATTTTTCTTTTGGTGTGCTTTGGTTTCTATTCTTAGATTGTAGGCTTTCAGGAGTAAGCCCAGTCTTTGGGGTGATGATGTAGTGCTTCACCCATTTGACTTCTATAAGTCATCCCGATGAATGCAACCTTGTTGATCTCTCCTTGTGAAGGTAGCACGAATGTGACCATGAGTGGTCTACATCACTGACATGATTGGATTTATGTTCTATATCAATTACTTTGATTATTATTTGGCTAAGTTTTGAGATTATGATGTGATTTATGGTTCACTTAGGTTTGTGACAATGGTTGCCAAGATTGATGTTTTATCATGATGTTATTCTATGATTGCCCTAAGATGTGTGTAGAGATTGCACTATGTAATATTACTATGCTACACTGGACTAGGTTCTTGTAGCAATGGTTATTCAAGTTTATGACTATGTTCACTTATGTGTTTAAGTGCCCTTTTCATATTTTTTAAACAACCATTATTAAATGAGTAAATAAATACAATTGGATTGTCCATGTTGGATTCATTGGTTAGGTATTGTAGATAGTTACCTTGTTATAAATTGATCCAAGAGACATTTGTTACTCATGTTATGCTTTACACTTGAGATGATGTGAAGGTCAAGTATTATACTTGATCCCAGTATCACTGATGTTAGGCTGCCACATTTTTTAGTTGGTCATATTGCACGATGATGCAATTTTGAGATGATAATGTGTTTTATGATGATATATGGTTATCAGGTATTTGGACTTGTTGGTCTAATTTTACACAATACAAAGAAAATTTAGAAAAAAATTAGTGAAAAATCATTTGTGGTCATTATATCATGCAATTTAGGGTTTGTTCATTGTATTTTTCAAAAATTTTAGATTGCCCTAGTTCATGTCTTGGTCTCTATGTTATTGAACTTCTATCAAATTCTCAAGGTTTGTCATCAGAGAAATTAGTTGAAAAACCCTAATGCCTTTTTCTATTTTACCATAGTTTTGAAAATATTTCGAAATCAATTTTTCAAAAAATAGTTTTAATGCATATCATGTTTACCCTGAGGTTGGGCTTATGCAAGCATGAACTCATTAAAATCTTGTTTAAACCTTTATTGGCCATGCTTTCTTTACTTTTTGCTTGATTATTTTATTAAGAAATATCCTATGTGATATAAGTTTTGTGTGATCATTGATCCTGGTTACATCAATGAGTATGGAATTCCCGCATTATGAAGATGCAAGGTTTTTAAATAATGCAGGCATGCACCTTGATGACACATAGCCCTTGTCCTTTAAAATCTTCATGTGCAGTAAACCTTGTGATTTGTCATAATTCATCATGACTCTTTTTAGACCTATTAGTAATTTCCATGCATGTTTTGAATTTCATACTATGCCATTGGTGGATCTATTAACAAAGGTATTTCTTTATTGACCAAGATTCATCGGTCGTTGATCTTGTTCAGATCAATGGTTGGAACTTTCTTGCAATTTGAAGGTGCACTAGAATTACACAAAACAAGGAAGTGCAAATTGGACATGTAGCAGGACCTGACATCATGACCTCACCTTTTTGTAGGGTGACATTGAAGTATCTTCTATGGTAGTTGTCAAGTGAGTGAAACCAGGTGGCAGTATTCTATTTGTTAGTTTGGCTGACATGGTGTTGCTCAGATGCATGATTTTATCAACCATAGATCCTTCAAAAATTGAGGGTTGGCACAAGTCCGCATTAAGAAATTACTCAAGAAATAATAAGTGTGGGTGTGCACCTTTGCATTGCATGTCATAGTGGGGCAAAAATTAAGGAAGAATGTTGAGTCATGCCATGTTGTCTACCACATGTGCTTAGCTAGAAATACTTATCCTACAGGAACAAAAATTTCAGCAATTAATGTAGTAGTCAAATGGGTCAAAGTATGAGAGTTGAGAAGAGTCATTTCATTGGTCCAAGTGGATGAAGTTATCATAAAGTGTAGAGTTTTTCACACCATTTATCTTGTCTTGATCAACAAAGGGAACTTTCTTGCATAAAGAACTTGAATGAAATTTAAACAAAGTAGGTATGCACCATGCAAACACATTTCCATGGTGACATCGCTATCCCATCTTGCAAGGTTTATAAGATTCAACCAATGCCACCATTGATCTTTCAAAGATCAATAGCTGGTGCAACACTTCAATAAGGAGGTTCTCATTCAATAAGGAAAGTGGGAATGCACCGGCTTGACATGTGGAAAAAATGATGTCAAATGCTCATTTTCTTAGAATATGATATGGGACCCCCTTGCATGGAAAATTTCAAGAGGCATGGATTCACATGGACAGTTCATATTGGTTAGTATAGCTGACTAGGCCTCTTTAAATTGTAAACTTGTGTGATTGTTGATCTTGTCTTGATAAAAAAATAACGCTTACCCAAAATTTTAAGATGCAAGAAACTTAAGGAATGTGGGTAAGCAATAATGAAACACATGGCCACATTCTTAAAGCCATAAAGCTTGTGACATTTTTGAATTAAAGCCATTCAATCTGGTGAAATCAATATATAAGATTTGAACTTTTGATGCAACTTGAGAATAATGGCTACTAGAAGTTAATATGGTTCAGAGCTCATTTGTGTGATTTCAATGCTTGAATATAGTTCATGATTCCACAATTATTGAGCCATAGAATTGCAAAAAAGTTATCAGAGGACAAAAAAAATTTAGAGCTATGGCACAGAATTTTGAAGAAAAATCCAATGAGTTACAACAAAGAATTTCATAGAGTAAAGTAGAATTTCATGGGTAAGTGCTCTTAAACTTATGAGTAACAAGAATTTGGTGTGATAGAGTTTTAAATCTCAAAATGCCTCCACAAAAAGAGTTTATAGGACAGACTGATTATTTAAAATGCTCTGTGCATGATGACTTTCTGGAAAATTCCCTTTATTTGTATATGAAATAACTAAGGGGAGGGATTTGATTCTTAAACACCCTAGGGTAGTCATAGAAAAGGGTTCCTATGATAAAGCTAATTGGGTAAGAGATGCCTAGGTTTCCATGGGAGGTTTAGAGTTGTTTAGAAAATGGTTTTCAGAGTGAAAACTACACACTCCTATGAGAAATGTTTGGGAGTTTGATGTTGGGAAACTGACAATCCCCACAATTTTTTTTGATAGTGATTTATTGATGGATTTGGCCAAGAAATATGATCCAATTACAGGGTGGGTAAAGAACCATGTTGGAGTGAATCCTTTTAGGGTCTGCCTTGAATTAATTAGTGAGGTTTTCAACCTCAACCCTAACAATGTTATGCATGAAATCATTGATATGGATGGAATTTATGCAAGGTATTATGCACAAAGGATTTACTTAAGGATAGGGCCACTATAAGAGCATGTTGCTAAATTGGTACTTTGCCTATGATTACTGCCAACACCCCAGAGCCATTACTGAAAAGGCATTTTAACCTTAGGGCTCAAGCATTGTATTTTTCTCTTTGCAAGATTTTTGGAATGGATGAAGCCAAGCAGATCCCAGGCTCAATTGTCCTTATTATAGCTCAAACTCTTCAATTTGGGATGAGTACTATTTTAGATTTTGCTACTTTTCTTGAAAAGGAAATTCATAATGGTTTGGTGGGGATAGCATGAGGAAAAGTGGACAAGCCATTCTGTTGGCATTCATTGCTTATATATGTATGCTTGGACAAGGGATTTAACTTTTTCTCCAAGGGTATGGAGCTAGAAATCACCAGGGATGGAGAGAGGAATCCAGTCTAGTTATGGAGTGTGGATATGACCTTAGAGGCTAGAGATGCTAGTTATTTGAGGATTGACAGATATTTTGCATCAAAGCTCAGATTTCTTTTAAGTGAGACAACCTTGGGATTCCACAAGCATTGCTAGAATTGGTGAGACCTAAGGGCCATGCAAAAGGGCTATTGGTTAGTCATAATTGTGGGGATATAATACCTTATAATCTCTCAATAGTAATAAGAGTGTCTGGCTTCTTGGGAAAGCCTCATGTGTTACCTTTTCATGTGCCTTTAAAAATACGGATAGTAGAGTTATTATGGAAAATAGGTACAATTGATAAGAGGGATTTCCCTAAGAAGGGTACCTTTTTCCTAGTTTTTACTATAGTACATGATTTTTGTTTTGTGAGTAAAGGGTAGAAACATCTCAACTTGTTCCTAGATAGACACTGCCAGGTTCATTGACCCTGAAGGATTATATAATCTCTTAAGAGAGAGGACAAAGGCTGCCTGCATGGTGCACTAGGTATACTATCCTAAGGATGTTATTAGAAATGTTTTTTCTTTACAAAAGAAAGAATTTAGAAAGGAGAAATGGATAGTATTGAGCAATACTTTAGAATTCATTAATTCTTTTGACTCTAGCTATGACCCATCGAAAGATTAAAAATATTGGGGAGCTAAGATGCAAGAATTGATTAATAATTTTGCTGTGATAATCCAAACTATGAATGAGAAGAAGGCCATGTATGTCTAGACTTATCTAGATAGGGTTGTAAAGGTACAAAGGAGGATAAAAGGAAAAAATGTAGTGGCTCTTGGTCGATACACTTTGCAAAAAAGGGCAAGTTATGTGATGGTCCAAAATGTTCAACAAGTTACCCTTTAGCAAAGACCAAGGCCAAAAAGTCCATCTATACCCAATGCTCCAAAAAGACAAAAGGTAGAGCAAGGGTCTTCTTCTTCTCAAGTAGAATAGTACACCCCAAGCTAGTCCCCAATCCAGATAGATGATGAAGCATCTTTGAGGGAACAACTTAGATAGATTGGTGGAGAGTGGGATGTAATTGTTACTTCCATAGATTTGGAGATTGGAGAACCACAAGAACCTCCTACACCTTCCTTGGATTTAACTTTTGTTTATTACCAAGGTAAGGAAATAGATCCTATAGTTGCCCAAGCCCCAAAGAGGTTTATTAATGATGAAAATTTTGTGAAGTCTAAAGCATTTGCAAAATTTTTGTGGAAGTTAAACATAGGAAATTTTGAGAAGACTTGTGAGAAGATAAAGGTAGAACAACTTGATAAATTGGATTCTACTATTAATGAAGAGGTAAAGTCTAAATTTTGGAATGATTTTGCTCAATTTACACTTGTGGCTAGAAGGAAAATAGTTAGATAGTTAGGAGTCCTTATTATGCTAGAATGGGATATAGTGAATTCCATGGTTTTTGATTCAATAAGGAAACAAAAGGATGTCTGATTCAAGATTGAAGAAGAGGTATTACAGGCTCATAGAGGAGTCAAGTTTAGTGTTGATCACCAAGCCCTTGTTATTTGGTCTACTGAAAAAAGGGATACAACCAAGATGTAGGAAATTTCTACTATAGAGCATACTGGTGCATTGACAGTGTTCAGGGCTGGCAAGGTAGGCAATAAAAAAATAATGGGAATGGCTTCAGAAATGCTAAAATTTGGTAATGTTGTGTCTAGCCAAGAAGAAGATAGATTTTCTCAACTCAATGCTAGGTTTGAGGAATTTCTTAAAGTATAGGAGGAGAGGGGTATGCAAATTCAGTCATTAGAAAACAAAGTATCTCAAATGGAGAAAATACTTGGGAAGAGAAAAGGAGGAGAATCTAGTAGACCAAGGATTGCATACCCCCCATGGCCACCTGTTGAACCTTTCAAATCAACTCCAATTATTGAGATACATGACACCCCAGAAAGGCCATAGATCTACACTGTAGAGGATTTTGAAGAAGAAAAGTATAAATTGTATGCACCGCATGTGGAACTAAATAATCAATTTGAAGAGAAATTGAGGTAGGATGTAATGTATCTAGTGGACAGGATAGAATTGTGAACATTTTTTGATCAGCTGGCAAGGATTGAAGCTACCAAGGATGAATTGAAGGGAGATGAAGTTGTATTTAGACCCATTGTACAAAAGTGGATAGAAAGAAATGAAGATAACACTACTATGTGTATATATGTTATCTAGCTAACCTGTCATCAGATAGAAAAGATATTTGATTTGTTAGATAAATTTCAAGGTTTTGATGATAAACAATATTCTTTTCAAAAAATATTAACTATTTTTTTTTCTTAGTATATTGCAAAAAAAAATGATTTATTCCCTAGTGCTTTAAAGACTATTGATAAAGTGAAAGAAAAGGAAGACTAGAAGCGGGAGCTAGATGAGATTTTTTGTGAAAGAATCAATAAAGTTATAAATGAAATTGGCCATATATTGTGGGCAATGAAAAATGAAGAACTGGTAAAGGTATAGTTGTCCTATAATACCATCAAAAAGGATCTTCTGGATATGGAGGTAGTTGCAAATTCTTTAATAACTGTACAAAGAGAGATCTTGAGTTTTGATTGGCCAAATGACACTACCTATAATGAATGGAAAGACAAATTTATGTCTATAGAGTAGATGTATAAGGTGACGAGGTAGAATATAATGAGGAAGAAGAAGGTACAAAAGTAAAAGTCACCCTTACAGTTAAGGATGAAGACAAAGATAATCCTTAGGTTAAAGTAAGTTTGCACGTAACTAGAGATGACTCATCACTTTCAAGCTTAATGGCCACTTACTTTGAGGAATAAAAATGATTAAAAAAAATATCATAGTACCCTTCTCTTTCTAAATGATGTGACAGAAAGGGACCCACAAAAGAATATTTTATGTATAAGACTTTCTGTTATTCAAAATTTTGTCTTTTTGTGATAGGTGTATGTAAATATCTTTCTGTAAATGACACATGTCACTCACAATTTCCCTTTTCTTTTTGCAACTCATGTCTATATAAATGAGTTTTTAAGGCAATGTGAGGGTCTAATTTCTATTGCATTTTTAGTATTACACTTAGGATGTTTTTGGTCCAAGTCTTTGAGCAAAAACTTTATGATGTATTTTCTCTACATGTTTTATGAAAATATGTCAATATGGAATGATCTCTATTTCTTTTCTTAGGGTCATTCTAAGTTTACAAAAATTTTACAAAATTTTAAAAGAAAATTAATACAAGTTATGAGCTATCCCCATATTAGTTTTTATTGAATCTTGTATCCTTAGCTGTTACCTAGTTATTTTGATATTGTGTGAGTACAGCTTGCTCAATTGAATGCAATTCATTTAGGTTGTGTGTCAATTCATTAGTGCTATTAATCCAATGAATTAAGTAAATGCTTTTGATAAATTTGATAGGGTTGCCATGGTAATAGAAAGGATGTCTGTAAGAATGAAATTCAGTAAGAATTGTTGATAAATCTTGTTGTAAAGCAACATAATAGATGCACAAATTGAAGTAGACTTTGAATCCAAATGGAATAGGCACTAAGAAAAATTTAGTCAGTATGTAGAATAGATACACTATGAAGAAGCATCAATTCTAAAATCACAATCAATTTTAACTTACATTTCTTAAAGACTGTAAATGATGTTCAATACTTGTTTGCATGGAATGTTTTAGCCCTAGTTAGCCATTGTTGCTAGGAATGCATGCAAATCTATAGAAGAAATTTGGCCAAATCTGTATTATGGGATGTGTTTATTAAAAATGTTAGAATCATGCATGTATTTGAGGATTTGAGATGAGAACCAGAATGAAACTAAGATAATTCTCATATAGTATCTTCCAGTCGTGAATCATTCTTGGGTATACCCACCCTAGTTTTGCAGAGCCTAAAGAGTAGAAAACCACCCTTGGTTTTGTTGAAGTTGGGTCTAAATGGTTTACATGTGTAATTGCTAATAGGAATTGGCTAATCCCTAGGTTGTGTGAGTGATCTCAATTTGGTATTGAACTTTTATTGTTCAATAGTTTTAAAACACCAACAAAATGGTGACTCTATTTGGGAGTTGTCCAATACATCTGTGAAAAGTACTACAGTTTCTTTGGTCCTACAATGTACATGTGTGTCAGACTATTTAGTATTGCTCATTGTTATAAGGGGTTTTTTTAGTGACAAACCTTGAGAATTTTAAAAGGATGAAAGAAAAACCTAAATACCATAGAGATACACTGGCATATCAAGCCTCTCTAAGTGTCTTTTCTAACAAGCAAGAGTTGTAGTCTTATGATTTCAGTAATTGGTCCATCTATGTCAGATATTTCAGTTTCTATTTGTGTTTTTTCATTGAAGTCAAGAATAATTATAATTGTGTATTTTCCCAATAAAGGGTAGCAACTTAGTCAAGGTTTTGAAGCTAGTGCTTATTTAGTATATAGTGAGATGGCTAACAAAAGAAAAAACTCTAGAGCTTACACAAGAGCCCATCTTGATGAACCAATGTATACTAATTTACCTAAAGGTAGTAGGAAGAACCTAAATAAGAAAAGGATAGATCCAAATCCCACCTAGAAATCTAGAGGTAGTGTATCAATCAATTCCTAGTATCAACTAGTGATAGCGAGGGAGTCTTCTTCACTCAGCTCTAAATTAGAAACCACAAGACTCTTAGGAGGGATATTCACTACCCTAGTATGAGATGAAAGAAAATATCAAGATAAGGATATGTTTCCAGTGGGGAATATATCCCCTAGAGATGGTGGATAATGAAGCTCAAGCTACAAAAACTAGGAGAAAAATTCAATTCATTAAGTCTAATTTTGCATTAGCCTCATGACCAAATCTCTCCACCCCATTTGCAAATTTTGTACTTGCTAATGGCCCAATGATTTCAATTTAGGGAGTATCTCAATCTGCTCCTACCTCATCATCCACCATTCATACTCAAGCCCCTATTGTTCAACCCCAATAATCCCAAAATGTTCGTCTTAACCAAGCCACCATAGCAACTACCTCACATGTTCCTAGTTTCAAAAAGAAACTTGTATACATGGAAAAATATAGAAAAAATATCATTTACAAGTATTCTTGGTATCCCATATCTTTTTGTTTAAGAGATAAGGTGGTTAAGTCTTCTAGAAATAATGTTGTCACTGGTGAAGAACATTTGAGAGTTTTCATAGACATGTTAAATGATTATGAAGTTAAACATGAAGATGTGGTCATGAAGTTGTTTGTTCATTCACTAACTAAGGATGTAAGGGATAGGTTTAGAAGGTTACTTGATGATAGTATTACCTCTTGGAGTGACATGGAAAAATTGTTCAAGGAGCAATATGGAGACAAAACCAATGCAGGATTCATGCAAAATGAATTCAATAACATCAAGAATAATCCTAACAAGTCCACATTCGACTTCAATGTAAGATTCCAAAAAGGTATGTACAAACTATTTCAAGTTATGAGGTTGAATGAGGATGTTTCTCTCACTACATATTCTAATGCCTTTGATAGCAAAATGGATTAGCAATTGCGGGATAAGGATCCTAAAAGTTTAACGGATGCTTATAAATTTGCAGTAAATATAGAGAATAATAGGAAGGCATCTATAAAATTAGGTAGGAGAGATGAACCAAAGCTTTTCAATCCCAAGAATAAGAAAAAAAGGGAGATTGATAAAGCTCCTGTAGGAAAGAAGCCAAAATAACTACAATAGGCTAGGTATTGGAATTGCTTAAAAAGATGAATACTACTAGTTTCAATAAGCCAAATGTTGCTAATAAAACCCCTGTGAACAATAGAAATTTCAATAGACAATTTAGAATGTAGATTACCCTTACACTACCCAATGTAGGGATGGAAAGCCAATCCCTAACTAGATCCAAAATGTAAAAGATAAGGGTACACCAAATCCTATACAAAGGAGTTTAGTAAATATGAATGATAATGTTTCATGGTGTATTATTTGTCAATCACCCCACTCTGTAGAATATTGTGCAGTTGCTTGGTCGTTTGCTTTTGATCATAGTTTACAAACTGAGGAGAAGGAAGAAGAAAAAAGTCATGATGATGTAAGTTGTAATATAGTAAGCATGTGTAGTGATTTTGTTGATTATAATTTGGAATAAAATGAAAGTGATCTGGAAAATAAGAAAATTTCTTATCTATTACATCATCAACAAGTTTTTTAAGAAATGAAGGTTGTGACAAAGATCAAGTGTGTGTTATATTGTCTGAAGTTGGTCATGTAAGTTTAAGAATGCCGTATAAAGAGGAAATTGATAGGATCACTACAAAATGATCTCCCAAGTACATAGAAGTTATAATTTTAGGGAAAAAATTGTTAACAATGAAACTAGGAAGCCTTCTAGTATATTCATAAAAGATATTACACATAAGATGAAAGATGAAGACAAGAAGGGTAGTATCAAGATATTCAAGGTTAAAGATATCAATGCTAAGAAGTGGGAACCCAAGAAGAAAGTGTAATTCCAAGCGAATGAGATAGCAAAAGAAATTTTTCAAGAGAAGGGCTAAAGATCTAATAATTCCAAGCTAATAGTAATCCCTACTACTCAGAAGGTTCCTACTCTAGGTATGATTGTGAAACCCACTTTGTCCAAGCCAATTTATATGATATCCATGTTGCACAAATCACTATTAAGGTACCTTTGTCTAAACTCTTTAGAATTGAAGTGCATAAGAGTAAGGCCTTGTCATGGTTGGGAGGGATAGGAAATAGTACTCACAATATCGAACAAAATGCTACCCAAAATCTCTCCTTAGTAATAGAAGATAGTGGTATCATGTCCCAAATTTCCAAAATGTTATTGAATGACTCATTAGTAGCACACATAGAAGATATTGACCCATTTTTTCTCAATCTAATTATAAAAGGAAAGACCCTAAAAAATTGCATGATAGACTCATGAACCTCTAACAACATAATGCCATTCAAAAGAATGGAAGCCTTAGGATTGAAAGTAGACACTAAACAAGGTAGATGCGGAGGTATGGATGCTTGAGAAGTCCCAGTTATAGGTACCATAAATGCTTTTCCCTTTAAGCTAGTTGCATATTGTTAGGATAAACCACAGACAGAAATAAAAACTACATGCAAATATAACCAATAACAAAAAATAATAGAACACACAGAAATGAACATAAGGCACCAAGATTTAATGTGGTTCACCCAATCCCTGGGCTATGTCCACCAAACAACAAGTCCGATGTTATTACAATCCAGTGATTACAACCTAATTACAATCTGTAATCCCTTACATCTCAATACCACTGTAAGAACCAATTTCGTATCACCACATATGAAAAATACCCAACCCTAAGCCCTTTTTATACAAGTATTAAACCGCTTTAGGGTTATAATATGTACAATGCTTTCCTGATTAGTCACCACAATCTAAAAATCTCCCACTTGGGGACTGATTAGGCTCCACACTAAACAAAAATCTCCCACTTGGAGACTGATCCTGTAGCAATACAACTACCGCATGACCTTCTCAACATAATCAGCTTGAGATAGCATCAATGTTCTGTTCTTCCTATCTCTACAAATCTTCATACCAAGGATTTGTTTTGCTGCCCCCAAATCCTTCATAGCAAATGCATGTGCTAATTGGCATTTCAGCCCCTTAATATGATCCATGTTAGACCCAACTATAAGAATATCATCAACATATAAACATAAAATAATGTAGCTATCATCATCCAACCTCTTAAAATAAACACAATAATCTGAATGACGCCTATTATATCCATGCTCATGCATAAAACTGTCAAATTTTAGATACCATTGCCGAGGTGCTTGCTTCAAGCCATATAAACTTTTCTTCAATTTGCACACTAAGTTCTCCTTACCTTTGACCTCAAAACCCTGTGGCTGAGCCATATATATTTCTTCATCCAAATCACCATGAAGAAAGGCTATGTTAACATCCATTTGCTCTAAATGAAAATCTTCAGTAGCCACAAGACTTAAAATAGTACAAATAAAAGTCATTTTAACAACACGAGAAAATATCTCAACAAAATCAATTCCCTTTTTCTTTGCAAATCCTTTTACAACTAACCTGGCCTTAAATCTTTTCTTACCTCCTTCCTCTTCTTTCAACCTGTAAACCCATTTATTCTGTAAAGCCTTTTTACCTGCAGGCAACTTACACAAACCCCAGGTCTTATTTTTCAGCAAAGAGTCCATTTCATCTTTCATTGCAAACTCCCATTGAATCTTAGTATCCACCTGCACAGCTTCATCATAACTTTCAGGTTCACCAGCATCAGTAAGTAAAATAGAATACAAAGAGGGAGAAAACCTTTGTGGAGGTCTAATTGGCCTTGTTGATTGTCTAACATTCACTGGTGTGTGTGGTATTTGTTGTTGCAGTTGTTGCACATCATGAGGAATAGATGGAACATCAGCTTTTGGAGTATCATCCAACACTACATAATCATCTTCTTTCTTCTCATGTTGCTGCAACAGATCTTTGTACAACACTTTTTCATTGAATATGACATCCTGGCTTCTTATAATTTTATGATTTTCAAAATCCCAAAGCCTATAGCCAAATTCATTAATGCCATATCCAACAAAGACACATTTCTTTGATTTAGCTTCTAGCTTGGTTCTATTTTTAGAGTCTATATGAGCAAAAGCTTCACAATCAAAGGTCTTGAGAAAAGAATAACTCACCTTCTTACCAGTCCATGCTTCCTCTGGAATACCACAGACCAAAGGAGTAGAGGGACCTCTATTAATCAAATATATTGCAGTATTGACAGCCTCTTCCCACATGTGTAAGGGCAACCCAACATGCAACCTCATGCTCCTTGCGCGCTCCATTATAGTCCTGTTCATGCATTCAGCCACTCCATTTTCCTGTGGAGTCCTTGGAACAGTTTTTTATCTACGAATACCATTAGTGGAGCAATAATATTCAAATTCATGACTACAATACTCACCACCATCATCAGATCTGAGACATTTTAATTTCTTACTAGTCTCATTTTCAACCAAGCATTTCCATTTCTTAAAAGTTTGAAATACATCAGATTTTTGTCTAAGGAAATAAACCCATACTTTTCTAGTTGCATCATCAATAAATGTAACATAATAATGAGAGCCACCAAGGGAAGATACCTGAGCTAGTCCCCATACATCTGTATGCACAAGCTCTAATTTCTCCTTTTTGTTTTCCTTCCCTGTCTTTACAAAACTCACTCTCTTTTGTTTTCCATACACACAACTTTCACAGAAATCCATATTCACACATTTTAGACCTGGTAAAACTTTCCTTGAATGAAGTACTTTCATACCTTTCTCACTCATGTGCCCAAGTCTATTGTGCCACAGTGCTGTATCAAAATCTACAACAGCTATTTGTTCTCCTTGCTCAACTGCAGTAATTGTTCCTGAATATTCATTTTTCTCTGAAACAATCAAAGTAGAAGGAACAATATGACCTGTAAAAAGATATAAGGTGCCTACTTTCACACCTTTTGCTACTACAAGGGAACCTTTTGAAACCTTCCAATTTTTATCATTAAAAGTAACTACACAACCCTCATCACCGAGTTGCCCTACTGAAATTAAATTTCTACTTAGTTTTGGAACATGTCTTACCTCATGTAGTAGCCAATGATTCCCATTCTGCAACTTAATCTTAATTTTTCCCTTTCCAACAATCTGACAGGGTTCATTATCCCCCAAATAAACAAGCCCAAAATCCCCTTGGACATAATCAATGAAATAACCTCTATGAGGTGTAGCATGAAAAGAAGCACCAGAATCTAAAACCCATGAATCATCAACACTCTCTAAAGATAGAAGCAAAGCATCCTCTTCAGATTTGTTACTTACAACATTTGCCTCTTTGTCTCCATTTGATTTATCTCCTTCATTTTTCTTTCGAGTCCAACAATCTTTCTTTTTGTGCCCTGGTTTCCCACAGTACCAGCAATCATTTGGTCCTCTCGATTGAGACCTCATCCCCTTTGACTTTCCTCTTGATTTCCCATGATTTCTAGAGTCACTTCCTCTTTCAGTCGTTCTACCCCTGCTTTGTGCATTTAAAGCACTTCCTAATGTAGATCCGCCTAAGGATTTTCTACGAGTTTCCTCACTTAAAATAACACCAATCACATCATCATATTTTAGGGTACTAGATCCAAGAACAGAATTACTCACCGCCATTACCAAGCCATTCCAGCTTTCAGGCAAAGAACACAAAATGAAGAGAACCCTAATTTCTTCATCAAAATTGATACCCATAGAAGATAATTGACTAGTAATAGTATTAAACTCATTTAAATGATCTACAACAAATCCACCTTCTGCCATTTTCATATTAAATAAACGCTTCATGAGAAATACCTTATTTGAAGCGGAGCGCTTTTCATACAATGTCGCTAGGGTTTTCATCAATTTTTCTGTCATCTTTGCTTTTGTAATATTAAATGCCACTGATGGTGCCAAGCATAATCAAATGCTTCCGAGTGTCTTTCTATCCAAAAGATCTCATTCAGCCTCTGACATAGTTCCCTGATTCTTGGCTTTTCCTTCCAACGGCTTCCATAAATCCTTCTGATATAAAGTCTTCCATTTGCATCTTCCATAACTGGAAGTTCTGCCCATTAAACCTATCAACCCTCAACTTACCCTCATCTTCCATCACTCCCACTCAACTATGAGACTCCCACTTAACCGTGAGACTTTCTTGCAGAGGATAACTGAAAGACAACCTTGCTCTGATACCACTTGTTAGGATAAACCACGGACAAAAATAAAAACTACATGCAAATATAACCAATAACAGAAAATAATAGAACACACAGAAATGAACATAAGGCACCAAGATTTAATGTGGTTCACCCAATCCCTGGGCTACGTCCACCAAATAGCAAGTTCGATGTTATTACAATCCAGTGATTACAACCTGATTACAATCTGTAATCCCTTACAGCTCAATATCGCCGCAAGAACCAATTTCGTATCACCACATATGAAAAATACCCAACCCTAAGCCCTTTTTATACAAGTATTAAACTGCTTTAGGGTTATAACATGTTGGCCATATGTACAACTATTTATGAAGTATGTACAATACTTTCCTGATTAGTCACCACAATCTAACACATATCCTAAGGTAGAGCTAACCATGTCAGTCCTTCTAGTTGATATACCACCACACTATGGAATGTTTCTTTCTAGAAAATGGAGTGCTACTATGGGAGGTAGTGTGATGTGTGACTTAACTTATGCAACTTTTCACATAGGTGATAAGGCTATTAAAGTAGACAAAGAGCTAAGGGTTAGTCATATCTTAGGTAAAGAATTTGACAAAGATTCTACTTGCTTTTTAGATAGTAGTGTGAATGCATTTAGAGATGAATTGATTATCCAAGAAGTTAAGAATTTTCCTACTATTATTGAACATGAAGTTGAGTGTTGTATGGGTTCACCAATATTATGTACAATGTTCTTGTATGTGGCTAGTTCTAAATAAGGTTCAAGGGTAGGGGTAGGTTCTGTTTCTCTAGAGAAAAACACTTTCAGATATTATTTTACCTTGAATTTTTCATGTACTAATAATATAGCTGAGTATGAAGCCTTGTTGTTAGGGTTTAAAGTTGCTACCCACCATCGAATCAAGAAGTTACATGTCATAGGTGATTTTGAATTGATTATATCATAGATAAAGGGAACATATGCTTCTAAGAACAAAATGTTGAAAAAATAAAGAAATAATGTTTGGGATCAAATTGAATTGTTTGATACATTTGGTATATCAGAGAGAGATGGGACTCATAATAAGATGGCTAACTTGTTAGAAAATGTAGCATTAAGCCCCAAGAGATATCATTTGCAAGGATATCACAAATTAAAGTTCAAAATAGGCCATCAATAACTGACAACATTGAGCACTGGCAAGTCTTTGAAGATGACAAAGATATTGTGAACTTCTTACTAAATGAGGATTAATACCATGGACAAGAGATGGACTATAGTGATTTGGTTCAAACCATAAATGGGAAGGAAATAATTTTTTTTCAAGAGGTTAAATAGTTAAAAACTAATAAAGTACTTAAAGGTTTGGTTGTTTTGGAGAACATGTTTGATAACCAAGATAGGGTAAGTGTGAGGCCTCGCCCCGACCCATTGTAGTATAGTGATACCTTATTAAAATTTTGATACTCATGACTCGAGATGCTGAGACATTATCTGATGCTTTGAACATATTATATCATTTCATGTTGTGTGATGTTATTTTCTGATATTTGATGTTTGTCATTTAATGTAGGATTGATACTTTGATTTAAGAGATTTTAAATGGTTAAAAATTAAGTAGGATGAAAGAAACCCTGATTGATGTATGTTTCAATTTATGTGAATTTCTTATACGTATATATATATATATATATATATATATATATATATATATATATATATATATATATATATATATATATATATATATATATATATATATATATATACATGTATATATATACATGTACATGTACATATATACATGTAATGTATATATATACATGTACATGTATATATATATACATATGTATATGTATATATATATATATGTACATGTGATTTTATGGGACTACTGATGTGTGCAATGAGTGTGTAGATATTTTAGCTGAGAAAACCAACAGAGGAACAAAACTGATCTCTATGTGCTAATTTTGGAAACCCTTTTGTTTGTAATTAAATTGAGATGTATATATCTATCCTTATGTGATCAGTAAATGTTAATGTTCATAACTATGTTTCTTTAGTGTCGCTTGACACTCGTGAATTGTTTATGCTCTTCAGCGTGCTAGTTAGGGTTAACTGTGTAACCCTTGGATCTAAGTTGGTTTAAGTTAGTGTCAGTTGCTAATTTGGTTCTTAATCGAGTTTAGTCATCCTTTATCTAGATTAGTACTTAATCTGCATTTTAGAGTTGTTAGTTGGTCCTAATTTTTTTCCTAGCTTTTGTTTAGTTCCAAACCTATTCCTAAGGCTTTGAAACATGAAATATTTATACCCAAGGGGTATGGGTATGGGTTGGGGGTCTTTTCCAACCCCTAAGCCCCTTTTATTGACTTTTGAGATCACTCAAAAAGTCTCTTTTTGCCTTTGTGCGAAAATTGACTATGGCTACCATGAGTTGTCTCACCTCACCTCCACTTAGTGGTTAACCATAGTATGGGTTGAGTTAGGAGCTTCTAGATTTGTAGGTGGGTGGGAGAATTTATTGAGCCTTTTGGTGGTTGAGTTTGAGGCTTATTTAGAGGACCTTCTTGGAATATTTGAGTTTTGTTACCCAATCTCTACATTTAGAGAGGAGTCATGGAAGATTGAAGCAAGGAAGGGAAAAGCTCTACTCAAACTTATTCATTTGCCATCACCTCTTTGTGAAGGTAGAAGTTTCCATTTCCCTTATTTAGATTTCATGTTTATGCTACCTTGTTGTTGTTTGAATGCTTGTATGTATGTGGGTATGTTGGGAAGGTTTGAAAACCATGTTTTTTGCATGTTTTCCTTTCATTTTTATGTTTGAATTTTGAGATGTTCTTGCTTGGGTGTTTTGGCATTACTCACCCTTGGAGAGGGTAGAAGTGGCCAATTTTGGGAAAGGTAATTTTAGTTGGACACCAAAAGTGAAGAGTCTCTTCTTAGGATGAGAAGAGGGAGAGAGGGTAGGGTGTTATGGGCCCCTACCTGTCAGCACAAACCACATATGAGTTTTGGCATGTAAGAATGGAAGAATGAAAGTTCTTGATTTATAGCCCCGATTGGGCACCTGGTTTGGTGTTGTGTCTGACATCTCCTATTGGAAAAATCCACCTTTTCCTAGTTTTGATTCATTGTGAATCCTATTATGAAAACCTTGTATGAATATGCATGTTTGATTTGTTTCTTGGTCATGCTTGTTCTCACTTGATCAGATTCTATTTCTTCCATGGTTGGTAGAAATGTGTTGCAGAATTTGATATGGAACCCTTGATGAGGGTCATGAAGGAAATTTAATTTAAGTGTTGTAATTCAGGATTGAAATCCTATGTAATTTGTATCTCAAAACCTTGTTGTAATGGCAACAACACCGGGTTTTCTTCCTGGTTCTTTCCTGACTAAGCCTTTGAATTAGGTTTTCCAATAAAATTGGTGTTGAGTATAATTGGTTATCATGTGATTTAATCATAAATTTAATTTAGATGAATGCACATCAAAAAAAGGACGAAAGGATGATGTTAATTATACCTAAAATTTAATTTTTAAATATGATAAGGAAAAAAAGAATTATGATATGTTGGAAACTTGATTGTCATCATGCTTAATGGGAGATAAAATTACTCTTGCATTCTTATGATAGCAAACCATTAAATTTTATGTTTTAGGATTAAAAAAAAATCTGTCTCCTTGTTGCAAAATAGATTGCATTGAAAAAAAATTATACTTGAGAAAATTTATTCTTAGAGAAAAATGCTCATTTCCTTTTGTATGAGGAGCAAGATTTAATGTCTTATTGCCACAGAGCATCAAAAGGATTCTATTAATATCCCCTTTGAACTTGTTAATATTAAATTTTTAAATAAAATAAAGTAAAAATAAAATAAATACAAAAATGGACATATAAATTAAGGAAATATCCTATCTACTTTTCTTTATTCTATAACTCCTTACATTATCCTCTTTTCCCATAGATAGGCGCATCATTTCAAGGCTCCATTAAATGGTGGTCTTGCTTGAGTGGGGTTATCATAAAAGTACTCCACCTATGTTGATTGGAGGAGAACCTGCAACAAGAAAGAAAGAGAAGAAACAATATTATTAAAGAAAACTACTTTACTTGTTTTTTTTTCTTTTCACCATTTACCTAGGCATTGAAAGTAGGGTGCCATCATGACATGGCTGACATCACCCTTCCATTCCTCTTTATGGTCATTGCTTGTTTTGTAGGGAGTCTTAAAGTATTAAGAAATAAAATCTTAAATCACACTAAATTTTCTTACCCACCTATCACTTTTTTTGGGGGCTTGATTTTCTCTATGACATGAGCTACCCCACGTACCTTCACCAAGGCTACTTTAGCTATCACATTGGACAAACCTTGGTCCATGTGAACTATTTTGGGAGGCACTCAAAGATATTGGAAATGGGTAAGTTGGGTCTTGGGAGTTAGTTTAGGAAGTTTGTAAGTTAGTATTTGTTAGAGTTTATCATACTTAAGTTAGTATTTATGTGTAAGTTAGTATTTATTGTTATTAGTTTAGTATTGTTGCAATGTGATGAATATTTAGTTTCAATTCTAAATTAGTTTAAGTATTAGATAGTATTAGTGGTATTAAAAGAATGTTTGGATTTTAGTCTGTTGACTCATTTATGTTGAATAAATAACTAAATGAAATTATATGTTTTTATTTATTTATCATTTAAGTTAGTAAAATTTAGTTTATTACAATGTGATTATTAGCAAGTGACATTAATTAATTTAATATGGATCAAGTATTTAATTATTATGATTAGAATAGTTCAGTTAGAATGATTTAGTGTTAAATTTAATTAGTTCGATTAGGAAGTTAAAATTAGTTAAAAGTTCATGTTAGAATATTCGTGTTATGTTAAAGTTTTCATTTTAAAGTTAGTTATAAATTAAGTTAGTTTAGTATTAAATTAATATTAAATGTAATATAGTTTAGATTTTAAATTAGTTATATATATATATATATATATATATATATATATATATATATATATATATATATATATATATATATATATATATATATATATATATATATATATATATATATAGTTCAGTTGCAAATATAGTTTTAATTTAGTCTTAATTGAATTTGGTATTTGATTTTTGATTGTATTAGAATTATAATGATAAGTTTTGTTTTGTTATGAGTTAAGTATCATGTTAAATTAATATTAATTTATAGGTTCTATCATCATTTAAATTAGTGTAACTTTAGTTCTATACTAATATGATTTTTAACTAGTTTAAATGTATTATTGATCTATATTTAGTTAGTGGGTATTAGATTTAGTTAGTCGTTATTTAATTAAATTTAAATTTAATAAGATTTAATTGATATCTTTTAGAGTAGTATTAGTTAGCAAGTATTTTATTAAAGTTGTTTTAAATTTTCAATTTTGTTTTGTAAAGTTAGTTTATGTTTTAGTTAGTGTTCTAAATATTTAATTAAATGTAATTTTGTTAGCTTTAATCAAGAATTGGTTAGTAATTGTTAAAATTAGATTCTAATTAAAGCAATTTAGATTAAGTATAATTATGTAGTAATGTAACAAATGTTGAGATTAGATTAATAACAAGAGTTCAAAATGTAACGATGTATCCCTCCACAAGAATTATAACCTTAAGATGTAATGTAGAGAATCTTTAACTATGTATTTAACTAGATCAAACTTAGAGCATTTTAATTATTAATTAAAAAAAAAAAATTGTGTGTTTTTGCCCTCGTAGTTTGGGCATGATAGTAAGGCCTAGTGCTAAAGATTGTAAACCTCAAAATCTAGAAGAGATAGATTTGGGTACTAATGACACCCCTAAGAAAGTTTATATTGGTCAAAACTTGTCAACTAAAATTATAAAGCCTCTAATTGACTTGTTGAGAAAGTATAGACATGTCTTTGCTTGGTCATATGATGATTTAAAGGCTTATAGAGAAGACCTTTTTCAGCATCTCATACCTCTGAAGGATAATGTCTAATTGTTTAGGAAAAAATAGAGACCAGTTAATCCTACTCTACCAACTAAAATGCAAGAGGAACTAATGAAGTTAAGGGATGGGGGAATAATTAAGCCCATCAGAAATTCCAATTGGCTCTCTAATTTAGTACCTATTAGAAAAAAGAATGGAGATATCAGATTCTGTGTATATTTCAAAAATTTGAACATTGCTTCCCTAAAACAAATTATGGGTTACCTAATATGGAAGCTATGTTGCAACAGGTAACAGGTTTTAAACTTATGTCAATGATGGATGGATTCTTAGGATATAACCATGTCCTGGTGAAAGAAGAGGAACAATTCAAGATAGCATTTACAACTCCATGGGGGACTTATATATATGTAAGTATACCTTTTGGAATGATTAATGTTGGTGCCACTTTTCAAAGAGCCATGGATGTGGCTTTTCATAACTACATAAATAAATTTATGGTTGTGTATCAAGATGACCTCATAGCTTATTCCAAAAAGGCTGAAGACACTGTAGGTAGTTGGAAAATATTTTTATCAAAGCATTGGAATATGGAGTGTCATTAAACCCTAAGAAATGTGCATTTGGGGTAACTAAAGGTAATTTATTGAGACACATAGTATCAAAGGATGGGTTAAAGATAGAACTTGAAAGAGTAGAAACCATTGATAAAGTCCCCAAACCAAAGAATGTAAAAGGAATTTAATCTTTCTTTGGGCAAGTCAACTTCCTAAGAAGGTTTGTTACTAATTTTGCTTAAATTAGTAGACCTATTTCTAAAATGCTCAAGAAAGGAGCCACTATAAATTGTAATGGTGAGGCTTAATAGGCATTTCAAGATATTAAGACTGCTATAAAGAATGCCCCAGTCCTAAAGACCCCTAATTACACTAAGCCATTGCACATATTTTCTTTTGCATCTTTTCACATAGTAATTGTAGTTCTATTGCAAAAAAATGAAGAGGGATATGAACAACCCATTGCTTTCTTTAATAAATCACTACAGCCTATTGAACTAAAATATGAGATAAATGAAAAGCAAGCATATGCTTTAGTAAAGGTTGTTAAGGCATTCAAATGCTATTTGATAGGAACTATTGTCATTGCATTTGTGCCTAGTGTTGCTATGAAGGACATTTTTTCTCAGCAAGAAGTATCAAGAAGAATATATAGGTGGATCAATAGGATCCAAGAGTTCAACATTGAGATACAGATAAAAAAGTTGGTAAGAGGTCAAGGTTTACCTAAACTCATGGCTCAAGCTAATTTAGATGCTAATAAGATAAATATCATGACAGATGACCTCAAATCTGATTTATGTGACATGGACCATTGTGACTAGTATGCAAATGTTATCCACTACCTACAACATATGGAAGCTCCATCTTATCTGACTAAAAATGAGAAGAGAAGCACTAAATTACAAGCCATTAGGTGCATAATTACCCAAGGTAGCTTGTGGTGGAGAAATTTTGAAGGAATATAACTGAAGTGTGTTGATCAAGAAAAAGCTAAAGAAATTTTGAATGAGATGAATGTTGGAGTTTGTGGAGGACATTAGATGGCCAAGACTACTACACATAAGGTGATGAGTGTTGGATTTGGTGGCCATCCCTTTTTAAAGATGTTAAAATCATGGTTAGGATGTGTGACTCTTGTCAATGGTTTTTTGGAAGATTAAAACACTTAGGAAATACCCCATTAAAGCTAGTCAAGGTTCAAGCACCATTTCAGTAGTGGGGCATGGATTTCATAGGTGAGATCTCTCCTAAATCTAGTACTAACTAGTCCTAGATTCTTGTTGCTAATGATTACTTTACAAAGTGGGTAGAAGCTATCCCACAAGAAATGCAACAAGTAAAGTTGTCAACAATTTCTTTCTTAGTAATGTTATTTCTAGATTTGCTTGGCCTCAGAGGATTGTGATAGATAATTCTATGTGCTTTAGGTCTGAGGAATTTACAAAGTTCTATGACAAATATGGAATAACTAGATCAACATCTTCCCCATATCATCCACAAGGGAATGGACAAGTTGAATCCACAAATAAGAGCTTGTTGAAGGTCATTAAGAGAACCTTGGATGAGAACAAGAAGGCATGGGACTCTAAGTTGAAATTTGCAATATGGGTTGACAGAGTGACTATGAAGAAAGCTATTAGAGTAGCCCCATTTGATTTAGTATATGGAATTTAAGAAAGGATGGCTTAGAATAACTTAATGGGACTCTATAATTACATCCAATTGTATGAGAAAGATATTATAGATGACATGCAAGAAAGGTTGGATGAGCTTGTAGGGTTAGCAGAAACCTGAAGAGAAGCATCTCTTAGGAATCAAAAGTAGCAACTACAAATTAGGATGCTATATGAAAAAAGGAAAGTAGATAAGAAATTTGAAGATGGAGATTTAATCCTTATGTGGAATGCTAGAATTGAGGATAAAGGAGAACATGGGAAGTTTGATCCCATATGATTAGGTCCTTATTTGGTTAAAAATACATGGGGAGAAGATTTTGATATACTCAAAGATTTATCAGACAATATTCTTGAACTACCAGTTCATGGATGGTTCTTGAAAAGATAATTTTTTTAAAGTATCTATTTTTCCATGAATAGTAGTTTTAGGGTTTCTTGTTCCCTTGTATATTTTATGTATAGTGTAAATCCATGTAAATATCTATGTTTGGTCTAGTTCCATGTTTTCTTGTTTTGTTCTATGCTCTCTGAAGAAGTTATCATTCCTATACCAAGTATGTGGTCTTCTCTCCCAAAGATTTTGAATTCTTCCATAGACTCAAGTAGTCTATAATCCCTAGACAGAGTTGTTATTGGTCTAATTTTTTATAGTACAGAGAAAATTTTGAAAAAATTAGTGAAAAATCATTTGTGGTCATTATATCATGAAATTTAGGGTTTGTTCATTGTATTTTTAAAAATTCTTAGATTGCCCTAGTTCATGTCCTAGTGTCTATGTTATTGGAGTTCTATAAAATTCTCAAGGTTTGTCATCAAAGAGTTCAATTCAAAAACCCTAATGCCTTTTTTTATTTTACCATAGTTTTGAAAATCTTTCAAAATCAATTTTTCAAAAATAGTTTTAAAATTATGAAGATGCAAGGTTTTTAAATAATGCAGGCATGCACCTTGATGACATGTAGCCCTTGTCCTTTAAAATCTCAATGCACCACAAATCTTGTGATCTATCATAATTCATTAAGACTCTTTTTAGACTTGTTAGTACCTTTCATGCACATTCTGAATTTCATAAGATGTCACTGGTGGATCTATTAACAAAGGTATTTATTTATTGACCAAGATCCATCGACCATTGATCTTGTTCAGATCAAGGGTTGGTACTTTCCCACAATATGAAGGTGTACAAGAATTACACAATTTGGGGAAGTGCAAATTGGACATGTAGCAAGACCTAACATCATGACCCCACCTTTTCGCAGGGTGACATTGAAGTATCTTCCATGGCACTTCTTAGGTGAGATGGACTAGGTGGTAGTATTCTATTTGTTAGTTTGACTAACATGGTGTTCCTTAGATGCATGATTTTATCAACCATATATCCTTCAAAGATCGAGGGTTCATGCAAGCCCACATTAAGAAACTTCTTAAGAAATAAGAAATGTAGGTATGCACCTTTGTATCACATGTCATAGTGGGGACAAAATTGGGGAAGAATTTTGAGTCATGCCATGCTATCTACCACATGTTCTTAGCTGGAAGTACTTATGCTATGGGCATGAAAATTTTAGCAATTAATGTAGTAGTCAGATGAGTCAAAGTGTGAGGGTTGAGAAGAGACATTTCATTGGTTTGAGTGGATGATGTGATTGTAAAGTGTAGATTTTTTCACATCGTTGATCTTGTCTTGATCAACAAAGGGCAGTTTCCCACATAAAGAACTTGAATGAAGTTTAAAAAAAGTGAGTGTACACCATGCAGACATGTGTCTATGGTGATGTCACTATCCCATCTTACAAGGTTTATAGGATTTAAGCAGTGCCACCATTGATCTTTCCAAGATCAATGATTGGTGCAAGCCCACAATAAGGAGGTGCTCGTTAAATAAGGAAAGCAGGAATGTGGCAGCTTGACACGTGGAAAGAATGGCATCAAATGCTCATTTTATTAGAATATGATATGGGACCCACTTGCGTGGAAGTTTTCAAGAGGCATGGATTCAAATGAACACATCCTATTCATTAGTATAGCCAACTAGGCCTTTTTCAATTGTAAACTTGTGTGATCATTGATCTTGTCTTGATCAATGAATAGCACTTACCTACAATTTTAAGATGCAAGAAACTTAAGGAATATAGATAAGTGGTAATGTAACATGTGGCCACATTCTTAAGGCCATAAATCTTGTGACTTTTTGAATTAAAATCATTCGATCTAGTGAAATCAATGGATAAGATTTGAAATTTTGATGCAACTTGAGAATAATGGCTACTAGAAGGTAATATGGTTCAAATCTCATTCAAGTGATTCCAATGCTTGAATATAGTTCACAACCTCACCATTGTTGAACCACAAAATTGCAAAAAAATTATCAAAGCATAGTTAATTTCTAGAGCTAGGGCACAAAATTTTGTAGAGAAATCCAATGAGTTACAACAATGAATTTCACAAAGTGAAGCAGAATTTTCTAGGTAAGTGCTCTTAAACTTCTAAGTAGTAGGAATTCAGTGTAATAAAGTTTTAAATCTCAAAATGGCTCCACAAAAAGAGTTTACGTGATAGACTGATTATTTAAAATGCTCTATGTATGATGAATTTTTGGAATAATTCCCTTTATCTATATATGAAATAAATAAGGGGAGGGAGTTGATTCCTAAACACCCTAGGGTAGCCATAGTAGAGGGTTTCTATGATAAAGCTAATTGGGTAAGAGATGCCCAGGTTTCCATGGGAAGTTTAAAGTTGTTCAAAAAATGGGTTTCATTGTGAAAATTGGACACTCCTATGATCAATGTCTAAGAGTTTGACATTGGGAAATTGACAGTCCCCACAGTTTTCTTTGATAGTTATTTATTGATGGATTTGGGCAAGAAATATGATCCAATTACAAGGTGGGTAAAAATCCATGCTAGAGTGAATCTTTTTAGGGTCTACCCTAAATTAATTAGTTAGGTTTTCAACCTCAACCCTAACAATTCCATACATGAAATCATTGATATTGATGACCTTCAAGGAAGGTATGATGCACAAAGGATTTACTTAAGGATAGGGCCACTACCAAAGTATGTTTCTAAAAATTTGTACTTTTCCTGTGATTACTGCCAACACCCCAGAGCAAATACTGACAAGGCATTTTAACCTTAGGGCTTAGGAATTGTATTTTTCTCTTTGCAAATTTTTTGTAATGGATGAAGTCAAGCAAATCCCAGGCACAATTGTCATTATTATGGCTCAAACTCTTCAAATTGGGATGAGTACTATTTCAAATTTTTCTACTTTTCTTGCAAAGGAAATTTACAATGGTTTGGTGGGGATAGCACAAGGAAAAGTGGACAAACCATTCTGTTGGCATTCATTGCTTATGTATGTATGCTTGTACAAGGGATTTAACTTTTTCTCCAAGGGTATGGAGCTGGAAATCACCAGGGATGGAGAGAGGAATCTAGTTTAGTTATGGAGTGTGGATATGATCTCAGAGGCTATAGATGCCAATTATGTGAGGTTTGATAGATATTTTGCATCAAAGCTTCGATTTCTTTTGAGAGGAGATAGCCCTAGGATTCCACAAGCATTACTAGAATTGGTTAGACCTAAGGACCATGCAAAAGGGCTATTAGTTAGACATAATTGGGGGGAAATAATCCCTTATAATGTCTCAACAATAATAAGAGTGTATGGCTTCTTGGGAAAGCCTCATGTGTTACCTTTTCATGTTCCTTTAAAAATAGGGATAGTAAAGTTATTATGGAAGATAGGAAAAACCGCTGAGAGGGATTTCCCTAAGAAGGGTACCTTTTTCCTAGCTATTACTATAGTACATGATTTTTTTTTTGTGAGGAAAGGGTGGAAACATCTCAACTTGTTCCTAGATAGATACATCATGGTAGAATCTCATGCCAAGTTCATTGACCCTGAAGGATTCTATGACCTCTTAAGAGAGAGGACAAAGGCTACCTACATGTTGCACCAGGTATACTATCTTAAGGATGGTATTAGAAATATTTCTTCTTTACAAGAGCAGGACTTGAAAAGGGAGAAATGGATAGTATTCAGTAAGAATTTATAATTCGTTAATGCTTTTGACTCTAGCTATGACCCATTGAAAGATAAAAAATATTTGGGAGCTAAGATGCAAGCATTAATTAATAATTTTTCTTTGATAATCCAAACTATGAATGAGAAGAAGGCCATGTATGTCCAAACTTATCCAAATAGGGCTATAGAGGCACAAAGGAGGATAAATAGTAGTAATGTAGTGGCTCCTGGTTAGTACACTTTGCAAAAAAGGGAAGGTTATGTGGCGGTTCAAAATGTGTAACAGGTTCCCCTTCAGAAAAGACCAAGGCCAGAAAGTCCATCTGTAGTTAGTGCTCCAAAAAGATAGAAGTTAGATAAAGGGTCTTCTTCTTCTCAAGTAGAACAATACATCCCAAGCGAGTCCCCAATCCAAATAGATGATGAAGCATCTTTGAGGGAAAAACTTAGAGAGATTGGTGTAGAAGGGGATGTAATTGTTACTTCCATAGATTAATAGATTGGAGAACCACAAGAACCTCCTACACCTTGTTTGGATTTAATTGTTGCTAATTACCAAGGTAAGGAAATAGATCCTATAGTTGTCCAAGCCTTTGAGAACTTTATTAATGATGAAATTTTTGTGAATTTTGGAGCATTTGCACAATTTTTGTGAAGCTTAAACATAGGAATTTTTGAGAAGACTTGTGAGAAAATAAAGCAAAACAACTTGATAAATCAGATTATGCTATTAAGGAAGAGGTAAAGTCTAAATTTTTGAATGATTTTGCTTGATTTGCACCTGAGGTTGGAAGGCAAATAGCTAGACAGTCAGGAATCCTTCTTATGCCAGAATGGGATATAGTGAATGCCATGGTTTTTAGCTCACTAAGGAAACAAAATGATGTCCAATTCAAGACTGAAGAAGAGGTATTATAGGCTCATAAAGGAGTCAAGCTTAGTGATGATCACCAAGCCCTTTTTATTTGGTCTATTGAAAAAAGGGATAAGACCAAGATGTAGGAAATTTCTACTGTAGAGCATACTGGTGCATTGACAGTGTTTAGAGCTAGTGAGGTAGGCAGTAAAAAAATAATGGGAATGGCTTTAGAAATACTAAAATTTGGTAGTGTGGTGTCTGGCCAAGAAGAAGATAGATTTTCTCAACTCAATGCTAGGTTTGAAGAAGTTTGGAAAGCATATGAAGAGATGGGTATGGAGATACAGTCATTAGAAATCAAAGTATCTCAAATGGAGAAAATACCTGGGAAGAGAAAAGTAGGAGAATCTAGTAGACCAAGGATTGCATACCCCCCATGGAAACCTATTGAACCTTTCAAATCAAATCCAATTATTGAGATACCAAACACCCTAGAAAGGCCATAGTTCTATACTATAGAGGATTTTGAAGAAGAGAAGAATAAATTGTAAGCACTACATGTAGAGCTAAATAATCAATTTGAAGAGGAATTGAGGCAGGCTATAATGTATCTAGTGGACAGGATAAAATGGCCAACATTTTTTGATCAATTGGTAAGGATTGTAGCTATTAGGGATGAATTGAAGGGAAATGAAGTTGTATTCAGACCCATTGTACAAAAGTGGATAGAAAGAAATGAAGATATCACTACTATGTGTATATCTATTATCTAGCTAACCTCTCATCAAATAGAAAAGATCTTTGATTTGTTAAATAAATTGCAAGGTTCTCTTCAAAGAAGATTAACTATTTATTTTTCTAAGTATATTGCAAAAAAAGTTGATTTATTCCCTTGTGTTTTAAAGACTATTAATAAAGTAAAAGAAAAGGAAGAATGGAAGAGGGAGCCATATGAGATTTTTTGTGAAAGAATCAATAAAGTTATAAATGAAATGAGCCATCTATTGTGGGAAGTGAAAAATGAATAAATGGTTAAGGCACAATTGTTCTATAATACCATCAAAAAGGATTATGTGGATTTAGAGGCAATCGCAAATTCTTTAATATCTAGACAAAGAAAGATCCTAAGTTCTTATTGGCTGGATGACACTGCCTATAATGAATGAAAACATGAATTTATGTGTATAGAGAAGCTGGTAGAAGGTGACAAGGTAGAAGATGATGAGGAAGAAGAAGGTGCAAAAGTAAAAGTCACCCTTATAGTTAAGGATGAAGAAAAGGAGAATCCTTAGGTTAAAGTAAGTTTGCAAGTAACTGGAGATAACTCATCACTTTCAAGCTTGATGGAAACTTACTCTAAGGAATTAGAATGATTAAAGAATCATATCATAGTACCCTTCTCTTTCTAAATGATGTAACATAAAGGAACCCACAAAAGAATATTTGATGTGTAAGACTTTCTATTATTCATAGTTTTGTCATTTTGTGATAGGTGAATGTAAATATATTTTTGGAAAGGACGCCTATCACTTACATTTACCCTTTTCTTGTTGCAACTCACACCTATATAAATGATTTTTCAAGGCAATGTGAGGGTCTGATTTCTATTGCATTTTTAGTATTACACTTAGGATGTTTTTGGTCCAAGTCTTTGAGCAAAAACTTGATTATGTATTTTCTCTGCATGTCTTATGAAAATATGTCAATACGGAATGATCTCTGTGTCTTTTCTTAAGGTCATTCTAAGTTTACAAAAATTGTATACAATTTTCAGAGAAAATTAGTACAAGTTATGAGCTATCCCCATATTAGTTTTTATTGAATCTTGTCTCCTTAGCTGTTACCTATTTATTTTGATATTGTGTGAGTAAAGCTTGCTCAAATGAATGCAATTCATTTAGGTTGTGTGTCAATTCATTACTACTATTAATCCAATGAATTAAGTAAATACTTTTGATGAATTTGATAGGGTTTCCATGGTAATAGAAAAGATGTCTGTAAGAATGAAATTCAATAAGAATGAAATTCAGTAAGAATTGCTGATAAAGCTTGTTGTAAAGCAATAGATTAGATCCACTAATTGAACTAGACTCTAAATCCCAATGGAATAGGCGCTGATCAAAATTTTCTTAGTACGCAAAATAGATACACTATGAAGAAAAATAAATTCTAAAAACATAATCAATATTAACTTAAATTTCTTGCAGATTGTAATGATGGTTAGTACTTGTTTGCATGGAATGTTTTAGCCTTAGTTAGCCACTGTTGCTGGGAATATGTGCAAATCTATAGAAGAAATTTGGCCAAATCTATTTTATGGGATGTGTTTATTAAAAATGTTAGAATCATGCATGTATTTGAGGATTTGAGATGAGAATTAGAATGAAAGTAAGATAATTCTCATACAGTATCTTCTAGTCTTGAATCATCCTTAGGTATACCCACCCTGGCTTTGTAGAGCCTAAAGAGTAGAAAACCAGCCTTGGTTTTTTTGAAGTTGGGTCTGAATGGTTTACACATGTAATTGCTAATAAGAATTGGCTAATTCTTAGGTTATGTGACTAATCTTGATTTGGTATTGAACTTTTATTGTTTAGTAGTTTTGAAACACCAACAAAATGACGACTCTACTAGGGAGTTATCCAACACATCTGTGAAAAGTACTATAGTTTCTTGTGTCCTACTATGTACATGTGTGTCAGACTATTTAGTATTGCTCATGGTTATAAGGGGGTTTTTTAGTGAAAAAAATTGAGAATTTAAAAAGTAAGAAAGAAAAACCCAAATACCACAGAGATACACTGACGTATCTAGCCTCTCCAAGTGTCTTATCTAAGAAGCAAGAGTTGCAGTCTTATAATTTCAGTAATTAGTCCATCTGTGTTAGATATTTATATTTATATTTGTGTTTTTTCCTTGAAGTTAGGAATAATTATAGTTGTGTATTTTCTCAAAAAGGGGTGGTGACTCAGTCAAGGTTTTGAAGCTAGTGCTTATTTAGTATATAGTGAAATGGTTGACAAAAGAAAAAACACAAGAGCTTACACAAGAACCCATCCTGATGAACCAATGGATACTAATTTACCTAAAGGTGGTAGGAAGAACCTAAATAAGAAAATAATAGATCCAAATCCCACCTAGAAACCTTGAGGTACTGTATCAATCAATTCCTAGTATCAACCAATCATAGGGAGGGTGTCTTCTTCACTCAGCACTGAATCAAAAACCACAAGACTCTTAGGAGGGGCATTCACTACCTGAGTATAATATGAAAGAATATATCAAGATAAGGATATGTAACCGGTAGGGAATATATCCCCTAAACCAGGTCTCATAGCCAAAATGCATCGTAGGTTTGGAATCAAGAGTTCTTTTGAGGATCGTTCTAATCTTAAAATAGTACCATATATTGAATGAAATCTTATAGATCTTGATGACCCTATTGACTTGGAATCTATTTCTATAGATCCTATAGAAGTATAATTAGAGATAGGATTTCTAAAGAAATGGGTTGCTGAGGAAGAAGCTAAGCATATTTGTGTAGAAAAAGAAAAGGAACAAGCCACCTTGGATGCTATAATAGAAAGAGATACTTTGCTGAGAAGGATGGCTACCTTGAAAGAACAAAATAAAAAGTTAGAAGAGAATACTAAAAAGTTTGGAGATGTAGATAGTCTAAGAGCTAAAGTTCAAGAATAAGAAAAATGCCTGAATCAAAAGCAAGAACTAGTTATTGCTCAACTCTAAGATTATAAACTTGTCCAAGTAAATCCTGTAGAACCCATTGTGAAAGTTGTAGAAAAAGTAAAGGGTAAAGCTATAAGAGTCCAAATAAATGAACCTCAAGCTCAACCGAGAAAGCCAATAAAATCTACCATGTAAAAATTAGATCTAGATCTTGATAAGGCTAGAAAAGAGAAGGAAGATCTTGCAAAAGGGCTTGAGAAGGTGGAGAATGAAGCTCAAGTTGTAAAAACTTTGGAAAAAATTCAATTCATTAAGTCTAATTCTACATTAGCCTCATGGAAAAATCTCTCCACCACATCTACAAGTTTTGTACCTTCTAGTGGTCCAATGATTTCAATTCAGGGAGTATCTCAATCTGCTCCTACCTCATCAACCACCATTCGTACTCAAGCTCCTATTGTTCAACCCCAACAATCCAAAAATGTTCCTCTTAACCAAGCCAACATAGCAAGTACCTCAAATATTATTGGTTTCTAGAAGAAACTCATATACATGGAAAAGTATAGAAAAATATCATTTTCAAATATTCTTGGTGCTCCACATCCCATATCTTTAGATTTAAGAGATAGGGTGGTTAAGTTTTTTGGAAAAAATGGTGTCACTGGTGAAGAACATTTGAGAGTTTTCATAGACATGTTAAATTATTATGAATTTGAACATGAAGATGTGTTCATGAAGTTTTTTGTTTATTCACTAACTAAGGATGCAAGGGATTGGTTTACAAGGTTACCTGATGATAGTATTACCTCTTGGAGTCACTTGGAAAAATTATTCAAGGAGAAATATGGAGACAACACCAATGTAGGATTCATGCTAAATGAATTCAATAACATCAAGAAGAATCCTAATGAGTCCACATTTGGCTTCAATGTAAGATTCCAAAAAGGTATGTACAAACTATTTCAAGTTATGAAGTTGAATGAGGATGTTTGTCTCACAACATATTTTAATACCTTTGATAGCAAAATGGCTTATCAATTGAGGGATAAGAATCCTAAAACATTAAGGGATGCTTATAAAGTTGTAGTAAATATAGAGAACAATAGGAAGGCATCTACAAAATTAGGTAGGAGAGATGACCCAAAGATTTTCAATCCCAAGAATAACAACAAAAAGGATGTTGATAAAACTCTTGTCAAGAAGAAGCCAGAAGAACCTACAATAGGCCAGGAGTTGGAACTTCTTTAAGAGATGAATCCTACTAGTTTCAATAAGCCAAATGTTGCTGATAAAACCCCTGTGAACAATCGAAATTTCAATAGACCACCTAGAATGAAGAATTACCCTTATACCACCCAATGGAAGGATGGCAAGCCAATGTAAAAAATAAGGGTACACCAGATCCTCTACAAAGGAGTTTAGTAAATACAAATGATAATGTGCCATGTTGTATTATTTGTCAATCACCCCACTCTGTAGAATATTGTGCAGTTGCCCAGTCATTTGCTTTTGATCATAGTTTACAAACTGAGGAGGAGGAAGAAGAAAAAAGTCATGATGATGTAAGATGTAATATGTTAAGCATGTGTAGTGATTGTGTTGATTTTGATTTGTAAGAAATAGAAAGTGATCCAAAAAATCAAAAAATTGCTTATCAATTACATCATCAGCAAGTTTTTTCATACAATGAAGGTTGTGATGAAGATCAGGTTTGTGTTACATCATTTGAAGTTGGTCATGTAAGTTTAAGAATGCCTTCTAAAGAGGAAATTGATAGGATCACTGCAGAAATGATCTCCCAAGCATATAGAAATTATAATTTGAGGAACAAAATAGTTAACAATGAAACTAGGAAGCCTTCTAGTATATTCATAAAAGATATCACACATAAGAATAAAGATGAAGACAAGAAGGCTAGTCTAGAGACAGTCAAGGTTAAAGATATCAAAGCTAAGAAGTGGGAACATAGGAAGAAAGTGCATTTCCAAGCTGATGAGATAACAAAAGCAATTGTGCAAGAGAAGTGCTCAAGATCTAATAATTCCAAGAAAATAGTAATCCCTACTACTTAGAAGGTTCCGAATCTAGGTATGATTATGAAACCCACTGTGTCTAAGGTAGTTGATATGATATCCATGTTGTCACAAATCACTATTAAGGTACCTTTTTCTAAAAAAATTAGAATTCAAGAGCATAAGAGTAAGGCCTTGTCATGGTTGGGAGGGATAGGAAATAGTAATAACAATATAGAACAAAATGCTACCCAACAGCTCCCCTTAGTAATAGAAGATAGTGGTATCAAGTCACAAATTCCCCAAATGTTCTTGGATGACTCATTAGTAGCATACATATAAGATATTGACCCATTTTTTCTCAGTCTAATTATAAAAGGAAAGACCCTAAAAAGTTGCATGATAGACTCAGGAGCCTCTAACACCATACTTCCATTCAAAATAATTGAAGCCTTAGGGTTGAAAGTAGACACTAAACAAGGTAGATGTAGAGTTATGGATGCTAGAGAAGTCCTAGTTATAGGTACAATAAATGCTTTGCCCTTTAAGCTAGCTACATATCCTAAGGTAGAGCTAACCATGTCAGTCCTTGTAGTTGACATACCTCCACACTATGGAATGTTGCTTTCTAGAAAATGGATTCCTGCTATGGGAGGTAGCTTGCAGTGTGATTTAACTTATGTAACTTTTCACATAGGTGATAAGGCTGTTAAAGTAGATAGAGAGCTAAGGGTTAGTCATGTCTTGGGTGAAGAAATTTACAAAGATGCTACTTTCTTTTTAGATACTAGTGTGAATGCATTCAGAGTTGAATTGATTATCCAAGAAGTTGAGAATTTTCCTACTGTTATTGAACATGAAGTTGAGTGTTGTATGGGTTCACCAATATTATGAACAATGTTCTTTGATGGGGCTAGTTCTAAAGAAGGTGGAGGGGTATGGGTATTTTTTGTTCCTCTAGAGAAAAACACTTTTAGATATTCTTTTACCCTGAATTTTTCATGTACTAATAATATAGTTGAGTATGAAGCCTTGTTGTTAGGGTTGAAAGTTGCTACCCACCACTGGATCAAGAAGTTCCATGTCATAGGTGATTCTGAATTGATTATCTTATATATAAAAGGAACATATGCTTCTAAGAATAGAAGGTTGAAATAATATAGAAATGCTATTTGGGATCATATTGAATTTTTTGATGCATTTGGTATATCATGGAGAGATAGGACACAGAATAAGATGGGTGACTTGTTAGAAAATGTAGCAATTAAGCCCCAAGAGATATCATTTGTAGGGATATCACAAATTGAAGTTAAAAATAGGCCATCAATACCTGACAACATTGATCACTAGCAAGTCTTTGAGGATGACAAAGATATTTTGAACTTCTTGCTAAATGAGGATAAATACCATGGACAAGAGATGGACTATAGTGATCTGGTTCAAACCATAAATGGGAAGGAAACATTTTTTTGTCAAGAGGTTATACAATTAAAAACTAATAAAGTACCTAAAGGTTTGGTTTTTTTGGAGAACATGTTTTATAACCAAGATAGGGTAAGGTCTAGTACTAAAGAGTGTAAACCTCAAGAGCTAGAAGAGATAAATTTGGGTACTAATGAGGCCCCTAAGAAAGTTTATATTGGTTAGAACTTGTCGGCTAAAATTAGAAAGTCTTTGATCGAAATGTTGAGAAATTATAGACATGTATTTGCTTGGCCATATGATGATTTAAAGGCTTATAGACATGACCTTTTCTAGCATGTCATAGCTCTGAAGAATAATGTCAAACTATTTAGGTAGAAACAAAGACCAATTAATCCTAATTTGGCCCTTAAAATGCAAGAGGAACTAATGAATTTAAGAGATGGGGGAATAATTAAGCCTATGAGACATTCCACTTGGGTCTCTAATGTAGTACCTATTAGAAAAAACAATGGAGATATTAGACCCTATGTAGATTTAGAAAATTTGAACATTGCATCTTTGAAAGATAATTATGGGTTACCTAATATGGAAGCTATGTTGCAGTAGGTAACATGGTCTAAAATTACGTCAATGATGGATGGATTCTTAGGATATAACCAGGTCCTGGTGAAAGAAGAGGAACAATTCAAGACATCATTTACAACATGTTGGGGGACTTATGTATATGTAAGGAAACCTTTTAGATTGATTAATGCTAGTGCCACTTTTCAAAGAGCCATGGATGTGGCTTTTCATGAGTACATAAATAAATTTATGGATGTGTATCAAGATGACCTCATAGCTTATTCCAAAAAGGATGAAGACCACTGTAGGCATTTGGAAAAGATTTTTATCAAAGCATTGGAATATGGAGTGTCATTAAACCCTAAGAAATGTGCATTTGGGGTAACTAAAGGTAAGTTATTGGGACACATAGTATCAAAGGATGGGGTAAAGATAGATCCTGAAAGAGTAGCAGCCATTGATAAATTCCCCAAACCAAAGAATGTAAAAGGAATTCAATCTTTCTTTGGGCAAGTCAACTTCCTAAGAAGTTTTGTTTCTAACTTTGTTGAAATTAGTAGACCTAATTCTAAAATGCTCAAGAAAGGAGCCACTATAAATTAGAATGGTGAACCTTCATAGGCATTTCAAGATATTAAGACTACTATAAAGAATGCCCTAGTCCTGAGGACCCTTGATTGCACTAAGCTAATGAACATATTTTCTTTTGCATCTTTCCACATAGTAGCTGCATTTTTGTATGAACAACCCATTAGTTTCTTCAATAAATCACTATAGCCTATTGAACTAAAATATGAGATAAATGAAAAATAATAATATGCTTTAGTAAAGGCTATTAAGGCATTTAGATTCTATTTGATAGGAGTTGTTTTCATTGCATTTGTGCCCAATGCTAGTATGAAGGAAATTTTTTCTTAGGAAGAAGATGTAGGTGGATCAATAGGATCCAAGAGTTCAACATTGAGATATAGATAAAAAAGTTGGTAAGAAGTCAAGGTTTCACTAAACTCATGGCTCAAGCTAATTAAGATGCTAATAAGATATATATGGTGACAGATGACCTCAAATCTAACTTATGTGACATGGATCATTGTGACTAGTATGAAAATGTTATCCACTACCTACAACATCTGGAAACTCCATCTTATCTGACTAAAAATGAGAAGAGAAGCACTAAATTACAAGCCATCAAGTACATAATTATCCAAGATAGCTTGTGGTGGAGAAATTGTGAAGGAATATTACTGAAGTGTGTTGATCAAGAAAAAGCTAAAGAAATCTTGAATGAGATGCATACTAGAGTTTGTGGAGGACATTACATGGCCAAGACTACTATAAATAAGGTGATAAGAGTTAGATTTTGGTGGCTATCCCTTTTTAAAGATGCTCAAATCATTCTTAGGAAGTGTGACTCTTGTCAATGGTTTGCTGGAAGACTAAAATTTTCAAGAAATACCCTATTAAAGCCAATTTAGTTTCAAACACCATTTCAGTAGTGGGGTATGGATTTCATAGGTGAGATCTCTCCTAAATCTAGTACTGGCTATTCCTAGATTCTAGTTGCTACTAACTACTTTACAAAGTGGGTAGAAGCTATTCCAACAAGAAATGAAACAAGTAAAGTTTCCTACAATTTCTTTCTTAGTAATGTTATTTCCAAATTTGGTTGCCCTTAGAGGATTGTGACAGATAATGCTATGTGCTTTAGGTCTGAGGAATTTATAAAGTTCTATGAAAAATATGGAATAACTAGATCAACATCTTCCCCATATCATCCATAAGGGAATGTATAGGATAAATCCACAAATCAGATCTTGTTAAAGGTCATTAAGAGGACCTTGGATGAGAACAAGAAGGAATTGGAATCTAAGTTGCAATTTGCAATGTGGGCTGACAAAGTGACTATGAAGAAAGCTATTGGAGTAGCCCCATTTGATCTAGTATATGGAATTCAGGCAAGGATGCCTTAGAATAACCTAATAGGACTCTATAATTACATCCAATTGTATGATGAAGATATTACAGATGGCATGCAAGAGAGGTTGGATGAGCTTGTAGGGTTAATAGAAACTAGAAGAGAAGCATCTCTCAGGAATCAAAAGTAGAAATTACAAATTATGACACTATATGAAAACAATAGATAAGAAATTTGATCTAGAACTAAGGATAAAGGAAAACATGAGAAGTTTGATCCCATATGCTTAGGTCCTTATTTGGTTAAAAATACATGGGGAGAAGATTTATATATCCTCAAAGATTTATTAGACAATGTTCTTGAACTGCCAATTCATGGACAGTTCCTAAAAATATACTTTTCTTAAAGTATCTTTTTTTCCATGAATAGTAGTTTTAGGGTTTCTTGTTCTCTTGTATATTTTGTGTATAGTGTAAATCCATGTAAATATCTCTATTTGGTCTAGTTCCCTATTTTGTTGTTTTTTCTGTGCTCTCTGAAGAAGTTGTCATTTCTATACCAAGTATATGGTCTACTCTCCCAAAGATATTGAATTCTTGCATAGACTCATGTAGTCTATCATCCCCAGATAGAGCCACTGTTGGTCTAATTTTTCATAGTATAGAGAAAACTTTGAAAAAATCTATGAAAAATCATTTGTGGTCATTATATCATGCAATTTAGAGTTTTTTCATTATATTTTAAAAAATTCTTAGATTGCCCTAGTTCATGTCCTAGTCTCTATGTTATTGAAACTCTATCAAATTCTCAAGACTTGTGATCAGAGAAATTAGTTGAAGAACCCTAATGCCTTTTTTTATTTTACCATAGTTTTGAAAATCTTTTGAAATCAATTTTTCAAAAAATCATTTTGAGGCATATCATGTTTACCCTAAGGTTGGGCTTATGCAAGCATGAAATCATTAAAATCTTGTTTAAACCTTTATTGGCCATGCTTTGTTTACATTTTTCTCAATTATTTTATTAAGAAATATCCTATGTGATATAAGTTTTGTGTGATCGTTTATCTTGGTTAGATCAACGGGTATGGGATTCCTACATTATGAAGATAAAAGGTTTTTAAATAATGTGGGTATGTGCCTTGATGACATATAGCCCTTGTCCTTTAAAATCTTAGTGCACCAAAAATATTATGATGTGTCATAATTAATCAAGACTCTTTTTTAAAAAATTAGTACTTTTCATGCACATTTTGAATTTCATATGATGTCATTGGTGGATCTATTAACAAAGGTATTTCACTATTGACCAAGATTCATCGATCATGGATCTTGTTTAGATCAAGGGTTGGCACTTTCTTACAATCTAAAGGTGCATGAGAATTACACAATGTAGGGAAGCACAAATTAGGCATGCAGCAGGACCTGACATCATGACCCCACCTTTCTATAGGGTGACATTGAAGTATCTTCCATGGAAATTTTCAAGTGAGTCAAACTAGATGGCAATATTCTATTAATTAATTGGGATGACATGGAATTGCTTAGATGCATGATTCTATCAACCATAGATCCTTCAAAGATTGAGGGCTGGCACAAGCCTATATTAAGAAACTGCTCGAGAAATAAGAAATACGGGTACGCACCTTTGCACCACATGTCATAGTGTGGCCAAAATTAGGGAAGAACATTGATTCATGCCATGCTATCTATCACATGTGCTTAGATGGAAGTACTTATGCTATGGGTGTGGAAACTTTAGCAATTAATGTAGTAGTCAGATGGGTTAGAGCATGGGGGTTGAGAAGAGTCATTTCATTGGTCCAAGTGGATGATGCAATCATAAAGTGTAGAGTTTTTCACACCATTGATCTTGTCTTGATCAACGAAGGGTGCTTTCTTGCATAAAGAACTTGAATGAAGTTTAAACAAAACAAGTATGCGCCATGTAGACATGTGTCCATGGTGATGTCAATATCCCATCTTACAAGATTTATAGGATTCAAGTAGTGTCACCATTGATCTTTCCAAGATCAACAACTAGTACAAGCCCAAAATAAGGAGGTGCTTGTTCAATAAGGAAAGCCGAAATGCACTAGCTTGACATGTGGAAAGAATGATGTCAAATTCTCATTCACTTAAAATATGATATGGGACCCACTTGTGTGGAAGTTGTTAGGAGGCACAGATTTACATGGACACTTCCTATTGGTCAGTACAGCTAACTAGGCCTTTTTCAATTGTAAACTTGTGTGATCGTTGATCTTGTCTTGATCAATGAATAGCGCTTACCTACAATTTTAAGATGCAATAAATTTAAGGAATGTGGGTAAGAAATAATGAGACACATGGCCACATTCTTAAGGAAATAAATCTTGTGAATTTTTTGAATTAAAGCCATTTGATATAGTGAAATTGATGGATAAGATTTGAACTTTTTGATGCAACTTGAGAATAACAGCTACTAGAAGTTAATATGGTTTAGAGCTCATTCATGTAATTTCAATGTTCAAATATAGTTCATGATTTTTCCATTATTGAAATATAGAATTGCAAAAAAGTTATCAGAGGACCAAAAAAATTTAGAGCTAGGGCATAGAATTTTGTAGAGAAATACAGTGAGTTGCAGCAAAAAATTTCACTGAGTGAAGCAAAATTTAGCAAGTGCTCTTAAACTTCTAAGTAGCAAGAATTTGGTCTGATAGAGTTTTAAAACACAAAATGCATCCACAAAAATAGTTTATGGGTCAAACTAATTATTTAAAATGCTGTATGCATGATGACTTTCTGGAACAATTCCCTTTATCTCTACATGAAATAACTAAGGGGATGGAGTTGATTCCTAAACACCCTAGCTTAGCTATAGTAGAGGGTTTCTATGATAAAGCTAATTGGGTAAGAGATGCCCAGGTTTCCATGGGAGGTTTAGAGTTCTTTAGAAAATGGTTTTTAGAGTGGAAACTAGACACTCTTATGAGCAATGTCTTGGAGTTTGACATTGGGAAATTGACAGTCCCCATAGTTTTCTTTGATAGTGACTTATTCATGGATTTGGCCAAGAAATATGATCCAATTACAAGGTGGGTAAAGAACCATGCTGGAGTGAATCTTCTTAGGGTCTTCCCTGAATTAATTAGTGAATTTTTCAACCTTAACCATAACCATGTTGTGCAAGAAATCATTTATATGGATGAACTTCAAGAAAGGTACGATGCACAAAGGATTTACGTAAGAATAAGGCCAATGTAGGAGCATGTTGCTAAAATTGGTACTTTTCCTATGATTAATGAGAATACCCCAGAGCCATTACTAACAAAGCATTTTAACCTTGGGGCTTAGGCATTGTATTTTTCTCTTTGTAAGATTTTTGGAGTGGATGAAGTTGAGTAGATTCCAGGCTCAATTGTCTTTATTATGGCCCAAACTCTTCAATTTGGGATGAGTACTATTTTGGATTTTTCTACTTTTCTTGCAAACAAAATTTACAATGGCTTGGTGGGGATAGAATGAGGAAATGTGGACAAACCATTCTGTTGGCATTCATTGCTTATGTATGTATGCTTGTACAAGGGATTTACCTTTTTCTCCAATGGTATGGAGCTGGAAATCACCAAGGATGGAGAGAGGAATCCAGTTTAGTTATGGAATGTGGATATGACCTCAAAGGCTATAGATGCTATTTATGTGAGGTTTGACAAATATTTTGCATCAAAGCTCAAATTTCTTTTGAGCAAAGATAGCCCTCGGATTCCACAAGCATTACTAGAATTGGTCAGACATAAGGACCATGCAAAAGGGCTATTGGTTAGACACAATTGGGGGGATAGAATCCCTTATAATGTCTCAATAGTAATAAGAGTGTATGGCTTCTTGGGCAAGCCTCATGTGTTACCTTTTCATGCGCCTTTAAAAATAGGGATAGCAAAGTTATTATGTAAGATAGGAAAAAGTGATGAGATGGATTTTCCTAAGAAGGGTACCTTTTTCCTAGTTGTTACTATAGTACATGATTTTTTTTTTTGTGAGGAAAGGGTGGAAACATCTCAGCTTGTTCCTAGATAGATACAACATTGTAGAATCTCATGCCAGGTTCATTGATAATGAAGGATTCTATGACCTCTTAAGAGAGAGACCAAAGGTTGCTCACATGTTGCACTAGGTATACTATCTTGAGGATGGTATTAGAAATATTTCTTCTTTACAAGAGAAAGAATTGAGAAAGGAGAAATGGATAGTATTCAGTAAGAATTTAGAACTCATTAATGTTTTTGACTCTAGCTATGACCCATTGAAAGATAAAAAATATTGAAGAGCTAAGATGCAAGCATTAATTAATAATTTTTTTGTGATAATCCAAAATATGAATGAGAAGAAGGCTATGTATGTCTAGACTTATCCAAATAGGGCTATAGAGGTGCAAAGGAGGATAAATAGTAGAAATGTGATGGTTATGTGATGGTTCAAAATGTGCAATAGGTTCCCCTTCAGCAAAGACCAAGGCCATAAAGTCCATCTATAGCTAGTGCTCCAAAAAGACAGTAGTTAGAGCAAGGGTCTTCTTCTTCTCAAGCATAATAGTAACCCCCAATCTAGTCCTCAATCTAGGTAGATGATGAAGCATCTTTGAGGGAACAATTTAGATAGATTGGTGGAGAAGGGGTTGTAATTGTTACTTCCATAGATTTGGAGATTGGAGAACCATAAGAACCTCCTACACCTTCCTTGGATTTAACTGTTGTTGATTACCAAGGTAAGGAAATAGATCCTATAGTTGCCCAAACCTCCAAGAGGTTTATTAATGATGAAAATTTTGTGAAGACTAGAGAATTTGCACAATTTTTGTGGAGGTTAAGCATAGGAAATTTTTAGAAGACTTGTGAGAAGATAAAGGCAAAACAACCTGATAAATTGCATTCTAGTATTAAGGAAGAGGTAAAGTCTAAATTTTTGAATGATTTTGCTTAATTTACACTTGAGGTGAAAAGGAAAATAGTTAGACAATAAAGAGTCCTTATTATGCTAGAATGGGATATAGTGAATGCCATGGTTTTTGATTCAGTACGGAAACAAAAGGATGTCCAATTTAAGATTGAAGAAGAGGTATTATAGGCTCATAGAGGAGTCAAGTTTAGTGATAATCACCAAGCCCCTGTTATTTGGTCTATTTAAAAAAGGGATAACACCAAGATGTAGGAAATTTATAGGATGTAGGGAATATATATCATTATGAATATATATTGCTATTTATTTTTGAAGATATCATGTGAGTAGAGCATACTGGTGCATTGATAGTGTTTAGGTCTGATGAGGTAGGTAGTTAAGAAATAATTTGAATGGCTTCAAAAATGCTAAAATTTGGTAGTGTAGTGTCTAGAAATGAAGAAGATATATTTTCTCAACTCAATGCTAGGTTTGAAGAAGTTTTGAAACCATACGAGGAGAGGAGTATGTAGATATTTTTCATTAGAAAACAAAGCATCTCGAATGGAGAAAATACTTGGGAAGAGAAAAGTAGGAGAATCCAGTAGACCAAGGATTGCATACCCCCCATAGCCACCTATTGAACCTTTCAAATCAACTCCAATTACTGAGATACCAGGCACCCCAAAAAGGCCATAGTTCTACACTGTAGAGGATTTTGAAGAAGAGAAGAATAAATTGTATGCACTGCATGTAGAACTAAATAATCAATTTAAAGAGAAATTGAGGTAGGCTGTAATGTATCTAGTGGATAGGATAGAATGGCCAACATTTTTTGATCAATTGGTAAGGATTGCACCTATCAAGGATTGATTAAAGGGAAATGAAGTTGTATTCAAACCCATTGTACAAAAGTGGATAGAAAGAAATGAAGATATCACTACTATGTGTATATCTATTTTCTAGCTGACCTATCATCAGATAGAAAAGATATTTGATTTGTTAAATAAATTGCAAGGTTTTGATGATAGACAAGATTATTTTTGAAGAAGATTAACTATTTGTTTTTCTAAGTATATTGCAAAAAAAATTGATTTATTCCCTTGTGCTTTAAAGACTATTGATAAAGTGAAAGAAAAGGAAGAATGGAAGAAGGAGCTAGATGAGATTTTTTATAAAAGAATCAATAAAGTTATAAGTGAAATGGGCCATCTATTACGGACAATGAAAAATGAAGAACTGGTAAAGGTACAGTTGTTCTATAATACCATCAAAAAGGATCTTGTGGATTAGAGGAGATGCAAATTCTTTAATAATTGTACAAAGAGAGGTCTTGAGTTTTTATTACGTTGATGACACTGTGTATAATGAATGGAAAGATAAATTTATGTCTATCGAGAAGATGGTAGAAGATGAAAAGTTAGAAGATGATGAGGAAGAAGAAGGTGCAAAATTAAAAGTCACCCTTACAGTTAAGGATGAAGACAAGGACACCTATCACTTACATTTTCCCTTTGGTTGTTGAGACTCATGCCTATATAAATGATTTTTCAAGGCAATGTGAGAATTTGATTTCTATTGCATTTTTAGTATTACACTTAGGATGTTTTTAGTCCAAGTCTTTGAGAAAAAAATTTATGATGTATTTTCTTTGCATGTTTTATGAAAATATGTCAATATGGAATGATCTTTATGTCTTTTCTTAAGGTCATTCTGAGTTTACAACAATTGTATTCAATTTTCAAAGAAAATCAATACAAAGTATGAGTTGTCCCCATATTAGTTTTTTATTGAATCTTGTCTCCTTAGTTGTTACCTAGTTATTTTGATATTGTGTGAGTAAATATTTCTCAATTGAATGCAATTCATTTAGGTTGTGTGTAGATTCATTATTGCTATTAATCCAATGAATTAAGTAAATGCTCCTGATGAATTTGATAGGATTGCCATGGTAATAGAAAGAATGTCTGTAAGAATCAAATTTAGTAAGAATTGTTGATAAACCTTGTTGTAAAGCAACATATTAGATCCACAAATTGAAGTAGGCTCTAAATTGAAATGGAATAGGCACTGATCAAAATTTACTCAGTATGTATAATAGATACACTATGAAGAAGCATCAATTCTAAAATCATAATCAATGTTAACTTACATTTCTTGAAGATTGTAAATGATGGTCAACACTTGTTTGCATGGAATGTTTTAGCCTTAGTTAGCAATTGTTGTTGGGAATACATGCAAATCTATAGAAGAAATTTGGCCAAATCTATTTTATGGGACGTGTTTATTAAAAATGTCAAAATCATGCATGTATTTGAGGATTTGAGATGAGAATAAGAATGAATCTAAGATAATTCTCATACAATATCTTCCAGTCTTGAATTATCCCTTGGTATACCCACCCTAGTTTTGTAGAGCCTAAAGAGTAGAAAACCACCCTTGGTTTTATTGAAGTTGGGTCTAAATGGTTTACACATGTAATTGCTAATAACAATTAGCTAATCCTTAGGTTATGTGAGTAATCTCAATTTGGTATTGAGCTTTTATTGTTTAGTTTTTTTAGAACACCAACAAGATGTAACTTTGATTATGTTATGTGATAGATTTAATGCTATGGTCATTCACTTCATTCTTGCATTCTTTTTATGAGAATGTGAGTGATGTAAATGGATTTTTTTAGTATAATTGAATAAGTAGTTTAATTACTCATTTAATACATTTATTGCTTTGGTTATTTTATTATATACAATTGCACTTGATCATGTTGATTAGTGTGCAAGGTTTATATCCCTGGTAGTTGTACATGGAGTTAGTAATTCAACTTTTAGTATTTTACCAATATCATCCTTTTATGATCAACATATTCTTATTTTAATTGTTAGATTAATCCTTTTGGTGATTATTAAATCTAAACTCATTTGTGTTATGTGATTAGATCAGTGAGCGTGTCTGTGCATTTAGAGGTTCATATTGTCATGAAAGTTTTTAAGGAAATTTCTCTATTTTTGGTTTTTCAGGCTTTTAATATAATATAATTTAATTTCTAACAGCTTTTCCATAGATGAATTCCTATTTCTAGAAATAACCTATTTTCATTTGGGTTGATTTGGGTTTTAACTAGGTTGGTTGGTCATTTGCCCTAATCAATTATTCACTCAAAAAGTGAATAAGTATCCAAAAAGGAGTTTAATTCCTCACTTTTCACTTTTTAATTATAAAGTTGGAGAGTAAAACCCAAGATCCTCTTCATGAGGATTTTTTTTTTGTTCAGTATGGGAGCCACGGGCATGGGATCATCATCAGATTGGGCTCATTAGATCCAACTTAGTGAGACCTTGGATTATCATGACTTTCAACTATTTCTATATGATTTTTATTTTATAGTTCAGTTTCCCATTTTGCCCCTTTTGGTTGTGAGGTAGGGCTCTCTCATTTTATTGTTTTTTCTCTATTTTAGCTTTTTTTTTTAGTAGCCATTTGTTAGAAGGCTGAGAACTAGTGTTCTCCTCCATTTCTATAAGCTATCTCTACTCGATTAGGTAGGTATGAGCATTTTCCTATTTTTTTAGGTTGAGGGTTTGGGGTTTTACACTGTTATGGGTTTATGGGTAGGTATGAGCATTTCCCTAAGACCAAATGGGTTTAAATTTTGAAGTTTTTGAATTTTGAGGTTTTTCACCTCGATTTGTGTACCACCCAAGTTTCTTAGGTTTTCTTGGCATGAATTTGGTCATGGGCTTGGATTATTTGTAGGATATTAGTCAAACCATTATTTCCCTTTTATGTTTGCATGGGATGCATGCCACATTTGTACTCCAAACATTGTGTTTGGTTGAGGGAATTTATACTTGAAGTTATGGTTTCTTTTAAATCTTTGTTCCTATTTCATGGACACTAGGATTTATGTAGAATCCATACTCTCAAATTGAGGTCAGTTGAGTGAGTTCATGATGTTTGGTCTTGTTGCATCATTGGGATTTTTGTAGAATCTTTACTCCCAGATTGAGGTCAGTTGAGTGATTTTGTGGTGCATGGTTTTATTGGCTTGGGGATTCATGTAGAATCCATCCTCTTGAGGTGTTTTTGGTTGACTAATATTTTTCTATTTTTCTCATCTAGTCCTTGTGCTATGATCTTCATGATGGTGGTGCACCACACATGAGTACATGTGTATACCTGTTTTAGGTGACTCACAAGGCCTAATCTTTTATGGCACTTCCAGAAGTTATGATCATTGGGGTTAGGGAAATATGAATGCCTATAGGAACTCATCATTGAATGAGCATGGGTAGTGTAGGGTAGCATATGGAGGGGGCTTCTATCTTGTAGCCTAGTAACCTTGTCCCATAAGGTTGGTAGAGGAAGTTTTTAAGTAAGTGATAACTAAATAAAATGTGTGAGTGATAATAAAACTTAAGATAATAAAATGTATGTGTAGGGCCCTCCTTTAAGGAGTTGAAATGCATGTGCCAAGCATGGGCTTATTGATGCTAATTGATTCTCCATGTTGTCAACCCCTAATTAGTAACCCATTGAGTGTCTAACCAGGATGTGTAATTTATGCATTGTCTATGTTCTTTGTTTTGGTCATCATACTATCTAGCGTGTATGTTAGCCATAGACATTTTCTTGTGTGTTTGTGTTTGAATCATTATCTCCATGAGTACAATAGGAGTGGACCTACAAGTGCCACATGGTTGGGAGGCATAGATACCCATACCATTGCTAGGGACTTTTGTACTGAGATGGTTTTCTATCATAATCCAACTATTGCTAGATGTTTTCACTTGATACTTCATGTTTTAGAGTATGCTTTCTTGTGATTTATGCTTTCATTGGAATGCTTGGATATCATATTTAGATGATGCTAGTTTATTAGAAACATTCTTATATTATGATGTTTAGCATATCATGAGATGATGTGAATTTCTTTATTGGTGTATCTATTGCTTATTGGTTTAGCATGTTAGATTTCCTATTCATATGATGACCAGTGCATAATAGATGATGTGGTTGATTTATTGAATTATCTAATGTTTTACTTTTATCATGTTAGATTTCCTTATTCTTATGTTGTATCACATTTTATTAGTGATGTCCTCATAGGATAACACTAACAATGTAGTTGGTAGTTTGGGATGTTATGTGTGGTAGATGGCTAGGATCCATGATGGTCTTATGATGCTATTAATAGTTAGGAGGAACTGCGTACTTGGTTTAGTTTTTCAATTATTGTAATGTTATTTTTGTACATTATGATGTTACTTCTATAAATTTTAATGTTTCTTTTAGTATGTCCTTTTCATAACCATGGTTTGGATGGATAGATGTTCCTCTTTCTTGTTCATGACATCTTGTTGTTTATGCACTTGAGTGTTTGCTCCTCAATCTATGTGGATTTGGTACTCCCTAGTGCGAAGGTTTATTTTCCTATCTCATCCTTTATTTTTTCCCTTAGAGTAATTATCTCTTTCTTTGGGCAACCATGCATCAGCATTGGGTAATACTTTAAAGTATCACATGTCCAAAGGAGAATAATCATGTGATACTGGAAAGTATTGCATGCCCTTGTAAAATTTATCTTGTGACACTCTATTGTATCACACACCTCTTGCAAAAAGGTTGTACAATACTAGTAAAGTATCACATGCCTTCTTGAGAAGTATCATGAAAACCCTAATTGTATTGCACACCTTCATTAGAAAGGTCTTACGGTACTAAAAAGTATCATATTATGTTGATTCAAAGTATCACTTGGGTTTTGGAAAAAACCTATCCTGAGCAGATAGCGGGCACCTTTTGGTTTGATCAAAATTTTTTCAAATGCTTTTTGGATACCCTTTATGGTGTTCTCAAATACCTTGGAATTGGATTTTGAGTTCAGAATGTTTTGGATTTAGAATCATTTGTGTTCTTCAGTGATTTTTTATTTTGTTTAGTAGTGGCATTTGGAGATTCGTTGGTTTCTCGGATTGTTGGTATAGTCTTATGTTGCAATCTTTGTGATCCATATATGATGTTTTCATGTGCATTCATGTTTGAATATATATATATATATATATATATATATCTTGGCTTGAATTGAATCTTTTTTCCAACGATCTCGAGACAAGGCATTACACTTTCTTTTGCATCTTCATTATATCCAAAAGTTTTAATTAATTCAACCTATTAGGCTATAGATATTGGTTCTAATTTGAATTCTTCCTTAGCTATGTATTGAAACATAGGAGTATTGTCATCCTCTTTATCCTTTTCATATCTATCATTGCTTCATTTCCAACATTGGCTTGGCCTATCTCCATTCTTCTTTCTATTTCAATTTGGTTATTGTGTTTCCATCTTCCATTAATGAACCCTCTTCATGATAAATATTTGTATTGGGAATCATAGAGATGGATATCTTTTTTTGGATAATGATTTATTTTAGAATCTTCAAGGATTTATTTTTTAAGGAATTTGTAATAGGTTTTGGGAAGGAAATCATGTTCTTATGGGTTTTGATGTTGATGTGACCATTATTTGAAACAACTTTTAGCCTTGATTTGATCTTGCCTTAGATTATTTCTTTGAATCATATGCAAATTGATGAATGGATCTTTGCACTCATTGTGGAAGATGAATAGTCTCTTCCAAAGTTTCTCATATACAAGTTGTATTCCTAACATTAGGCATAAATCCTTGCAACCAAGAATTATTTTGAAGAAAAACCTTACAATATTCTATAGATAACCTTGATTATTATAGCCTGAAGAAAAACCTTACAATATTCTATAGATAACCTTGATTATTATAGCCTATGGAACCTATCTACACATTGGAACCATGAACTTTCAATTTACAATTCTAGCATAAACATCAGAGTCATGATTTCCAAAATGTAAATTCCATAGAAATTCTTGAAAGACAACTTTGAAAAACAAAAATTCAATAGAAAAGTTAATGAAATTTCTTCAAAAGAATATTAAGGAGAAAATAACCTATAGATATTGTTGTCTTCTTTGATACCTATGACAAAAAATACATACTAGAAAAAACTTAATGGTACATTAGAAATAACATTACAGATAACAAAATGAAAATCACTTATAGTTTTACTCTTACACATATGATAAGGCACAGACAAAATTTTGAATAATTTCTACACCAAATTTGTTTTCATCAAATAGTACATGGTAATGTGTATGCCTGCATGTATGTCACCTATAATCAAACCATCAAATGAGAGATTCATGCATCTTATGAAACAAAAAGGAAACATTTTCTTAGCATATATGATAGTATGTGACACTCACAATAGGCATCAGTAAGAGTAAGGATTTTAAATATGTATATATGTATATGTTATGGTGGGATGAAGACCGAATCAACAAGAGTGAGGATTTTCCCACCAAAAGGATTGCTATTTAATTCTAACCCAAATTGAAGATAATCAATTTATATGTCATAACACTTGACCTTGCAACTTCATCCTTCCATGTTCAATCAAAATAATGATCTAATATTTATACTTCCAAATTGCAAGAAAACTTGCAAAAAGTTGCATGACAACGTTTATTGCATTTTTTTCAATTTTTACAACTTTTACATGATCTTAAAATAAAAGACTCCACATGCCTTCAAAACTATACCACAATATGAAAAAACATTATAGAACATAAGAATGGATATTTTTGGTCAACTCACAATGTTTGACCTATCATTGACCAACCTTTGACTTGCCTATTACCTTATACAACATGTAAACAACTTGCCTTAATGCACATTTGATATTTTTTAAACTATCTTGTGTCAACTTGGACACTTATTGATCACCTTCTATACTATCCTACGTAGTATTTGACCATCTTATCTAATACCTAGGGATCCTCAACCAAGATCTAGGATTTCATTGATGTGCCCTTTTGATCAATGTATATTTATGTATATATGTATATATGTATGTAGTGCCTCTCATGTTTTCATTTTTAGCATTGTTATATTTTGATTTGAGATATTCTTGTACTCTTGTTATGTTACTTTTGAGATGATAGTAGGTCTATGATGATATCTAGTTATCTAGTATTTTGGACGTATCTCTATTTTAGTTATGTGATGGACTTTATGCTATGGTGATTTACCTCATTCTTGTTTCATTATTTATTGTGTGAATGTGAGTGGTGTAAATGGATTATTTAAGCATAATTGAGTAAATGTTTAAATTAGGTATTTAATGCATTTATTTCTTTGGTTATATTATTATATGAAATTTCACTTGATCATGTGTTATAGTGTGTAGAATTTATATCCCTAGTAGTTGCACATGATGTTAGTGATTCAACCATTCATATCTCAACAATGTTGCCACTGTATGGTTTGTGAGAATTTTCCTTCAAGGAAAATAAATCAAGATCAAGAAGCTCAAGCAGTAGCACAATATGGATGAATAAAGTATAATCAGTATAACAATATGAATTTGAATTGATGTACATACACACTAGGAGTGCCTAAATGTAAAGTCCTCTACAATGATTAGGAGTCAACGTAGTGATTAGTCTCACAACTAAGCACATGTCCACTAAGAGTGGATTATCCTCCATTGTGCACAAAAATTAGTGTGATGATGAGAGGATAAGCTTAACATAGGTATGCCATGTAAAAATATGTTGTAGACACCATGTGCTAAAATGAGATGCTAACTCTTATTTTTTCAATAAGACAACTCAAATGAGTAGGCATACTCGTAGTTGTCTAATCTAATAAATAATAAAATAATGTATTAACCTAAGTAAACATAAATAAAGTGTAATAATAATTAATTATTTACACTAACACCCCCCCTTAAGTACAACTTATGTGAATGTACTTAAGCTTACAAAAGCTATGATGAAAATGCATGATGGGTCCTGAATTCTAGGCCATGTGTAGGTACCCATGTAAAAATGCAATTAAATCAATCTAAAAATGGAAAAAGAGAGAAAACCTCATGGGAAAAACCCTCCCCCAAAAAGAGAGATGAAGAAACAAGATGCATGGATGGATGAAGTAATTAAGATGCCCCCATTACAACATACATCATATATATAAAATAGAGAAGTATGAGATGGACAAAACCCCATAAGAGGATAAGGTTCCCCTCATAAGAGAGAATAAGAAGAAGAATAAGAAGAAAAAAGGATACAAGGTAGTCCCCCCCAACCACTCACAAACCCCAAATTTAGAATACCTATCATTGATAGCTACTCCAAGATGAATATAGAAGCTGATCCATGGTTGTTGAATAATATTCCTCCCCTTAGGAAGAAATAATGTCATAGGCACATATGAGATGCTTCCCAATTTGTAGAAAGAATCTTGAAGATGAATGGCATCTCTAAAAATTGCTCAACTATCCTTGTGTCGATACTAATGGTTGCCCCTTCCAACACTTTTGAAAAGAACAAGTGTAGTTCTAGCAAAAATGGATTTAGAACATATTACAAAGAACCAACTATATCCTTGAATGATAAAGAGACCTCCTATAACTATTGTACATAAGGATCCACAATCATATTAACCTGGTAAAATTGATCATGTAGAGAATGGAGAAGAGGGCTAGAGTATTCCCTTGCAACAACTGAAGAAGGATCTTCTTTATCAAAGAGAAGATGTATATCATCAATGATGTCTCCCAAATTTTCTATGTAGGACTCAACAAACAAGTCTGGAATATCTTTTATGTATTCATCCCTTGATTCTACAACTGGAAGACAAGGTGTACCCAACTATATTAAATTACATGGACCTATCACTATAGCAATGTATGCATGTGGAATTTGTTGATGTTTTGATCTTGTTCTACATATATCAATAGGATCCCCCATATCTGAACCTATTGAATCACTATCACTATTATCACTATCAGTTTCCACAATGTATGAAGTATTAAGAGCATTATAGGGTAAGCTTGGTGAACTTTCATCAAAGTGAGCATTCCTCTCTATGAATATCTAATGAGTCTTGGGATCCATAAGTCTATATGCCTTAACACTTTCATCATATCCAATGAAAGTAGAAGGCCTTGGTGGTGGTGCCTTGCATTTCCTTGAAGATATGTGTACCCATGCTAGACAACCAAAAACTTTGAAGTGTTTCACAACTGGTTTTTTTTTGTACCATGCCTCAAAAGGAGTCATTCCATCTAATATATTATGAGGATACCTATTAAGGATGTGATTGTCACTACTTATAGCTTCGACTTCAAGTGATGGATCAAGAGACTTAGCTTGAATCATACAACTTTTCATTGACTTAAGAGTTCTAATCCTAATTTTTGTAACACTTGTCTTTTATGCACCAAATACTAGTAAATTTTGAAGATCAATACCCTCAAGTTCATAAAAGTCTCTAAGTCTTGAGTTCACATATCTATTTTCATTTTCCATATGAATAACCTTGAAGACTTTACATATTTCTTCTCAACATCACTCTTGAAGGCTAGAAACTTATCAAATACTTCCTTATTATGATTAAGAAAGTAGACCCATGTGTAGCGTGAAAAGCTATCAATCAAAGTGAGGACATAGAAACCCTTGCCAATAAAAGTCACTGAAAAGGGGTTTGCTAGAATAGTGTGAACTAACTCAAGAACAAATGATGCCCTCCAAGACTTCCCTTTGTCATACTTTTCTTCTAGATGCATATCCATTAAACAAGTTGAACATTCACCCTTAGAAAATTTTATTGTAGGTAGACCTTTGACCATATATTTTGAGCCAAGTTGATGAATATAGTGGAAGGTAGGATGTCAAAACCACTCATGCCATAATTTACTTTGTGATTAAGATTGTGTCAACAAGGCATGTGAAGGAGAAATAGGCACAAGGTGGGAGAAAGAATAAAGTTGCATGTCATGATTGACTTTACCCACTACAACCAATGAATCATCCTTAAGATTTTGCACCATTACTAAATTAGAAAGGAACTCAACTTTATTGGCACCTCCATAATGAGAAATTTGGTAAATTGAAAGGAAATTAGAGAAAAGGTTTGGAATATAGAGAACATATTTAAACTCTCCATTTTCCATCTCAAGTAGTCATTTCCCTTCAACTTCCACCTATGTGTCATTCCCTACAAAGATGTGAGGTACCTTACACTACTTCAATGAATAAAAGTGTCCTTTTGAAGAATCCATATGATATGAGGCACCTAATTCAAGAATCCATTCCCCTGAAGAACTTGAACTTCCCATAAATGCTTGCCCTTTTCCCTATGAAGTTGATGGATTTGAATCCTTGGGAGAATTTGGCACATTGATTTGAATCCTTGGAAGCATCTTGCAATGATGCTCATCATGATTTAGTTTCTTGCAATATGCACAAAATAGTTTATCCTTGTTGTTGTTGTTTCCCTTCTTGTTGGAAGAAGAATTCTCTTGTTTTGAGGAGGAAGATTGTTGTGTCTTTGATTTTGATTTTTGCTTCCACTTATTTTTCTTGCTATTGGTAAAACTTTTTCCACCTTGATTTGATTGGTTCTCATTACTATCCACCAATTTTGTAGACTTGGATGACTTGTGAATTCCCATATCTATCAACTTGGATTGTTTCAACATCAATTTTTTTGCAAATGCATCAAATGTAGTGAAGGCACTTCCCATGATCAACATGTGAGTTTTGTAACTCAAAAAAAAGGATGCATATTCTAAAGGTAGCCTCTTCAAGATGTGATTAATCAATCTATCATCCTTCATGGGATTACCACAATCTTAAAGTAGTGTGTTGAATTCATTGTCTTTGTTGACATAGTCTTGAATTGTCTCAAAATTATTAGGATCCAATAGGAGTAGATCATCCTCAATTTGGAATCCCTTTTCCTTATCCACCTTACCATACAACCCATCAAGTTTCTCCCAAGCACACTTAGCATTATTAAAGTTTGAAATGTGGAAGAAGAGATCTCTATGAACATAAATCCTAATAATTCCTAAAGCCTAGTTGTCTTTAACTTGTCAATCAACTTGTGCATCAACATTAGTGGGTTTTACAATTGTATCATCAACATATAAATTTAAACATTTTCCCATTAGTCTACTCCATACAATATCTTTCCATGTAGTATAATTGTGTGAAGTTAAAAATGAAGTTTTAGGTGAACCCATGATGCAAAAAATTAAAAGAGCACAAGAGAGAAAGAGAGACACAAGAACAGAAGACACACCACCATTTTCACACAAGCAAAGAACCACCCCCCACCCCCCCCCCCCTTAAAAAAAAAAAAAAGTGATTCTTTTGCCACTTTATATGTAGTGCATTTATAATTGGTCATTTGTCAAAATGAACAAAAGTGGGCTTTTGATTTTTCTATTTACAACCTCCTATTAGAGTTTAAATCTAGTACTTAGCAATGTAGCTAGATATGCAACAATTTTTAAGTTTGATCAAAGAAACACAATTTAATAAAGTACCTATTTCTAAAAGTAGTATTTTTGGTCCACACGAGCCTATAATCTAATTGCAAATAAAGTATATGAAAAAATAAGCACTTTTAGAAAAAATAGAAGCTAAATATGTGTCCAGATGAGCCCAAACTAAGTCTTTGAAGTTATAAAAATTGGGATTTGTGATTTGTAAAAAAATCCAAAAATAGAGAGCTCAAACATCCTACACCAATGTGTAGATCACAAAATTCTACCCCAAAACAAAAAAAATTGCTCAAAAAAAGGAGTCTATATGAGGGAGATATCACTGTTTAAAAATCACCTCTGTAATTATTTTTCCTGAATCATCATCATCGCACCTCCAAAAATCAATTGACTCTATATTTTTCCTCAAATGTATAATTTTGATGAATTAAAAGTCAATTTGGGGGTTTTTTGACCTTCTAAATATGATGCCAATATCTAATTTGCACCAGCAAGCTCCAATCTTGTCCTACAAAAGAAATCTCTCCTACTGGCCTAAAAGGCCAAATTTTTCGTAAATTTTTTTAAATAAAATGAAAATCCAAAAACTAAAAATTAAAGACACAAAAATATTCAGATCTTAAAAATTAATTGCATAGATGTAAAGAGATCATACCAATTTTGTCAATTGGACCTTTAGGTTCTGGTTTGCAAAAAAAAATTTGCCTCAAATTTGATTATGGCCTAGGGTAGGAAATTTTATAGTCAAAATTCACTAAATCAATCCTCTAGATGTAATGGTGAGGTCCACTTTGGTTCTAGATACTTCCAATAACTATAGATACTCTAGATCTAAATCACAGTCCTCCAAGAGGTGAAGCAAAAATGGTCTCCAATGGCTATGTGAAGAGAAGCTTCCTAAACTCTGATACCATGTAAAAACTTGCCTTAGGGAAAAATCACCAAAGCTTAAGAAGCTCAATAAATAGTATAATATAGACTAATAAAGTATGATCAGAATAAAAATATGAAATTGAATTGATCTACATACACAATAGGAGTGCCTAAATATAAAGGCCTCTAGAATGACTAGGAGTTAGCATAGTGATAAGTCTCACAACTATGCACATGTCCACTAAGAGTTGATTATCCTCCATTGAGCTCAAAAGTTAGTGTGATGATGAGAGGATAAGCTTAACATAGGTGTGTCACATAAAGAGATGCCATAGACACCATGTGTTTGATTAGAGTGGAAAAAACTATGTTGTCTACATGATAACTCAGATGATTATTCAAACTCCAGTGTTGTAGACACCATGTGCTAAAATGAGATGCTAACTCCTATGTTGTCAACAAGATAACTCAAATGAGTATGGATACTCCTAGGTGTCTATTCTAATAAATAATAAAATAATGCATTAACCTAAATAAACTTAAGTAAAGTGTAATAATAAGTAATTACTTACACTAACATGGTTGATGTATCCTTAATTAATTATTTGAATTAAACCTTTCGATGATTATTAAATTTGAAGTCATTTGTATTATGTGACTATGCTCGGGAGCATGTCTATGTATTTAGAGGTTCACATTACCGCAAAAGTTGTTAAAGAGATTCTGTGACTTTGGGTTTTTAGGCTTTAAATTTTATTGAATTTAATTTTTGGTAGCTTTTCTATAGATGAAATCCTATTTTTAGTACTAACCTATTTTCATTTGAGTTGATTGGGAGTCTAGCTAGTCTAATTGACTATTTCCTTAATCAATTATTAACTTGAAAAGTGAATAAGTATTGAAAGAGTAATTTAATTCCTCACTTCTCACTTTTGAAAAATACAAAATTGAGAGCTTTTTTTAAAAATCCTTCTTTGAAGGATTGGGTTTTTGTTCATTGTGAGGGCTTCAGGCATAGGATCTTTTTGAGGTCAGTCTCATTGGATCTGACTCGGGGAGACTTTTCTTTATCATAGATTTCAACTTCTTTCATGGGATTATTATTTTATCAAGTTGATTCTTGTTTTAGCCTCTTTTTTTGTTAGGTGGGGATCTCTCATTTCCTTATTTCAAGTCAGTTTCTGTATGTGTTTCTGGTAGCTATTTGTTAGGAGGATAAGAACTAGAGTTCCCCTCCAAATTTTTTTGTTGGTTATGCTTAGTTAGTCAAGTATGAACATTTTCCCTATTTTTGGGATGGGGGTTTGGGGTTTTGCACCATTATGATGGCTATTTTTTCATATGGTTTCAAAACCCAAATTTTATTGGACTTTCATGACTTTCGTGCCCTAACACCAAATGGGTTTTATTTTTGAAATTTCTTAGTTTTGGGTTTTTTTGCCTCATTTTGTGTGCCACCCTTTTTTCTCAAATTTTCTCTACATGATTTTGGTAATGAACTTGAACCATTGGTTTAGATGTCAGTCAGACCATTGTTTCATGTTTATAATGCATTGGGATGCATGCCACATCCATTATCCCAAGTCTATTTTGGCTGAGTGTCTTTTACATTGTGTCCTAATCCAGTCCTTGTGTTAGGATCTTCATGATGGTGGTGCACCACACACAAGCACATGTGCATGCATTATGGTTGGGATGAACCACACACTTAGTTCATTATTTTCAATTCAATTTGATATTACTTTTGTACATTGCAATGTTGCTTTTAGTTATTTCCCCTTCACTACTATTTTTACATATTTAGATTCAATTTCCAAAATCTCATGTTTTGGTTATTTGATTGAGTTTCTTTCCTCAGTACGTGGATTCAATACTCCTAGGTGTGGATGAATTCAGTTTTCTAGCTTTTTGTCTTTTTGGTTTTTGGTACACTATTTTGGATTCTCATGTGAAATTGTACATTCTCACATGAGAATGCAAAAGCTCATGTGGTGTACTCATTTTTCTTGCATGGCCTTTAGCACTTTCTTGAACAAAAACCCACACCAATGTTGGAGTAACTTGGCTATTGGTCAAAGTACTTCCTTATGCCCTTTTAGCCATTTAGATCCTCACGAGTAGTTTTACGCTTCCTCATGTGAGATTCTATCAAACTATTGTCCTCATGCAAACAATATGGGTATCTCCACTGGTTTTTGGGAAATGCATTTTGGTGTTTTAAGTACCCTTTGGGTTCACTAGTATTTCCTTGCCTCTATAGTTTAGAGATTTTAGGTTCTAGTATCATAGTGGTTTTTTGTCCTTTAGTTGGTCATGTTAGTTTAGATGGCGGTGTTTGGAGATTTGTTGGTTGTCAGGATGATGGTTAAGTCTTCCATTACAATCTTTGTGATCACTATATGATGCTGTTGTGTACACTCATACTTGTAATTTTTTTTAAAAATCTTAGCTTCTATTTCATCCTTGTTCTAAGGATCTCCAAGTAGGCCATTACATCTAGTATCAAAGCCCATGTTGCAAAATTGGTATCTTTGCATTATGCTTCCACTATGTTTGTGATTTTTGTTGTGTATTGCTATTATATGTTTGATTTTGTGATATCTTGTTGGTTCATGTTTGTGTCTCTTATGTTTGTAATGGATTTTCTAACTTTATCTAGTTAGTTCTATAGTGATGCCTCCTAAACATAGGTCTAGTGGTCATGGTGGCAATTGACAAGTTGTTTGAGAGGAAGAGCACTAAGAAGAGGAATGATAGTATGGTGAGGGAGAATAGGGTAAGAATAATCAGAATGGCATGGGGGCATTTATGCCAATGCTACAAGTGATTCTTGCTTGGTTGGGGCCTCATGTTGAGGAATGTTGGCAAAACCATGATCAAGAAGTGTAGTCAGAATATAGAGAGGAGGAACATGAATGAGAACATGAACATGAACATTTTTGTACACCACCTAGTGGTAGAAGGCACCAATGGAGAGGTCATGGTCATAATGATAATTATGATTTCACTTAGATATAATGCATAAAATTTAGAGGTCCAAACAACCGATGTTTGATGGCCAGGGGATAGGAGTCAAGGTTGAGGCCTTGTTACTATACATGGGGCATTATTTCTTCTAACTACCTTATGGGAGCAATGTGAAGGTTCGATGTGCTATCAAATAGTTGAGGGAACATGGTTCTATATGGTAGGATATGGAGTGTTAGATTCTTTGTATCAATGTGGTAGGTCTCACTAGGGAGATATTTGAGGAGAGGTTCAGCGAAAAATTCCTTTCTCCTCAATACCAAGAGGCTCATACTAAGGAGTTTCATGAAATTAAACAAGGAAACATGATAGTAGATCGATATGAGAAGCATTTTCTTGGTTTGAGATAGTACTTGAGTTATTGGCATGATGAGGCACTCCTCACTCAACATTTTGTTAGGGGCCTTAAGGACTCTATCATTGGGGATGTCCATGTTTACTAGCTAAGGGCACTAGCACTTGCCATGGAGAAGGCAAGGATTTTGGAGAGTAATTTGACCAGGGGTTTGGAGAGTAATTTGACTAGGGGGTTCAATAATAAATCTAGTTCTTAGAACTAGAGTGCATGAAATTTGGGTTGGAATGCACAATATTCTCAATCCTTTGGGAAGAGCCAAGTCCAAACAACACTCTCTTAGGTAGTTATCACCATAGGAATAAGATGATCTTTTGCAGCAAGGGTGGATGGTCTTTAGGTGCTTTAGGAAAGAAAGGAGATGACCAAAGTCATGGGTAGAAATCTTAGTAAGATCATCCTCCTCAAAGTGGTTATCAAAACTCTAACAGGGGTAGTGCACCTTATTCTAGTTCTACTCAGGGTGGTTATGGAACAAGTTCTAGCTTTGTGGGAAACTATTATTCTTGTAGTTAGCCTAACCATAAATCTTTTGAGTATTTGATTAAAGCATTTTTAGGAACTGGTAAGAGTGTAGCCAGATCTAAGCCTCCTGTGGGAAATGCCTCTAGGAATCATCATGTCTTTGTAGCATTTGACAACTATCAAGTTTAGCATCAAGGTAAAGTAGTCTAGGATACAATTACATTTATTAATATTTCATCTTTAGTGTTATTTGACTCAGGTGCTTTTGATTCCTTTATTTCACCATCTCTTGTTTGACAATGTGGGCTAGTAGTAGTGCATCAAGTTGATAGGTGGCAAGTTGAGTTAGTCATAGGTTCCAAGGTGGCTATAGACTCATTAGCCATAGGTTGTAATTTGTACTTATGAACCTTCACCACCACAGTGGATTTTCATATCCTACCTCTTGGATTATTTGACATTGTGTTGGGCATAGATTGGTTAGACACACATTAGAAAAATATAGATTGCAACTATAATTAGTATAGTTTTTTGATGAGTTGGTGGAAATTTTAAGAGTTCAAAGACTTGTCCCATTTCAGATGATCTCAACTAATTAGTTGAAGCAGAGTGTGCAAAAGGGTTTTCATATGTTTCGTATTTCCATTGGTGATCTTAAGGAAGTCAAGAGTCATATGGTGACACTTGATGATCACCCACTCCTTCATGAGTATGAAGATGTGTTTCCTAATGAGATACTCAGTATACCACTATAGCATGACATTGATTTTTGGATTGAGTTGTACCATGAATGAAACCAATTTCATTGGCTCCTTGCTACATGACTACTTAGGAGTTGAGTGAACTCATATTGTAGTTGAAAGAGTTATTTACCAAGGGCCATATTCATCCTAGTGTATCCCTATAGGGTGTACCAATAATCTTCATGAAGAAAGATGGATCCTTGTGGGGTAAAAGTATAAAGTTGTGTCACTGTTAGCACTTGATATGATTACAGCTTTAAAACTTCAAGATTAGAGTTTTTGAACCACTTCAAACTGAAGTTCAAAGTAGTTCAAAGTGGTTTGATGGTTCAATTGACCCATCCTGTAGGTTCAAAACAAGTGAAGTTCAGATTCTTGGCTTGAAATGCAGATTTAGAGACAAGATTCAAATTCAATGTCTTCAAGATTGATGATTAAGAGCAGAGGTGTAAGTGTAGACACCTAAATTTGATTACACTGCTTTGGTAATCTAATTTAGCCATCTCTAAAGGTATCATTAATTAAATTCTTATTTAATTAATCCTTTGCCATCCCTAGTTGATTAATTAATTAATCATCCATAGTCCTAATTGATAAATAAAATAATCTATTATTTATCAATCAAATCCTTTTCTCCTATCTAATTCCAAAAATCCCCATTTATTAAATAAATCTATTTGATAAATGAAATCCTCAAATTAAAAAACCCCTAACCTATCTCTAATCCTCCATTTAGCCTAATCCACCACATCCACCCATACTAACCAAGCTTAGCCACTAACTCACCCACCCTCATTAATGCCATCCACTTGCACATCTCTAACATCCCTAATCTAATCCTAAACCCAAGCCTAATCCACCCCCTAATGTTGTCACATTCCTTAAACAAGTTTAAGACTTTCCTAATCCAAACCAAAGTCTCCCCTCAAAAAGCCCAACCACTAAGTCATGAGTGCTCTTACAAAACATAAAAGACTCGTACAAGCCCACTCATGACTCTTACACCCATCTTCCACACTCTTCCCTCTTCCACACTCATTCCTCTTACATCCCTCTTACATACTCAACCCCACTCATCATGCCTTTAACCAACCCTTTACCCTACCCTCTCACACTCATCCTCCTTGTGACAAGTGTCACCTTCCCATTGCTGCTAAACAAGCACAATCCATGTGCTCCCCTTTGAGTGCATCTTAGCCCTCCTTAAGCCTTCATCCATCCTTGCATCTAAGCCCTCCATCCCTCTACCCCTTAGCCTATAAATTGAATCCCATCCCAAGCCATTTCATCAACAATCTTTGAGCTAAAGTTACCATGCTATTTTGAGAACCAAAGCCATCAATCTTACCCTTATAATGCCAAATTGAGAGCTCACAAAGCTACCAATTTTCCATTACCCATCTCCATTGAAGAAACTTTTGAGCATCTTGAGCATACATCCATAGCAAAAGGACACATCTACAGAATCAAGAAAGCATGGAGTGTTTTCTCTTGTGAGGTTTGCACTTCTTGTTTTCTTTCTTTGTCTAAGCATATATGTGAATTTAGTTTTTTGGTTTGTGAATGTTTACTTTATTTGTTAATGTTCTTTGCACACTAAAATTCTTGTTCTACATTTTGGCATGCCCGATGGGACCCCACTATGGGTCATTTAATCATCTATTTTCATCTATATGTCATTTTTTTTAACCATCTAATGTTTGTTTTTGTTTGAGTGTGTTGTGAGGGTGTTTTTCTTGTTTTTGCAGGTTAAAGAATGCACTTAGGAAGAAGAAATACCATCTAAAATTTTTTTTGCGTTTTTCAACTTTTTTGGCACAGTTTTGGCGTCTGCAACCTGTTCTGTTTGCGAAAATCCGCGTCTGCTCAAATTGACATCTACGAAAATTTGCATCTACACAAATCGACATCTGCAAAAATCCACGTCTGCACAAATCGACGTCTCCGCCACCGCCAATCCAAATCATCGTCTGCGAAAATTTGCATCTGCGCAAATCGGCGTCTCTGCTTGTCACCTGTTTTCTGTGCCGCAAATCTGTTCTTTCATCTTCGAATACTAGCGTCTCTGTATTTTAGCGTCTTCGTATTTTGGCATCTCCTCTTGATAGACTATCATCTCTTCCTGCTTATGTTGCATTGCCTGCTTAAGAATTTTTACGCGTAGAAAAAATAGCAAAAAAAGTTTAAAGTTTTTTTTCCCATAGTTAAGCTCTCATTTTTGAAGATTTTGGCTAATTAACTAAATTGCTTTTTTTTTTTGTCTCATTGTAGGTTGGAACACATATGGAACCACTAACCATGTTTCTTGTAGGTTTTCATGTTCCTAAAAAATGAACTTGAATGCTTAACCATTTGTCTTTGAATGCATGTTGCTAAAAAATGAACTTGAATGGTTAAACACATTTTCCATTGAATGAATGTTGCTCAAAACACACTCTTGAATTCCATGGATTAAAATAAACTTTCTTTGGAATGCATGCTTACAACAACAAATCCAATCTTGAATGCCAAGGATCAATTAACCATTGCAATATCAAACACTTCATTTGGAGCTTCTAAAATTGAACAAAACAAATCTCTTTTCCACATGCAAACTAGGTAAAGTTTGATTTTTGGACATTTAAGAAACTTTGTTAAGTTAAAATAAAAATTTACAAAAATCAATTTAAGTAGTTCCTTGGACTCACCTCTTTTCTAATAACCCATCAAATATTAACCATTGGTTGTAATCTGAGCGCCATTTATGGGGATGGGTCTACTTGAAAAAGGTGTTAAATGTTCCACAATCTAACTCACTCACTTGGTCTTTGAACGTTTGCTTTAACTTTATCAAAATTCTTAAATGGCCAAAACTCTAGATTAAATCGATCACACTTCAAGTTTGGGCACTAAAATTGAACAACAACTGACGTGGAGAGCCTCCGGGCGTGCGCTTGAAATCGAATCTCACACACTTTTGTTTTGGGCTTAAAAAAAACTCACACTCAATCTTGAATGCCTTAAAGAAAATTAATCGATACTTGACATAGAGGGCCTCTGGGTGCGTGAGTTTGCTTTTGTTGACCCTAACTCTTCTTATTGTTTGCATTCTTCGATCGATTTACTTTTGTTGCACTTCAAGTTGGAATTGAACATTGTCTCTTAAACATGAGTGCTTGTAAAGTCTAGATTAGCACACATAAGAGTCAGTTGGTAAAAGAACAAGCATGTTTTTTAGCCCAAGGTCATCCAAGTCTTCTCTCCCCTTGTCGTCTTTCGAGGCCATTTGGGTGCATAAGATTAGGATCCAAAACCTTGTTTCTTTTTAGAAGGCCTGCTTGGGGATTTCATCACCCCTTGGACGACCTCAACTCCAGCATTTCGGTGGAGTATAAGAATCGGGAGGTGAATAGAAAGAAACCTCTATTGGGATCAAGATATTTTCATTTGGGCTAAGCCTCAAGGAACTTTATACCCTTGAGCAGTGAAAGAGGAGAAGTGGGTTACCGCTCCTCTCGGCTATGTGACATCCTTTTGGTCTCATCTATGGATTTGGGCCTTACGTACCTTGCTTATATCGAGGACTCCCTAGCTAAACCAACTGTCAGCCTTGCAAAAAACCATCTAGGATGTTAATGTGTTTGGAGTGACTGATCGAAACATTTGTAGAACATACACACTCCTCGGTGCAAGTATCACATTCTGAGAACCATAAACTTCTATCTGGGTGTTCCTATCTATTGCTTGTTTTTATTTATTGAATGAATGTTTGTCAAACTTGGTCAATCCTAGCTTAGGGCACACTTAGCGTAGTCACTGCCTATTTTGGAAGTTGAACAAGTTGAAGCAAAACAACTGAGATTTTTCCCAAAGCCAAGCAAATTCAGGAATTTATGTCAGAACAATCCAAACCCAAACAGAAGTTTCACAAGGTCAAACTCAAGCCATCTCTAGCATACCAAGAACTTTCAGCCAAGAGAAAAGAAATAACACCAAGCCCACGAATTGCCAAACTCCACAAAGAAGAGGACAAAGCTACTGACGAAGCACTTCAAGAGGCCTGGTTAGAGTGCACCATAAAATTTAGCCAACATCCAGGAGTTAATCCTGCTTATGCCTTACCAACTAGGCATGATTTTTGTGATTAGACACCCTTGTTTCTCCACATCTTCTTGGATAAGCTTCACTTTAGAGTCATCTTGGTAGAAAAGCCAGCCATCTTAGGTTATCCCCTTAAGCATTATTAGCTCATCCATCTCATTTAGAATCATACCATCTAGCCAATAATTGAAAATCTACACATCTAAGCTTTCAAAATTGTTGTCACCTTGCTAAAAGTTTGCCATTCCTAAAATCTTCCAAATCCACCAATCTCACCAAGGTTATCCCTTTGATAGAGCTTTGTCTAGGGTAATCTAGCTTTTTCACTTGTTATCCCTCATCACCTTGAGCTAAAGGTTGGGATCCACAAGTGGTCAATCTCATGTTCTTCCTAAAGGATCATCAGTCTATCCTTAAGTTGACACAATCACCACCAAGCTTGCACATAGGAAAGAAGACCTTTTGTGCTTTGACAACATATCTTTGAAGTTAGAATCCCCAACCCAATACTCCTTAGGTTTTGTCATATAGCTTTGCCTCAACCTAGGAAATCATTTGCATAGAAAAGCCTTCCCCCTTTTGCATCCATCAGCATTATTGCATCTCATCCCTAGGAGCACTTTTCATGCCACCCGTCACTCACTTAGCCAAGAAGAAAGAAACAATGGAGCCCTATCATTTGGATCAAATAGCCTCACCCCTCTTGAGCACTCAGCCATCCTTCAGCCCAGAGCAAGCTATGCCATCACCTACTGACATTGAAGCTTTCATGAACCAACCAGGAAATGCAGTATTAGTAAACGCCATTATAGACAAAAACAAAGAGACAATCATGGCTAATTTTTGAAGGGACAATGTAGGAACCTTTGACTTTAGAAGACCCCCTCCATTATCAGATCCATCTCACACATTGTTTGGGCAGCTGCCACCACCCATAGGCTCTTATGATCCAAATTATCCTCAATATATTCCAAAAGAAGAGCCTCCAGCCAATCCATATGACCCAACAGACCCAAACATACCATCATCCACCCAAGTTGAAATCTCCATGCCGCAAGCCAACCCAGCCACCACCACTCCATCCTTGGCTCATAACTCTCTACTCCAAACCCCCTTTACTCAAAACATGTCACCATTCACCCCCTTCACTATTCTTGCTACTCCCACACCTAGCCTTCCAAATCCACCCATCTCCCAAATTAGTGCTAGCATCTTTGGCCAACCTCAGCAATATACAACAGGGATGCCACCCATGGGGCCAAGTAATCAACCTTTCATCACCCCCAGCTTGTTCACCACAGCCCAAAGTACAATCCCATCATTTCCATTAAGTCTTGGGAGCTCAATACCACCAGCCACAAATCCACAAGCTACTACCTTCACTCCACAAAGCTATCAAAACCCACAAGCTACTGCCAATCTTCTACCAAGCTCCCAAGTGACCCCAGCTCCCACCACCACTCTACCAAGCTTCCAAATCCAACCACAAAGCTATCAAACCCCATCAGTTCCATTCCCAAGCTTTCAATTCCCACCACCTCCACCACCAACTAATGCATTACCTCTAATTACCAACTACTTTTCAATGCCACTTCTAGGAGGTAATCCACCACCCCAGCAAACCACCAATTATTTGTAGATACCATCCCAAATGGGGGCACAACCCACATATATTGGTCAAATCCCACAAGCCCTCTGATCCTTACCCCAAGCCTCACAACCATCTTATACCTTACCTCCACAAAGCAATCCATTTATCCCACAGCCAGCTAATGTTCCTCAATCCCAACCTCAAATCCCATATCAACAGCAAGCCTCGTAGCACATGCAGCAATATGCACCACCTCCCCCTCAACAACCCGTCATCCACCATGCAGCTGCCCAAACAATGTACAATCCCTATCAGCAAATCCCTCATAGCCATCCATATTCAGTGGCCCCATCTAGCACATACCTACCTCAAGGCACTCCTACATTGGGGGCACCCCAACCATCACCTATCAATTTAGAGTGGGAGCAAATGAAGACAGCTCTGAAAGCCATCTAAGAAGGGAATGATCCAAAGACATTCAAGTTTGAGAATTTGTGTCCTTACCCATTTGACAGAGCCATTATCACGACACCATTTCCCAAACACTTTGAGGTACCTAAATTTGACAAATTCAGAGGAAAAGGAGACCCTACCACACATATCAAAGAATTTTACATGCATTGCTAGGATGTGGCATACAATGATGTCTTCCTATTGTGCCTCTTTCCCAAAAGCTTGGTTGGACCAGCTCTTGAATGGTTTTATAGAATCCCCTATGGCACAATTAAAAACTTTGCTGAATTATCTGAGGCATTTGTAGCCCAATATGCCCATCTTGTTGAAACAAAGCTATCAATAGTTGATCTTGTCCACACCAAGCAAAAAGGTGGAGAAAGCCTTGCCGAATACCTGCAAAGATGGCAAACCCTTACCACCTGCATATCCTGCACCTTGCCAGAATGCCATGTGGTGAAAATGTTTATTGATAATGCACATCCCAGCTTGGCTCACCACATGACCATGAACTGTTTGCAGACCTATAAGGATATCAAAGAGAAAGGAATGATCCTTGAGGAAGGACTCATCAAAGATGGTGTGGTAAATATTTACAAAGAGGCCAACCAAAATCAATCACATTCCAATGACAAGTCTAGGTATTGGAACAAAAACAAGCATGTTGCAACAGATGGGGTTACTGACACCAGACATCTGGATATCGTTGGTCCTTCTCAAAACCAGTCTAACCCACCATACAAACAAACAACCAACAAGCTATCAATTACCAACAAAGAAATAACCAAAGCTATCAAAACCACAATACAAGACCCAACTTTCAAGGGTCTAACAATCAAGCTAATGCCATCAATGTAGCTGCAGGGCAAAAGCCCAAATTCCAACCTGCACCTAGAAACTATACACCCCTTGGTGAGCCATTAGATGTTATTTTTGAGAAATTGGCTAAGGAAAACCTCATCAAATTTCCTCCTACCCAGCCAATTGATCCAAGCCAATCCAAAGCTGCATGGTACAAGGACAATGAGTATTGCAAGTTCCATAAGGTAAATGGTCACACCACCCTCAGATGCATGAAACTGAAAGACTATGTGCAAGACCTCATTGATTGGAAGGAAATCACTGTTGGTGCCCAAACCTCTCCCAATGCAAGCTTACAGATTTATCAAAATGCTTTTCCTCCACACAACAACCAAAATCCTGGAAAAGCACCTATCCAAAACAACACCAACAACCGCCAGCCAAACCAACAGCATGGGAAGAACAATGACCACACTTCATCCTATATAGACTATGGTAGCCTTATAGGTTGTATATCTGAGAAAGAGCCTTTTGTCAATGTTATCAATATCCGAGGACCAGACAATGAGTGTGCGGTCACCACTCAAAGAGCACGATTTAACATCGCAGGCCCACCAGTTTCATCAGCACCATCAGCTCCATCAAAAATCTACTACAATATCTTGGAACACCTTGGGAACATGCCAGCCCAAATCTCCATTTTAGACCTTCTCCGCACTAGTCCTATGTACAAAGACATCCTTGACAGTGCTCTCATAGCATCCTATGTCCCTTCTGATATTAATGCTACTAATTTTTTTAATCTTGTTGGACACCTTTCATCCTCATGTGCCCTATCTTTCAAACCCACCAACATACCCACGGTTGAGCCAGATCACACCCTTCCGCTTCGCATAGCCATCATGGTATCCAATTTTTCTGTGAAAAGAGTAATCATAGATAATGGATCAGCCTTAAATATTTGCTCCCTAAAATTCATAAAACAAGCTGGGTATACTCAGCCAGATATGATCAGTGAGGTTATCACCATCAAAGCTTATGACAACTTGGAAAGGACCATAGAAGGGACTATTTTGCTACCAATCAAGGTTGGGCCGGTCATCCAAGAGACAATTTGCCATGTTGTTGATCTAAACCTACCATTTAACATCCTCCTCGGTCGCCCATGGATTCATGCTATGAAGGCCGTTCCATCCACCTACCATCAGTGCATCAAATTTCCGCATCAGGGCACTGAGGTAACCATCCATGCCGATCTAGAACCCTTTGCTTACTGCAATGCGATTGAAGCTTCATATACAAACCATTTCCCTGGAATAGACATCGACACATCCATCGCCAGCTCATCCCACTCTTGTAATGACATAGAAACCATCCTCGCCTCCACCCTATCTATTGTAAAGATCAACAACAAAGGTTGTGGAGAATATAGTCTGTCAGATGCATTTGTTGTCGGAGCAATCCCACTTGATCCACATACCCATGGACGATCGACATATCACAAAGCTAGGGAGATTCCACCTCCTTGATACAAACAATTTGGCCCAACCACCTTTGTGTCCTCAAAAACCCCTCTTCATGAAGAGCTCACTCCAGATATCAACAATTGGTTACATAAGGATGCACCTCCAAAAAATCAAGCATGCCTTGATCACTTTAGCCAAAAGTATCCCCAACAACATAAGCTCATCACTGAAAAATGGAACTATCAAGGAGGTGGACTAGGACCAGAAGAAAGGGGCATGCAATGCCCCATTGAAGCACATAATTGGGAAACGAAGTCAGGACTTGGCTTTGGCATACCCACAACTGGGGGCACCAACGAGAACGGTCACGCTTTTTCGAACATCCACTGCGACCTTGTCGAAATCCAAGACATTCCTGAGGAAGTTGAAAAGAGAGCCTACGATGATATCCCAGACCAAATCTTCCTAGGAGACTCTGTTCTCCAAGAACTATCCATCCATCTCATTGACCTACCACTCGCTCATCCACAACTCATAGACTGGGACCAACCAAGTGTCATACATATTGATGAGTTCGCATCAGAGGAAGCACTTCTAAGATTCATGGGAGCCGAAACTCCTCATAAGAAGACACAGCCAGATTTTGCGTACATCTACAAGCTAGATCCCAAGGGGTATTTTGGAGAAAATCCCCAACCTAGTTTCGATACACCCAAAACTAGAACTAAGGTAAATCTGGGACTAGCTAAGGCAGCGAAGAGAACCCCTTAGCAAGAAAATCTAGAGCCACAAGAAGAACATGAGGATTTAGTATTGCCTCCTCAAGATAATCGACCATAGGTTTCTTCTATTCTGATAGAGGATACTAGAGAAGTCAACATTGGTTCTTCAGAGATCCCTAGAATTGTTCACATTGCTGCATCCCTATCACAAGATCAAGCTGACCTGCTCTTTGAGGTTTTACGAGAGAACATTGGCCAATTTGCATGGTCATATCAAGACATGCCAGGACTTGATCCAAAGCTTGTAGTTCATCATCTTGCAGTCGATCCAAAGATCAAGCCTGTCAGACAAAAGCTTAGAAAAATGCACCCCAAGGTGGCCTTACTAGTCAAAGCTAAACTAGAAAGAATGTTAGCTGCTAAGGTTATCCGACCTATCGACTACTCAGAATGGATCTCCAACATGGTCCCTATCACTAAGCCTTTTGGTGACATCAGAATCTGCACTAATTTTAGAGATCTTAACAAAGCTTGTCCAAAGGATGATTTTCCCTTGCCCAACATAGATATGATTGTAGATCTTATAGCTAGACATGAAATTATGTCCCTTATGGATGGATTTTTTGGGTATAATCAGATCAAGATTGTAGAAGAGGACCAGCATAAGACTGCATTCACTACCCCTTGGGGAACGTTTTGCTACACCACGATGCCTTTTGGCCTAAAGAATGCTGGGGCTACCTATCAAAGAGCTATGACAACCATTTTTCATGATCTTATCCATAGCATTTTGGAGGATTATGTGGATGATATCCTAGTCAAATCTCACACCTTCATGGATCATCTTGCTGACCTGGAGAAAGTCTTTGATAGGTTGGCCCAATATCATCTCATGCTAAATCCCAAGAAGTGTGTCTTTGGGGTCACATCTGGCAAGCTTCTAGGCTTCATAGTTTCTAAACGAGGTATAGAGATCGACCCCCAAAAGGTCAAGGCTATCTTAAACATGCCTCCTCCCCAGACACTGCGACAGCTTCGCTCTCTTCAGGGAAAACTTCAATCTGTCTGGCACTTCATCTCCCAACTTGCAGATAGGTGTACACTATTTTCACACTTGCTAAAGAAGAATGAGAACTTCAAGTGGGATCTTTTATGTCAGCGCAGCTTTGATCAGCTCAAGCAGTATCTCACCAATCCCCCTATCTTGGTTCCACCAGTTCCTGGTCGTCCCTTGATCTTGTATATATCAGCAACACCTACTGCTCTAGGGGCACTTCTAGCACAACATGATGATTATAACAGAGAGAGAGCCATCTACTATATCAGTAGAACCCTAGTTGGTTACGAACTCAATTACACTCCTATGGAAAAAGCTTGTTTGGCAGTTGTTTTCTCAACTCAAAAGCTTCGCCACTACATGCTAAGTCATACCATCCAACTAGTCTCCAAGATTAACCCTCTCAAGTATATGCTCTCCAAAACAACACTTACAGGCCATTTGGCCAAATGAGTTATGCTACTAAGTAAGTTTGACATCCAGTACGTGGACAAAAAGGCAATCAAAGGGCAAGCTATAGTAGATCACCTAGCTGATGCACCTCTAGTAGATGCATATCCTTTGCTCACAGAATTCCCAGATGAGCATATCTGCCTAATTAAAGAACAACCCTCATGGAAGCTTTATTTTGATGGCTCATACACATCTCATGGATCAGGGGTAGGAATATTATTAGTTACACCTCAAGGAGATTATATTCCAAAAGCCTTCAAGCTACAATTCCCCAGCACCAACAATATAGCAGAATATGAAGCTCTTGTAGCAGGGTTAAAGATAGCTACTGAATGGAATATCACTGAGTTAGAAATCTTTGGCGATTCCCAACTCATCATAAAACAAGTCTTAAATGAATATCAAACCAAAGATGAAAAGCTATTACCCTACAAAGAGCTAGTTGATCAGCTAACCCAGCATTTTACAAAGCTTCAGTTTACACAAGTGCCTTGAATGCAGAACAAGGTAGCAGATGCCATGGCCACTATTGGCTCGCTCTTGGAAATTCCCCAAGAAGCTACGTAGTATGACTTTTTAGTTGAGCAGCTCCTCACACCTGCCTATGCGAATGAGGATTCAAACCGTGTTTGTATCTTGGTTGGTCCCCAATCCCCTTGGTACCATGAAATTCACACTTACCTTAACAATGGTATCATATCCCCTCACCTCACACGTACCCAATGCCAGAACCTCATCCAAAAATCATCTCGCTATGTTATCATAGCCAATACCCTATATCGTCGAGGTTATCACGATACTCTCTCTCGATGTTTAGATGAAAATGAGGTCGCGATGGCATTAAAAGAAGTACATTCTGGACTTTGTGGTGCCCACATGAGTGGTATTGTCCTAGCATGACAAATCCTTAGAGCAGGATACTATTGGCCTACCATTGAAGAAGACTCTTGTGACTTTGTCAGAAAGTGTCTCCCATGTCAGCAGCATGCAAATCTTGTGCACGCTCCACCACAAGATCTACAGCCTATTGCACCACCTTGGCCTTTCGCTTGTTGGGGCCTTGATCTAGTTGGAACTATCACCCCTCTCTCATCTGATAGACATAAATGGATAATAACAGCTACAGACTATTTCACTAAGTGTGTGGAAGTAGTCCCCCTAATCTCAGCTATAGGAGTTCAAGTCTCCAAGTTCATCTTGTACCACATTGTTTGCCGCTTCGGCATCCCATCCACCATCTTCACTGACCACGGAGGTAACTTTGAAAATCTCAACGTGGAATAATTATGCACTTCCCTCCGCATCCATCACCACTTTTCTAGCCCATATTTCCCACAAGGTAACGGCCAGGTAGAGGCAACTAATAAAACCCTCCTCAAAATCCTAAAGAAAGTTGTCAATGATTCTGGCCGTGATTGGCACCTTCAAATAAATCCAGCTCTATGGGCCTATTGAACTTCCTTCCGTACATCCACAAGCACAACTCCATACTCCCTAGTCTATGGTGCCAAAGTGGTATTACCTATAGAAGTTGAACTTCCCTCACTACGCATATCTTTGCGAGGGCAAATCTCAGATGAAGAATACAGAGTAGCTCGACTCACCCAACTAGATCTCTTAGACGAGAAGAGACAACAAGCTTATTACCATCTCACAGTCTACCAAACTCATCTCAAAAGGAATTTCAACAAGAAGGTGCTCCCATGACACTTTCAGCCAGGTGACATGGTCCTCAAAGAAAATATGAAAGTCCACGTAGATCAAGAAAAGAAAGGCAAGTTTGAACCTACATGGCTTGGTCCCTATGTGGTTACTACCTCCTTTGGCTCTGGAGCCTATCAATTATCTACACCAGAAGAAGAACTCTTGAATGATCCCACTAACATCATTCATCTCAAGAAGTTCTATGCTTGAAGATCCTTGGTATACTCAGCTTTTGAAAAAAATACAAAAAAAATAGTAAAGAGAAATAAGTGTCCAATGGTGAAAACTTGGCAATTCAAGCGCCTTGGATAGGTACCTTGGTGAAAACTTGGTAATTCAGGTGCCTTGTGTGCTAAAGACTAATCCATTATCTATCACTATCCTATCCCTCATCCATCCACCCACCATCCCATAAAACACCTACTTGTTCCCTTGGTGTTCCAATCAAATATCCAAAATCTGATGGAGCTTGTCAATACCTCCTGTACAGCTTGTAAATCTTGTACCAAATCTTGTATTATACCTTGTAAATCTTGTACCATACCTTGTATATATTTGAATCTTGTCCAAAGCTTGTACCATATTCTAGCTTGTAAATAATCTTGTATCCTAGCCTGTATCCTATCACATGCACACACAGAATCCCATTTTCCTTAAGCTTTTCACAAACCATCTACCTATCCACCTATCAACTATTATAGACATCCCATCCTTCACAAACATTTCCATCTCACAAAAAAAACCAAAACATGAACAAACTTGTACATTTGTAACATATCTTGGTCTATCAGCTTTGTAAATCCTCTTTAGCTTAGTATCATTGTATCTATTCGGCTTTCATGTTAGTTCATCCTTGGTCAACATCTTGCACACATCACACACCTTGGTTAGATATTCCAATGCATCCTTTAGCTATATCTTCTATCACCAAAGTGTTATCCTTCTTAGTTTAGCTTGCTAGATGCATCACTCATCCAGATCTATTAGCTTAGGTGCTCTCTGATAGATCCTTGCAGGATATAGCTTTTCTCATGTCTGATCTTGGTCCATTGGTACCTCATCTTACCCATCTCATTGGCAAATAGTTCTCTTTTGGATTTTCTCTTTCTTTTGATTTGGTATCTTCCCTTTTGGGTCTTGAAATATCTTTTCCAAGCAATCTCCTTGTTCCCTCCTCAAGGTTGCCACGATCTTCCATATCATGGTATGCTGCGAATGGGGAAATTAGAGCGTAACGTCTTGATCAAGTCTTTTGCTTGTTTTTTTTTTCTGCTTGTGGGTTACCTAGTGTCATTTCCATGCTGCTTCCTCTAGGATTCATGTGTGATAATGGGGCAATCCTTGTGTGTTTGTTTTGAGTCAGTTTGTCAGTCCTCTGGACGGTTGGTAAAAAGGCCTTGATGTTCTTGGTAACCCTGGAAATTAACCAATAGTCCTATAGCAAATCTAGTGCTCAACTACATGGTGGTACTTCTCTTTGAAGTATCCCCCCGCTCAAAAAGCTTCAATGGATTCCCTTCATCTCCATTATCCCCCATCCATATCCTACATCTGTCACTCCTACCCTAGCTTATGCATCAATATCTCTTTGAATCACTCCTCACGCTTAGCTTTAGGGATCCACAATCCTAGTCTTAGGGATCCACCAATCAAATCAATCCACCAAGCCTCATCTTTCGAGATCCATAATCCTAGTCCTAGGGATCTCTGAAACCCATCTTCCGCCAATCTGACTCTTTGAAATCCTATTGCATCAGCTTTATCATTCTATCATCCATCTCCCTACCATGGATTCCTTTTATAGTGCTCCGCTCCTCCATCTCCCCCCCCCAATCCTGGAAAGTCTTAAGCTTGCTTTACTATTGTGCCTCTAATTTCCCTTTATCATTCTCCTGTAGTGAGAGTTTGAGCTAATTCAGCCCCTTCTCTTCACCAACCTGTGTCTCAGCTTGTCTCAATTTCTTGTACTTTTCAAGAAGTCGTCGAGCCTCATTTCTCTCCCCGCTGCCTTCTTGAGGGGGCATCATCTAAGTCTAGTCTCTCCTCTTCTTATCCAAGATTGGGGCAACCTTGTTGCTAAAACATCTTCCTCGTGTCGTCTTCATTCGAACTTCTTTGAAATAGTGTTGTCTCAACACTATGTCAAAGAGGGGCAAAATGTAGACACCTAAATTTGATTACACTGCTTTGGTAATCTAATTTAGCCATCTCTAAAGGTATCATTAATTAAATTCTTATTTAATTAATCCTTTGGCATCCCTAGTTGATTAATTTAATTAATCATCTATAGTCCTAATTGATAAATCAAATAATCTATTATTTATCAATTAAATCCTTTTCTCCTATCTAATTTCAAAAATCACCATTTATTAAATAAATCTATTTGATAAATGAAATCCTCAAATTAAAAAACCCCTAACCTATCTCTAATCCTTCATTTAGCCTAATCCACCCCATCCACCCATACTAACCAAGCTTAGCCACTAACTCACCCACCCTCATTAATGCCATCCACTTGCACATCTCTAACATCCCTAATCTAATCCTAAACCCAAGCCTAATCCACCCCCTAATGTTGTCACATTCCTTAAACAAGTTTAAGACTTTCCTAATCCAAACCAAAGTCTCCCCTCAAAAAGCCCAACCACTAAGTCATGAGTGCTCTTAAAAAACATAAAAGACTTACAAGCCCACTCATGAATCTTACACCCATCTTCCACACTCTTCCCTCTTCCACACTCATTCCTCTTACATCCCTCTTACATACTCAACCCCACTCATCATGCCTTTAACCAACCCTTTACCCTACCCTCTCACAGTCATCCTCCTTGTGACAAGTGTCACCTTCCCATTGCTGCTAAACAAGCACAATCCATGTGCTCCCCTTTGAGTGCATCTTAGCCCTCCTTAAGCCTTCATCCATCCTTGCATCTAAGCCCTCCATCCCTCTACCCCTTAGCCTATAAATTGAATCCCATCCCAAGCCATTTCATCAACAATCTTTGAGCTAAAGTTACCATGCTATTTTGAGAACCAAAGCCATCAATCTTACCCTTATAATGCCAAATTGAGAGCTCACAAAGCTACCAATTTGCCATTACCCATCTCCATTGAAGCAGCTTTTGAGCATCTTGAGCATACATCCACAAAAAAAGGACACATCTACAGAATCAAGAAAGCATGGAGTGGTTTCTCTTGTGAGGTTTGCACTTCTTGTTTGCTTTCTTTGTCTAAGCATATATGTGAATTTAGTTTTTTGGTTTGTGAATGTTTACTTTGAGTGCATCTTAGCCCTCCTTAAGCCTTCATCCATCCTTGCATCTAAGCCCTCCATCCCTCTACCCCTTAGCCTATAAATTGAATCCCATTCCAAGCCATTTCATCAACAATCTTTGAGCTAAAGTTATCATGCTATTTTGAGAACCAAAGCCATCAATCTTACCCTTATAATGCAAAATTGAGAGCTCACAAAGCTACAAATTTGCCATTACCCATTTCCATTGAAGCAACTTTTGAGCATCTTGAGCATACATGCACAGCAAAAGGACACATCTACAGAATCAAGAAAGCATGGAGTGTTTTCTCTTGTGAGGTTTGCACTTCTTGTTTGCTTTCTTTGTCTAAGCATATATGTGAATTTAGTTTTTTGGTTTGTGAATGTTTACTTTATTTGTTAATTTTCTTTGCACACTAAAATTCTTGTTCTACAGTAAGGACCATTTAATTCAGGTTCAGATGACTTCACAAGAGGCCTTACCAGTTTAGGACAGTTCAGCTCAGTTCAGTAGTTCAATGGTTCAAAATATTTCAAAATAGATTGTCTTGTAGGTTCATGATCTATTCTAAGAAGCTCACATGAATGAAGGTAGGAGATATTCTAGATATACCATCTCTTGGTCTTGACCAAACCATTTCTATTTCAAAGGAAATTGCAAAGCAATTGTGTCATATGCACCATTTGACATTCTCTTAGATGGTTTCCTTTGATGGGAATGTACAATTTATGATTGTTATGCTAAAGAGATTAGGTTTCACACTTCAAGTTCCAATCTCAATGCCATTAATTGATTGGTAGTATGTGATATCCTCCAGATATTTGGGTGCATTAGCTTTTATGGGTGATTTATATAAAAAAAACTTGTTGCTGAGTAGTAACTATCACAGAATCACTCAATGCAATTGGAACCCAATAATAGAATCATGAATTTGAAGTTATGGCATTCTAGCATTCATGTTATACTAAGCCCACTTTAAAATTGATCTTTTTGGCTTTGTGTGAACCTGTGGCCTATGTGCAGATAGGGGGACAAGTTTAAAATGGTTAACAAATGATTCAATGGTGAAGTGTTCTTGGAATGTTATATCTAAATAGTAAATTTGATAGAATAATGGACAAGATGGAAACATATAAAGGTCCATGAGAATGCTCATTATAGTCAACAAGATGTCCATAGCTCATCATCAAAATCGAACCATGGATGCCCCTTGACAGGTACCTTGCATAAAGATAGATATAAATGAGAAATCATATCCAAGTCTGGAGATTAACAGGGACAAGAGATAAGTTGGAAAGGATTCTTGAACACTGATGACAATTTCCAAGGTTTGCATATAATTATCCAAATGCCAATATCCAAATAGATAAAATGATGTAGAGATATTAAAATTCTTGAAGGTTCGAGAGCAAAGCCCGTGTAAGAATGATATCAAAGCAAGTAGCAGTCGGGTGTCTATGAGGTAAGATACAAGCTCACATTCAAACTATTAAATATAGAATACATAAAATGACTCCTCTTTACGGCAATGGTAATCAACAACTTGAACTCATGCTTTGAAACTGACACATAATGGAGCAAGGAATCGACATTGAGGGAAGTATTGAAGGTACCAACTATTCATGAAGACAAAATTGGTCATGTAGGACATATGCCAGTGAATGGTCAAATTATTGACCTACACACTCTCTCTTGGAATGGTAATTCTTCATCAGAATATCGACTACGCTTTGAGGAAATTCCTTTTGTAATGGAGATTCCATCTTCTTAGTTTCATGGAGTTTTCCACACATCACAGTCATTGAATATTTGTCGTTGAATGTAATCCTGATTGGCATACGAGGGCAAGAAGTGAATTTCGATCAATCTTCATTGTTAGAACACCAAAAATATGCATGAGTAATTTTATTTCATGTCGATAATTAAGATGAGAAAAGAGTGAATTTCACAATGAAAAATAATTAATCAACACAAAATTCAGAATCGATTATGATTCTTATCATAAATCTGAGACCCGTGGAACACAATGCATCATGTGGCAACTACAACAATTCTAATTGGAGAAGAGAAAAAGATATTATAATGCTTCAATAAACATTATATTATCTCTATTTGATAGTATTACTCAAGGATCAAATAAAAATGTAAACCCGAGAGATGTGGCAAGATGAAAAGTATGATGACATGTAGAGCCCCCTTTTTAAGTACGGGTTATTTCTTAATGAAATGCAAACCCAAAGGAAAATTTTCATTCCAAATAAAAGGAGCTTAATGTAATGATTTAAAGAGGATCATGATAGATTTTTAATGATCAATTAAACATTAGGGACATATGCAAGAATCAGGGAAAAAGAGGTATATGGAAAGACACGAGACTAAACAAAAAAGAGGTGGTAGAAAATATTTCAAGAATCAGTTATTGGAAATGACTGAGAAACTAATAGAAGGAGGAATAAATAAGTGAATAGTAGAGTAATCAGGGGTTCCAATTTTTTGAGTTTTGGCTAAGAGACTTTGGGCTACAGTAGAACAGAGGCTATGAATACAGTGATAGGGGGAAGATTGGATTTCTCTGAGACTTTGTGCTATAGGGGGTCCCATTCTTTTTCCTTTTCCATTCTAGCTTCTTCTAGACTACAGACTTTGAGCTTTAGGTAGGGAGGAGATCTTGCAAAATTGTTCCATTTTTCTTAAGAGACTGTGAGAGGCAAAGCATGGGTTATTTCTCTTTTCTAGAACTGTGTGTCTGATTTAGGGATAGGATATTAATGGTTGATGTAACATCATGAAAGAAGTTTCTGTCTTTCTTGAAATAGTAATTTGGTTGTAATGTGTACAAGATCTTTTTTGATCTTTTTTAGTCAAGGAAGGGAGGTTGGAGGTTAATTACATCAGAACTTTGATTACGGTGTATTTTCCTTCCACTAATCATGAACTTTGCGTCATTTTCAATTTTCTCTGAATTACATTTCAATATCATTGTTTTCTTGTTGCATCATCTTTTCAAAACATCTTTTAAAGCTTTGATTTTTTTTAATTCTCTCAAGAGGATGGAAGACACATTTTTGTTTACATTATGTAATGTAGTGTATGGTAGATTAACTTTGTGTAATCTATTTTATTATGTTTCCTTTCTTTTTAGTTCTTAGGTTTCACGTCTATTCTATGTTTACGGATAGATGCTTGTTATCCTTTCATGCTTTCTGGTCAAAAGTACCTATAATTAATTCATTGTAAATCTTGCACAGGGATCTGTACCCAATAAAATTTAGAGGAAGGTTATTAACCTAATAATAACCTATCCAACTGTTGGTGTCAATTTGTTCTTTCATTTGGGTATTCAGGGTTAGATTTGCACATACTTTCTCGAAAGAGAATCTATTCACTAACAAATTTTTGGCAACTCTGCTAGGGAAAGAATTGTACTTTTAGTGTTTTCTTTTCTAAAAAATCTAAAGGTACCTCCCTGAAGATGGAGGTTGGTGGCTCTATTAAGGAAGAATGCTAGAAAGTCTTCCTTACAAATCAAGAAATCCTAAAGGAATTGGTTCCAACAAAGGATTGAGATAGCTCTAAAATCTTCATCTTTATCCCACCTTTCAAAGATAATCCCATCAGAGAAGTTACAAAAGAAGTAGCAAAGCAAGTGAGCTGGTTGAAGTTTTTCTATGGTGCTATCCTCATCAAGAAAAGACCCAAGATGCAATATTTAGAAGAAGAAGGAGATGCATGTGAAAAAGAAGAGACAACTAAAATGGAATACAAAGAGGAGAAATTTTTTGAAGAGGAAATAGTTTGGTTGAAGGAAAATTTGAGGGAAGATAATGATGATAAACCTCGCATTATCACAGTTTCACCCAAGTATCTAAATCTGTTTGTCATGAGTGACCAAGAAGTACGGCCAGAAATACTCCAACCTCTAGTTGATCTAGCTTCAGCAGATGAGATTATTCGTGCCAATAATGGAGTGAAGGTAAGCCATAATGATGAAATCTTTTCTCAAGATCTGTCCTCATCTCATGCAAAAATTTGTACATTAGAAAGTCATGTCGATTGTTCTTTTCCTGAAGATTCTATTGAGATAGTTTCTCTAGGTGCCTTGTCTGAAAATGAATCTTTAAATACCACAAAATATTGTGAGGGTATTAATCCTTTGAAGGAGAATGTAGAGAAAGAGTCTTTACTTGAATCTTTTCATCCTAAATATGTTGCAATGGTGAACCTTGTACATGATGCTGCTTTTAATGGAGATGTATTCAAATCTTGTTCTCCACATCCTAAGAGTTTCAGTTTTAACTATGTCGATAATCTCCCTATTTTAGAAGTTCATATTGATGAGAAAGTTGACAACTTGCCTCTGGATTTTTAATCTTTCACTTTTGATATTGATCATTTTTCTTTGGAAAACCTTCTTGATGAAAAGATTCAAGATAGAATGCAGCCCGAGACTGAACTTCTTATTTCTATGAAGAAAGAAGATGATTCCTTATGCTTGCAAACTAATAATCAGCATGTGCAAAGATTTTCTAAATTTGATGATGAAATCTGTAACTATGACAAGGTGAAAGTGCACAAAGAAGAGTTTCTTTTTCATTTTGAAAATGCTGAAATCAGCACTCAGCCTGTAAACTCTCCAGCTGAAGCATGGAAAGAAATATCATTTGATCAACAAGAAAGGGTTGTTGCTGAATTTTTGCTATGTTTTCAGCCTGAAGATGTCTCTCAAACAAGTCCTTCTGATGGTGATTTTATTCTTCTTGGAGATGAGACAAAGATGCCTCTAGACAAAGACACCCCTGCTGAATTCCTAGTTGAGACAAAGAAATATGACACTGATCCTTAGTCAAATAGTGAATCAACTGATATTCTTTAGAATGCAATTCTTAATGAAGGAGAGGAATTCATAAACACATTTTTGTCATCACTCAATCTGGGAGACTTCTTCAATAATATCTCAGGTACCACTTTATATCAGTTTTAGAATGAAGCATCTCTTGATATTTTTCCCCTTCATCCATCTATGCATAGTGTTACTAATTGGGATTATGGAAGAAATGCTAAAAAGTGTGATGACATTGTGAGAAGAGAATGTGATGGAATTTATGGTATATTTGATCATAGCTGGTTCCTTGAAAGAAATGAAGAAGAAATCCATTTGAGGTTTGATCCTATGCTAAAGGAGGCATCATCATGGGTACAAACTAATCATGACCATGCACAGGAGTTGAATCTACATGACAATATTTTTGAGGGGTATACATCATCTTTTGCTGAGGCTTTTTCATTTCATATTTTTCATTTTGAAGTGGAGTCTAACACTGACAGTGTGAAGGGTCAATTCTTAAGTGGAGATGAATATTATGATGAGTTACAACTTTTTGGAAAAGAATGTTGGATCAACATATGCATGCACACTGTTAGTCTAAAGTTTGGAATTCAAGGAATCATCATCAAGAAATGGTTTGGAGTTGTTCCATTGAGGTACACTTTGTTGATTCGAAAAGGTTCCTATTTCTCTCAACCAGTAAATGGATTCACTTAACTTCTTCTTTCTTCTGGTCTTTATGGTAGGTTCTTTCCTACCTTTGTAAATATTGTAAATAAGTTTTTGTTCTGCATAGTGTAGTTGGAATAATGTACAAGCTTTGTGCTTTCCAGTAGTGTACGTGTTTGTTTTGTTGGTTGGTTTTTCCCTACTCCCCTCTGCCCTCTTTGCAAACAGCTCCTTGTCTTCTTTTGCTGACTCTATTTGCCCAATGGATAAGGCATTGTTCTTTCCTAGAGATTGCTGGAGTTCTTTGATTTTGCATCAAAATAAGTCCCATAGTTAGAGCCCCTGTTAGCACTCGATATGATCATAGTTTTAAAACTTCAAGTTTAGAGTTTTTGAACCACTTCGAACTGAAGTTCGAAGTAGTTCAATGGTTCAATTGACCTGTCCTACAGGTTCAAAACAAGTGAAGTTTAGATTCTGGGCTCAAAATGCAGATTTAGAGACAAGATTCAATTTCAATATCTTCCAGATTGATGATTTAGAGTAGAGGTGTAAGGACCATTTAATTCAAGTTTAGATGAATTCACAAGAGGCTTTACAAGTTCAGGATAGTTTAGATTAGTTTAGTAGTTCAATGGTTTGAAATGTTTCAAAATATATTTTCTTGTAGGTTCATGATCTTTTCTGAGAAGTTCACATGAATGAAGGTAGGAGAGATGCTAGATACACCATCTCCTGGTCTTGACCAAACCATTGCTATTTCGAAGGAAATTGCAAAGCAATTGTGTCATATGCACCATTTGACATTCTCTTAGACAGTTTCCTTTGATGGGAATGTATAATTTATGATTGTTATGCTAAAGAGATTAGGTTGCACACTTCAAGTTCCAATCTCAATGCCATCAATTGATTGGCAGTATGTGATATCCTCCAGATATTTGGGTGCATTGGCTTTTATGGGTGATTTATAAAAAAAAAAAAACTTGTTGCTGAGTAGTAACTGTCACAGAATCACTCAATGCAATTGGAACTTGATAATAGAATCATGAATTTGAAGTTATAACATTCTATCATTCACATTATACTAATCCCACTTTAAAACTAAGCTTTTTGGCTTTGTGTGAACTGCAGCCTATGTCTAGACAGGGGGACAAGTTTAAAATGGTTAACAAATGATTCAATGGTGAAGTGTTCTTGGAATATTATATCTAAATAATAAATTTGATAGAATAATGGACAAGATGGGAACATATAAAGGTCCATGAGAATGCTCATTACAGTCAAAAATATGTTCATAGCTCATCATCAAAATCGAACCATGGATGCCCCTTGATAGGTACTTTGCATAAAGATGGATATAAATGAGAAATCATATCTAAGTCTGGAGATTAACAGGGACAAGAGATAAGTTAGAAAGGATTCTTGAACATTGATGAAAATTTCCAAGGTTTCCATATAATCATCCAAATGGATAAAATGATGTAGAGATATTAAAATTATTGAAGGTTCGAGAGCAAAGCTCGTGTAAGAATGATATCAAAGCAAGTAGTAGTTGGGTGTCTACGAGGTAAGATACCAGCTCACATTCAAACTATTAAATATAGAATACATAAAATGACTCCTCTTTATGGCAATAGTAATCAACAACTTGAACTCATGCTTTGAAACTGACACACAACAGAGTAGGGAATTGACATTGAGGGAAGCATTCAAGGTACCAACTATTCATGAAGACAAAACTGGTCATGTAGGACATATGTCAGTGAATGGTTAGATTACAGACCTACACACTCTCTCTTGGAATGGTAATTCTTCATCAGAATATCGACTAAGCTTTGAGGAAATTCCTTTTGTGATGGAGATTCCATCTTCTCAATTTCATGGAGTTTGCCACACATCACAGTCATTGAATATTTGCTGTTGAATGTAATCGTGATCAGCATACGTGGGCAAGAAGTGAATTTTGATCAATCTTCATTATTAGAGCATTGACAATATCCATGAGTAATTTTATTACATGCCAATAATTAAGATGAGAAAAGAGTGGATTTCATAATGAAAAATAATTAATCAACACAAAATTTAGAATCGATTATGATTCTTATCATAAATCTAAGACCCGTGGAACACAACGCATCATGTGGCAACTATAGCAATTCTAGTTGGAGAAGAGCAAAAGATATTATAATGCTTCAATAAACATTATATTATCTCTATTTGATAGTATTACTCAAGGATCAAATAAAAATGGAAACCCGAGAGATGTGGCAAGACAAAAAGTATGATGACATGTAGAGCCCCATTTTTAAGTAAGGGTTATTTCTTAACGGAATGCAAACCCAAAGGAAACTTTTCATTCCAAATAAAAGGAGCTTAATGTAATGATTTAAAGAGGATCATGATAGATGTTTAATGATCAATTAAAATTAGGGACATATGCAAGAATCGGGGGAAAAGAGGTATATGGAAAGACACAGGGCTAAACAGAAAAGAGGTGGTAGAAAATCTTTCAAGAATTAGTTATTGGAAATGATTGAGAAAATGACAGAAGGAGGAATAAATAAGTGAATAGCAAAGTAATCAGTGGTTCCAATTTTTTGAGTTTTGGCTGAGAGACTTTGGGCTACAGAAGAACAAAGGTTGTGAATACAGTAATAGGGGGAAGATTGGATTTCTCTGAGACTTTGTGCTACAGGGGGTCCCATTCTTTTTCCAGTTCCATTCTGGCTTCTTCTAGACTATAGACTTTAAGGTTCAGATGGGGAGGAGATCTTGCAAAATTATTCCATTTTTCTTGAGAGGCTGTGAGAGGCAGAGCATGGGTTATTTCTCTTTTCCAGAACTATGTGTCTAATTTAGAGATAGGATTTTAATGGTTGATGTAACATCATGAAAGAAGTTTTCTTCTTTCTTGAAATAGTGATTTGGTTGTAATTTGTACAAGATACTTTGGGATCTTTTGTAGTCAGGGAAGGGAGGCTGGAGGTTAATTACATCAAAACTTTGATTATGGTGTATTTTCCTTCCATTGATCATGAACTTTGCATCATCTTTAGTTTTCTCTGAATTACTTTTCAATATCATTGTTTTCTTGTTGCATCATCTTTTCAAAACATCTTTTAAAGCTCTAATTTTTTTTAATTCTCTCAAGAGGATGGAAGACACATTTTTGTTTATATTATGTAATGCAGTGTATGACAGATTAACTTTGTGTAATCTGTTTTATTTTGTTTCCTTTCTTTTTAGTTCTTAGGTTTTGCATCTATGTTGTGTTTACGAATAGATGCTTGTTATCCTTTCATGCTTTCTAGTCAAAAGTACCTATAATTAATTCATTGTAAATATTGCATGAGGAGCTATACCTTATAAAATTTAGAGGAAGGTTATTAATCTAATAATAACCTATACAACTGTTGGTGTCGATTTGTTCTTTCATTTGGGCATTTCAGGTCAGATTTGCACGTACTTTCTCGAAGGACAATCTGTTCACTAACAGTCACCTTTTAGAATAACTTATCAAAATGACTAAATTTGAGTATTTCTATCTAAAAATATATTTTTCTCAAACATATCATCTAGATAAATTCATTCCAGCTAAGTTATATATGGACTCACACTTTTCCAATTGAAAATGTTTATTAAATGCATATTTTATAGTAAGTTGTATCCAATTACTAAATTATTTTAGAAAACTAATGTTTCAATGACTCTTACTATTTTTTATGATATTTTTATAGTAATATATAAACACTGCCTTATATAGCTTAGAGTTAAGAATATTCTCATATAGAGCTTATAGTGTTTTAATTAGATATAGTATATTGTAATTAAAAAATTCTACAAGCAATTTCAACACTAAAAAAGATGTCAATTTTGAAAAACAAAAAATATTAAATCATATCAAAAAAACTAAAACTTATATAAAGTTATAGAGGATAGGGTCCTCTTCTAGAATGTATAATTTTTCTTCTAGTTACAATAGATTTCTTTTGAAAAATGTGGTGGGAGATGAGAACTATCAATTTTAGGTGAGGTGAAATTTGAATCATTATAAAAGAGAAAATATAGGTCTAAAGTGAATATTTATTTTTGATTGTTCTAGTTATATATCTTATTTATGACATAGTTTGAGTTCAAATGCAAATAAGTATATTTCCATATAATTTTATGGTGGGAAAAAAACCCCTAATTTTTAGCATTTTTTAGGAAGTAAAAATTTACCTATAAAAATTAGGAAAATGTATCAATTCTTATTCCAAATAATTATTAAAATTATAATCATAAACTTCATCCATTTCTATACATTTTATTAGTTTACTTCATTTTCAAATTCTAAATAACAATACCACTTTTATGTCATTAAAGGAGAATGGTTATACTTTTGTTAGCCTTTTCCTTTATAAAATGGTGACATGGGTTTGTGCTTTTACCTTGTGTTTTTGTGTTGACTACTGATAATTGAACAAGGTGATGGTGAAGAACCAGTATCCTTTGCTGAGGATAGATGACTTGTTTGATTAGATGAAGGGAGCACAAGTATTCTTAAAGATTGATCTTAGGTTGGGATACCATCAACTTTGTATCTAGGAGGTTGACATTCATCACACATCCTTTTATACATGATATGGGCATTTGAAGTTCACATTTTTACCCTTTGGGTTAACAAATGCACCATCATTGTTCATGAATTTGATGAATGGGGTATTTCTCTAATACCTTGATCATTGTGTCATTGTATTCTTGGATGATATATATATCTATTCAAAGACTATGGGGGATCATGAAGTCCATTTACATCAATTTTATGGAATATTATGTAAATGTGGGTTCTTCCAATTAGAGGTGAAGTATTTGGGACATATCATCACTGATGATGTTATTGCAAAGGATCTGGAGAAGATTTGTGTTGTCATGGATTGGTCTATACCCACTAATGTCTCTGATGATTATAGTTTGATGGGATTGGTGGGTTATTACCATCACTTTGTTAAGGATTTATCATGAGTGGCTCATCCCATCACTTCTCCTTAGTAGCAATAAAAGAAGTATGTTTTGTCAGACTAGTGTGATGCAACACTTAATGCTCTTAAGGAGTTTTTGACTAGTGCAGTAGTCCTTGCAGTGCTTGATCTTGTAGGTGATTTCATGATTTACACAAATGCTTCATTGGAAGGTGTGGGTATGGTGTTGATGTAGAATGGTCATGTGATTGCATATGAGTGGAGGAATCTCAAAGACCATGAACTCAACCACCCCACTCATGATTTGGAACTTGTGGCCATAGTGCATGCTCTAGTTTTTTGGAGGCATTTCTTTTTGGTGCATAGGTTTGAGTTTCATAGAGATCATAGTAGTTTGCAGTATATTTTTACTTAGCCAAACCTGAATGCATGAAAATGTTATTGGATTGAGTTCCTATGTGAATATGACTTTGGTGTTCATTACATTAAAGGGAATTCCTATTTCTAGGAATAGCCTATTTTCATTTGGTTCAAGTTAGAGTCTACGTAGTCTAACTGGCTATTTTCCCTAATTGATTATTCACTCAAAAAGTGAATAAGTATTGAAAGAGGAATTTAATTCTTCACTTCTCACTTTTTAAAAATACAAAATTGAGAGATTTTTTTTGAAATCCTTCTCTAAAGGATTGGGTTTCTATTCATTGTGAGAGCTTTAGGAGTAGGATCTTTGTGAGGCTAGTCTCATTAGATGCAACTCAAGGAGAAATTTTTTTGCTATAGTTTTTAGGTACTTTCACAAGATTATTATTTTATTAGGCTGATTCCTATCTTAGCCCCTCTTTCTTTCAAGTAGGGCTCTCTTGTTTCCTTGTTTTAGCTCATTTTTTGTATCTATTTGTAGTATTTTTTTGTTAGGAGACAGAGAACTAGTGTTCCCCTATATTTTTGTTTGCTAGTTCTTCCTGGTTGGTCAAGTATGAATGTTTTCCCTATTTTTGGGATGGGCGTTTGGGCTTTCACACCATTATACTATTCATTTTTTCATATGATGTCAAAACTCAAATTTTATTGGATATTCATGGCTTTTGTACCCTAAGACCAAATGGGTTTTATTTTTTAAGCTTTCTAGTTTTGGGGTTTTTACCTTATTTTTTGTACTACCTTATTTTCTTAGATTTTCTTGGTGTGATATTGGTTGTGGACCTTGATCATCCATATGGATGTCAGTCAAACCATTATTGCACTTTTTACATTGCATTAGGATATATTCCACATCCGTTCTCCCAAGTTTTTTTTTCAGCTGAGTGTATTTAATATTATCTCCTCATTTGGTCCTTGTGTTATGATCTTTGTTATGGTTAGGTGCCACACATGAGCACATGTTTGTGCATTAGGCAAGTGACTTGTGAGTCTCGATCTTCCATGGTACTTCTAGGAGTTATGACTATTGGGGTTGGGTTGGGAATATGCATGCCTATAGACACTTATTGTGGGATGAGCATGGTTATGCTAGGGTAGCATATGGAGGGGGCTTCTATCTTTTAGCCTAGTGATCATTGTGCCCAAAGGGTTGGCAAAGAAATTTTTGAGTAAGTGATAAGTAAATAAAATTACTCGGTGGTAATAAATTTAAGATAATTAAAACTAGATTGTGCCTCCTCCATTGGGCAGAGTAGCTACCAATAATAGCTTGGGCTTGTTGATGCTAAGTGACTCTCCATGATGTTAGCCCCTACATAGTAGGCCATTAAGTGTCTAGCCAGGACCTATAGTTTATGCATTATCTTTGATCTTTGTTTCAATCATCATATTGTTTGGTGTAAGTGTTAGCCATGGATGTTTTCTTTTTGTTTATGTGTAGTTGGATCATTATCTCCATTAGCATGGTAGGAGTGGACCTATGGGTTCCATGTGGTTGGGAGGTGTAGCTACCTCCACCACTGTTGGAGACCAGTGTACAGAGATAGTCTATTGTCCCAGTCCAACTATTGCTAGATGTTTTCACTTTGTACTTCAAGTTCTAGTGTATGTTTTCTTATGATTTATGCTTTCATTGGAATGCTTGTATATCATGTTTAGATTATGTTAGTTTATTGATGTATTCCTTCATTATGATGTTTAGCATATGATATATGTGTTGGATATAATTGTTTAATTATGTGTTGTCTTTGATGTTACACAAATGTCATATTAGTTATTAGACAGAGTCTACTGAGCTTAGTTGGTCAAAAAAGTGAATTATAGATTCTACCAAGCTTAGTTAATCAGCAGAGTGAATTATAGAGTCTATCAAGAATTCCTAAAATTTACTCTATGGAAATAGTTTCTACTGAGCTCAATCAAGTGTCAAAGGTTTTTGTTGCAGAAGTCAGTTTCTACCAAGCACACAAGGTCAACAAAGGAAAGTTAGTGTTTATTGAGTTCACTCGATCGTCAAAGGATTTTGTAGAATTTTTAGTGTTCACTGAGCTTCAGTTGGTTAACATTGGAAATTATTTTTAGAGCAGTGTTTACCAAGCAGGGTCAGTCAATGAAGGGTTTCATTGTTTTGGGAAATATAATTTAATTCTTTTATGTAATAATTGTAGCCAACTAATGTAATGATTATTTGTAATTGTAACTTGTAAATGAGCCAACTTGACAATTTGTATGGTATAAATAAAAGCTCAAGTTGTGAATTCTAAATTTTAATGAGTGAGCATGCAAGTATATTGATTGTATAAAGAGGAAAGTGTGAGAAAATTTTGAAGAAGGATTAGATATCCTTGAGGAGCAACAAAGTTGTATTTGATCAGAGAGGATCTACTGAAGTAGAATAGAGATCTCTATCAACAATTTAATTGCATCTCATTTAGGTCAACTCATTTTTACTTTCTCAAAATTGTACTAGTGATTTCTAAATCTCTTAATAGAGTTGGTTTAACAGCCATTTTGTAAATCCTCCAACAATGTGGACAATTCTATTGAATTATTCTAAAGTTCTCTAGCAAGGCCACTTCTAGTATGGTGACTAAATCCTCTAACATGGTCACACCTAATAGTGTATTTTGTAACCTTTAAGAAGGTTGGCTCCTAATAGGGCTCACTTCAAAAGAGTGACAATCAGTAGCTAGTTATTTGGTAGTTTTTCTCATATTGGGTTTCCATGTTAAATTTAGTGTCTCTTATGTTCATATTTTTTCTTTCATGCATGCATATTAAATTTCTATGAATGCTTAAAGATTAGTACTAACTTAACACATATTACATCTACTGCATTACAACATTTTTTCATATGGCTACCAAGTGACAATAGTAACTAGTTTTATAAGACATCTAAGGGATCTATGGATTTATTTTTGTGGTAACTAATTCACTCTCCCTCTCAGTTACTCCATCTATATTTCCATCAATTGGTATTAGAGCTTTTGGTGCTTGTAGGAAGAATTTCAAGGATCTAAGCTAAAGATTAGGATGTCTTACAAGAGGGAAATTCAAAGCCTTAATAGGGATAACTTTTTAGAATGTCAAGGTTTCATAAGACTCCATCGAGCTTCCATTGGAGATACAAGATTGAAATATCTTGATGAAGCATATGTAACTCCTTCTAGTACATTATCTATCAATGACATTATTGAGGAAAAAACTCATAACACCATGATGATAGATATTACATTTTCCCTAAGCTATGAAGAATTTGATGATATCAAGGATTGCAAAACTGCCTTTGAAATGTGGAACAAGTTGGAGGAAATCTATGGAGGTGATGATAATGTGAGAAAAGCCAAAGTAAAAAGCCTAAGAGCACAATTTGATCAGATGAGGATGAAAGAGGATGAAAATATTGCCAAATACGTTGAAAGAGTCAAAGCAAGCATCAGTGCAATCAAGGTTTCTAGAGGAGATATCGAGGAGGAAATAGTTGTAAGTAAAGTTCTTAGAACATTGCTTCCCATTTATGCAATTATATTTTCTGCAATTTAAGAAAGAAGATGTTAAGAAAATCATAACATAAATTTAGAAACCATAGTAGGAATATTGACTGCATTTGAGCTAGATAACTATGACAACTATGTTCAAGCTTCCAAGAATATTGAATCAGCATTTGAAGCCAAGCTTTCACTCAAACAAAAGGGAAAGATGTTAAAGGATTTTTAGTTAGAAAGTGAAGAAGAATTAGAATAGAGTTTTGATAGTGATCTTGAGGTGGATGAAGCTCTACTAGCAAGGAAATATTTTAGAGGCAAAGGAAAATACAAAGGTAAGTTTCCTCTAATCTATTTTTAATGTGAGTAAATTGCTCATATTTCTGCTAGGTGCCCAAACAAGAAAAACAAGGATGAGAAGAAAGGTCACAAGTGCAATGGAAAGAAAGATTTCAAATCATTCAAGGACAAAGGTAAGAAAACATGTTTCATGGCTAAGGATTCTAATGATTCTAACAATAGTCAAGATGAAATTGTCTACATTGTTGTGAAAGATGAATCTAATAATGATGAGGAAGATAAGATGGCACTTATCTCTCATGTGAGCAAAAATGATACATGAATCATAGATAATGGTTGTTCACATCATATGATTGGTGACAAAACAAAGTTTGAATATTTTATAGATGATGATGATCATAGTGTGAAGTTTGGTAATAATGAACCTTGTTGCATAAAAGGAAGAGGAATAATCTCACTAACCAAAAATCTTATATGTGATAATGCCTATTGGGTTGAAGGATTAAAGAAAAATCTATTGAGTGTGGCATAGATAATAAATAATGGATTCAAAGTGGAATTCATGCATGGAAAATAAAGATTTCTAGATGACAAAGGAAAGCTGATTGGATCAAGCATACATGCAAAAGGTAACTTGTTCCATCTTGAACTTGGTGAATGTTCATGTTTTATTTCTCAAGTTAAAGGAAGTTGGGTATGGCATAAAAGGTTATGTCATGTGAAATTTGATAACCTAGTGAAAATAAGAAAATTCAAGAAAGTAGGAGACATTCCTAGTATGAAGAAACTTGAGGTTGTTCTATGTAAGAATTGTTAGATTGGGAAGATGGGAAAGACTAGCTTTAAAAGTAAGAACTATCAGTCTAAAGAAGTTTTGGAAATTGTGCATACTAATTTGTGTGGACTATTGGAATTGAGACCTATACTGGAGAAAAGTTATTTATTCTTTTTGTTGATGATTACTCGAGAATGATGACTATCATGTATCTGAGAGAGAAATCAAAAGTAGTAGAGAAGGAAATAGGGAAAAGACTAAAATGCTTGAGGTTAGACAAAGGTGGTGAATTCATCTCCCATGAGTTCAATAAATTTTGCATTGAAAGGTGATGGGGACATGACCCAAACACAAAATGGACACAACAAGAAAGGGAAAATTTTATTAACTGTGAAAATATGCTAGTACATTCAGTACAGAGAAAATAGACTTCAAAACATGCCCTAAGGGCATACAATAGTATAAATCTAGAGATAATTTCTCCTTTCAGTACCTCCTCTCAAACTCCACTCTGAACTACCTTTTATAATGCTAGAAATGTTCTTAAATAGACCCCAGAGGTTTAAGGATTAGGAGTACATTTTAGAAAGTGCTAGTTGGCATCCACTAACCAAATAGAAGGCTCTAGAAGCTGCTTTAGAAGTCGATGCAAATCTAGAAGAATCCAAAAATGGTTACCGAACTTTCAAGAGGCATAACTTTTGAACTATAGCTCTGATTGATGAACCGTTTATAGTTTTGAAAAGCTCTCGAAGTGCTTTATAGCCCTATGGACCAAATTTTCTTGTCTCCCATTTTTTGGCCCTTTTTGAGGTCATTTAATGCCCCTAACCAGACTTTGAAGCAGTCTTAGGATGTCTCTAGAAACTGAAAAATTGTGATAACTTTCAAACTGTGGGGCCTTTTGATCTGATTCTTTTTTTGGAATGCTCTAGATTAAAATGACAATCTTCTAACCATTTACAACTTCTAGTTCACCAAAATGATGGCTCAATTACATACTCCTATTTTTCAGGATTTACATGTATCCCACAGTGTTCAAATACTCTATCCTAGAACACTAATAGTGGAATTGTGAGAGTTGGAACCTTTATTTGACCCTAATGGGTATCCAGAAATGAAAACACCTAAAATAGAAACTAAGTCTAAGTACCCTTTTTTGGGTGACACGGGATTGCCCTTATACCTCTGGGTGCTCCTACATCAGACACCTAGGCTAGATTGAAAAGTGACCCTATCACTTTATGAATGGTAGAGTAAATCCCAAATAGGAAACCTTAGCTACTGAAATCCAAGTTGAGTCCTTGATTGGCCATCCTTTCAACTTGACCAAATGCTCTTCATACTGCCTATTTCTAGTACTCCTTCCCACACGATGATCTAGAATGTCATCTATCTCCTCCTTCTTAGAAGTAGGAATTGGACATGGCTCTAACATTAGCTCCTCATCTGCACCATGATCATGATACTCTATTAAGTTTGCAATGTTGAAAATAGGAGAAATGTGAATACCATCTAGAAACTCCACCTCATATGCATTTCCTAAGTCATGTTTCTTCAAAATTTTGCAAGGGCCAAATTTCTTCATTTTCATCTTGTTGTAAGTACCAGCTAGAAATATTTCTTTTTGTAAGTGTACCATGACTAGATCCCCTACTTGGAATTCCTCATGTCTTCTCCTTTGATCAGCCCTAGCTTTATACTCTTGATTCATCTTGGTAATGTGTGCCTAAACCTCTCCATGTAGATGCTTGATATGTTCAACAAATTCTTCAGCTTCAAGACTTGTCCTCTCCCCTTGCTCTATCTTCCTCAATTCTAGTGCAATCCTTGGGCTACTTCCATATATAATTTGGAATGGTGTTCTACCAGTACTCCTATTTACAGAGTTATTGTAAGAAAACTCTGCTTGTGGTAGAATCAAATCCCATCCCTTGGGCTTATCCCCAACTAAACATCTCAACAAATTGCCCAGACTTCTGGTTACGACTTCTGTTTGGCCGTCAGTCTACGGGTGATGTGTGGAATTGAATTTCAAGTCTATTCTCAACTTCTTCCACAATGTTCTCTAGAAATACCTCACAAATTTAGTGTTTCTATCAGAAACTATACTCCTTAGGAGACTATGTAGTCTTACCACCTCTCTGAAAAACAAGTCTGCAATATGGATAGCATCATGAGTTTTATGGCATGGAATGAAATGTGCCATTTTAGAGAACCTATCAACCACCAAAAATACTAAGTCATTACCCCTTTGTGTCCTTGGCAATCCAACAAAAAAATCCATACTTATGTCCTCCCATGGCTTTGATGGAATAGGCAATGGCTGATATAGTCCAGTATTGTGACTAAATCCCTTGGCAACTTGACAAATCTAACAACTCTGTACAAACTTCTTCACATCCTGTGAAATCTGAGGCAAAAAATAATGTTCTCTAAGAATGGAAATGGTCTTATCTCAACCAAAATGTCTTGCCATCCCTCCATTGTGTTTCTCCTTAATCAAATTTTCCCTCATGGAACTCCTTGGAATGCATAATTGACTGCCCTTGAATAACATACCGTCCTGAATCAGATAGTCTAACCACTTAGTTCTGTCTATAGCAATAGGCTCCTTACAAGCTTTCCACACTTCAACAAAATTAGGATCCCTAGGGTACAGATTCTTGAGTTCATCAAACCCAACTGCTTCAACTTGCATTAATGTAAGTAACAATTGTCTCCTACTTAGTGCATCTATAACCCTATTAGAGTTTCCACTTCTATGCTTCAACTCAAATGTATAGCTCTGCAAGAACTCTACCCACTTCATATACCTTTGATTCAATTTACCTTGGCTATTTAGGTATTGTAATGGCTGATGATTAGTATACAAAAAAAATTCCTTTGGCAACAAATAATGCCTCCATTTCTTTAAGCCCTGAACTATTTCATAGAACTCTTGATCATAAACAAAATACTTCTTTTTTGCATCATTCAATTTTTCACTAAAATATGCAATAGGCTTACTTTCTTGGCTTAATAAAACTCCAATAGCACTGCCACTAGCATCACAATCCACCTAGAACACTTTTCTAAAATCTAGAAGTGCCAACATAGGTTGTTCTATCACCTTCTTCTTCAACAATTCAAAACTTCTCATAGTTATCACAGTCTATTTGAACTCTTTTCTATCCCCTCTTATTATGTCAGTAAGGGATGCACATATGCCACTGAAATTTTTAATAAAATTTTTGTAAAAACTAACCAGACCATGAAATGATCTTACCTCAGTAGTAGACCTTGGAGTAGGCCATTCCAAGATGGCTTTTACCTTCTCTAGATCCATTTTGAGACCTTCAGGTGATATAACAAACCCTAAGTAGACTAACTCCCTTTTTGCAAAGATACACTTCTTCAGATTAATTAACAGTTTCTCTTCCCTTAAACTTTCAAGGACACTACGAATATGCATTATATATTCTTCCAAAGTCTTGCTGAAAATTAAAATATCATCCAAATAGAAAATAATTAATTTTCCCAAGAACTTCTTAAGTACCTCATTCATAAGTCGCATGAAGGTGCTTGGGGCATTCGTTAATCCAAAGGGGCATGACTAACCACTCATAAAGACCCTCCTTGGTCTTGAAGGCTATTTTTCACTCACCTCCTTCTTGAATCCATATTTGATGATAGCCACTCTTGAGATCTATCTTTTTGAAGTACTAAGCTCCACTCAAGCAGTCCATAAGATCATCCATTCTTGGCAAAGGAAATTGATACTTGATGGTTATCCTATTTATAGCTTGAGAGTCTATACACATCCTCCACTCTCCATCCTTCTTTGGTGCTAGTACTGGAGGTAGTGCACATGGACTCAGGCTCTCCCAAATCAAGCCCTTCCTCAATAGCTCCTAAACCTGTCTATTTAGCTCCTTAGTTTCAGTAGGAGTCATCCTATGAGAAGCCTTGTTAGGAAAACTAGATCCTGGGATTAAATCTATCTGATGACTAATTTTCCTTACTAGTGGTAATCCTTCTGAAACATTATCAGAGATAATATCTCCAAACTCACCTAGTAAATCTAAAACTTCAAGTGGTATTTCACTACTACCTTCTTTATCTTTCCTAAGAATCAAAGAATAGCACATATGCTGATGTTTCATGCCATCTAAAAAATTCCTTCCATCAACAAGACAAATCCTAGCATTGCTAAATACCTTTTCACCTTCCTTTTGCATGGGCTTCAGTTTGTGGAAAACTCCATCCTTTGTTAGAGAGTATATGTTTGCATGACCATCATGTACTACATGCCTATCAAACTGCCACGGTCTACCCAACAATAGATGGCAAACATCCATTGGAATAACATCACAAAGAACTTCATCATGGTAACTCCCAATTTTGAATTTCACTAAATATTGTTCACTTACCAGGACCTTATGATCATCTTTCACCCAAGCAATTTGATAGGGCTAGGGGTGTTTCTCCCTCTTGAGCTTCAACTTAGAGACCATCTCCTTTGATCCCAAGTTATCAGTGCTACCACCATCAATGATCACATCACAACATTTATCCTCACACTTGTACCTGGTATAGAATAAACTCCTCCTTTGTCTAGGTTCAATCTCACCACTTAGTAGGACTGTTTCATTTACTAAAGTCTCTCCTCTTTCTACATCCTCTGAATGTGATGATTTTGCATCCTCATCCACATGAGCAACCCTAGCTTGACCCTCAGCTCTCCTATCTATCCTTCCTTGTCATTGAGGGAATTCAAAGGCATGATGACCTTCTTCATTGCAATGGAAAAAAGTACCATGAAATCCTCCTCTTCCTTGTCCACATCCTCTACCTCTTCCTCTATAATTTCCAAAGTCTTGATCATGGGAGCAGTTGAAACCCTCATTCCTCTGGTTCCTGCTAGTACCCACATCTTCATTTTTCTTTTGGTTTCATTTTGGCCTCCAGATGACCTACCACTACCTCTTCCTCCTTGACCACACCCTCTTTTTCTCCCTTCAAACCTCTTATTTAGCTTCTCTTCAACTCGTAGGGAAAATTGGTATGCCTCTTCAACGCTGGTCATTCTTACCAGACTTAATTCCTCCTGGATGCTAGGTCACAACCCACTGATATAATGAGAAACCTTCTCCTTATTTTCTTCTACATGCCCTACTCTAATTAGAAGTCAGTAAAACTCCTTTTTTATATTCCTGGACTGATTTTCCTGCTTGTTTTAACCCATGCATCTTCTTAAACAAATCAAGCTCGTAGTCAATAGGAATGAATTACTTCTTCAATTTGTCCACCATACAATCCCACCTTGTGATCTTCTCCTTTCCTCTTCTATTTATTTCCAATTGAACCTCTTGCCACCAGATTTTGGCATGGCCTTTTAGTTTGGCCTTTACAAACTTAGCCCTATCTAGATCCCTGATATCATCATACTCAAAGTACTCTTCCAGTTCATTGATCCAGTCAATCAACTCATCTGGTTTTAGGTTTCCTAAAAATACACCCACATCAATTGTGGGTCTTTTCCCAAACTTAGTAATGGCCCTAAAAAGCCTTTCCTCTACCTAATTCAGAACTTCCCCATCAAATTCCCCTTCTAGTCCAATTTCTTCTTCTTCCTTGTCATCCTCACTTTCGTCGCCTGTAGGAACATTTATTCCTCTACAGAGCTCCTCCTGCAATGCTTGTACCTTCCTTTGGAGAGCTCTAACTTCCTCAAGATTAATAGCTCTGACCTTTCCACCACACTCTCTTTATGGAGGCATCTTCTTAACTCAAACCCTCAACTATACAGTCCTGGTGCAAACTGCCTCACAGTCAGCACTCTGTCTACACACTCAAAAAAACTTGCTTTAATACCACTTGATGGGGATACAACCCAAGCACAGAATGGACACAACAAGAAAGATAAAATTTTATTAACTATGAGAACATGCTAGTACATTCAATAAAGAGAAAATAGACTTTAAAACATGCCCTAAGGGCTTACAATAGTATAAATCTGGAGATAATTTCTCCTTTCAGTACCTCCTCTCAAACTCCACTCCAAACTACCTTTTACAATGCTAGAAATGTTCTTAAATAGACCCTGGACGTTTAAGGATTAGGAGTACATTCTAGAAAGTGCTAGGTGGCATCCACTGACCAATAGAAGGCTCCAGAAGCTGCATTAGAAGTCAACACAAATATAGAAGAATCCAAAAATGGTAACCGAACTTCCAAGAGGCATAACTTTTGAACCATAGCTTCGATTGACAAAGTGTTTACATTTTTTGAAAGCTCTCAAAGCACTCTATAGCCCTATGGACCAGCTTCACTCATCCCCCATTTTTTGGCCTTGGTTGAGGTCATTTAATGCCCCTAACCTGACTTTGAAGCATTCTTAGGATGTCTCCAAAAATAAAAAAATTGCAATAACTTTCAAACCGTGGGACCTTTTAACCTGATTCTTTTTCTAGAATGCTCTAAATTAAAATGAAAATATTTTGAACAATTTACACCTTCTAGTTCACAAAAATTATGGCTCAATTACATACTCCTTTTTTTTGGCATTTACACATATCCCAAGGTGATCAAATACTCTATCCTAGAACACTGATAGTGAAACTGTGAGAGTTGGAACCTTTATTTGACCCTAATGGGTATCCAAAAATGAAAACACCTAAAATAGAAACTAAGTCTAAGTACATTTTTTTGGGTGACACAGGATTTCCCTTATACCTTTGGATGCTCCTACATCAAAAGGGGAATCAAAAGATAGGTATCAGACCCTGGAACTCTCGAGTGGAATGGAATAGCTGAAAGGAGAAATAGATCTATCATGGACTGTGGAAGAACTCTAATGATTGAAAAGAACATTGCTATCATATACTAGAAGGAAGCTATCAACACTAGAGTTCATTCCTTAAACTGAGTATAGCTGAAGAAGGACTCATTCAAAACCCCCTATGAGTTATGGTATCGGTATGAACCCAATGTAAGTTACCTAAGATTATTTGGAAGCAAATTTTATATTTTGAAAGAATCTAGAAAAGGAAATTTTGATGTGAAAGGTGATGAAGGAATATTTTTGGAATATTCTTGCAAGAGTAAGGCATATAAATTTTTGAATTTTTCTACTCAAAAAGTCATAGAAAGTGCATATGTGAAAGTTGATGAGTTTATACAAAGGATTGAAGAATAAAGAAAAAAGGAACAAGAAGATTATAAGAGATATTTTTAAATTAAACTTGATATAGTGTTAGTTACATTTGTCAATCAAGAAAATTCTACTTCCATGTCTTTAGTCACCAAATTGGAAGAAGTTCAAACCAAGTTGCAAGAACTTGAGTTATATTCAGATGCTATAGAGCCAATGAATACCAAGTCTGAAGGACCGAAGCAACAGTCAGATCAACCAGAGCCAGAAACTGAAATTCAAAATGAAGATAGTGGAACTCATTCAAAAGGCAAGGAACCTATATTAGCCAAGTATGTTAGGAGACATCATAATCTAGATTAGATTATTGGAGAGAAATATCAAGGTACTATGAAAAGAAGTTAGCTAAAGATACTTTTTTACTTGCTAATTTTGAACCTAGAAATTTCAAATATGCATTAGAAAATAAAAGTTGGATTGAGGTTATGAATGAAGAGATAGAGAAAATAGAGAAGAAAAAAACATGGTATCTTGTACCCAGGTCTAAAGATAAAAATGTGATTGGAACTAAGTGGGTATTCAGAAATAAGTTGAATGAAGATGGTAAGGTGTCAAGAAAAAAAGCTAGACTAGTATGTAAATGCTACTCTCAAGAAGAAGGAATAGACCATGGAGAGACTTTTTCTCCTATTTCAAGATTGGAATGTGTCAAGACCCTACTTGCATATGCTACATACAAAGGATTTAAGGTTTATCAAATGGATGTCAAATCTGCATTTCTCAATGGTATTCTAGATGAAGAATTTTACATTAAGAAGCCTGAAGGTTTTGTTGATCCAAACAAGAAGGACATGGTTTACAAATTACACAAAGAATTGTATGGTTTGAAACAAGCCCCTAGAGCATGGTATGAAAGATTGCATAACTATCTTATTCTGATTGATTTTTAGAGAACTAATGATAATAGTAGCTTGTATATCAAAGAAGGACTGGATAACAAGATTGTTTTGGTAGAAATATTTGTGGATAATACTTTGTTTATAGGGAATGATGATCTATGCAAAGAATTTTTAGAACAAATGAACAAGGAATTTGAGATTTCTATGTTTGGTAATATCAAATTCTTTGCTGGTCTTCAAATTCAACAAAGGAAGAATGGCATCTAAATCACTGAATCTAAATACATCAAGGAGATACTCAAAAAGTTTGGGATGGAAGATTGTAAACCAATTGGAACTCCGATGTGCACTGGACTAAAGCTTACCAAGGATGACAAATCAAAAGAGGTAGATTAGACATTATATAGATCAATGATTGAAAAGCTACAATATGTAGTTATACAAGGCCAGATATTGCTCTTGTAGTTGGTATTGTAGCAAGATTTTCAGCAAAACCAAGAGAAAATAAAATGATGGCAATCAAAAGCATCATGAGGTACTTGGAAGGAACTGAAGATTATGGATTATGGTACAAATTTGGAGGTAATCTAGACTTGAAAGTGTTTATTGATGTAGATTGGGCAGGAAACATTGGTGAAAAAAAGAGTACAAGTGGAGGAGCATTCTTTCTTGGAAAGAGGTTGGTTTCTTGGACAAGTAAAAAGTAAAATTGCACATCCCAATCCACAACAGAAGTAGAGTATGTTGTAGTAGTAGTGAAATCTTCTAATATTGTTTGGTTCAGACAATTATTGGAAGGCATGAAGGTGGAAATCAAAGAACCATTTGTTATGTTTTGTGACAATGCAAGTGCAATCAACATATCTAAAAATCCAATGATGCATTCAAAAACCAAGCACATTGCAATAAAATATCATTCTATCAAAGAATTGGTGTAGGATAAGGAGATCAGATTGAAATATGTCCATACAGAAGAACAAATTGCTAACATATTCACCCAGCCATTACCTAAGGATGCATTCTTGTATCTAAGAGGTAAGTTAGGGGTCATTCCCCTATCTGAAGCTCACTAAAATGAAGTTTTATCAATAGGTACCAAGTTGAAGATCTATTGGTTGGTACAACATAATCATGGGAACATTGCATATGAATCAACACTCAAGGTACATTGTTACTCATTTGGTTTGTGTTGTCTTTGGCATGTGTTGTCAAAGAGGGAAAGTGTACTGTCATATCTTTCTAAAATTTGAATTTGTTTGTGAGGAGTTTGCTATTTGAAAAGAAGCTATGTACTTCCTTCACAGAGGGAGATTATTGTATTAGAGAATTTTGTGGCATAAAATCTAAGAGGGAGAAATATTCTTTTAGAAAAAGACTTATTCTCAAATTCCATTCTACTATGACATATTGTGTTTCCATCAATGCCAAAGAGGGAGATTGTTGGACACAATTGTTCAATTGTGTGTTATCTTTGATGTTACATAAATATCATATCAGTTATCAAATAGAGTATACCAAGCTCAATTGGTCAATAAAGTGAATTACAAAGTCTACCAAGCTCAGTTGGTCAGCAAAGCAAATTATAGGGTCTACTGAGCATTCCTAAAAGTTACACTATGCAAACAGTTTCTATCGAGCTCACTCAAGCATTGAAGTTTTTTGTGCAAGAAGTTAGCTTCTACCAAGCTCACAAGGTCAACAAAAGAAAGTTAGTGTTTACCAGGTTCACTTGGTCTCCAAAGGATTTTGCAAAATTTGTAGTGTTCACCAAGCTTCATTTGGTTAACACTAGAAATCATTTTTGGAGCAGTGTTTACTGAGTAGGGTTGGCCAATGAAGGAATTCATTATTTTGGAAAATTAATTTTAGTTGTTTTATGAAATAATTGTAGTCAACTAATGTAATGATTATTGGTAATTGTAACTTGTAAATGAGCTGACTTGACAATTTGTATGGTATCAATAAAAGGTTGAGTTGTGAATTCTAAATTGTAATGAGTGAGCATGCAAGTATACTAATTGTGTAAAGAGGAAAGTGTGAGTGAATTTTGAAGAAGGATCAGATATCCTTGAATAGTAGCAAAGTTATATTTGATCAGAGAGGATCTAGTGGAGCAAAATAGAGATCTATATCAACAATTTAGTTGCATCTCATTCAGGTCAACTCATTGTTACTTTCTCACAATTGTAGTAGTGATTTCTAAATCTCTTAATAGATTTGGTTTAATAGCCATTTTGTAAATCCTCTAACAAGGTGGACAGTTCTATTAAATTGTTCTAAAGTCCTCTAGTAAGGTCACTCCTAGTAGGGTGATTAAATCCTCTAATAGGGTCACACCTAATAGTATGTTTTGTAACCTTTAAGACAGTTGGCTCCTAATAGGGCTCACTTTAGAAGAGTGAAAATCAATAGCTAGTTACTTGGTGGTTTTTCCTATATTAGGTTTCCATGTTAAATCTAGTGTCTCTTGTGTTTATGTTATTTCTTTCATACATGCATGTTAAATTTCTATGATTGCTTAAAGATTAGTAATAAGTTAACACATATTACATCTACCAAGTTATAGCATTTTTCTATGTGGCTACCGAGTGATAGTAGTAACTAGTTATATAGGACATCTAAGGGATATATGGATTTGTTTTTGTGGTAACTAATTCACCCACCCCCCCCCCATTTTTAGTTACTCCATCTATATTTTCAACAATATGATGTTATCTACTTAGTCAGAGTATCTTGCTTTTGGTTTAGCATGTTATATTTCCTGTTCGTATGACATTATTACACTTTAGTAGTGACATCCTTATAAGAAAACTTTGACTATCTTGGTAGTTTGGGATGTTATGTGCAGGGGATGGATAAGACCTTTGAGGTCTCATGATGCTATTATGGTTGGGAGGAACTAGGTACTTAGTTCATTTTTTTCAATTCATTGTGATGTTACTTTTGTACACTACGATGTTGCTTTAAGTTATTTCCCCTTCACTATTATGTTTACATATTTAGATTTAGTTTATAGTATCTCATCTTTCAGTTATTTGATTGTGTTCATTTCTTCAATATGTGGATCTAGTACTTCCTAGTGCAAACGAATTTAGTTTTCTATATTTTTGTCTTTTTGGTTTCTGATGCATCATTTTTTATTCTTACATGAAGTCGTACATTCTCATGTGAGAATGCAAAAAATCACATGATGTGCTAAGTTTTCTCATGTGGCCTTTGGCACTTTCTCACATGAAAGTACACACTAGTGTTAGGGTACTTTGGCTGCTAGTCCAAGTACTTCCTCATGCCCTTTGATGCATTTCCTTGTGCAAAAGGTAGATCCCTATAGGTAGTGTAGCACTTCCTCATGTGAGATTTTGTTACTCTATTTTCCTCTCATAGAAAACATAGGAAACACATTTTGGTGTTTCAAGTACCCTTTGTGTTTGCTAGTATTTCCTTGCTTCCATAGTTTGAAGATTTTAGGTTCTATTGTCATAGTGGTCTTTTTTCCTTCAGTTGGTTGTGTTAGTTTGGGCAATGGCATTTGGAGATTCATTGGTTGTTGGTATGGTGGTTAAGTCTTCCATTGTCATCTTTGTGATCTCTATATGATGTTGTTGTGTACACTCATAATTGTAATTTTTTTATTATCTTGGCTTGTATTTATCCTTTTTCTAAGGATCTCTAAGTGGGGCATTACAATGTATATACATAGATATACATATACATACATACATAAATAGACCCATTGATTATTGTCACAAGCTTTAAAACATAACTATATAAGAAATGAGTTAGGAAGTATATAGGTTAACCTTACATTAACTATAAACTACAACAAAAATTTTTCACTAGGGTATTATAGGATTGTAATTATGGAGAATCACCTGATTTTCCCTAGTGGGTGTATGAGGGTGGAGAGCTATATTAGGTGAGTGAAGCTCACTAGTGGTTATAGGAATACAATTAGAAACCAAAACTACATATTCATTAGAGTGAGTAGTTCAAAGGTTTTGATCTCATGTATATGGGTATGTAGGTAGCCTAGTAGGCAGAGCATGCCTTGAGTGTGTAGACACCTTGGACATAGTTAGGTAGCCTTGGACATAGTTAGCTAGCATGGATCATCATAATGTGGTATGCACTTTCTCTCACCTTACCTCATGGATTTAATAGTTCAAAATCCTTCTACCAAGTTGAATGAAATCTAGAATCAATGCTAATCCTATATTGTTCAAAATCAATGCCAATATTTATATTGTGTAATTCATTTGGTTTGTTTAGATGCCATATGTACTAAAGGGATAGTAATATTTTATTATTATATTATTATTGGTTATATAAAATACACTATTAATTCTTGTATGTTTATATTTATTATAATTTTATAGCCCAAATATTTGCTTCTAAAGAAAGTGCATGTTTAACAATATGGAACCAAAAAAAAATAAGGTGATGATTGCTAGATTGTTGCCTTAGTTCAAAAGAAATGATGATAGAAAATGTTATGGTCCTTGTAAAAAATACAAGGGCTTAAAGAATCAAAAAATTCTAATCACAATAGCTGAGAGACATTGTAGGTAACATGATGACATTGAAGCTGCAAAGGATTTTTTTCCTTTCGTGAATGCAAATTTTGAACTAGTGGAACATTGAGGTGTGAACATCAAAGCATAAGGTAATGCTCCCACAAAAGAAGATGATTGTGAGGCAAAGAACACAATTGAAGATGTTGGTATTGGTGTAGCTAATAATGTGACAGAGAATAGGATCAAACAAGATGTTTCTACCACAACTGATGAAGGTGATGAAGACAATGATAGTCATGCATCTAATGATGATGTTGATGAGAAGCTTGATATACTTGTAATTGAAAATATAAATGATCCCTTGTACTAAGGAACCCAAACAACACTTCTCTCTACTCTATTATTGTTGGTAAACTTCAAGATTATGAATAGTATATCTAATATAGAAATCTCATGTATGCTAAGGTATAGTTCATTTTTGTCATCTTCTCTATTAGCATACCATTAATTCTCTTTATATTAATATCAGTTCTTTTCCATAGGCTGATAGGTGAGTGTTTGTTACCATTATTGAACATTCTACCTCACTCTTATTAAGAACTATCGACCATTATGCAAGATATTGGAATGGAGTATCAAGAAATAAATTCATGTCCCAATGATCATATTATATATCATAAACAACATGAATTTGAAATAGAATACCCTAATTGTCACAATAGTAGATATCAATCAGATCAAATAATGAAAAAGGTGTCTCACAAGGTTCTTTGGTACATTCTCATTATTCCACATCTACAAAAATTATTTAGGTGTACTAGCTTGGTACAATTTATGGATTACTATGCACATAATAAAAGTCAAGATTACATTATGCAAATTCTTACAAATGGTTCTAAATTTAATGACATAGAAGATAGGTGGCCAATATTTAAATAGTAACCTCATAATCTAAAGCCTTCATTGGTAGTAGATGGTGTCAATCCATTTGGAGAGATGAGATCTATTTACTCGATCTAGCCTACTTTGTTATTAACAATAACATTCCTCCTTGGATATCCATAAAGAGGGAGCACATAATGTTGGCAATGATTGTACTAGGTATTTTTCAATTTAATACTCATGTAAACTAATTTATAAAGATAGTATCAAAATGGTCATAATAATAATGTTTTTTTTATTTTCATTCAACTAGGTAAGTACCAAGTGAAAGATATGAATGAATATATTAAGCCCTTGATTGATGAGTTTTTGGAGTCATGGAATGGGGTCACTATGTAAAAAATTTCTAAACCAATTGGTGAAAGAAAATTTCTATTCCATGCAATGCTTGTATGGACTATATATGATGCCCCTAGACTAAGACATTTTTGTGCTATATAAAACTATTAATGCATATTTTTCATTCTATGTTTAAGTTAAGTGCGATAACTATAAATATGAATCTTATAGTACACATGGCATCCAATTATACATGATCTTGTTGGTCTTCAAAAAAAGGGAAATTTTGCATTTCCAATTTGTGGTCCAAAGATGAAATCTCACCATTCAAAAAGTTTAGAAAAATAGGTGTTCAATGAGCTTAGACACTTTCTCCACAAAAATGATAAGTATTGAATTTTTGATATGTTGGTATTTTCAAATTTCATATCTCAAATTCTCCCCAAGATAATAGAATACATCTAGGGGTAGCTACTTCCCATCTACAACATACTCTTTCAGACACCAGACCAATTATGAGGCTGGACCCTTCTACTTCAAGCTCTATAAAACCTAGGTGAGTAGGCATATAGATTCTTCATATGGTACCAATATTCAAAGCATACACTAAATCTAAAATAAAGAAGATAAAACCCTTATATCTTCCATATTTATGAAAAGATCATAGACATGAAATAGCTAATAAAATGATGAAGAAATTGATAGTCTAAGTGAGGTTAACACTTTTCAGTTCCTTCAACACTAAAGGGAAATGATTTTTGATTAATGATATTGATGTTCAAAAAAACCATGATATGAACAACATAACACTTTGATATAGTAGCTAATCATTTCCTTATCTATTGGGAAATCTCACAAACTCCTAAAACACATCCCTAAAAACTATTGATATATCTCATACATCAAGACTTTCCTAACCCATGCATTTACCTTGTGTTTTAGATATCTACATCTTTTTGAATCTCATACTCAACCTATCCATTCATGAGATCTGCAACCCTATGATGATAAATGAAGCCTTTACATGACTCCCTAAATCACAAGCAAGAAATATCAACATATACAATCTAAAATAGATTGCAAATGGACAATATGCACCTTATACATATATCATAGAAGATCACAAATAGCATGAATTGGAGACAAAATTTAGATAGAAGATTAACTTTCCACTACACTTTTATTCATTTCCTTGAAACAAATACATAAAAGATGCATGAAAATTGAAACATAAAACTACCTAATAGATATGAACTATCTATATTATATTACTTGTTGTTCATTACAATGAGAAAATGCTAAAGGATATGGTGCAATTATAGCTGTAGATCCAACAATGTGGTCTCATAGACTAATTGGAACTAGCCAACATTGTATCACAATAATGAAACATATTAAAAATTTTAACTCTTACAATGAATGAGAAAGAGAAAGATATAGGAAAAAAGTGAAATCCTTGATCTAATCTAGAACTGACTTGTTTCCACTTCAATATTCATTCCTTGATGTTACAAAGCATCTCTCATCGTTCTACAACCAAAATCAGAACATAATCTCTTCAATATTCTATAACAAATTAAAAATATCTCCTCTAACTAATGAGAAACCCTATTCTAGAAAGAACCATTAGACATGCATATGAAATGTTGGCAAATCATTCACTAAACTAACTTTGAGGTGATAAAATCGATCCCTAACTACATCTATACTTCCTCTAGTATTCATTTATTTCACTATCTTGTTAAAATTAAAATTTGGACTACTATACTTGAATGAAATCAAAAAATGGGTATCTAAGACAAAACCTTGAATAACTCCAATAGGTAGCTTCTTGTGTAGAAACAAACCAAAAAAGGGAAAATTTTCTCTCTCCTAGTTCTGATGATATATAATATTTCTATATTTTCTTATCAAGAATCCCTAGGGGATCAATTTGAAAAACAAGCTCCTCGACTAGTTCATATGTCTACACTTGCTTTTAAAACTTTATGCAAAAATTTAATTACTCCTAAAGTTAAAAATTTAGCAAATATCTCTTTTTAATTTAAATTCCTATGTGCTCTTTTTTAGAAAAACCTTTTAAAGGATTTTTTGGCACCTTTTGAATTTTCCTTCTTATTTTTGAATTAGGTTCAACCCTAGGTTTGATTGAGTTGACATGTGTCACCTTGCCATTGGTTGGTCACTTGCTCCATCACCTGCCACTAGGTACCACATGACACACTTTGATTGGTCCACAAGTCCACCATGTGGTAGTATGTCATTGAACCTCCTACTACTTAGTCACTACCACATCATCTCCTATTGGGTGCTTGCCACATCACTACCATGTGGCACTTTGTCATTATCTTGAAGCTTACTTTTTCCATGTCATTGCTAACTCAAGCTCACTACCATGTGTTGGCTATGTGCTTTCTCATATGCACAGTCAACAACTGGCATGTTGCTTGTGGGAATGTTCCTTTATGAAACCTATCCTACCTTGCCACATCAGCATCTTGAGAAGTGTACTAGGCTAAGGATCCTCTACCATGTGTCACTATTAGATTTGATGCCATGCTACCATGCCATAATTTCATGTTGTGTGTTCTTGGTTGAAATTTTTCCATGTGCAGTGTAGTTGGCCGATCAAGTAGGTCCCTTGCATGATTTTTCTTTGTGTCTCAAAGGGCATGAGCCTTTTAAAAACTACATTATGTTATGTTGATATATTTAAATATTAAAAAGATCCTCCACATGGAAAATGTGGGATTAAACTATTTTAAAGCTTCCTTCCTACACTTTACAACTACACATTCAAACTTGATGTGGAAAGTGAGTGTGCTTCTTGTTGGGTGTTGCTATCACTATTCCTTCCTCAACTTTCGTATAAGAATATCCATGACGCATATATTGAGAATGTCAGATACAACTTAGGGGCACACAAAAGATAAGGAAGGAGAGTTAGTCCTATCCTTGGTGTAGCAAAATATAAAGAAGGAATCTTCTTAAGGTTTATATGACCCCTCTAGGCCAATAGTGAAGAACCATCATAAGCATAAGAAAGCTCTCTTATCAATATGTAAGTAGAATTGGGAATAAGGAGTGTAAAATATTTGATATAACCCATTATAGAATATATGGAGTAGATGACTTGTTTGATAATATCACCTCACCAAACATGATGAATGCTCATAGAAAGAGAGAATATAATAGCTTGAATACTATATAAAAGTAGAGTGTGAAGGAGAATACCATGTCAAAGCTCCACTTCATGTCCACATAGTTTAAGAAAATGATGAGCTACTCACTAGGAAGATGCTATCACAATCATACTCTAGTCTATAACAATGCATGGTCATAAGGAGTGGAAAGGGAGTATTTTTATAGCTCTAACTTGGCAGTTGCAACCCAAATTTTGACCTTCTCAAAATTTACAGTGACAAGAATTGTAAAGTCTTAAAAATATTTCAAACTACTTTCATTTAGCATCTCCCCTACAATGTCAGAGGAGTCAGAGGAACATTCTCCTCATAATCAAAACATTACATTATGATCAATTTAATATATGTTCCCTTGCCACTTGGAGACCTTTGCATACAGAGTTTCTTCTTCAAGCATAGATGACATATTTGGTTAGCTTCTTCATTAAGAAAGCTCCCTTGTGACACGAGTTTCTTATTTTTTAGCTTGCAAAATGTTGAACAAAGAGAGCCAACAAGGTTAATCCATACCACTCAACATTTATTAGTCGCCTCCAAAATAGGGTATAATGTGGTATGCCTTAGAAACTTTACAATTCATGCATTGTTTCCTTCTCATAAGTTTTGCAACAAAGTTGCCTAGTCACCAGTTTGTCTAGAGAGTTCCATGGTATTCTACCCTCATCAACTATGACCATTCTAGTCTAAAGTCATTTGAGAAAGAGTAAAAAATGTGATTCTCATTAAATTCATTTGGATAAATGAATTTGAGTTTAAGATAGCAATTTAGTCAATTAAACTAGGACAGAGTATAATAATGTCATTGAGTCATTGAGATGTGTTAAAAATGGAATGTAATTAGAGCTTCCTAATTGGCTCATCATAATTGACTAAGAAAAATTTGAACAATACCCATCATTAGAAAGGATCAGAACCATCTTCTTATTCATAAATCCAAGCTGCTCCATGGAATTCCTCCTTAAAAAGCTTTTAATCCCCACATATTTTATCAGACTAATGTAGTAGGTCAAGCCCCAAAGTGGGTCTAGCTAAAAAAAAATTGTTTTGAAAAACTTGACTTATTGAATCCACTAGATAGACCCACTAAAATTATTAGATTTAAACTGGATTGAAATCTGTCATGAACTAATCAATTAAAGCTCAATTTACCATATTCATGCAAACTATGATTTTCCTACCAAGAGGTCCTCTGATTGCCCTTAAAAACTGACAAAACACCTAACTAAACTCTATGATCTGACAAGCTAATTCTTTTTTCAATAATCTCCTACCTTGTTAGATCTCACCTTATGATGACCTCTTAGTCAAAAGATAATGATTGTTAAATTGCAAGAAAACATGTTAGAAAACCATAGATCCCATTCTATTTTGACTTTGAAAATAGGTCAAACTGGCACTTGAGGGTGTGAAAATTAGGCCATTAGTTGAACATCATGAGGAGATTACAAATATAGGATTTAAGCTCATGATGAATAACTAGGAACATTTGGCGAGCAGTCAAACTAGGCTACTTGGATTTGTAGGACTAGGAACAATGGCAAAAAAGTGATTTTCACAAATTGAAAGGACTTGGGAAAGTATGCAAATGGATTTTTCAAGGGCTCAAAATTGAAACATAACAACTCTCTAACCTCTAGAATGAAATGCAAAAGGAATTTTCTCATTTTGTTGAACTGGGTCAAAGTTATAGCAATTCAAACAGGGCATCCCAAAACTCTAAACATTTTGCATCAGCATGACAATAGTAAACAACCAAATTTGATGGATTCAAAACCTAAACAAAACATGTTGAAATGACTTGAAATCTGAAATCTAGGTTCTATGATATTTGTACTAAACATTCCCAAAGCAAAGAGTCCCCTTCTTCATGGAAGGGGGTCTTGGAAGACCAATACATGTTCCAAAAGGTCCCTTCTATAGGGAATGGTGACTCTCTACAAGAAAATTTAGTGGTGGATTCTACTACTATTTCTCATAAATTTTCTTCTCCTAGGAAGGATCCTCCTCTAGCCCCTTCTGTGGTGGTAGCTAGTTTGTCTCTAGATTATACTATCCCAGCTTCTAGTGTGGACTCTGCTACTATCTCTTTTAGTCTATCCCCTCCTTTGGATCCTTCTATGATGGCAGCTAGTTTGTCTCTGGATTTTGTTGTCCTAGTTTCTAGCATGGACTATACTTGTGCCTCTATTTTTCCATCCACTCCTATCTTTTTGGTTGATCCAAAGTTGGTTGTGGTGGTTGCTAGTGAATCTAATTCTATTTTTCCAGTTTCAAGTGTTTTTGAGGCAGTTCCTTTTCTAGGTGATGTTGTTGCTATTGCTTCCTCTTCTACAACCTTCTCCTTGGTTTTGGGTGTTTTGAGAACTACCTATGATAGAGCTAATTTTATGTAGCAGAAGGTTTCTAGTTTGGTGGAGGATGGATGGACTACAGTAAAGAGAGAAAAGGTTAAGCCATCCAATCTTGCTTTTGATATGGCACTATAGCCTAATAAGAAGGGTTCTAAAAGGAAAAGTCTAATACCTAGCTTTTGGCCACTTGTCTCTGTACTATCTTTTGGTATTTAGTTTTTTGTAGTGTGTCTCATCATGGAGTTTTGGGATCCTGGTCAAAACTTTTTTTGGTTGTAATGTTCTATTTTATTTGTGTTGCCACATAGGCCAACTTTTGTTTGGTGACTCATTTTACCTTTAGTGGTTGTTTTGTATATAGTTTCAAGTACCTTTCAAAACCTATTTAGGGTTTCAGGTGCCCGCACAAAACCTATTTGTATGGATAAAGAGTACTATGTTATCTATGATGCTACCTTGGTCACTATGTCTTGTTTGGTGACCTGTTTCACCATAGGTTTGATGTTTTGTTTGGTGTGGGCTTCATTGAAAATTTATTTATTTGTAAAGGGTTTTAGGCTCCCTTTAAAACCTATTTTTCTTATCCGAAACATTACTAGGTGTGAGATATTCAAATGAAAACTAGGCTACCTATTATTGTTTGACATTTAGGCAAAAAATGTAGATTTGGGCATTGCTCAAAATGAAAATTCATGAAATGGCTTAGAATGGAAATTTATCTTTATGTAATGCATGATTATGTTGTGAAAGGTTTTGGAAACACTAAACACCTCTTAGGCCTCAAACATGCATTAAAATGTGCTTATAGGATTCATTACAACTTAAAAGTTGGAAATAGTACTCAAAATAGGAATGCAATTTAGAGTCTTATCAATGGCTTTATCTGGGGATGCATTTCCCTTATAGGCATGGAAAGGACTTAGACTTACTAGAAGAAGAAAACCACACACTTGACAACAATAACCTCTCTCAAATAACTTTTTGGAAGTAAGGAAATGTACTCTTAAACTATACAACTGATAACCTCGGGCCATTGAACTTCAACAAAAACTTTTACCTTTTTCATATGTGTAATTTTCATTTGAATTTTCATGAGGTAAAATGATATTATGACTTCCATCAGTTTCACTAATCAGATTAATATCTTCAATCAAATCACTTGGCAAAACAAGATCTCCATCTTTACTTTCATAATTTTTATAAAAATTAGGATGAAAGTATGGATCAAAATGCTTAAACATATCAAAATCAAACCAAAACTCCTCTTCATCAAATGAATCATGCATGATATCAATCTTGAATATGAAAGTTTCATATTCAACTTGGGGAAAAAGATCACATAAACTTTGAAATTGTGTATCCTTATGTATAACTGGATGGTACTCAAATGATAAATCTGATTTATACTCACAAATGGCATCCATGTCAATGTCTAAAATTAATCTAGAGTCTTGCAGTAATTCTTTGTGATTAGTAAATGGATTAACCATCAGGTTAGAGTATTCACCATAGAATTTTTTGCAAGGTGTATGTTAATTTTTAATCATACATTCCTCAAACACCTTGTTATCAACATCATGAGATGAGACATCATCATCATAATCACTATCACACCTAGAAGAAGAAGAACAATATGATCTCTTGTAGTAGTAGGATAGAGTATCATCATTGTAAGGCCCCTTCCTTAGTATGCCATTTATAAAACTTAATAAGACAAATATTATTAGAGAGAAGAAGACTAAGGTGATGAGATGTCATGTTTCTGTCTCTTGTGTATAGAATGTAAATTATATATTGTTACCATAAACCTTATGATAGAATGATGGTAAGAAGGTTTAAGGATATAAGTATATCATGAATGGAATTTTATTTATCAATAATCAACCTAAGATCTTATTGAGTCTTATATATATTTTATTTATTGTTGTGCTACAAACCCTATTTAGAATTACATTAGGTTGATAAGTTGAGACCCTATGAAATAAAGGCTCAAGAGTTCATAACTTAGAAATTGTTTTTATGGGTTCAAGATATTTTATGGCATATTAAGATAATAAAATTAGATGGTTATTATGGAAGGATGAGTCAACACTCACTCTTGTGAATATTACTAATAGTCATAGATGATAATTGTTATAAATTGGATAAGGGTCTACTTAGTAGAACTTGGTAGAAATTTATATGGTGTAATGCAATAAGCTAATTATTGTACAAGTAGTATTAGGTGGATATGTTGATATTCACAAGGATGGATGTTATGGCTCAATAAAATGTAATCGATTTATTCTATGATTGAATTTGGAAACTATGTGACTATGAAAACCTCCTAATTTACCCGAGATAATTGATACTCCTTATTGTGTATTTTATCTCTTAATGATAGTGGGAAACTATTAGTAATACAACTATATTGAATCAAAGGATACTAGTCATGATGTTTACATTTCAATGATTTTGACCTAAGGTATGTATTTAGAACTAATTTTCATGATGGTTGACCTAACAATCTAGATTCAACATTTCATCACGATGATAGAAAATGGAATAAAATGTGATTCAAAATATTAATTTGATTGTGATAGGGAAAGATTAAAATTGATATGTAGATTTTGATATCTTAATGTTTTGAATGCATTTTATATGGAAATGATTAGAAAAAGAAAGGTTAATTATGGAAATTTGAATATGTTCATTCTAAAATGTTAAAATTTGCATGCATCTATACACATGTATTTTTATATGATTTTCATTGGACTATTGATGCTCAAGTTTAGTGTGCAGGCAATTGAAGCATAGAATTTAATTAGAGAAACGAGGTCCAAACTTATGCGAACACTATTTAGTCAAAGTGAATCTTTGGAAGATTCAAAATCCTCATTGTGATGTGTTTATTTCATAAATGTAAGCTTGCATTTTTGTGGTAAATTTAGTCTCATAAATACATTAGGGACATGTCATGGTGATGTGTAATATGTTTTATATGTGTCACTTAACACTTGTAATTCTTTATGTGTTGATGATATGTCACCTAGGGTTTTGGTCATGGAAACACTTAACCTTAAATAAATTCTCTTCAAAAGATTTAAGCAAATCCACTTGGATAAAGGATAGGATGAGTCAACATCAAGGGGAATTTTGAATTCAAACTTGACAAGGATTTTATAGGGTCAATATGTGGTCCCAAAGTGCAATTTTTGTGAAAATAAGCTACCCATATGTTAGCATAACATGCTAGGGGCCTAAATTTGACCATTTTATTTCTTAGCTAGCCTAGGAGGTCCCTTAACCAATACATTCTTCCACCAATTCGAAAATTGAGTTGTGCCATGAGTCCATCCCCATCTTTCCACTTGGTCAAAAGAGAAAATTTGGTAGGGACAAAGTTGTAAGAGATAGTGGCTTGATGTTTTTGCCAAAAAGAGATAGTGGGAAAGTCTTTTTAGTGAACTTTGGTAAACTAGTGGAGTATTCATGCACTCTCCAATTTTAGAGACAATTAGGGATTGGAAGGAGGAAGGACTAAGGAGAAGGGATCTCTACAACAACTTTTAGTTTTCCTTTAGTTTGGACCACGGTTGGTGCCCATGCCATAACTCTCATTGCACTTGCCCAATGATATTGTTCTTGTCCATATTGTGTTAAAATTCATCTCATGTGTTTTGTTGAGATTTTTGGTATGTTCCATTAGTTTGATGGATTTCTCTTGCAGAATTTTCCTTGGTTTTGTGTATGAATGTTAATGGGTGTGAAGGCTTCACTCACCCTTGGGAGGGAAGAGATGCCTTGGGTGGGGGGGGGGGTTAGTTTGGTTCAACATTGAATTTGAGAGATTTTCCTCTTGTAGAGGGTTTTTTTGTTCATTAAGTATGGGCTTAATTGAAGCTATATGCATTGTTTATTATTATGGGAGGTATAATTGTATTGATGTGATGAGGAGGATGTATTTTGATAGCCTTGAAGAGGCATTTGTGTTATGGTAGGCATAAGTGTATTGATGTGATCAGGAGGATGTATTTTGATAATCTTGAAGAGGCATTATGCAATTAAAGATGTAGATATGGCATTCTCCTCTTTGGAGAGCCCACCTTCACCCATTGTTTCATGATTCCAATGGTGAATCATTTTGTTAAACCTTGAAGGGATTATATATGTGTTGTGATGTTATATTGTATGTATTTTTAGTTTCTTGAGTGAAACCTATTTGAGACTTGTTTCCCCAGCTTAGTGGGTGGCTTCTTAGAAGCCTAGGATGGTAGGTGAGTGTTGTGGTTCCACAACACATGCCCCATTCCATATTAGGAATGAGGACCCCCTACTTCTTTCAGATCCCAAACTCATAATTCGAGGACCAAAAGAAAGGTTAAAAGATCAAAAAGAATAAAAAAGAATCAAAAAAATAAAAATGAAAAAATAAATAAATAATGGAAAAATTTAAAAAATCAAATTAAAATGGAAAAATTGAAAAAAAAGTCGTAAAAATTATAAAATTAAAAAAAAAAAACATATAAGGTATGGGGCGCACACCACCCGTGTGGTCCACGCCGCATGTAATGCCCCGCTTAGAGATCCTTGGAAACAAGGATTCAAATCAAGCCAAGATATTTTTTTTTACAAGTATGAATGCACATGACAACATCATGTAGGGATCACAATGATCACAACGGAAGACTTCGACACAATCCCGGCAACCAACGAATCGCCGAATGCCACTACCAAACTGACACACCCAAACAAAACCAACAACCACCACAACCAAGATGAGGGCACAAGAAACAACCACTAATCAACAAAACACCAAGCTGGGGTAATATGCAAAATCCTGAAATTTGGCTAAGCCTGAAATCCTGAAGCCCTGAAAATTGGCTAAGTCTGGATTTTTGAAGCCCTAAAATTTCCTAGAATCCATAACTTATCTCTGAGAGGTCTGAAACCTATCTCAAATGATTTGTCGCATATATTAAAATATATCTTAAGTATAAAAATGATATATTTTAAACCCTGAAGGATTACAACAGAAACCCAAAAACTGAATTTCAAAAGAAACCTCCCGAATTCAAAATGCAACAACATAGGCTCGAAGAATGCCCAAAAGAGTATCCAAAACCACTCTCAAAAAGATTGGATCATGAATAAAAGTGCCCGCTGATGGCATGCATAGGTTTTTCAGAAAATCTGTGCGACACTTTTTACTAAGGGAGGGCAACACTTCTCCCTTACTGCGTGCGACACTTCTCAAGAAGGTGTGCAATACTGGAAAAGTATCGCGTGACATTTCTCATAAAGTCGTGTGACACTCTTCTAGTGTCGTAGGACTCTTCTCCAGTAATGAGTGCGACACTTTATAGTATCGTGCGGCATTCTTTCTATGGGCGTGCGATACTTTATCAGTGTCGCACAATGCTGAACAAATGTCACCCATAGAAAGTAAAAACACTTCCAAAACTCAAAAACGGGGAAAAACCAACAAAAGAACCTCCACACCAAGGAGTACTAGATCCACAAAGGCTCGAGGAATGAACACTCGAGTGCAAGAACAACACAGAAAGAAGAACACTAAACCATCTAAACTACATTAGCAAAGAACACACTGAAAATAAGCATTGCAGAGAACAAAAGCAACATCACAATGCACATAAATACATCTTCAGAACAAAACAACCAAACTAAGTACGCAGTTCCTCCGAACCGTCAATAGCATCATAAGACCATCGTGGGTCCTAGCCATCCCCCGCGTGTAACATCCCAAGCCACCGACTAGATCGTCAGTACTATCATAATAGGGACATCACTACTAAAACATGCATAATAACAGCATAAGAAAATCTAACATGCTAGTGATAATGCATAAGATAATCCTACAGTAGATAACATCACCTATCACATGCTAAACAACAGTAAGCAACAGATATACTACTAAAGCAAATCACATCATCTAATCATATGCTAAACATCATAATAAGGGAATGCACCAAATAAAATAACATCATCTAAATATGATATATAAGCATCCCAATGAAAGCACAAATCACAAGAAAGCATCCTCTGAAACTCGAAGTACCAAGTGAAGACATCCAACAACGGTCACACTAGGACAAAGATCATCTTTGTACACTGATCCCTAGCAGTAGTGAAGGTAGCTACGCCTCTCAACCATGTGGCACCCATAGGTCCACACCCACTGTGCTGATGGAGATAATGATCCAACCACAAACACACATAAAACACAACAACCAAGGCTAACACTCACGCCAGACAGTATGATGGCTAAACCAAGAATCTAAGACAATGCAAGGAGTGTAGGTCCTGGTCAAACACTCAAAAGGCTACTAAGTAGGGGCTGACATCATGGAGAGTCACTTGGCATCGAAAAGCCCAAGCTTGGATCTATGTAGCTTAACTCCCTCAACGAAAGGCCAATACACCATGTAGTTCAACTCCCTCCACGAAAGGCCAATACAAAAAAGTACCATTTTATTATCTTAAGTTTTATTATCAGTCACACATTTTATTTAATTATCACTTATACAAGCTCCTCTCAGCCATACCCATGGTGTCATGATCGTCGGGCTATGAGATAGAAGCCTCCTCCATATGCTACCCTACCCTATCCATGCTCATCCTACGACAAGTTCCCATGGGCATGCATACTCCCATCCCAACCCCAATGATCATAACTTCCAAAAAATCCATGAAAGATCGGGCCTCGCAAGTCACCCAACAAATGTACATGCACGTACTCATGTGTGGCGCACCACCATCACGAAGATCATAACACAAGGACAAGAATTGAGAAATCACTCAATCGGCCTCAATTTGAGAGTATGGATTCTATACGAATCCCAATGATCTAACAAGACCAAACATCATAAACTCACTCAACCGGCCTCAATCCAAGAGTATGGATTCTACACGAATCCTAGCGTTTATGAAACAAAAGCAAAGGTCCAAAAGAAACCATAACAGGTATAAAATCACTCAACCGATCACAACGTCGGGAGTATGGATGCAACATGCATCCCAATGCAACATAAAAGTGCAAAAGTGGTCTAACTAATATCCAAACAGATCATCGAGGTCCACAACCCACATTGTGCCAAGAAAACCCAAGAAAATAGGATGGCACGCAAAATGAGGTAAAAACTTCAAAAATTTGAAAAACTTTAAAATTAAAACCCATTTGGCCTTTAGGTTAAAAAACCCCAAAAATCCAAAAATAAATGAAATTGGACACCGTATGAAAAAATGGCTAGCATAACGGTGCAAAATCCCAAACCCTCATCCCAAAAAATAGGGAAATGTTCATACCTGCCCAACCGGGTAGAACTAGCATACAGAAATGGAGGGGAACACTAGTTCTCAGCCTCCAAACAAACGGCTACCAAAAATAGAAGTAAAAACAGAGAAAAAATAATAAAACAGGAAAGCCCTACCTCACAGCCAAAAGGGCAAAACGGGAATCTGAATCATAAAATAAATATCTCGCAGAAGTAGCTGTAAATTGCGGCAATCCAAGGTTTCCTCGAGCTGGATCCAACGAGCCCAACCTCGCGATGATCCCATGCCTGTAGCTCCCACAACGAACAAAACAGTAAATCCTCATGAAGAGGATTTTGGGTTTTACTCTCCAACTTTCCAATTTGAAAGTGAGAAGTGAGGAATTAAATTCCTTTTTGGATACTTATTCACTTTTTAGGTGAATAATCGATTAGGGCATTTAACCAGCCAATCTAGTTAAACCCTAAATCGACCCAAACGAAAATAGGCTATTCCTATAAATAGGAATTCAACTATGGCAAAGCTGCTAGAAATTAAAATAAATTAATTAAAAAGCCCGAAAACCCAAAAACACATAAATCTCCTTAAACAACTTTCGCGACAATGCGAACCTCTAAATGCACAAACACGCTTACTGGTCTAATCACATAATGCAAATGAGTTCAAATTTAATAATCACTGAAAGGTTTAAATTAAACATTTAATAAAGGATACGTCGACCATATAAGGACGACATTGGTAAAATATGAATGACTGAATCACTAACTCCATGTGCCACTACCAGGGATATAAATCTTGCACACTAAACAACATGATCAAGTGCAATTACATATAATAACATAGCCGAAGCAATAAATGCATTAAATCACCTAATTTAACCATTTATTTAATTATATTAAAAATAATCTATTTACATCACTCACGTTCGCAAAAAGCATAGTAACGCAGGAATGAAGTAAATAACCAAAGCATTAAATCCGTCACATAATATAATCATAGGTATGTCCAAATACCAGATAACCAGATATCATCATAAAACACATTGTCATCTCAAAATGGCATCATCATGCAATATGATTAACTAAACAACATAATAGTCTAATATGTATGATACTGAAATCAAAGAGTAACATTTGACCCTCAGGTCATCTCAAATGTAAACATAACATGAGAACAGATATCTCTCAGATCAAAATAAAACAAGGTAAATGTCCACAGCACATAACCAAATAATCCAACAAGAAAAATCCATTCTAATTAATTAAGCATTTAATAATGATTTATTACTCTGCATAAAAAGGGCATTTATAAACACATACGCAAACATAGTCATAAACATGACTAACAACTGCTACAGAAACCTAATCCAGTGTAGCATGGTAAAAGAACATAGTGCAATCTCTGCACACATCTCAGGGTAATCATGGAACAACCTCATGATACCACATCGATCCTGGTAACCACTAGAACAAACCTCAGTGAACCAAAAATCACATCATAATCTCATAGATAAGTCAAAAGCATAATCAAAGCAACTGATAAAGAAACATAAATCCAAACATCTCAATGGTGTAGACCACTCAGGGTCACAATCATGATCCATCACAACAAAAGATCAGCAAGGTTGCATCCATCAGGATGACTGACATAAGTCAAATGGGAGAGGCACTACACTGCACACCTGCACACTCACACAGGGGTACATAGTACACCCCATGGGTGGGTAGGGTTATAAAACCCCTAGCTGCCCCCCAAAATTCCTAACTCATTTCATTTTTGAGCTTGGAATTTCATTGCAAAAGGTAAGAAATACTGCATGACCTTTGCGACCCTTGCACATGCACATTTTGCACTTGTCCGTGCACTTGGCACTACACTTGCCTGCGCTTGGCACCGCGCTTGTGCCATGCTCTTTGTGCCATAAACTTCAAACCTATCCACATTATGCCCACCATGCATGGCCCTCATGATCTACTCTGCCCCCATATGTGCGTGCACCCACTACACATGTACCACAATGCATCATGTCATGCCTCAAAAGCCCTCCTCTACACATGCACCCATTTGCGCCATGCCAAACATAAGGCTCCACTATGTACACCACCAAGCCACATGCCATTTATGCCATGTGCCACCACACCATACGTCACAAGCACCACATACACACTTCTACCTTTAAGAGTTGAAAAGCCCTAGAAATTATATATATATATATATATATATATATATATATATATATATATAATAAAAAAATTAAAAAATAATAAATAATAATAAATAAAAATAAAATAAAAAATATAAATAAAAGGACCCAATTTTTTTTAATTTTTTATTTTTTTGTCAATAGTCAATTGAAGAGTAATTAAGTTCTTTTTTGTTTTTTTATTAGGTTTTCATTATTTTGAGCTAATAGATGTTGTCCTTGTGTCATGTAGGTTAAATGGTGTCCAATCTAGAGAGAAAATGATATCCAAGCCCGTTGTGTTCAAATTCTAAGGCATGTCATCAAAGTTGAGATTCATCCTAGGTTGGTCAGCATAGCTTCACATCCAATATTAGTATAGTCAGTCGAGTCGATTATGATACTAGTACAACACTTTGTCCCTAAGGACAGAGTGGTTAAGAGCATGATAGGAAAAGTGGTCCTTGACCTCCAACATGAGAACATTGAAAGGGTCTTCCACCTCCCAAGGGTGGATAAATTCATTAGACTCTCATATGAAGAAGAAGAGACATGGTAGAGGGAGAAACCTAAAGAAGCATCAAAAATCATCTAGTCCTCATACCTCATTGAGAAGACTCCTTTGGGCTAGGTCAAGGGAAAGGAGTACATGACTAGGGGATACATGAAGGATGAAATTGGATATTCCATCATCCTTTTGACTAGAGTCATGGGTTTCCCAATAGCTAGCCATCTTAGCACTTTCATGGTCAACTTCATTGAGACAATCAAGACAAAAAGGATACCACTAGTCTAGGCAATCACGCTAAGTTAGAAATTGTGTGAGCAATTAAGGAGAAGAAGAAGTTCTATATGACTTCTTACATGGTGTATCTACTTGCAAAAAGGGTGAGAAACTATCTTGGTTTGTACAAAAGAGGTAGTATCTAAGATCCTAACACCTAGCCCTGCATTGTCTACCCTTAGCTGGTAACGAAAAAGCTCTTAGCATAGAGCAAGAAATACAGAATTGTGAATGACGCATTCATCTTTGAATTCATTCAATTCATTAAAGGTGATTACACAAAGAGGCTATCTAATGAAGCAAAAGCATACATAATAGCTCTCAGTGCCTACTTCATCCAATTCAAGACATTCACATATCTGTGAGTAGCTGGTACCACTACCAACCCCAAGAAGCTCCCCAGATACCAAGTGAAAAACTAGTTTTATTAGAGATTGCGTGGTAGATTGAATTTTCATATAAGAGCATGAAGAGATAGAGGAGACCCTATTGGACATGGCCCCTAGTCATTGGACCATATTAGGTCAAACAAAAACAAGATATTCTATCTTTCAAGTGGGAATGGGAGAATTATCCCCTTGAAGAGTATGATTCCCCTAGGCTCTATTTTGACAATATCAGGAGAGTGAAGAGTTTGTCTGGTAAGGAGTTCCATCATGAAGATTCCATAAAAGATCATTGGGTGAATGCCACAAATGACTACAATTTCTACATAAGGGACTATTGTAGGATGACTTTGTATCAAGTAGAGAAGTCTTTCAAGCTAGATATCCTAGGGGAAATAAGGCAACAAGATTCATGGGAGCTATTGCACCCCCTATTCAACTTGAAAAACATATGAGAGAGGCCCATCATGAATGTCGAGGTTGATGGGGAGGAGGGTGATGATATTGATCATTCGGAATGAAAAAGGATTGGATCAAGAAGCCTTTTCAACTTGATCCAATTCTTGACACCATGATCTTCCATGCTCAAGCCTACCTTGAGAAAGGTAGAGGGAGGAAAGTTGCAATTCCTACCTTCATGGTCAAATCTCCTATCAAGCCAAAGATAGTATACCAATTTGACCACCTGATTGGCTATTATCATCCTCTAGAGAGGAAGGGAAAAAACAAAAGGAAGAAGACCTCCCCTTAAAGGATTCTAACAAAATAGGTTGAAGCACAAGTCCCTCCTTACCAACAGGAGCAGAGTGTCTAGTGCTTCCCATGTCTAGGATGACCCTTAATTGCCTCCCTTTGTGCTAAGCCAATTGGGTGGGAGAGAGAGAGAGAGAGAGAGAGAGAGAGAGAGAGAGAGAGTTTCCATTCCTCCATCACAACAAGAGCCAACATCCCCTTGTGCCTCTACAAAAAAAAAGTAGATTAAAATCTGAATGAAGAAAAGGAAAACAGTGACTACGAGCATGGTTCCTTTTCCATCTATTCTTAAGACCATTCCAGAAGGGGAAGAGGAGGAAGAAGAGGAGATAGATGAAGAAGAGAAGTAACCCTTGCAAAAAGGAACCTAGCTAGCTAGAACCACCAAGCAAGAAAGGAGAAGAAGTATCATGGGCTTATTTCCATCCACCCCAATAGGACCCTTGGAAGTTTCTTCTTTGAAAGATGAAGTACAACAATGGGTGGATGAGCAAAGTGAAGAAGGTGATGACATTTTCAAAATGTCAAATTTTTATTTTATGCATCCTAGTACAGAACTAGTTGGGAATAAAATTAGGGATACCCCTACAAGTGAACCTCAACAAGAAGACTAGATGCAAATGCGACCAGATTCATAGGGTTCTAATGTTACTCCCCCATCTCCACCAAGAGTCACAGTGGTAAATAAGAACTTGTTACTCCTTCACCACAAGGTTCAAAAGAGGAATAGATTCGAAAGGAACCGTCATAGGGGGAGGAACTTGAACAAAAAAAACCAATGAAGTGTCAAAGGAGGGACAAATGGTAGAATATTCTCAAACACCTTCCCAAGATATTGAGGTGCAAGCTACAAGGTCCACTGAGACTAAGACCATAGAAGAAGAACCCTTGTAGATGGAAAAAACTTTGAGGAGTGATAAGGGGAAGGAGGTAGGACACACCCCTTCATCCTCAAGAAGAAGGTCTTGAGCTAAGAACATCCCAAGATGACTCCAAAAGGAAATAATGAGGAGTAGTAGACCTCAATTTCATGCTTTGGAGGAAGACATTTTTGAGATTGTAGAGATTTTGAATAAACTTGAGTCACCGTCACATGAGGCAAGACCTTTGGCATTTTTCACTAGTACATAGAACCAAGAGTTGTTCACACAAGTGGTCATTCCTCCTATGGACATGAATGTAAAAAGCCTTGGTATCCAAGATAATTAATTGAGAAATACCATGCTTTGGAGACCTACATGGGATATAGCCTGATTGATGGTCACCATGGGAGTGAAAGAAATCCTCAAGAGCATGGAGCAAGCAGAGGTTGAACTTTGAACACTTCAAAGGTAGGCTAAGATCCTAAAGGGGTATTTGGCCAAAGTTGTTGGTCCTCTTGATCCTCAGCATCCCATGGAAACATTCAATATTATTCTTAGAGAAGGGGGAGCTATGCATATGGATCCATTTTTGAAAGCTTATTAGTTGTGGCATGAAAGGTTTGAGGAGAAAGGTATTCTAATTATCATGGGAATTTTAAAGTTATTGCATGCTAGAGAGGAGACTATGAATAAAATTATAGCTATTTTGATATAGAACTTCAGCATTATGGATGAAGTAAGGGACTAGAGTAAGGATTTACAAACTTTGCAAGCCATAAAGGAGCAAAGGTACTAGATTTTGATTGATGTACATACAAAAAAAGAGTTATATATGATTGATGATTGGATAAAGAAAATAGTAGATAGCAATAAAGTAATGGAAACATTACATGAGGAGATTCATCAGCTCAAGGACCAAGCCCAAGAGAAAATTTTGGAAGTAGAGAGACACTACATCAATGCTCACTTAGCTATTTTTGTAGATGAGGAATGAGAAAACTTGTTACCTATAGAGATAGTGGTATAGAATTTTAGGAAGATTTTTGTGGAAGTTGCTGATGATGAGGACATCCAACAAGCCTTCAGGACTGAAGAAGCATTGTTAGAATTGGATACCAAACTTAGGGATTTTGCTAACACTCAAATCGAGGTAGACAATTATAGACAAAAGGTCAAGGAAAAATATGAGGCTTTGGATTTAATGGATGAGGCTAAAATTATTGAGATTGTAGAGAGATTCAAGGGCAAGCATCCAACCATAGCTTTGGGATGAAGAAGAATAAAACCTAGATGCTAGAATTTCAAATTTGACACAGTAAAATTTTGAGATTTTGGACCATTTTGAGGTGCGTAGCCCTAGAGGTTTGCAGTTCTATAGGTATGTAGGTCTATAGCTCCATAGCTCTACATTTTCAAAGAAGTTTCACTGATAGTTAACTACTAATTCCAAAAAGAGCTTTCCATGCATCAAGAACACATTCTGACGATAGTTTAACTCCTACAAATGCCACCTAAAGCATCAACTTCCATTTTTGGTTCTTTCAGACACTTGTACTTTGACTCAGAGCTTTCTCCTTATCTATTCTCTCATATTTCTTTTTTTTAAACATGTAAAAGGTTCATGGATCCAATTAATGAATATAATATGGATTGAGTCCCTCTAAACACCAATTAGATTGTTAGTTTATATATAATTAGTTTGTTGTATTGTTTCAAAGAATTTTTTTGCATGAAGATATCTCTCACTCTCAACACAAATTGAGGAGACAATTTATTATAAATACCCCATTGTAATATGTAATGAGGGCTATTGTTATTTTGCAATAAAATTATGCTTTTGGTGCTCGCATTTGGCGTGTAGTAATTCTTGCCCAAATGTGTCATTGTTTTATGGATTTATATTCATGGGATTATGATTGAGCCAAAGGTTTATTGCTTTATTTATTGTTGTGCATTTCATTAGTTCTAGTGTTTGTTATGGTATTGACAAATTCCACTACGTAACTAGCTTGAGAAAAAATCATCAAATTGTGTGTACATAACTTTTCATCTCACATGAGTGCACTTTTCATGGACTTTTGATTTGATGAAGGGTGAAACATCATATGCTGATTAAGTTACTCACTGATGATTGCATCACTAGAATCAGGGAAGCACTTCTCCTCTTTCATTGGTTATTTATCAATCTCTTTGAAAGCTTAATTTGTAGATGTGTTGTGCTCCATAACTTATGTCCATTAGGAATTTTCAATTTCATGTTACTTACTTTCAAGTTTTTTTATTTTCTTTGCTAACCCCCTTGTTGGAGTAGGAATTCATATTAGTTGCACTGTTAGCTCAAATTCATTAGAAAAGCCAAAAAAATAAATATACAAACAAAGTTTTTTTGCATGTTTTATTTCGGAGCAGTGTGCATATTCTTCATCTTACTTTGAAATCAAAATGAACTAGCAAAAGCCTCCTTGTGAAAAATCACATTTATCTTCAACTGAATAGATTCTAGTATGTCACAAGATGAACCTAGAACCTTGGAGTTGATTCACAAAATAATCTTTTCAAGAGAAGAATTCATAAGAATTCCTACCATTTAGCATCATGCATAATGACAACTCAATAGAAGTGGCAGTAGAAGGAGGGTTGTACTTTTAATTCTCAAAAAAGGAAGGAAAATTTGACAAAGTTTCAAAATTTTGCACTTTTTTGCAAAAATCTATGCTTCACACAAGTTCAATTTTTTTTTAAGTTTTGAGAAATTCAGGTGCACATGTGCATAGGTGCACAACTCTACAAGTCCATATGTATGGATATCCACAACTACACAAGTGCATAGGTGCACAAAACTTTGTGGTGTGCAAAATTTAGTGGTATGAGAAAGTGTACTTCTATAGAGTTTCATTTTTTCTAGAATTGATGCAAATTGGCAGGTTTTGATCGAGAATCCCCATTTCAGTGAGCATTAAGGTCTTCACTAAGGGCACACAAGTTTCTTAAGGTTGCCCATTTTTGCAAACCATGCAGTGATAAGGGAGTACCCTGAATTCAACCACTTCCATTTGAACTTTCATCATCTTCTTCAACTCCACCTCCACTCCAACTACTTGGTGGACCACCACATACTCCCATAGTTCCACCTCCATAGATCCCATCTTTAGTTTGCCAAATCCTTTGATGGTATTCTTCACAAATGTAGTAGACTCACTAATAAACTTGAGAGATGCACTCCATGACCTCCCTAAGAATTCCAAGAAATTTTGTTCAAGGTTCATCTATGGTAAAACTCAAGCTACTAAAGACCATGTTAAAGTGTTCAAAGAAATTTGCAACTGAAAGTAGATTTCCAATGAGGATGTGGTCCTTCATTTATTCCCCTTCTCTTTGGAGAAATTTTCTTATAATTGGTATGTCAACTTGCCACCTCAATTTATTAGAGATTGGAATAATTTCAAAAACTTGTTCATGGAACAATTCAAAACATTCATCAACCCAACTGTGATGCATCAACAATTCATATCAATCAAAAGGGACCCAACTAAGATAATTTCACATTTCAACCATCACTTCCATATGGCATATAAAAAATTGGAGGCACCATATGCTATACCTATTGAGGTAGATATTAAGATTTATCTAAATTCCATGGACCCTCTTACTACCATCTTTCTCAGAAGGCTTCCTATAGTAGATATCAATACATTAGAGAAGGTTTTTGTAGAAGCAATAACTTTGACCAAACAAGCCAATCCTAATAGAGGAGGATTGATGCTCCCACCTTAAGCTATCATAGCAATGACAATGTACCCCATCAGAGCACCTACTATGCCTAGTCAATTCATACAATCGAATCTAGTTCCACTATAGTAGGCACCCACTCCATTGAACCTTACATTGACTTACTTGGGGTATGAGCCTCCTAAGGCAATTTTCTTTAAGAAGAAGGAAATGATTCCTGTAGAAACTAACAATAACTTCATTTGAGAATTTGATTAGATGAAAAAGACTATGTCACAAATGAACAATTAATTGACTCGTCATAGGTTGTCACAAGGACAGAATAAAAACTTTCAAAGAAACAATAATAGGGGAAACAACTTCAATCCTCCCAATCAAAAAAATGACTTTTAGAAATATAATTGATAGTGGAACACATGTCTAAACAAAGGAAGTATTCTTGTTGACAACAACAACATTTTGTATGTAGATGTCAATTAGTATGATGATGGTCATAGTGCACCTAGCAATGAAATTTTGCACTATAATGGGAATCCAAAAATGACCCAAAGCTCTAAAGAAAGTGATAATTATACTCCCATCCAATTTAATACCATGTTGTTGGAATCCTACAACCCCATGCAAAATCTATAGGTAGAACAATCAGTCAGTGAAGAATTCTCATTTCCATTCAGCCAAGAAACTAACCTTTAGCATGAAGAAATGTTTTCCTTTTGTAGTGACAATCAGAATACATACAACTTGAGAAGTAGAAAGGAACCTTTGATAGATGAAATTCATCCAATGCTACAACCAACTCCTTAGGATCCAAGGGCAAGTAACAACCTAGTGCTGGTTAAACCACCAACTGACGAGCAACAAAATTAGAACCAAGCCAATGTGCCAATAATATTGAAAAACCCTGCTTGGTCTACCAAAAGATATAATGTGATGGAATACTTGAAACTAACAAAAGCTAATGTGTCTATGTTTGAAATGTTGTAGAAATATCTATAGAAACAAGAGGTGCTCATGAAGACTCTAGACTATACAAAGACTTCTCATAATGTGAATACCATCCCTCAAAAAGTGACATTGCAACAAGTTAACATTACGGAGGCATTGCCCAACATGTTTAAAGACAAGGTAGAGGTGCCCCTAATTTTTTTTAGTATAATGATATAAAAGAAAACTCTTCATAATTACCTTATTGATTCAAAAGATTCATGCAATGTCATGTTGTTATCCATAGCACAAAAGCTAGGGGTTACCCCTCAACCCACTAACAGGGTAGTGATACAATTGGACAAAATAGAGATCAAATTCATAGGTATATTGAAATATGTATGGATAAAATTGATATTTAACCCTCAAATTCAAGACATAATTGATATACATGTCATTGATGTTCTAGAAATGTATGGATTGCTCCTTAGTAGAGAATGGACAAAGTGTCTAAGGGGGTGGTTTTCCACATATTTCACCTAGCTTTGGTTGCCATGGAAAGGCTTGAACAATCAATTAAAGATAGATGTGTAGCCCAAGTTAAAAAATATGATCACCAATTATAATGCCCCTAATGAAGTAGCCTTCTTGCAAATAGATCTAGGCTGCTACAAGGTCATGGTTTTCAATACTATGTCAACTAGAAAACCAAACAACCAAGATATGGGCTCAACAATTTTAGCCCTGAAAGATGAGATGATAATGCAATTGATAGACTAGATGATTCCTAACCTACAATGTTTAGGAGAAGAGGCTAATCCCAATATTCTCCTCCTTTTAGGATTTTGTCAATTGCATAAAGTTAGTTATTCTGAGGTCAAATGCCCATCATGTCAAGAAGCAGTTGCTAGAGTATTGACCCAAATGGTTGAAGTAAATAAAGTTGATGATCCACAAAAGGAACCTACAAAAAATAAAACTCCTAAAAATGTGTCTAATGTTGTAAAAGAGATTGAAGGGGAAACTAAAGATTTGAATGCATCATATAGTGATCTGTCTTCAGATGGCAGAGGTTTTTTTTCTCTTCTACCTAGAATGATCAAAGAAAAAAGAAGGAGAAGGTACATAAAAGGCTAGGGATGGACTTGAGTGGTTGTTCATCCTTTGCCAAAATTTGAAGAAATTCAAGAATTGATAGGGGAAATTTAGGACAAATAAGAAAAACACACACCTCCACTATCGGCTATTCACAATGAAGAGTCATTAAGTTTTCCTCTTGGAAAATTATAATGGGTTCCTAAGAAACAATCCTTTAAAGCTCAAATAAAAGAGAAATTAAGAAAAAATAAGCACAAGGTCAGAAAACCAAGAGAGGACCCAATTTGGACTCTTCACTTTAATAGTTTCAAGTATAAATTAGGAGCTAGTGCAAGCATCAAGCTAGTTTCCCCAAAGGTAAATCTTTTTATGTAGCATACCAATTGCAATTCAAATGCACTAACAATGTTGTAGAATATGAAGCCCTAATTTAAGGACTTCTCTTTGTACTTGAGAAAGGAGTTATAGCTCTCATCATCAAAGTAGATTCTCAATTGGTTATCCAAAAAGTAAAATCATTGTACTCTTGCCCTTGAACATAAAGTCTATTCCAAGAAGAAAGAACATGGTAGTTGATGCCCTTTCTATCTTAGCAAGCACGTTGCAACCTGTTGAAGGAAAAAAGTTGAAATGGTTTTCAATTGAACTAGTTGCTACTCCATCTATTCTAAATAATATCATGAACTTCTAAGTTTTTCAAGATGATCAACACATATTAGAGTTTATCATGTGCAATGTTCACTTTAAGGGACAAGAAATAGATGAAACCCCTAATGAAAAATAAGATGATATTGAAATTCAAGATGAAGATGGAATCTTGAACCTAAAGACCATACTATTCCAAAGGGGATGGTTGAATTAGAATGTATCTTTGATCATGATGAATCGGTGCTCAACAAAAGAATTCTAGAAGAAAAGGGGACTGAAAAATGTGATTTCTACAATTTAGGAATAGAAGATAATCCCAAGATGGTAAAGATTAGGAAAGCATGTAGTTTGCAAAAAAGGGAAGACATGCTTAAATTACTCATAGAATACAAGGATGTCATTGCTTGCAGCTATGAAGATCTGAAGACGTATGATCCTCAAATCATTAATCATGATATCTCCCTCAAACTAGACACCAAACATTTTTGGCAAAGGCAGAGTCTAGTTAATCCCATCCTTGAACCTTTGATACTAAAGGAAGTCAAGAAATTGTTGGATGCAAAGATTATCTTCCCTGTATGTCACTCCACATCGCTGGGTAATATAGTTCCTATATGAAAAAATATTGGAGAGATTCAACTTTGTGTATATTTTCAAATTTTGGACTTAGCCTCCTAGAAGGACAATTACCCATTTCCCTCATTGGATGAGGTCTTACAGATTGTGAATAGTTCAAAAATGATGTCTTTCTTGGATGGATATTCTGGTTACAATCAAGTAATGGTTGAAGATGAAGATAGACTAAATACCACCTTTACAACCAAATGGGGAACCTTCACCTATAGGAGAATGCCATTTAGATTGATTAATGTACGAGCTACATTTCAACATGCCATGGATGAAGTATTTAAGGGATTCATCAATATATGTATAGTTATTTACATGGATGATTTGACTATCTTTTCAAAAGATTGAACTACACACATTTCTAACCTAAGATAAGTGTTCAATAGGTGTTGTAAACATGACATATCTCTCAATCCCAAAAAGTGTTCATTTGGGATCACTAAACGGAAACTCCTAGGTCATATCATTTTGGAAGCTAGCATCTCCATTGATCTTGATAGAGTTGAGGCCATTTTAAAGTTGTCACGCCCAAATAGTCAAAAGGAACTCAAATTTTTCTTTGGGAAGATAAATTTTGTTTCAAAATTCATATGTGGTTTTGCAGATATTCTACATTTACTTAATAATTTTCTTAAGAAAGGAGCTAAAATAGAATGGGACCTTGAAGTTAAGAGATCATTTGAGGATATTAAGGTAGCCATTTGCACTACTCTGGTATTGGTTAGTCTTGATTACAAACTTCCCTTCAAGATATATTCCTTTTCTTTAGAGCATTCATGTGCAAGTGTTTTGACCGAATAGAAGAAGGAAGATGAAAGACATATTTCTTTTAGGAGTTTCCCACTGAGGAATGACAAGTTTAATAATTCTAACCTCAAAAAATAGTCTTTTGCTTTGGATAAAGCAATTAAGAAATTTCACCATTACATACTAAGAAGTAAGGTATATGCTATTGTACTTGACCCAATAGTAAAGGCATTGTTGATGCAAAATGATCTTGATGAAAGATAGGGTAAGTGGATTGTGATACTTCAAGAGTATGACCTTGAGATCCAACCTATGAAATTAGTCAGAGGTCAAGGATTGTCAAGGATGATAGCTGATAATTAGGTTAGTGATGAAAAGAAATTTGAGTTTGGAAATGAAATAGATGATGAAGACCAAAAGAAAATGATAGTGTCTTTGGCCAAGGTGTGGTGACAGATGTCTGGTACTAGGATATCACGTATTACCTCCTACAGAATCGATGCTCAAGTTGGATGAATAGTTCACAATGTAGAGGACTTAAAATGAAATGTGGGTCCTATATGCTGCAAGAAAACAAGTTATACAAAAGGATATATGAAGGGATCTACTCAAAATGCTTAGGATGTGAAGAGGTGAAGGAAGTCCTAGAACAATTTCACAACAAATATGGTATCAAGCATGGTTAAGTAGAAGCAATGGCTCATATGATTTTGAGTTTGATGTATTTTTGGTCCATTTTTTTTATGGATACTTTTGAGCACATCTACTCTTGTCATGTCTACCAAACAAGTGCTAACAAAGAAAGACACCCACTGATGCCATTACAATCTATGTATGAGATATGTCCTTTCTCAAAATAGGGGCTGGATTTCATTTGTCTAGTTAACCCACCATTATTGATGGGACACACCTACATTCTTATAGCTACTTATTACTACACAATATGGATAGAAGTAGAAACTTATATAAATTGCACAACCAAGGTGGTAATAGATTTCTTAGAGGAGCACATTGTTACTAGATTTGGAATATCATTTGCTCTTGTGTGTGACAATGGGTTTGCTTTTGCATCAATAAAAAGTTATCATTAAATTATCTTCAAATCACTACCCACAAGTAAATGGAGTAGAAAAACCTACAAACAAGAACTTGATCATAGTAATAAAGCGATTGTTGAAGGAGAACCCTAGAGATCGGCATATGTGGTTGAAATATGCCTATGGATGGATCAAGTAAGGGTTAAGAATGCTTTGGGGACTTCCCTATATTTACTTGTCTATGGATAGGATCCTATATTTCCACTCAACCTCAGAATTCTCATTTTAAAGTTTATGAGTTGATACACTAAAGATGCTGAAAGAATGTAAATCAAAATTGTTGAATCTTTTAGAGATGGATGAAAATGCATAGTTTCACTAGAGCACATGGCTAAACATCAAGCTATCATGAAGAGATGGTTTGACAAGAGAGCCAAAATAAAATCATTGATGATTTTTGACATTGTTCTATTATGGGATAAGGAAAAAGAAAAGTTGGGAAGTCATACCAAGTTTCAACACTTGAGGACTGGTCCTTATCATATCATAGAAACCTTCGAAGAAAACACTTTTGGGCTCAGTTCCTTACAGGGGGAATTTCTTCCCGTACTCATACATGGGCAATCACTGAAACATTATTTTGAATCCTAGAAGAAAAAAAAAAATAGTTAGGTTCTATTTCTACATTTAGTTAGATTTTATTTCTACAATTAGTTAGGTTTTATTTTTCACAAATTGTGTTTATTTTTTGTAGGAGTGTTTTCTTTTAGTTGTTTGTTTTCTTTTAGTGGTGTATTTTCTTCCAGCCACATGTTTGCTTTCAAAGTTTTGTCAATCTCAAGGGGTAAGGTGCACTTGAGATTGTATCTTGAGAGATTTCACCCACCACTTTTTGTTTCTAATTTCAGGGAGAGGTATTTCTTTGTATAAATGTTTGGATGATTGTGTTTTATACAAACTAAACAATGTATGTTGCTTGCAAATGTAGGGAGACTTTTAGTCCTAAGTTCAAGGTTCTGAACCAATGAACTTTCAACTCTCTACAAACTTAAGAATTGACCATCTTAGGTGTTGTCAAATTAAGGTCAAAGGCAAAAAAGAATGATTCAAAGTCCAATTGGTCATAATAGGAAGGATCTTCCCAAAGGGTTGCTAAGATCATTGTTTGGCATGAGAGTTTTTAAAAGTTCTAAAAGAGGAATGCATGAGATGTTCACTAAAGATCAAATCCAAAAAATGACACCGATGTCCTAGCTACATAGTCTAAGCATAGTTAGGATATAGAATAAAAGAAAAAAGAGAAGAAAATGGTGTTAAGACTGAAGTATTCTAAAGATTTGAAATGGCAAAATGATACAATTTCAAAATGGAGTATCTCTATATTAAATTATTGCTTCATCAAAGAGTGACATTGTAGTTCAATGATTCTTTAAAAAATTCCAAAAAACATAAAAGAAGGTGACATCCTACTAAGATCCCTCAAACTGATTCTCTCATCTACTCAAGTAGTGATTTATAAACAACCTTCATGAAGATTCTAAATGGAGGGGGCAAGAGGAATGGAAGATTGTTTCCGAGTTACTCAAAAATTTTGATAGATTACATCCTGAGATGTTAAAGGAAATGAATACACTAATCACACATTGAGCTTGAAGGTTTTGAAATTTGGAAATTTTGATTGCAAAGTAATCTGAGATATGCTCGAAGTGTTCAAAGTTTAGTTGATGTTTGAGACACATTGAAAGGATGTTTGCTGATGAAGAAATACTTTCATCATTTCTTCCTTTTTTTGGGGCTATTTGTTCTAGTTCCACAACACACAACCCTTTCTATACTAGGAATGGGGATCCCCTACTTCTTTTGGATCCTAAACTTACAATTTAGGGAACCAAAAAAAGGTTAAAAGCTCAAAAATTTAAAAAAAAATTTTAAAAATAAAAAATAAATAAGTAAATAAATAAATAATAAAAAAATTGAACAAAAATAGAAAAATTTAAAAAAGTCATAAAATTTATAAAATTATAAAAAAAAAAAAAACAAAATTATAAAAAAAGTCATAAAAATTATAAAATTTAAAAGAAAACATACAAGGCGTGGGGCACACACCACCTGTGTGGTCTGCACCACATACCTATGCAACCATGCAGGGGCACGCCATGCACCCCATGATGGGAAGGGTTATAAAACCCTAGGCTGCCCCCAAAAAATTCTTAACTCATTTTATTTTTGAGCTTGGCATTTTATTGGCAAAGGTAAGAAATATCACACGACCTTTGTGACCCTTGCACACCCACATTTTGTGCTCGTGCCTACGCTTGGCATTGTGCTTGCACCATGCACGTTTTTCCATAAAATTCAACCCCATTCACATCAAGCCCACTACATACAACCCTCACGATCCAATATGCACCCACATGTGCACACACAACACAATGCATCATGTCATGCCTCAAAATCCCTCTTCCACACACATGCCCATTTACACCGTAGCAAACATAAGGCTCTGATACATGCACCACTACACCACATGCCACATGTGCCATGCACCACCACACTACATGCCACAAGCACCACATACAGAATTCTGCCTCCAAGAGCTAAAAACCATAGAAATTTACAACAACAAAAAAAATTAAAAAAATATAATAAAAAATAATTTAAAAAAAAAGAAGAAGTACTAAATGAAAATAAAATACAAAATAAAAATAAAAGGACCAATTTTTTTTTTTTTTTTTTTTTCCATAAATAGTCAATTGAAGAGTAATTAAGTGCTTTTTCTTTTTTTATTAGGTTTTCATTATTTTGAGCTAATAAATGTTTTCCTTATATCGTGTAGGTTAAATGGAATCCACATCCAAAGAGAAAATGGCACCCAAGTCCATTGTTTTCAAATTCCAAGGCTTACCATCAAAGTCAAGATTTCATGACGATCATGCAGAAATCAAAGACACCAACTTATGACACACATATTTGGGAGAATTCCTCAAAATCTGCAACAAACCCATGGAAAGATCTACACTAGTATCCTCATTGATTCATTTTGGGTTGGTGAGCACAGCTTCACATCGAATATTAGTGTAGTCAACTAAGTAGATTATGACACTAGCACAACACTTTGTCCTTGAGGATAGAGTGGTTAAGAGCATGCCAAGAGAAGTGGTCCTTGACCTCTAACTTGACAACATTGAGAAGGTCTTCCACCTCTCAAGGGCAGATCAATTCATTAGAATCCCATATGAAGCAACAAAGAGATGGTATAGGAAGCACCCTAAAGAAGCACAAGAAATTATCTAGTCCTCATACCTCATTAAGAAGACTCCTTTGGGCTAGGTCATGGGAAAGGTGGACATGACTAGGGGATACATGAAGGATGAAATTGGATATTCCATCATCCTTTTGAGTAGAGTCATGGGTTTACTAGTAGCTACCCACCTCAGCACCTCCATGGTCAACTTCATTGAGACAATCAAGATAGCAAGGATGCCACTGGACTGGGCAACCACACTGAGTGAGAACTTGTGTGAGAAATTTGGAGCAGTTAAGTAAAAGAAGAAGTTTGATATGACTTCTTACATTGTGTATCTGCTTGTAGCAAGGGTGAAAAACTACCTCAGTTTGTACAAAAGAGGCAGTATGTAAGATCCCAATGCCTAGCCCTACATTGTCTACCCTTAACCGATAAGGAAAAAGCTTTCAACATAGAGTAAGGAATATAGAATCATGAATGATGCATTCATCTTTTTAGTCATTTGATTCATTGAAGGTAATTACGCAAAGAGGCTATTTGATGAGGCAAAAGCATAGATAATTTCTCTCGAGGCCTATTTCATCCAATTCAAGACATTCACATATCTATGGGTAGTTGGTGCCACTATCAACCCCAAGAAGCTCCCTAGATATCCAAGTGACAAATTGGTTTTATTGGAGATTGCACGGTAGATTGAATCTACATATGAGAGGGTGAAGAGATAGAGGAGACTTTGTTGGACATGGCCCCTAGTCATTGGACCATATTAGGTCAAATGGAAACAAGATATTCCATCTTTCTAGTGGGAATGGGAGAATTATCCCCTCAAAGAGTAGAATTTTCCTAGGCTCTATTTTGATAATATCGAGAGAGTGGAGAGTTTGGCTGGCAAGGATTTCCATCATGAAGATGCCATAGAAGATCATTGGATGAACACCACAATTGACTACAATATCTGCATAAGGGACTATTGTAGGATAATTTTGCATCTAGTAGAGAAGGCCTCTTAAGTTGGATATCCTAGAGAAAATAAGGCAACAAGATTCACAGGAGCTATTGCACCCCCTTCTCAACTTACACAAAATAGGAGAGAGGCCTATCTTGAATGCCAAGGTTGACAAGGAGGAGGGTGATGATATTGATCATTAGGAAAGGCATGTCATTAGAATGATGAAGGATTGGATAAAGAAGCCTTTTCAAGTTGATCTAACTCCTGACACTATGATCTTCCATGCTCAATCCCACCCTGAGAAAGGTAGAGGGAGGAAAGTTACAATTCCTACCTTTGTGGCCCAGTCTCCTATCAAGCTAGAGATAGTATACCTACTTAGCCACTTGGTTGGATACTATCATTCTCTAGAGAGGAAGGAAAAGAACAAAAGGAAGAGGACCTCTCCTCAAAGAATTCTAATAGAACAGGGTAAAGTGCAAGTCCCTCCCTAGCAATAGGAGGAGAGTGTACAAGGGTCCAAGGATACTAGTGCTTCCCAAGTCTAGGATGACCCTCAATTTCCTCCCTTTGTACCCAGCCAATCAGAAGAGGGAGAGAGTTAGAAAGCTTCTATTCATCCTTTGCAAGAAGAGCCAACATCCCCTTCTACCTCCACAAAAAAAAAAAGGATTGAAATCCAAATGAAGAAAAGAAAAATGGTGACTAGGAGAATGATTCCTTTTTCATATATTCCTAAGACCATTCCAAAAGGGGAAGAGGAGGAAGAAGAGGAGATAGATGAAGAAGAGTAGCTACCCTTGTAGAAAATAGCTTAGCTAGCTAGAGCCACCAAGAAAGTAAGGAGAAGAAGTACCATGGGTGTATTGTCATCCACCCCAGTAGGACCCTTGGAAGTTTCTTCTTCAAAAGATGAAGTACAACAATGGATGGATGAGAAAAGTGAAGAAGGTGATGACATTTTCAAAATGTTAGATTTTGATTTTATGTCCATTGTTATAGAACTAGTTGGGGATAAGATTAAGGATTCCCCTATAGGTGAACCTCAACAAGTCATAGGGTCCTGATCTTACTCCCTCATCTCCACCACAAGTAAGAGTGGTAGACAAGGGCTTGATTACTCCTCCACCCACATGTTTAGAAGAGGAATAGATTCAAAAGGAACCATCATAGGGGTGGAACTTGAAAAAATAACAATTGATTAAATGTCAAAGAAGGGACAAAATGGTGAAATATTCTCAACCACCTTACCAAGATATTGAGGTGCATGTTTTAGGGTCCACTAAGACTAAGACCATATAACAACCCTCATAGTTGGAAACAACTCTAAGGAGTGATAAGGAGAAGAAGGTAGTAGAACACACACCTTCATCCTCAAGAAAAATGTCTTCAGCTAAGCACATCCCAAGATGGCTCCAAAAAGAAATAATGAGGAGTACTAGACCTCAATTGTGTGCTTTGGAGGAAGACATTGATTGCAAAGATTTTGACCAAACCTAATTCCTGATCACACAAGGCAAGACCTTTGGCATTTTTCACTAGTATATGAAACTAGGAGTTGTTTGTGCAAGTGGTCGTTCCTCCTAAGGACATGAATGTAGAAAGCATTGGTCCCCAAGATTATCAATTGAAAGAGACCATGCTTGAGAGACCTACATGAGATACAACCCAATTGATGGTCACCATGGGAATCAAAGAAATTCTCAAGAGCATGGAGTAGGAATAGGTTGAACTTTGAACACTTTGAAGGTAGGTCAAGATCTTGAAGGGATATTTGGCTAAAGTGGTTGGTCCTCTTGATCCTAAGCACCTTGAAGACACATTGAATACTGTTCTTAGAGAAGGGGAAGCTATGCATATGGATCCATTTTTGAAATCCTATCAACGGTGGTAGGAAAGTTTTGAGGAGAAAGGTATTCTAATTATCAGAGGAAATTTGAAGTTACTTCATGCTACATAGGAGAATGTGAATAAAATCGTAGCCATTTTGAAGCAGGACTTCAGCATTATGGATGAAGTAAGGGCCTAGAGTAAGGATTTACAAATTCTACAAGCCATAAAGGGGAAAAGGTACTATATTTTTATTGATGTATATAGAGGAGAAGAGTTAGATATGATTGATGATTGGATCTTGAAAATAATAGCTAGAAAAAAAGTAATGGAAACATTACATGAGGAGATTCATCAGCTCAAGGACCAAGCCCAAGAGAAAATTTTGGAAGTAGAAAGACACGACAACAATGCTTGCTTGGATATTTTTATAGATGAGGAACAAGAAAAATTGTTACCCATAGAGATAGTGGTAGATAATTTCAAGAAGATTTTTGTGGAAGTTGTTGATGATGAGGACATTCGACAAGCCTTTAGGATTGAAGAAGCATTGTTAGAATTGGATACCAAACTTAGGGATCTTGTTAAAACCTGAATTGAGGTAGACAATTATAGACAACAGGTCAAGGAAAAATATTAGGCTTTTGATTTACTACATGAGGCTAAAATTACTAAGATTATAGAGAAATTAAAGGGAAAACATCCAAACATAGCTTTGGGATGAAGAAGAACAAAACCTAGATGCTAGAATTTCAATTTTGACACTTAGTAAAATTTTGAGATTTTAGTCCATTTTGAGATGTATAGCTCCCTAGGTCCATAGATCCATAGGTACACAAGTCTACAACTTTGTAGCTCCACATTTTCAAAGAAGTTCCACTGATAGTTAACTGCCAATTCCAGAAAAAGAGCTTTCCATGCATCAAGAATTCATTCTGACAATAGTTTAACTCCTACAAATACCCTGTAAAGGATTAGCTTCCATTTTAGGCACTTTCTGACACTTCCACTTCAACTCAAATCTTTCTCCTTCTCTCTTCTCACATATTTCTTTATTTTAAACATATAAAAGGCTCATGCATCCAATTAATGAATAAAATATGTATGGAGTCTTATTTAGCACCAGCTAGATTGTTAGTTTGTATATAATTAGTTTGTTTTATTGTTTAAAATAATTTTATTGCATGAAGATATCTCTCACTCTCAACACAAATTGAGGAGATGATTTCTCATAAAGCCTCATTTTAATATGTAATGAGGGCTGCCATTATTGTGCAATAAAATTATGCTTTTGGTGCTCACATTTGGAGTGTAGTAATTCTTGCTCGAATGTGTCATTGTTTTCTGGATTTATTTTCATGTGATTATGATTGAGCCAATGTTTTATTGCTTTATTTTTTGTTCTGCGTTTCATTGGTTTTGGTTTTTATTAGGGCATTGATTAATTATGATGTGTAACTAGCTTGAGAAGAAATTATTGAATTGTGCTTACATAACTTTTCATCTAGCACGAGTGCACTTTTCATGGCCTTGCAATTTGATGAAGGGTGAAACATCATATGCTCATTAAGTTACTCACTAACTATTGCATCAACGGAATTAGGGAAGTGTTGCTCCTCTTTCATTGGTTATTTATTGATCTCTTTGAAAGCTTAATTCGTAGACATGTTGTTCTCCATAACTTATGTCCGTTAAGAATTTTCAATTTCATGTTATTTACTTTCAAGTTTTTTTATTTTCTTTCCTAACCACCTTGTTAGATTAGGAATTTATATTAGTTTCATTGTTATCTTGCATTCATTATAAAAGCCAAAAGAAAAAAAAAGTTTTCTTTTGTGTTTTATTTTGGAGTAATGTGCAGATTCTTCATCTCATTCTAAAATAAAAACAAACTAGTAAAGGCATCCTTGTGAAAAATGACATTTATCTTCAATTGAATGGATTCTAGTAGGTTGAAAGATCAATTCAAAACCTTGGAGTTGATTCACAAAATCAGATTTTCAAGAGAGGAATTCACAGGAATTCCTATCATTTAGCATCATGCAAAATGATAGCTCAACAATGAGCATCCATGGTTCTTGTGTAAATGTTATGTAGGTTTTTGTGCTTTTGGAACCATAAAAGAAATTAGATATTTTCCCTTGCATTGGTAAAGAAAAAGATGTGGCAATATGCAGTGTATTTGGAAGGATTATTCTTCCTTGAGTCAATATGTATTGAATTGAGAAGACCTCAATTGTTGTGTTGTGTAATGTATTGTTAAGGAGGATATTCATTTAATTATATGTTATTGTGAATATAGCCTTGTGAAATAAATGAATAGATTGAAACATGGACAATTGTAGTTGTATATTAAGAATCTATCTTTATGTAATTAGTTTGCATTGGAATAGAATAAGTTTCATATCATCATAGTCATATATTGAAGAAGAGAGAGAGTTTCATGTAAAGAAATGGTTATAAATATTCTATTGAATCATAGATGGAAAATGCATTCAATTGTGGTTGATCATGCAAAAAAGTTCTATATTGTAAGTACTTGATAAACAATTTCATCTAGAGTTTCATTATGAGGATTGCACTAGTAGATGTTATAATGGATCTTGTTCAAATGTAAGCTATAAAATGTATGTATTATATCAAGTAGTTAGTGTAAAAAAAAAAAGTCTCTAAAATTGAAGTTTATTTACCTATAATTTCAAGTGGTTTCAATAGAACTAACAAATGAATATAATTAGGTTAGCCAAATCAAGTCACTACTAAACCCATATTTATATCCTATCAAATGACGTATAGGAGAAGTTGTAATAAAAATCTTTAGTAAAACCTTGTGTTGATGCATGTTATCTCTCTAGAATTTTTATGGGAAGTGAGAAATAATCCACTCCCCAATTATAGATCAATAAAATATTCAAGGGAATATCCTTTGAAATCTTAGGATTAGAAAAAATAATAAGAAAGTGTTAGTAATAGTCTAAAATTAAACAATAACTGAGAAGTAAGACCAACTTAAAAGAATCCCATGACTAGGACTAGTACAAATAAGTATACACAACATATAAAACTAATATTATATCATTTCCTTCAAAATAATATACATAATAGTGTAAATAAAATAAATAATTTTTTTTAAAAGGGTACCTACCTGGTCTAACCTCAAGCCTTGATCTCAGACAACAAATTGTGTACGCAAAAACCTAACTTGTTGGGAGCACACATAAACAAGAAAACATTAGTTGTAACATGTACATATGAGAGATTAGAAACCAACAAAAATATAACTGAAATCTACTTGAATTTAACAACTTATGCAACCACAAATTAAAGTCCTCATATAACCTCAAAAAAGTTCAACAAAGGTGCACATAAGACGCCTTATTGGTGTGCTCAAGTGTGAGGGATGTAGATGTGCTCTCCCAATCACAACTATTGAATCCCTTGTCAATTAAAATGCAACATGAAATGAGTCTATCCTAAGATGAATGGAGAATAACTTCAAGAAATGGCTATGAGTGAGCCAATCCTCAAAGGATTCTAGAAGTGAGATGGAAATGTCAATGCAAGAAAGAAACCTACAACATCCTACTACCATGAAAACTAATGCAAGAACTAGAAATCTAAGTAATGCTAAAAACTACCAAAGGTTAGTTCTAAGAATAAATTCTCTAAAATCTCTAGCATAATACTAGCATGATATCAATGCATATGGAGGAGATGAAAAATGCTTGAGACAAGGGCTCTATTTATAGGTTTAAGAGAGGCCTTCAGAAGGTGGCATCTATGTGGCACCCATATAGGTGCCACAAGGGAGACACATAGGCTAAAGGACAAGCCACATAAAATTCAAAAGGAGCCTTTAATGTTTGAGAGGCTCTAGGTGTGCTCACACATGTGCGAGCAACCTTGGGGGAAGGAGTGGGGGACAAATGTGTATGAGATGTAAGAGGCATAAATGAAGTGGAAGGTTTATTGGATCAAAAGCTTCTCACATATGTGTAAGAAAACACTTAAGGACTAAAAGGTGTTTAGAAAGGTGTTCAAGGTAAATAAGTGGGATTAAGTACTGGGTAGGCTTAGAAGGATTAGAGTGATGGGTGTAGACTAGGATTAGGATTAAGTTAAATAAAATTTAACTTAATCATGGGATTAAAAAATTTAATAAAGCGGAGGGGATTAAATAAATTGAAATTTATTTAAAAGGGGATTTATGGAGCACTATGCATTAAATGAATTTAATACATGTATTAGAGCGGGAGTATTTAAATTAAATTTAAATACATTAGGTAATGAACCTATTTAATTAAATAAGTAGAAGAATATGACAAATGTAATTACTTAGTAAATAGATAATTATAATGTCAAAGGAAATATTAAATGAACTAATATAGCATTTAGGACAATTTTAAGTGTCTACACAAATAAAGATATATTATAATGGACAAAATTTTCTCACCCATCCCAAGAAAAGAGACCATGTCATAGGGGTAAATGAAAATCCTTTTTAATAAAAAAAGAAATATAAGAAAAATATTAGTATACTACACTATGGATTCGACCCTAACATGAGGCCACATGGTTCCAATCAAAAATCTATCCAAATTAAGGTTGGAAGGGGACCCTTTTTGGTTGGTGGTTCCCTACACACCCAATTCATCCTCTACATGTGCCTCCCTCACATAAAGCACCGTGTAGCAACATAGGGGATCCACCAAATCACTATTCCCATCCACTTGCACTTCCCAAGCACTCAATTGGCTACACATGAGTTGAAGAGGGCAATGTACAACTTAGGATGTGAGCATAAAGTATTAGATCTATAGATTAGTTAGAGAGAAAAAGGGTTAGTAATTAGGGGGTATTGGGTAGGAATTATAAATTGTTAAGAAGGCATAGGAAATAGTTGTCATGTGAAGTAGTTATAGAATAGAGAATAAAGTTAAGGATCACATGGGAAGCATGTCAGGAATGGGATGAAAATTGGCTAGGGTGTAGTTAGAAATGTGTAAAGTAAATATGTAAGGGTAGGAGAGGGTAGTGTAATAAATTATATGGTTAGTTATTGGGTAGTGATCATATAGAAATTAAAATATTTGTGTAATTTAGTAATTGGATATAATTATATATATTATGGCTTCTACTATGTAAGTAAAGTAAGTATATGTTTGTTGGTGTATGTATATATTTATAATAATATTATTATATGTTACTTAGGATATATAAAATTATTAAATAATATATATTCTTTGAATTTTAAATATATTTAACAGTGAATTATATTCTAGAGATTGAGAGTATACAAATATAATCTAATTGTATAATTCAAGGCATTCTTCAATTAGCAAGTTAAGTAGAAAGTTTCTTCAAATTTAAAATAAATTTGTAATTTGGTTAATACATTTGAATGTGGATTAAAAGAAAACTAGTAGTGAATTAGTAAATTTTATTCTAGGTTTTGAGATATGATTAGGATGTCTAAATGATGTAGATATTTTAGTTAAATATATGTATTAAAGTGAAAATAGTAGGAATTCATTTGTAAGAGATCATTAGTACTTAGGAATTATTTGTTGCTACATAAAATGGCCTTTGGCATGTTGAAAATTATGGATACTTTATATATTGTAAATGAGAGTATATAGTGCTTGATGACCAATATGGATAACTATCTTTTTACGTACATCCATTTGAATACAATTCAATTGTGAATCTAGTTTTCAAAAATATCTTACATGATATGTTATAGATGCAATGCTTACCCACAAGGATAGGATGCTAAATTAAGTAATTTATATTGTATAATGATATTTCTTTGACAAGATATCATAAGCATATGTTCCTTCTAAAATCCACTATTATCTAGCTCATGTACATAACCTGAGTCCTAATATATCTATGTAATATGATCTCTTATCAAATTACTTATGCTGTGACAACTAGAGTAATGAATGAAACGAATCATCTATCAATGCCACCCAACTAATTTATAACATGGTTGCAACATGCGCATGCCAATATGTGTTACCTTAAGTATAACTTTCAAAAAAAATTGTAGTTGTAATTTTGCATTGAAAATTTTGGGCATGACAATCATCAAGGTCATCATTAACCAAATTTGAACATTCATTGTGCTCTTCAAAAAGTTGGTTGATAAGTCCATGCAAAGCTCCCTTGTAGACATTATAAAAAGTTTTGTGTTGATCAACATCCAACTCTTCACCATAAAATGGATTAGTGAAAACCTTGAAACCATTTCTATCCTCACTCTCATGAACAATTTCAACATATGAAGAAGAAAAATTAGAATTGTCACATGAAGACACACTTTTCACTCCATCAATGAAGCATGTGGAATACAAATCAATTTTAATTTCATTATATTATTTAAGATGAATCATATGTCTTCAAAACCAATCATCTTTTAACTTATCAATAGGTGCTAAAGCATTAATCTTAGAATTACTTATTTATTTTTTATCACTAATATTAGATACAATTGACTAATTATGTGTTGTCTTTGATGTTACACAAATGTCATATAAGTTTCCAGTCAATGCTTACTGAGCTCACTTAGTCAACAAGATAGTTTTTCTTGTCTAGTAAGCATTCCTAGAAATTACTTTGTAGATACGGTGTCTACCATGCTCACTTGGACATCAAAAGAGTTTTGGTAGGAAATAGTGTTAACTGAGTTCTCATGGCTAAGGAAGGAAATTTAGTCATTGTTAGTATTAACCAAGTTCACTTGGTTGCCAAAGGATTTTGCAAGTTCATAGTGTTAACCAAGCTTCTTTTGGTTAATACAGGGAATCATTTTAGGAACAATGTTTACCAAACTAGGTTGGCTATTGAAGGAATTTGTTGATTTGGAATATGAAGTTTAATTATTTCTAGTATTGATTCTAGCCAACTATGGTAATGATAATTGGTCATTGTAATTTTTATTGAGCCAACCTTACAATCTGAACGATATAAATATAAGGTCAAGTTGTGATTTTTACTAGTATGCAAGTGTATTGAAGATTGAGAAGGAAAGTGTGTGAGAGAACTTAAAGGATGGTTAAATATCCTTATGGAGTAGCAAAGTAATATTTGATCAGGAAGGATCAAGTTTTCTATGAAGCAGAATAGAGATTTAGATTTGGCAACTCAGTTGCATCTCAATTAGGTCATTACATTGTTACTTTCTCACCATTGTAGTAGTGATCCAAAATCTCTTAACAGAGTTGGTTTAATAGCTAGTTTTAAATCTTCTAACAAGGTGACAATTCCATTGAATTGTATTAAGACCTCTTTCAAGGCTACTCCTTATAGGGTGATTAAATCCTCTAACAAGGTCACACCTAAAAGTGTGTTTTGTAACCTTTAACCAGGTTGGCTCCTAATAGGGCTCACTTCATAAGAGTGAAAAATAGTAACTAGTTACATTAGTGGTTTTTCCCATATTGGGTTTGCACAATAAATCCTAGTGTCTCATGTGTTCATGTTATTTCTCTTATGTTTTCAAATAAATCACTATTATGTTTTAAGATTAGTTAAAAGTATATCACACTCTACACTAACCGAGTTACAAGATTTTCTATATATTTACCAAATAACAGTAGCAATCATTTTTATTATTAACATCCAAGGGATCTAAAATATTTTTGTGGTAACTAATTCACCCCCGCACCCCACAAAGTTACTCCATCTATTTTTCAACAATTCATATTAGAGCTTTTGGTACTTGTAGGAAAGTTTTCAAGGGCCTAAGATAAAGATCAGGATGTCTTACAAGAAAGAAATTCCAAAGCTTAATAGAGACAACTTTTTAGCATGGAAAGGACTCATTGGACTTCATCTAACTTCCATTAGTGATTTGAGATTGAAATGCCTTGATAAAGAATACACGAATCCTATGGGTACATTATTTTTTGGAGATATGGTTGAGAAAAATAACCATAACACCATAATGATAGATATTGCATCTACTCTTAGCTATGATGAATTTGATGAAATCAAGGATTGCAAAACTGCTTTTGAAATGTGGAATAAGCTAAAAGAAATTTATGGTGGTGATGACAATGTGAAGAGAGCCAAAGTAGAAAGCCTTAGAGAATAGTTTGATTAGATGAGGATGAGAGAAGATGAAGTTGTTTCCAAATATGTGGAAAGAATCAAAACTAGTGTTAGTTCAATTAGAGCATCTGGAGGAGAAATCAAGGAAGAAGCTATTGTAAGTAAAGTTCTTAGAATATTGCTTCCCATCTATGCAAATAGAGTATCTACTATTCAAAAAAGGAGGTGTGAGAAAAATCATAAGTTAACTTTGGATACCTTAGTAGGATGATTAATAGCTTTTGAGCTAGACAACTATGACAATTATATTCCAGCTTCCAAGAATATTGAATCTACATTTGAGGCCAAGCTTTCACTTAAGGAGAAAGGTAAGAAAACAAAGGACATTTAGTCAGAAAGTGAAGAAGAATCAGAGGAAAGTTCTGATAGTGATCTTGAAGTTGTTGAAGTTTTACTTGAAAGCAAATATTCTAGAGGTAGAGGAAAATAAAAAGGTAAATTTCCCATAATCTATTTTTCATGTGAAGAAGTTGGTCATATTGCTGCCAGGTGCCCAAATAAAGATAAGGATGAAAAGAAGAGTCACAAGTACAAAGAAAAAAGGGATTTCAAAAGTCATAAATCATACAAGGAAAAAGGTAAGAAAGCTTGTTTTATGGCTAAGGATTCTGATAATAGTGAAGATGAAATAGTTTACATTGTTGTAAGAGATGAAACTAATGATGAAGGACATAAGATGGCATTTATCTTTCATGTTAGAAAAATGATACATGGATCATAGATAGTGGATGTTCACTTCATATGACTAGAGATAAAACAAAGTTTTAACACTTTGAAGACTATGATGGTGGTAGAGCAAGGTTTGAAAATAATGAACCTTGTTGCATAAAAGGGAGAGGCTGAGTCTCATTAACCAAAGAATTTATATTTGATAGTGCCTATTGGGTTGAAGGACTAAAATATAATCTACTAAGTGTACCATAACTTATCAACATTGGATTCAAGGTAGAATTCATGCATGGCAAGGAAAGACTATTGGATGACAAAGGAAAACCGATTGGATCAGGCAAACAAACAAAAGGTAACCTATTTTATCTAGTTGAAGAAAGTTGGTTATGGCACAAAAGGTTATGTCATGTAAATTTTGATAACATGGTGAAAATAATAAAATCGAGAAAGTAAGAGGTATTCCTAGTTTGAAGAAACCAAATGTTGGTCTATGCAAGAACTGTCAAATTGGCAGAATGGGAAAGACTAGTTTTAAAAGAAAAAACTATCCGTCTAAAGATATCTTGAAAATTGTGCATACTAATTTGAGTGGACCTATTGGAGTAGAATTCTATAGTGGAGAAAAATTATTTATTCTTTTTATTGATGACTACTCTAGAATGATGACTATTATGTATTGAAGAGAGAAGTTAGAAGCATTTGAGAAATTCAAATGGTATTTGGCAAGAGTAAAGAAAGAAATAGGAAAAAGATTGAAATTCTTAAGATCAGACAAAGGTGATGAATTCATCTCAAATGAATTCAATAAATTTTTCTTTGAAAGAGGAATCAAAAGATAGGTATCAACCCCTAGAAGTCCCCAGTAGAATGGCATAGCTGAAAGGAGAATTAGATCCATCATGGATTGTGCAAGGACACTAATGATTGAAAGGAATGTTGCTATCAAATATTGGAAGGAAGCTATTAGCACTATAGGTCATACTTTGAACCAAGTATAGTTCAAGAAGGACTCATATAAAACTCCCTATGAATTATGGTATGACTATTAACCCAATGTAAGGTACCTAAAAGTATTTGGAATTATATGTTATATCTTGAAAGAATCTAGAAAAGGAAAATTTGATGTAAAAAGTGATGAAGGTATAATTCTAAGATACTCTATCAAAAGAAAGGCATATAAATGTTTAAATTTGTCTACTCACAAAATCATAGAAAGTGCACATGTGAGAATTGATTAGTTTGTAGAAAAGGCTAAAGAAGAAAACAAGAAAGAACTAGAAGACTACAGAAGGTTTGTCTACTATGGATCTAACACTTTGACAGGTATATTTGATAATAATAAAACCACATCTATTGAGCCCAATATAGTTAGTAAGATGCAAATAGTTTAGATTGATTCACAAGAATCTGAGTTACAATCTGAAGCTACTGAGCTAATGCCTACTAAGTCTGAAGGACCTGAGTCATAGATAGAACAACCCAAGTCTCAAGTTGAAATTCAAGAGGAAGACAATGCAACTCATTCAAAAGGTAAGGAACCTATATTAGCCAAATATGTCAAAAGGAATCATACACCTAATTAGATTATTAGAGATAAAATAGAAGGTACTATGAAAAGAAGCTAAAAGGTACATGTTTACTTGCTAAATTTGAGCCTAGAAGTGGTAAAGACGCATTGGAAAATGAAAGTTGGATTGAGGCTATGAATGAAGAAATTGAACAAATAGAGAAGAACAAAACCTAGACTCTTGTACCTAGGCTCAAAGACAAAAATCTAATTGGCACAAAATGGGTATTTAGGAATAAGTTGAATGAAGATGGTAAGGTATCAAGAAACAAAGCTAGATTGGTATGTAAAGGATACTCTCAAGAAGAATGCATTATGATTATGGTGAAACTTTTTCTCTTGTTGCAAGATTGGAAGGTGTCAAGATATCACTTGTATATGCATCACATAAAGGATTTAAGGTATATTAGATGGATGTTAAATATGCATTTCTCAATGGTATTCTTGATGAAGAAGTCTACATTAAACAATCAAAAGGATTTGCTGATCCAAATAAAAGGGACATGGTTTGCAAGCTACACAAAGCTTTATATGGTCTAAAACAAGCTTCTAGAGCATGGTATGAAAGATTACATAACTACTTTATGTATATTGGTTTTTAGAAAACTAATGATAATAGTAGTTTGTACATCAAAGAATGACTAAATAACAAGATTGTATTGGTAGAAATATTTGTGGATAATACTTTATTTATAGGGAATGATGATCTATGCAAATAATTTTCAGAGAAAATGAACAAAGAATTTGAAATGTCTATGTTTGGTGAGATTAAGCTCTTTGTTGGGCTTCAAATACAATAGAGTAGGAATAGTATCTACATCACTTAGTCTAAGTATATTAAGGAGATACTCAAGAAGTTTGGTATGGAAGATTCAAAACTAGTTGGAACCCCTATGTTTACTAGATTAAAGCTTACCAAAGATGATGACTAAAAAGAGGTAGATTAGACCTTGTATAGATCAATGATTGTATATAGTTCATACAAGACTTGATATTGCTCTTGCAATTGGTATAGTGGCAAGATTATTAGCTAAACCTAGAGAAATCATATGATGGCAATTAAAAGAATCTTGAGATATTTGAAAGGCATTGAAGACTATGGTTTATGGTATAAACTTGGAGGAAATCTGGACCTAAAAATATTTGCTAATGTTGACTGGGTAGGAAATATTGATGACAAAAAAAACACAAGCGGTGAAGCATTCTTTCTTGGTAAAAGGTTGATATCTTGGACAAACAAGAAGCAAAACTACACATCCCAATCCATGGCAGAAGAAAAATATGTTGCAATAGTAGTAAATTGCTCTAACATTGTTTTGTTTAAATAATTGTTGCAAGGTATGAAGGTTAAAATCAAGGAACCGGTTGTCATGTTTTTTGATAATTGAAGTGCAATTAGCATATCAAAGAATCTAGTGATGCATTCCAAAACCAAGCATATTGCTATAAAATATCATTTTGTTAGAGAACTGGTGCAGGAGAAAGAAATTAGATTGGAATATGTCCCTACAAAAGAATAGATTGTAGACACATTTACCAAGTCATTAACTAAGGATGCATTCCTGTATCTAAGAGGTAAGTTAGGGGTCATTCCCCTATTTGAAGCTCACTAAATAAAGTTTTAGTGATGCATCAATAGGAACCAAGTTGACGATCTATTAGTTGATGCATCATAGTCAAGAAAATATTGCATATGGATCAGTATTCAAGGTACATTGATACTAATTTGGTATGTTGTCTTTGACATGTGTTGTCAAAGAGAGAGATGTTTATTGTCATATCTTTTTGAAATTTTTTTAAAGAAAGAATCTATGTAATTCCTTCACAAAAAGAGATTACTACATAAAAGAGAAGCTTGTGGTATAAAAATCTAAGAGGGAGAAACTTTCTATTAGAGAAAGTCTTTTTTTCAAATTATATTGTGCTATGACATCTTGTGTTGCCATCAATGCCAAAGATGGAGGTTGTTGGATAAAATTGAATAATTGTGTGTTGTCTTTGATGTTACACAAGTGTCATATTAATTGTCAGTTAGTGCTTACTAAGATCACTTGGTCAATAAGATAGTTTTCCTTGTCTACCAAGCACTCCTAGAAATTACTCTATGGAGACAGTGATAGTTTTCCTTGTCTACCAAGCACTCCTAGAAATTACTCTATGGAGATAGTGTCTACTAAGCTCACTCGGATGTCAAAAGAATTTTGGTAGGAAGCAGTGTTAATCAAGTTCTCATGGTTAAAAAGGTAAAGTTGGTTAGAGTTAGTATTAATTGAGTTTAGTATTAATTGAGTTCACTTGGTTGCCAAAGGATTTTGCAAGTTTACAGTGTTTACCAAGCTTTTGTTGGCTAACACAAGGAATCATTTTAGGAGTAGTGTTTACCGAGCTAGGTTGGCTATCGAAGGATTTTGTCGATTTGGGATATGAAGTTTAATTATTTCTAGTATTGATTCCAGCCAACTGTGGTAATGATTATTGGTCGTTGTAAATTTTATTGAGCTCACTTGACAATCTAAATGATATAAATGATTTTTAGTAGTATGCAAGTGGATTGATTGATTGAGAAGGAAAGTGTGTGAGAAAACTTAAAGGATAGTTAGATATCCTTGTGGTGCAAAAAAGTAATATTTGATCAGGGAGGATCAAGTTTTCTATAAAGTAGAATAGAGATTTGGATTCAACAATTTAGTTGCATGTCAATTAGGTCATTTCATTGTTACTTTCTTACCATTGTAGTAGTGATCCAAAATCTCTTAATAGAGTTGGTTTAATAGCTAGTTATAAATCATCTAACAAGGTAACAGTTCCATTGAATTGTTTTAAGACCTTTTACAAGGCCACTCCTTACAGGATGATTAAATCCTCTAAGAAGGTCACACCTAATAGTGTGTCTTGTAACCTTTAACTAGGTTGGCTCCTAATAGGGCTCACTTTAGAATAGTGAAAAATAGTAACTAGTTGCATTGGTGGTTTTTTCCATATTGGGTTTCCATGTTAAATCCTAGTGTCTCAAGTGTTCATGTTATTTCTCTTATGTTTGTAAATTAATCACTATTATGTATTTACCAAATAATAATAGCAATCAATTTTATTATTAACATCCAAGGGATCTAAAATATTTTATTGGTAACAGATTCAACCCCCCCCCCCCCCCAACCCCCAGTTACTCCATCTATTTTCCAACAAGTACTACATGCAACCTTATGAAATTCATCAACAAAAATAACTCATACTTGTAAATGATTGCTTTATCCTCATATTTTGTATGTAATTCCTCTTCAAAATTTTCAACCTCAAGCTGCTTTGTATAATTCTAAGATGGAACATCATTTTCAGATTTAGAAAAAGAAATCATACCTTTACTTGCATAAGACTATTCACTATTCTCATTTATTTCTTCTTCCCCATTTGCACCAAATTCATATGAAGACAAATATGTGTTATCATCATCCTCACCTTGATTTGAGTAACCACTCTCATAATCTTCTTCATATGATGCTTCTTCATAGTATCCTAGATTAGGAACTTCACCTTCATCACTTGAAACAAAACTTTTAGCCTCTTCATCCTCATACTATGATAGATGTCCTTCAACTTCATGATTAATAACACTCTCAACATAAGGAAAACCATCAATAGGAGGAGTGACTAAAATTTCTTCTTTCACATATGTGTGATCAAGTGAATTAACTCTATCACCTGCTACTTTAATACTACAAACATGTGCACTATGTTCAATGAGTAAAAGATTTTCTCTTCTTTACAATAGAGAGACTTCAACTTCACATATTTTTATTTTTAATTTTCAACAAAATTAGTTACAATAGTAGGGGTACCTACATGCTAACTCAAAATTGAACACTCTACATGAAATTGGTTTCTCCTTTCAACTTCATCTTGTCGACAAACATTTATAGGGAAATGACTCTTAGTTAAGCCATATTTAATATTGTTTTCAATCTCAATTGTTGTCATGAATGCCTAATTCAAAGTCTTAGGTTCTTTATCCCTCAAAAGATAGCTCATCTTTTTACCAAATGCATCAAGATAAACTACTTTTCATACTTGATCATTTGGTCTACATTTCTCAAGAATCTCATTCAAGATCTTTGCAAATCTGATATTGAATGGAGGGTTATGTTCACCATTCCTAATTTGGATCTTCAAAAAATTCTCAAAAGAATCAAATATGCTTACTCTTTCCCCAAAATACTTCATAAATGCTTAATTTAATCCATCCCAAGATTAAAAAGAACATGCTAGTAGAAAGGAAAACCAATCTCTTGCATCACTTTCTAAAGTTTGAACAAACAACTCCATATGTACATCTTCATAAGCAATCTCAAAATCACCAATCAAATCAATGAAAATTTTAACATGATGACTAGCTAAATCCAAATGCTTCCCACTAAAATTAGCTAAATGTTTTCCAAGATCATGTGGCATGGTGTTTGGGAAACCATGAATACATAAAAAAGTAATAACATGTATCTCTTGGCAAAAATAGATCTACGATCTTTATTCAAGAAATACATACTAGGTGAAAAGAAATTTTCCATTTCTTGCAAACTTATAACTCTTTCATCAAGATAATATTCAGAATTTGTAACTTGTAACAAATCTCCAAACTCTTCTACCAATCTAATCTCCAATACATATTTTAAAATGTAAATACATTGGTTGAGTCTACCCTTCACAAAGTTTGTTGTGATGCATCAAAAAACTCTCCTATTTAGTGCTAAAAATACCACTTGAAAAAGAAGATTTTGTAGAGCTTACTTTCATGAAAAATAAATCTTATAAAAGAGGAAAATACCTTGAGTATTGTTGCCTACAAACTCAATCTGCTGATTTGGCATGGGTGTAAACTTCATTTCTTCACACCATTGATCACAACCATATAGAGCCACCATCTCCTTAAGGAGAAAAAAATGAAATCACTCCTATGATTCATTCATTTACATTCAAATTCTTATAATAGTAGATTTTCATAGAACACCAAAAACTTATCAAGAATGTATACTTCTCTTTTCTTTCCAAGATCTTATCACAACTTTAGATCTACATAACTAAGTTGAAAACCCTTAAGAAACATTTATATAGAGCCAATTTGCACTGCTATAGAGATCCTTTTAGAGACTCATCACTTACAATTGTGAGAAAGATTTAAAACATGATTTATCACCTAAAAAATCTGAACTAAACTTTCAACTTATGGAACTTACAAATCATCAAATGCTTAGAAAAGAGAAAAAGCTTTCGATCAATCCAAACTCTTATTTAACAATAAAGCTTTGAAACATAATACTCAATTGAACTATTTGAAGGTAATTTCACTAGTTATAGTACAATTTACATTCAACTTTCAAATCTAATACTATCTTGAACAAAGCATTACTAGGGTGCATGATATTTGATTAAGAAAATTATAAAACACATCAAAAAACTTGCTGCTGCAAATTATTTCATGCACTTCTCCTCCTTTATTGGATCTCCTTTTTTCAATTTCTCAAGGTTTTCCTATCATTTAGATTCAATAAATTCTCTAGTAGAGTCACAAATTTTTTGGTGACTTGGATGGGAAAAACCATTCTAAAAAATAGGACTAAAATATTCAATTCAAACTAGAGATCCTTGTTCTTTTAACAATGCTTATTTGCCATCAATACTTCTCCAATAGAGTCATCATTTTTTTAGTGTTCAAAAATTTCAAGCTTCAAATTATCTTGATGAGAATAGAATACATATAGGTGAATCTACTTCCCATTTACAACATCCTCTTTTAGACACGGGGCAAACTATAAGGTCGGACCCTTCTTCTACTTCAACCTCTACAAAACCTAGGTTTGTGTACCTATAGATTCTTCATATGGTCCCAGTATTCAAAGAATACACTGAATCAAAAATAAAGCACATAAAACCATTATATCTTCTATATTTATGTAAAGATCATAAACATGAGATAGCTAATAACATGGCCTAAGAAATTGATAAGCTATGTGAGAGCAACACTTTTCAGTTCCTTCAACATTAAATGGAAAGATATTTGATTAATGATGTTGATTTTCACCAAAACCATGATATAAACAACATTACACTTTGATTCTATAGTTGATCATTGCCCTATCTATTGGGTAATCCCACAAACCCCTAACACACATCCCTAAAAGTCATTGATATATCCCATACATCAAGACATTCTTGATCTATCCATTGACCTTGTGAATTAGATATCTGCATCATTCTAAATCTTATACTCAACCTATCCATTCATGAGATCTACAAACCTATGATGATAAGAAAATGCTTTACATGACTCCTTGAATCATAAGCATGAAATATCAACACACACAACCTTAAACAGATTGGAAATGACAATATGCACCTTGTACATATATCACAGGAGATCACAAATAGCATGAATATGAGACAAAATTCAAATAGAAGATTAACTTGCTACTACACTTTTATTCATTTTCTTTAGACAAATACATAAAGGATGCATCAAAACTAAAACATAAAACTACCTAATAGATCTAAACTATGTATATCCTATTACTTATTATTCATTACAATGATAAAATTTTGAAAAATATGGTGGAATCACCACTCCAAATCCAATAATGTGGTCTCACAAACTATCTAGAGCCAACCAGAGTGGTATCACATTAATGAAACATGTCAAGAACTAGAACCCTTACAATGAATGAGAAAGATATAGGAAAAGAAAGAAATCCTTGATTTGATCTAGAAGTGACATGTGTTAACTTCAATCTTTATTCCCTGATGTTGCAAAGCATCTCTCATCTTTCCACAACAAAAACTAGAACAAAATCTCATCATTATTCTGTAACAAACTAAAAATATCTCCTCTAACTGATGAGAAACCCTATTCTAAAAAGAACCATTAGATATGCATCTAAAAAACTGATAATTCATCCATGAAACTAACTTGGACATGACAAAACCCACTACTAACTACATTTATAGTACCTCTAGTATTCATCTAGTTCACCATCTTGCTATAATTCAAATATGAACTACTATACCTAAATGAAACTTAAAAAAGGGTATCTAAGACAAAATGTTGAATAACTCCAACAAGTGGCTTCCTATTCAAAAACAAACCACAAAAATGGAAAATTCACCCTCTCCCAATTCTGATGATATATAATAGTGTTATATTTTCTTATTAGGAATGCCTAGGGGATCAATTTGAAAAATAGGCTCCTAGAATAGTTCATAGGTCTGCAATTGCTTTTAAAAATTTATGCAAAATTTTAATTAATCCAAAACTTAAAACTTTAGCAAATATCCCTTTTTAAATTAAAATGCCTGTATGCTCTTTTTAAAAAAACCTCTTGAAACATATTTTTTGGACCTTTTAAAATTTCCCTCTTATTTCTAAATTTAGGTCAACCCTAGGTTTGAATAGGCTAACACATGTCACCTTGCCATTAGTTGATCACTTGCTTAATCACCTACTATTAGGCACCATATGGCACCCTTTGATTGTTCCACTTGTCTGCCACATGGTAATATGTCGTTGGGCCTATTGCTACTAAGTCATTACCACATCATCTCCTATCGTGTGCTAGCCACATCACCACCATGTGGCACCTTGTCATTGGCCAAAAGTTTACCTTTATCATGTCATCACCAACTTAGGTCTGCTACCACATGTTGGCTAGGCACTTTTTTGTATGCATATTCAACAACTACCACATCACTTGTAGGAATGCACCTTTATAAGACCTATCCTACCTTGCCATGTTAGCACCTTAGGAAGCATGCTAGGATGAGGATCCTCTACAATGCTTCACTATTAGATTTAATGTCATGCTGCCACTTATCATGTTTTGATTCATCTGAGGATCTAGTCAACTACTACATCACAATTTTGTGTTGTATTTGCTTGGTCAAAATTTTGCCACATGCACTCTAGCCGGTCAGCCAGGTGGATTGCTCACATGAGTTTACTTTGTGTCTCAAAAGGCATGAACCTTTTAGATAATACATTATGGTGTGTTGATATATTTAAATATTAAAAAGATCCTTCATATGGAAAATGTGGGATTAAAATAGTTGAATGTTTCCTTCCTATACTTTACAACTGTGAGTTCAAAAGCTGATGTGGGAAGCAAGTATGCCTCTTTCTAGGTGCTACTATCATTGTTCCTTCCTTGAATTTGGTATAAGAATACACATGACACATTTGTTGAGAATGTTAGATATAGCTTAGGGGCACATAGTAGACAAGGAAGGAGAGCCAAGGAAGGAGAGTCAGTCCTATCCTTGGTGTAGGAAAATATAAAGAATGAATCCTCTTAAGGTTTATATGTTCCCTTTGTGCCAATAGTAAAGAGGCATCATAACCATAAGAAATCTCTCAAATCTCTCTTATCAATATGTAACTAGAATTTGGAACAAGTCGAGTAAAATATTTGACATAATCCATTATAGAATATATGGAGTAGTTGACTTGTTTGATAATATCCCCTCACCAAACATGATGATTGTTCACAAAAAGATGGGATATAATGGCTTGAATATTGTATAATAGTAGAGTGTGAAGGAGATCATTGTGTCAAAACTCCCAACCTTGTCAAAATTTACAATGAAAATCATTGTAAATTCTTGAAATTATTTCAAACAATTTTCATTTGGTGTCTTCCCTGCACCATTTGAGGAGGTAGAGGAACCTTCCCCTCACAATCAAAACATCCCATTATGCTCCATTTAATATATGTGTCCCTATCACTTGCAGACCTCTGCATATAGGGTTTTGCCTCTAGGAACATACAACATATTTGGTTAGTTTACTCATTAGGAAAACTCCCTTATGGCATGAGTTGCTCATTGTTTAGCTATGAAAACATTGAACAAAGAGAGGAAATGATGCAGGAGCATACAGTGGTGTAAGGAAAATCCTATATCACCAAAAAATATGCTTTTTAGTTTCTATTTAAACTATTTTCATTTATGGATACCCATTTGGGTTAAATAAACATTCTAACTCTCATAGTTCCACTATTGGTTTTTTGGGTTAGAGTTTTTGAGCACCATGGGGTACATGCCAATGCAAAAAAAGTTACTTTGTAATTAAGCCATAATTATGATGAGTTAGAGGGTGTAAGTTCTAGGGATTATTATACTTGTAATTTAAAGCACTCTAAAAAAAAATAAAGTCAATAGGCTTTATGGTTTGAAAGTTTTTGCAATTATAAGTTGCATAGAGACCTACTAAAGCACTTCAAAGTCAGATTTGAGGCACTAAATGGCCTTGTACAGGCCTAAAAATTGGGAGATGTGTGAAGCTAGTCAATAGATCTATAGATTTCTTGGGGAGCTTTCCAAAAATGTAAATAGTTTGTCAATCATTTTATCAGATCAAAAGTTATGCCTCTTAGAAGTTGGACTACCATTTTTGGGTTCTTATTTTAGACTAACTTTTGATGTGTTTTCTAGAACCTTCTATTTTGGTGGTTGATGCCAAATGGAATATTCTAAAATTTATTAGTTAACTTTAAAACTAATTGGCTTTACTTAAGGACATTTCAAGCATTGTAAAGGCAATTTTTGGTGGAGTTTTGGACAAGGTACTGTGAGAAGGGTTTTCTCCAAAATCTAATAATATTGTATGCCCATAGGGCATGTCATGGAGTCTATTTTTTTTGTATTAGATGTAATAAAATATCACTTATAATAATAATATTTCCCTTTTCCTATTGCATTCATTGTGATCTTGGGTTATGTTCTCATTAATTGTATCAGAGTAGGTATTCCTGAGTGTGTAGATAGAGCACTGACTATGAGGTAGTTTTCACCAAGACTATGTGGTTTTGGGTTTTGATACAAGAAGATGCCTCCATAAAGGGAGCATGGTAGAAGGGCTAGAATTGTTAATCTTGAGGTTAGAGCCCTCTATAGACAAGTCCAAGCATTACAAGAGGATATCCATAGAGGGATAAATGTTTCCATAGGTGACAAAAGTGACAAAGAAAATGAAGAAGAAGGAAATATTTGGCAAGAAGGGGAATGAGATGGATAAGTCCTAAACTAGGTAGATAAGAGGCCTTTTAGGGCCATTGAAAAGCTTGCAGAAAGAACTAAAATTGATTTTGGCATGTTTTTGCGAAATCTAAACCCAGATGAATTGATTGACTGGATCAATGAGCTAGAGGAATATTTTGAGTATAAGGACATTGGGGACCCTGATAAGGTTAAGTTTTTGAAGGTCAAGATGAAAGAAATGCCAAAATCTGGTATCAAGAGATTCAGTTATAAAGAAATAGAAGAGGAATGGAGAAAATCACAATATGGGATTGCATGGTGGACAAACTAAAGAAGCAGTTCATTCCCATTGATTACGAGCTTGATTTGTTCAAGAAAATGCATGGGTTGAAGCAAAGTAAAGTCTATCTAGGAATACACAAAGGGGTTTTACCAAGTCCCTATTAGGGTGGGGCATGCAAAAGAAAATAAGGAGAAGGTTTCCTATTACCTTAGTGGGCTAAGACCTAGCACTCAAGAGGAGTTAAGTCTTTTTAGAATGACTAGCATTGAAGAGGCATACTAGTTTGCCTTGTGAGTTGTGGAGAAGTTAAACAAAAATTTTGATGGTAGGAAAAGAGGGCAAAGTCAAGGAGGAAGGGGTGGTGGTAGGACATTTGGAGATCGAAATGAGAACTAGAAGAAAAATGAAGATGTTAGTACTATCTAAAATCAGAGGAATGAGGGTGTCAACTACTTCCATGATCAAAACTTTGGAGATTAGAGAGGAAGAGGTAGAGGATGTAGAAAAGGTTCAAGAAGAGGGGACTTCTATGGTACTTGTTCTCATTTTAATTAAGATGGTCATTGAGCCTTCGAATGCCCTCAATGCTAAGGAAGGACAAATAGGAGGACTAATGGTTAAGCAAGGGTTACTCACGTGGATGATGATGTACAATCATCACATTCAAAGGATGTAGAAAGAGGAGAGGTGCTAGTTAATGAAAGGGTCTTATTGAGTGGTGAGATTGAGCCTAGACAAAGGAGGAGTTTGTTTTGTATGAGGTGCAAGTGTGAGGGTAAATGTTGTGATGTAATTGTAGATGGTGGAAGGACTAACAACTTGGTGTCAGAGGATATGGTCTCAAAGCTAAATCTCAATAGGGAGAAATTGCCCCAACCATATTAGATTTCTTGGATGCAGGATGATCATAAGATCCTAGTTAGTGATCAATGTTTGTTAAATTTCAAGATTGGGAGTTACCATGATGAGGCTCTCTATGACATCATTCAAATGGATGTAGTCCATTTATTATTGGGAAGGCCATGAGAGTCTAATAGGCATGCTATGCATGATTGTCATGCAAAGATATACTCTCTAACAAAGGATGAAGTTCACCACAAATTGAAGCCCTTAATAAATGAGAGTGGAGAGGTATGCAATAGTGCTGGGGTATTTTTTGTTGATGGAAGAAATTTTATGGATGGCATGAAATATCAACATATGTGTTATGATTTGATTCCTAGAAAAGACAAGGAAGGTAGTAGTGAAATTCCACTTGAAGTTTTGGGTCTATTAAATGGGTATGTAGATGTCATCTCTAATAATATTCTAGAAGGGTTTCCACCAATAAGGAAAATCAATCATCAAATAGATTTATTCCCTGAAGCTAGTTTTCCTAACAAGGCTACTCATAGGATGACTCATAATGAGACTAAGGAGCTAAATAGACAAGTTTAGGAGCTATTGAGGAAATGTTTGATTTGAGAGAGCCTAAGTCTATGTGTAGTACTTGTAGTACTAGCACCAAAGAAGGATGGAGAGTAGAAAATGTGTATAGACTCTCAAGCCATAAATAGAATAACCATCAAGTATTGGTTTCCTTTTCCAAAAATAGATGATCTTATGGACTATTTGAGTGGAGCTTAGTACTTCACAAAGATAGATCTCAAGAGTGGCTATCACTAGATATGGATATGAGAGGGAGATGAGTGGAAATCTATATTCAAGACCAAGGATGGTCTATATGAGTTGTTAGTCATGCCCTTTGGACTGACCAATATGCCAAGCACCTTCATGTGGCTTATGAATGAGGTACTAAAGAAATTTTTGGGAAAATTTGTTATTGTCTATCTAAATGATATTTAGATTTTTAGTAAGTCTTTGGATGAACATTTATTTTACATTCATAGTGTCCTTGAAAGGTTGAGGGAAGAGAAATTATTGATTAATTTGAAGAAGTGCAGCTTTGTGAAAAGGGAGTTAGTCTATTTGTGGTTTGTTGTATTAACTGATGGTCTCAAAATGGACCTACAGAAGGTGAAGATCATTTTGTATTGGCCTACTATAAGGTCTACCACTAAGGTGAGGTCATTCCATGGTTTGGTTAGTTTTTATAGGAATTTTAGTAGTATATGTGCAACTCTAACTGAAACAATGAGGGGAGATAGAAAGAGTTCAAGTACACTACAAGAGCTACTGGGAGTTTTGAATTGCTAAAGAAGAAAGTGACAAAGAAACCTATTTTGACACTTCCTGATTTCAACAAAGTGTTCTAGGTAGATTGTGATGCTAGTGGAAATGCTATTGGGGCTATATTGAGCCAAGTAGGGGAAACCTATTGCCTATTTTAGTGAAAAATCGAATGATTCAAAGAAGAAGTATTATATTTATGATTAGGACTTATATGCTATAGTTCGAGCCTTAAAGAAATGGAAGCCTTATTTGTTGCCAAAAGAATTTTTTTTTGCATACTAATCACTAGGCATTATAGTACCTAAATAGCCAAGGTAAATTTAATCAAAGACATTTTAAATGGGTAGAGTTCATGCAAAGCTATACATTTGTATTAAAACATAGAAGTGAAAGGCCTAATAGGGTTGTAGATGCATTAAGTAGGAGATAGCTGTTGGTGATATTAATGTAGGTTGAAGTGGTTGGATTTGATGAACTCAAGAATATGTACCTTGAGGATCCTAACTTTATAGAGGCTTGGAAGGCTTATAAAGACCATATTACTATATATAGGACCAAGTGGCTAGATTACATGATTTAGGATGGTATGTTGGTCAACGAAAGTCAATTGTGCATTCCAAGGAGTTCCATGAGGGATAACTTGATCAAGAAAAATCATAGTGAAGGGATGGAAGGACACTTTAGTCGAGATAAGACCATTACCATTATTAGAGAACATTATTTTTGGCCTCAATTTTCATAGGATGTGAAGAAGCTTGTGCAAAGTTGGCAAGTATGTCAAACAACCAAAGGATTTAGTCACAATACTAGACTATATCAGCCATTTCCTATTCCATCAAAGCCTTGGGACAACATAAGTATGGATTTTGTTCTAAGATTGCCAAGGACACAAAGGGGTAATTCATTAGTATTTGTGGTGGTTTGTAGGTTTTCCAAGATGACACAGTTCATTCCATATGACAAGATTCTCAATGTGATGCATATTGTAGATTTTTTTTTCAGAGAGGTGGTAAGGTTACATGGTCTCCCAAAAAGTATTATTTTTGATAGAGATACTAATTTTTTTGCATATTTCTAGAGGACTTTATGGAAGAAGTTGAAGATAGAATTGAATTTTAGTTTTGCACATAATTAGTAGATTGATGGACAAACAAAAGTAGTGATAGAAGTCTGGGCCATTTTTTGAGGTGTTTAGTAGGAGATAGAACCAAGGGATGTGATTTTATTCAACCATAAGCATAATTTTCTTACAATAATTTTGTAAATAGGAGTATTGGTAAATCAACATTCCAAATTGTGTATGGGAGTAGTCTAAGGTCTACACAAAAGCTGAGGAAGATGAAGCAAGGGGAGAAGACAAATGTTAAGGTAGAAGACTTTGCTCAACATGTCAAGAACCTACACAAGGTGGTGCAAACACATATTACCAAGATGAACCTACAATATAAGGGTAGGGTAGATCAAACGAGAAGACATAAGGAGTTCCAAGCTATAGATCAATTTATGGTGTATTTGAGAAAGGAACAATTTCCAGTGGGTACCTACAACAAGCTGAAGATGAAGAAATTTGACCTCTACAAAATTATGAAGAAACATGATTCAAGGAATGCATAGAAGGTGGAGTTGCCAGATGGGATTTTACATTTCTCATATTTTTAGCATTGTAGAGTTAATAGAATATCATGATTATGGTATAGATGAGGAGTTGATGTTAGAGCCATGTCCAATTCTAACTTTTGTGAAGGAAGAGATTGAAGAAGTTCTAAATAGTTGTGTGGGCTACAGTACTAGAAATATGCAATATGAAGAATACTTGGTGAAGTGAAAAGGATGACCAATAGAAGATTAAACTTGGATATCTAAAATAGAGGTTTCCCATTTGGGTTTTCCTCTATCAACTATAAAGTGACAGGGTCACTTTTTAATCTACGCTGGGTGTCTGATGTAGGAGCATCCGGTGGTGTAAGGGTAATCCTATCTCACCCAACAATATTCTTAGTGCTAGTTTTCTTTTAAAGTGTTTTTACTTATGGATACCCATTTGGGTCAAATAAATATTTTGACTCTCATAGTTCCATTATTGGTTTTCTGGGTTAGAGTTTTTGAGCACCTTAAAATATGTGCTGATGTAGAAAATAGGTTATTTTGTAATTGAGCCATAAGTATAATGAGTTAGAGGGTGTAAGTTGGATTAATGATTGTATTTTTAATTTAAATCACTTTAGAAAAAGAATCAGGTCAAAAGACTTTACGGTTTGAAAGTTATCATAGTTTTAAGTTGCTTGGAGACCTCCTAGGAGCACTTCAAAGTCAAATTTGAGGCACTAAACAGCCTCATATTGGCCCAAAAAAATGGGGGATGATCAAAGTTGGTCCATTGGTCTATTTGAAGATCTTTTCAAAAATATAAAGGGTTTGTCAATTGAAGTCATGGATGAAAAGTTATGCCTCCCAAAAGTTGGACTACCATTTCTAGATTCTTCTAATTTTACATCAACTTCTGACATTTTTTCTAGAACCTTCTATTTTGGTGGTGGATGCCAAATAGAATATTCTAAAATGTATTCCTAACCCTAAACCTAGTTGGGTTTACTTAAGGACATTTAGAGCATTATAAAGGTAGTTTTTGGTGGAGTTTGGGAGAAGGTACTATGAGAAGGATTTTCTCCAGAATTTGATAACATTGTAAGCTCATATGTCATGTCATGGAGTCTATTTTTGTTCTATTAGATGTAATAGAATATCACTTCTAATAATAATATTTTCCTTTTCCTATTGTGTTCATTGTTATCTTGGGTTGTGTCTTCATTGGAAAACTAGGTTCATCCATATCCCTCAACGTTTATCACTCCCCTCCAAAATAGGGCATAATGCAATATGACTCAAAAAATTTACAATCCATGCATTTTGTCCTTCTCATAAGGTTCATGTCAAAGCTGGCCAATTACCAGTTTGTCTGTAGAGCTCCATGGTACTTTCACCCTCATCAACAATGAACATTTCTATCTTAAGTCATTTGAGAAAGTGTGAAAATGTGATTCTCATCAAATTCTTTCAGATAAATGCATTTGAGTTTAAGATAGGAATTTAGGCAATTAGACTAGGACTAATTATAATAATACCAGTGAGTCATTGAGACATGTATAAAATGGAATATTGTTAGAGCTTCCCAATTGGCTCATAATAACTGATTAAGAAAAATTTAAATAATACTCATCTTATGAAAAGATCATAACTATCTTCTTATTCATAAATCCAAGCTGCTCCATGGAATTCCTCCTTAAAAAGCTTATAATTCCCACATTTTTTATCAAACTGATGCAGTTAGTCATGCCCTAAAGTGGGCCTAGCTATTTTTTTGTTTTGTTTTGAACTACATGCCCTTATCAAATCCACTAGATATACCCTCTAAAATGATTGGATTTGAACAAGGTTGAAATCTATCATCAATTGATCAATTAAAACTCAATTTACCATATTCATGCATACTATGATTTTCTTGCCAAGATGTCATTTAACTAGCCTTAAAAGCTAACCAAGACACCTTACTAAGCTCTATGATCTAACATTTTGATTCTTTTTCCAATAGTATCTTACCCTGTCAGATCTCACCTTATGACAATCATTCAATCAAAAGATATAGATTGTAAAAGTTACCTTCTTAGAACTACGTGGAAGCAAACATGTCAAAAAACCATAAATTGCATTTAGTTTTGACTTTGAAAATAGGTCAAACTAACACTTGAGGGCATGAAAACTAGGGAATTAGTTCACTATCATGAGGACCATATAAATATGTGATATAGGTTCCTAAGGAATAACTAGACACATTTGGTGAGTGGTCAAATTGGGCTACTTGGATTTGCAAGACTAGGAACAATGGTATAAAAATGATTTTTGCAAATAGAATGAACCTAGGAAAGTTTGCAAACATATTCATCAAGGGCTCAAAACTAAAACATAACATGTCTTTAAACTCTATAACTTAATGTAAAAGGAATTTTCGCATTTTAGTCAATTGGGTCAATGTTATAACAAGTCAAATATGGCTTCACAAAATTTTGAACAATTTGCATCAATATGGTAATAGTAAACAACCAACATTGAGGGATTCAAAACCTAATCAAAACATGTCAATACAACTTGAAATATGAGACATAGGTTCTTTGATATTTTTATTAAATATTCTTAAAGTGGAGAGTCATCTAATAGTACTAGGTGCAAGATATTCAAATGAAAATTAGGCTACTTGTTAGAATGACTCAAAAAATAAATTTATCTTTATGGAATCCATTGATATGGTGGATGCAAGGAGTTGGAAACACTAAACACCTCTTATGGCTCAAAAGGACAACTAGGTACACAGACATTAAAATGTTCTTATAGGGTTTAATACAACTCAAAAGTTTGAAATGGTACTCAAAATGGGAATGTAATTTTGAGTTACATCGCTACAAACATCATTTCAATGGGAAAGAAGAGACAAAATCAAAGCCACAAAGAATGACACCTCACTTGTGGAATTTGGAATACAATAGAATGAATTGTTGAGACAATATCACTTTGTCTTCAACTATCTTGAATATAATTAAACAACATTTTTTTCAAGACTTAAGTACAACATCTGATGTTAAAAGATATATCATTTTTAGACATGTATTTCATTTCCTATTAATGGTATTTAATATACCTCCCTCTCTTATATTCTTACAATAATTAATGTTAGTAATGGATGCTCAACTCACCAATATCCCCTTCTTTATTTCACAATTCAATTTACCTATGCACAACATTCATTATTATTTATGATATATTTAGTGGAGCTATGATAGCATTATATCATATTAAATTAGATGGATTTTACACAACATCAGGTGCTACCAATTAGATGGATATAAATGCAAGGAATTATTGTAGATCTTGTCTATATAAATGCATATGATTGTATATTGTCATATTTGTATCTCTTTTCTTTAGTATATAGAAGTTGATTAACTGAATAAAAATAAGACACCCCTTAATGAGTTAATCCTTATAAGTTGTTATATATAACACATAAAAGAAGTTTTATAACATGTTTATGTTAGCAATGTGTAAGTTATACATTAGATATAGAATGCATCTCATTGAAGAGTTTGTGCTTTTATTTCAAATGTTATCCTATTAAGGAGTCTAATAGAGAAGATCAATTGTGTTAATTGTGGATTTATATAATCTAACATTTTTCTAGCAATTTTCAAAGTTTACATAAATAGGTTGTAGGACACATCAAAGCCAACACAAGCTAGGAAAGAGAAGGTTGGTCAACTCCATCTTGGCTTTGGTGGATATACGAAAATTCACTCATGCCTTGTAAGTAGTAGCAAATGAAATTCCATATCAATTTTTTTATATAAAATTAAAAATAAGAAATACATTAATTATTGATGATATTATGCAAAAAATGTAGGGCATTGAATTTAATCTAGTGTCCATAGAAGAGGACAAATAAATTGGTTTCAAGCAAGGCTATAAAGTAGTGGTTTCCTGCCACTATACATATTCTAGTGGCCAAACAAGTGTAGAAGATTATAATACAACATTGACACATAATAAAATAGGCCAAATGAATAATAATAGTAATCAAGAACTTCATGATCAATAATTTATTTAACATTAATATCAAACAATGATAACAATGTGTGCATGGCATTTCACAACAACCTACTACTCCTAGCACAAATCTTACTCATGATGATGAAGGCACATATCCTACACATGATGAAGAACTCAATGTGCATCACATTGATATAGTTGCATATTTAATTTATATTTCAAATTAATCATGTAATTATTAATAAAATTTCACATCTTAAATTGCAATTGGTGTAACCTTTATGTGATATTTTTTGAGTATGCAAAGCTTGATGTTAGTGCTGAGCATGTTGAGGCTGGGGGTAAGAAAAATGTGATAGTAGATGATGTGGCACTATCAAGTAAAGAAAAATCCCTATTACATTCTTTATATTAATGAAATACTTATAATATTAAAAATTAAAATTAGAAATAAACCCATTTATTTTTTATTGCAAGGGTGCATCAACCTTGTCCTCAATGAAGGAAAAGGAAGCATCATATCATAAGATAAAAGCTACAAAAGCCATAAGATGTTGAAGATAGTTAAGATATACCTAGTAGCCTTTATCTTCAAAAAAAGGAAAAAAAGAAGAAGAAATGAATGTTAGAAACCTTCTTTGATGATGAATGTGTTGATAGATATTTATGAATGTTGCTTATTAATGAATTTTTATGATGATGAATGGTTCTTATTAGTGGATTTTAATGAATGTTTCTTATTGATGATGAATGTTGATGGATTTTTATTAATGTTGATGAATTTTATGTCATGTTGTTATGTGATTATAATGATTGACCTATTCATAAATTATTGATGAATGTTTATAGGTATTAATGAATTATATGTCATGTTAATGAATGTTATATGAATATAATGATTGATCTGTTCACAAATTATTGATGAATGTTTTGTGTATTAATTAATTTTATGCCATGTTAATGTATGTTATGTGATTGTAACGATTCAATGATATAATTCTAAAATGAATGAATGAAATATTTACTTAGTTTTTAATGGGGAATTTAGAGTGATCATATGAGGGGTAGGGGCCAAATGAGCTTCCATCTTCATGTGGTTGGCCTTGTTAAGTAGAGAATATGAAAGGATTCTTGAAACCAAGTGAAGCTCAAACTAAACCCATTAAAAGCATTTTAGTTACAACTTATTTTTGTATCATGTCATTATTAACTCTCACATGCATTATTGTCATTATTGTAGATCATGGGGATGCTCAAAATTTGAAGTCTCCAATATCGTACTTATTTTTAGTGGGAAAAAATAGTAGGTTCCAGGTGAACACCTTAAAATGGACTTAACATAAGCACTATGAATTAAAATATGTTGTTTTCTCTATAAGTTGTATGCAGACATGGAGCTACTCTCACAAGAGATTGTGTATCACACTTTTCATTCAAGGAGGAGAGAGTATTTGATTGTCAATATGAAGGTATATTAATCTTCTAAGTTTGTTGGCTTTAGGTTTCTTATACTATCTTTGTTACAATTAATGTATTATAGCAATAGTTTCTTAAGGAAGTGAATGGTGGCATATCACAATAGCAATAGTTTCTTTCTCTTTGCTCTCTTGAATCCTAATGATGGATCATGTAGTGTGATCTAAGATGTTTATGTTGAACCCCAAATAAAAAATATACAATAATATGGATTGTGAAAATTTGATAATGATGAAGAATATTTTAGTTAGTTTAGTTTTGAGACTCTAGTTAGTTCAGTGTAGAATTTTTCATTAGAATGGATGGTTGCTCATCTTTTATTATTTATTAAAGGTAGAATTCAAACTAATCAATTGTAAAAGCATGTCTTTCTCTCAATTTCATACTTGTGAAAAAAAATTTAGACTATAGAAGAAAATATTTATCATTTCCATTTAAAGAGAAACTTTGACAAACATCCAAATGCTTATACTGGAATCAAATAATAATATCATGTCTACAACCATGTAGGATAAGGAAATTAGAATGTAGAAAAAAATAATAATCTTAGTCTCAAATCTTCCATTAATGATCAATTGAATAGCTTCTTTAAGCATGGACACATCAAAATCTCCATTGGAGAGTAGAACAATTATATTGTTTAACATTATACATGTTACCATTGATCCTCCTTGATCAATAAATGACAAAACCTCCTTTACTTTTGCCAATGTTCTAGTCTCAACATTCACCAAGTTTTTACAAAGAGAAAACATGAAAAAAAAATCTTGAAATCTTATAGATACATCATCCTCAATATCTAGGTGTATATTTTATTAGAAAAATAGGCAAGGTCTCTCAACATGTTAATAAACTAAATCAATTAATGAATAGATTGGTGTGAAGAACAATCAATTAAAAAAAAAAAATTTGGTTTACTATTTCCTTTTCCAATTATAACTTCCTAGGGAACCTATCAAAACTACATTTTAGACTATCCAACATAGAAAAGGAAACTATAAGCCAAGATTTCTCATAAAAAGAAGAATTTCCTACACATTACCTATGTTAAAATCATCTTTCTTGATTAGTAGATGACAAAAACACTTTTATTTCTTCTATAGTTCTATTCATTTCCTTCATAAGTAAATTTAAGGATGCATAAAATTAGAATACAAAATAATATTGTCTTTCTCTAAATCTTATAGGTACATCATCTTCCATATCCAATTGTATAATTTATAAGAAAAATAAGCAATATTTTTGAAAACATGAAAAAAAAATCATAAACTAAAACAATTATGGACAAAGATGTGTGAAGAAAAATTAGTCAACAAATGATTTTTTAGTTTACTATTTAATTTTCTAATCATTTCGTCCTAGTGAATCTGTTGAATCTGCATTTTAGATGTCCAACATCACAAAGGAAACCATAAGCTAGTATTCTCATAAAAAGAAGAAGTTTCTTTACAAAACTTCTACACATCATTTCCATTGGAAGCATGAGTGCTGATGATATTCCTATGGGGGAGCATTGTAGAGATAGGATGAGATCATTATCATGATGATATATTACATTCATGACTATGTTTGTCATTGATGTCAACATAACATTTTTTTGTGGTATCTGATAGAAGAACAAAAATAAAGATCAAGTTGGTACTAATAGATCATTGAGTATTTTCACTAGTGAGGTTAATGGGAGATACTACTAAATATTTAGTACATGAAGCTAACCTTGGGAGAAAAAGATAGTAAGTCTAGAAGAAGTTATGCAAGTTTTGGTGAAGATTGTTCTGAGATAAAGTTTAAAAAAGAATGTTCCAGTAAACTTTTTACATCTATTAGCAAAGTTGTTATTCTGAGAAGCAAAGTTAAACTCATATAGAAAACATATTGGAGATGATGTGGTTAAGCTTTCTTGTTTAATATTACAAATAAAAAAAGTTATTCAAGTTACAAGGTGACATATTAATGTTACCGCTAAGTATAATGTGTTCTTAATGAGGTCCTATAATAATTAATTAAGAAGGTGTATTAGCTGACTTAAGGAATTTTTTATGGATTTGGTATAAAGGAAGGACATTTTCCTTTGTCACGTATGAAAAAAATTAGGAATCAAAAAGAGTAGAATAGAAGAGAAACAAGTTGATATGCAAGGATAAGAAGAGTAGAGTGAAGTTGGAGAAGACTTTGTTGTTGATGTTTTATTTTAATATTTAAGGTTTGAAATTTTGATCCAAGGTCCATGAGCTGGTCTACAAGGTCTGGCAATGATTCATCCAGTTAGTGGGATAAAGGAAAGAGGATAAAAAATGGTACAAACAATTATTTTGAAGGGAATAGTTGAGAGATCAGTTGGACAATGAAGTTTAGTGGTCTGTCCCCAAAAGTTGTTTGGATAGTGGGTCCTTCTACAACTCCTAATAGGGTCCATCCTCTAAGAAGGAATATATATATATATATATCTTTGTGGGCATCATTCCCACTAGGGTTTTCCTTCTGATTAATGGTTTCCCTAGTTAAGAAATCTAGTAAACTTATATATGTGCATCTTGTTATGATTGTTTCTTACTTTGATTGAATGGTTAAGATTAATTAAGGTTCATAAATGTTTTAATTGGATAATTGATTCACCCCACCCATCATCTATCTGGGTAGACTATTATATCTAACAATTGGTATCAAAGCATCACGTCTTTGAAGATAAATTTTAACAAATTTGGGAGATCCATGGAAAAAATATTCAAAAATGATAGTCTTAAGTTTGATGGAACAAATTATGATAGCTAGAATGAAAAGATGAAGATGCATCTGCTATGTATGGCTCTAGGATATTGGATCTTTACAAAATAACAAAAGACAATTTTAGCTAAAAGTTCAATTGAAATTTGTACCAAGGATAAGAGAGAATTTTTCATGTGTGACATTAGAGTTAGAGAAGCACTATAATTTGTACTTCCTAAAATTGAGTACAACTAGGTAAAAACACTTAAAACTTCTCATTAGATTTGGAAAGCTTTGGAAAATAGCATTGAAGCTGATGAACATTCTAAGAAATTGAAGGTGCAAAGTTGGATTTATGCATTTAAAGATGCTTAAATTATGGAAGATGAATCTATAAGAACATATGTAAGAAAAATATTAGAAATTACTACATCTTTCATATCTCAAGGAGGAACCAAGGAAGATGACTAAGTGATCTAGAAGACTTTGAAGAGTTTAATGGCTTGATTTAAACAAGTAGTTCAAATGATATAGGTGTTGAACTCTTGTAAAAAATATTTTGACCAAGGAAACATTATTTAGGAGACTTGAAGTAGCTAAGAATGAGCTTAGATAGTTTCAAGAATTGTCTAGAATAGAGATAGATTTCAATGCCCTAAACATTAGACCTAATCTATCAAGGAGTACAATTTATAGAGTAGATTTTGCTAATAGTATACAAGGATAGAAAGATAGAAGAAGAAGTAGCCCTTTTGGTAAGAAGATAAAAAGATGGTAAGAAAATCTTTAAATGTTGGACTTATAATGAGTTTGGTCATTATGTATCTAAGTGTCCTAAAAGAGAGAAAAAGTATAAAGGAATATTAAAACTTAGAAGACATAGAGATTGTTTGTATGGAAATGAAGAAGAAGATTCTAATGAAAAAGTAGTAAGTGCTAGTGATGATTAAATAGGATTTGTAGTTATCAAAGAAGAAAGTTAAGAGAAAATGGCTTTGGTATCATAGGTTTAAAGAAATCTTATTGGATAACTGACTATGGTTGTTCACATCATATGACTAGTGATATGAACAAGCTTTTTGACTTCAAAGATTATGATGGACACATTGTCAGAGTTGGAACCAATTTTTCTTGGCATGTTAAAGGTATTAGATCTATAACTCTTCATGGTAAGACTAACACTAAGGATGTATATTTTTTTGATGGCTTGAAACACAACCTTTTGAGTGTTGGAAAACTAGTGGATAAAGGTTATCAGTTATAGTTCACAGGGAAGACATGCATGATTAGAGACAAAGATGGGAAGGTAATTGGAATAGGAACTAGATCTAGAGGTAATATATTTTAGTTGAATCCCATTGAAATGACATGTTTGGTTGCAAAGGTAGATGATATTTGATTAGGGCATAAGTGATTTTGTAATATAAACTTTGATAGCATTGTGAAAACTAGTATTATGTTTGGAGTTAGAGATTTTCCCAAGATTTTAAAGCCTACTAACTCAATTTGCAAGGAGTACATATTGGCAAAGTATAAAAGAGCTTCTTTTCCTAGAAAGAAGTTCACTACTACAACAAAGTTGGAGATTGTATACATAGATCTTAGTGGTCCTACAAATACTAAAGGATTCTATGGTGAAAGGTACTTCATGATTATTGTTGATGACTTTTCTAGAATGATGTGGGTTGCATTTCTTAAAGAAAAATTTGAGGCATCTAACAAGTTCAAGATATTCAAGAATGGATTTGAGAATGAATCATGTATGAAGATTGAATGTAGAAGATCAAATAGAGATGGAGAATTTACTTCACATGACTTTAACATCTTTTGTGAAGCTAATGCAATAAAAAAACAATTATCATCTCTTAGAACCCCTGAACAAAATGGCATTGCAAAAAGAACAAACAAGTCAATAATAGAAGCAACAAGAGCTATGTTAGCTGAGAATGATGTATCCAAGATTTTTTGGAGAGTGCAAGTTAGGAAAGACACAAACAAGTCCTCTTATGAACTATGGTTTGATCATTCACCTATATTTAAGTATTTTAGAATTTTTGGTAGAAAATGTTATATCAAAAGAGATGATGATGTTGGTAAATTTGATGCTAGAAGTGATGAAGGTATGTTTCTTTGTTGTTAATTGAAAAGAAGATATTATAGATGTTATAATATAAGAACTAAGACTATTGTTGAAAGTGCAAGTGTAAGAGTTGATGAGAAATTCAGGATATAAGAAAGAATATTTGACTACAATTTTGATGATGATGATGATGAAGTATTCTTTAAGACTAAGAATGATTTGCATAATGAAGGAGAGAAAAGGAAGGAAAAAATATTAGAAACTACAATTGAAATAACAACTCCTACTTCTTTTAAGGATACGAAAAGGAATCATTCATCAGAGAAAATCATCAAAAGTAGAGATAAAGGCATGATAACAAGAAGCATAATCAATGAAGAACTATGTTTGATATCTTAAGTAGAACCAAAGAATGCAGATGAGACATGCAAAGATGACTATTTGAAGAAAGCTATGAAAGAAGAATTGGATCAAATAGTGAAGAATGAGACATGGGAATTGGTCCCTAGACTAGAATACAAGAATGTGATAGGAACAAAATGGGTATTTAGGAACAAGATGAATGAACAAGGTGAAGTTGTAAGCAACAAAATAAGATTTGTATGTAAAGGTTACTCACAACAAGAAGGAATAGAATATAATAAAACATATGCCCATGTGGAAAGATATAAAGTAGTAAGATTATTCTAAGCTTATGCAACACATAAGAAATTCAAAGTGTATTAGATGGATGTCAAGTTAACATTTCTGAATGGAGAACATGAAGAAGAGGTATACATAGAATAGCTTGAAAGTTTTCCTTTAACAAATGACAAGGACATGATATGAAGATTGAAGAAATTATTTTATGGCTTAACACAAGCACCCAGAACCTGGTATGCAAGGTTAGACAAGCATTTGACAAAACTTGGATTTAACAAAGGTATGCTAGACAATAATCTATACTGGAAAGATATAGATGATGGATTTTTTATTTTTGTAATATTTTTTAATGATATCATATTTGAAGGAGATGATGATGAAAGTGACAAGTTTGAAGAAGAAATGAAGAAGGAAATTGAAATGAGTATGATAGGAGAAATGAAATACTTCCTAGGATTATAGATTGCATAGGATAAAGAATGTATCTTTATTTCTTAGACTATGTATTTGAAAGATCTATTAAAAAGGTTTAGTTTAGAAACATGCAAACTAGTTGGAACACTTATGGTAACTTGACACAAGTTATCTATAAAGGATGAGACACATACTATTAAGAAAAAAGTACATATCTCTGATTGGAGGATTACAATATCTGACTCACACAAGATCAGATATAGAAAATGCAATTGGAATTGTTGAAATATTTCAAGTTGAACCTAGAGTAGCACATTATGCAGAAATTAAAATGATATTTAGATAGATGAAGGTAGGATCAAAATTTGGATTATGGGATGAAAGATCTAATAATTTCATTTTATATGCTTATATTGATGCTAATTAGGAAGTAAGTATGGATGATAGAAAGAGCACCAGTGGTGGAGCATTCTTTCTTGGAGAAAGATTAGTTTCTTGGTTAAGCAAGAAGAAGGACTGTATCTCATAGAGTATAGTAGAGGCATAATATGTTATGGCAACAAAAAATTGTAATCAAGTTGTTTGGATGAAGTAGATGTTGAAGGATATAATGATAAAATTTAATGAACCTAGTGTCATAAATTTTGATAACACAAGAATAGTGAACATGTCCAAGAATCTAGTGTTGCATTCTAAGACTAAGCATATTTCTATCAAATATCACATGTTGAAAGAGAATGTTTTAGAAATGAAAATCAAATTGGAGTATTTAATCACCCAAGAGCATATTGTAGATATTTTCACCAAGCCTCTTCCCAAAGAGACTTTTGAGTATTTGCAAGGTATGCTAGGAAGTATGCCCCTACCTACATTAGAGTAGATGATGCAAGAGTGCATCAGTCTAGTGATATAAAGAACTATTGTTTGTTTGGACTGTATGTTGATACTTCCTATATGGGAGAGTATCTATTATGGAAAAAATCATCTAGGAATCTTAATATATGTTTTGAATAGTGCCTTTGGATACTTGATCAGGTCAGAGACAGTTGTTGTAGTGATAGATTGTTGCTGAAACCTTTGATGTTAATGGAGGAGATATTATAGCATGAACACCATTTTGATACATGGAGAATTTATGGAGAAAATTGAGGTATATCAATGGGGGAGATTGATTAATGAAGAAGATTTGAAGAAAAAGGATAACAATCTTTTCTAGTTGGTATTCTTCAAACTAGATGTTTTTCATCTATGTTGCCATCAATGCCAAAGGGGGAGATTGTTGGAAGCATGAATGTTGATGATATTCCTATGGGTGAGTATTTTAGAAACATTATTAGATCATTATCATGATGATATTTTATATTCATGACTTTGTTTGTCATTGATGTCAACGTAGTAGTTTTCTATGGTATCTACAACAATAAAGATTAAGTTGGTATGAATAGATCATTGAGTATTTTCACTAGTGAGGTTAATGGGAGTTACTACTAAGTGTTTAGTATATACAACTAATCTCAAGGGAAAAGATAGCAATTCTAGAAGAAGTTACACAAGTTTAAGTGAAGATTTTTCTAAGATAGAATTTATAGAAGCATGTTCTAGTAAACTTGTTATATCTTTTAGTAGAGTTGTTATTCTAAGAAGAAAGGTTAAAGGCACATAGAAGAGATTTTAAAGATGACGTGGTTAAGATCACTCATCATAATATTAAAATACAAAAATTTATTCAAGTTATAAGGTGACTAATTAATATTAGTGATAAGTATAACATGTTCTTAATGAGGTCCTATAATAATTAATCAAGAATATGTACTAGTTGCCTCAGGGGATTATTTTATGGATTAGGTATAAAAGAAAGACATTTTCCTTTGTTATTTATGAACAATTACATGGAGCATGAAGAGACAAATATAAGAGAAAGAAGTTGATATGCGAGGATAAGTAAAGAAAAGAAAAGTTGGAGAAGACTTCATGGCCAAGGTTTTATTTTAAGATTTGAGGTTTTAAATTTGGATTGAAGATTCATGAGTTAGTCTACAAGCTCTAACAATGATTGGCTCAATTGACAAGATACAGGAAAGAGGATAAAGCATAGAACAAACAATTATTCTACAAGGAATAATTAAAAGATTAATTGGATAGTGAAGTTCAATGGCTAGCATAGGGTTGGCACAACTTCTGATAGGGTTGGAATCTCCTAACAAGGATTCAAAGTCTCCTGACAAGGACTCTATTATATTGAATGAGATTATAGACTCGTAACAAGGTCCATCCTCTAACAAGGAATCTATATATAGGTATATCTTTGTGGGCATCATTCCTATTGGGGTTTTCCCTTTGATTAAGGGTTTCACTAGTTAAAAAATCTTGTGTCATTGTGTATGTGCATCATGTTATGGTTTTTTTTTACTTTGATTGGATGGTTTAGATTAATTAAGGTTGATAGATTATGTTTTAATTGGATAATTGATTCATACCCCCCTCTCAGTTATGTGGTGGACTATTATTTCTAACAATTTTTACTCATCCCTAGAAGTTGAAAGCTCATATACTTGGGTAGGCATAAGAGAACCAAAAGAAATATTTTAAGTTATCATCAAAGAAAATCAATTTTCCTTAATGGAACACCCATGTTTTCTACATTTCCTAAAAGTAAAAATTTTAGGGATAATTGGATAACAGATAATGAGGCTTAATAGATGATGTCTAATATGTCATCTTTAGTAGTAATTATTTGAATATCGATTACTTTATAGAATTATGCTTGCTGTTGCATTAATATTTTTTTAAAACTTTGACTATCACTACTATTTAGATGTTTACTTTTATTGATAGTCTTAGCAACCTATTAAAACATCTCTATAGGTTGTTGATAGTTTGACACATACTACTATCAAGATTATGAAAAATTAGTCACAACATATCTCTAGGTCATTGATAGTTTGATGCCTAATGTTGTTGATGATATGGACTACCCATTAAACCATCTCTCATAGGCGTTGATAGTTTGACATTCCAAACTAGTCTTTTTGCCAACCATGGGACAATGATGGAAATAATTTTCAATAATTTTTGGTGTTAATATATTGACACCTATCTTGGTCATCAAAATTTTGACTCCAATTTAGAAATGGTAGGTTTTGACATTTTTGAGTCACAATTTTGATGGAAACGCATAAAAAATAGGTCCAAATTCACTAGTGCCCCAATGGAGAATTGAAATATAATTTTTTCAAATTCCACTTAGTGTTGTGTCAATAAATTCAAAAACTTATACTACTACACAAGCTAACTTACATTTATTTCAAAGCTTAGGCCCTAATAATACAAAAGTTAAATTATGGATAAAGAATGTGCTAAAATGAGAAAGAATACATATTTAGAATGAACATAGATATTGGCAATAATGTAGAAACATGTAATCCTTGTATATATAATCTTTATTATGTTAGAGATAAACTCATGAAATTGAGAAATATAAGAGGTGCTTAGACATATATTCTATCCATCCTAAGTGATTTTGCAAGAGGCTTCTACAAGGGAATAGCCTCATGAGTTAATATATAATGTGTTAAAAAATTTAAGTTCTACCTAACTATGTCCAAGGCATCTACACACTAGAGGCATACTCTACCTACTAGACTACGCACATACCCATATCCATAGGATCAAGACCCTTCAACTACTCATTCTAACAAATATGTAGTTCTAGTTTCAAATTATTTTTATGTATGTGTATTCCTATAACCACTAGTGATATTTAGCCACCTAATACAAATCTTTGCCATCATACACCCACTTTGGCGAATCAAGTGGTTTTCTATAATTACAATACTCCAATACCCTAGTGCAACCTTTGTGTTTTATTTTATAGTTAATGTAAGGTTAACCTATATACATCCTAACTCACTCCTTATATAGTTAAAGAGAAATAAACACACGAAAAATGAGAGGGAAAAAGAGGAATCTACTTACCAATAGGCATTACCATTATATCTATGGCCATGCTACCTATTGAGTGAGTTTTATTGTTTTTTTATTGTGCCAAGATCTCTCTATTTATATATGTACATAGACACACACATATGTGTGTGTGTGTGTATGTATGTGTACACATATATACATATACATATACATATACATATACATATGTATATATGTATATAAACACACACACACACACACACACACACACATGTACATAAATACATACATTTGTATATGAAATTTTATCACCTTGGATAATCATATTTGATCCCTCTAGTTGGGAACAACTGATTATGCTTATGGCTTGTTTCTTTTTAAAATATCTGCTACAATATGTTTTTATAAAATTTCTTGTGAACTCTGACCATTTTTCTTGGCCTTCATTATTTTTGTCTAGGATCTTGAGCTAAGTAACTTACCATAGGTTGAGTGAGTTTTATTTTTTTATTATTTGAATTATGTAATATGTATACAACTAGATGAATTTTTCTATTGTGCTAATATGTTATAAGAAACTTTAAAAAGATCTCTTTGTATATATAAAGTGTAAAGTTTCTTACCAAATTTCATATTCAAGGTTGACTGATGCAAAAAGATTTATTATGGTGAATGCGCATGTCTCAAAATGTAGACATGAAAATTCACAATCACACTAGTTTGGTGATAGTTTATCAAACCCAATTTGTATAGACTTAACCCACGTCTTATTCATGTATTACCAATCATTATGAGCTATAGATTGATATAATATAGATTGATACTGATCTAATATCAAAGGGATCAGAATATGTTTTGATCAAGCCTTACATGAGATCTCAGACTATATATATATATATATATATATATATGATCATTAGTTTTAACTGTCCATTGTTTCATATACTATTATTATACATACATATATATTACAGTATGTGCATCATATTGATATAAATACATACATATGTATATATATGATGATCATAGTTATTGTTAGACCAAAGATACATGCTTTACATAAAGACTACAATTTGTGTAATTTATCATGTATTGCATCACCATTTAATTTTCCATTTCTTATAAGAGCATTTCAAGGTTAGGAACCACTTCAAAATTCTTTGCATGGTTTAGAGGTAATTTCATTGTGGTAGATAGAATAACTTCTATGAAGAGTTGAGTGTAAGGAGTTACTACCCTAAACCTATACTACAAATTCATGGGAGCCAAGGGACCCTAAACCTATGCTACATTTTTTAGAGACATGGGATAAGTTACTACTAGCTTTAGTACTTCATAACATTTGGGATCATATAGTGATGACCAAATTAACTTCAATACATGCACGATTAAAACCTTGGCTTCCATATTTGGGCTAGTGTATGGATCCTTTATATTTAACCTTTCATTATAAATTGAGGAATTCACTTCATGCATGGCATGGTAGTGCTACATTTGTATATGCAATTTTATCACCTTGGAAAACTATATTTGATCCTACTAGCCGGGAACAACTAATTATTTATTTTATCATACCTAATCGTATGATAGCTCTAAAAGAATTTGTAATTAACCCACCTAATTAGAAACTAGACCAATTTAACTTGGTTATGGCTTAAGCATGTGCTATTCCCATTTATCATATGGTTGTAATGTTGGAGGCAACCTTTTCTTCAAAGTGACAATAGGTTTTTTATCATTGCCTTTGTTCAAATCCTAATTTTAATGAATTAACAAAGTAGTTTTTAGGATGGAAAGGACTATATAATGAATATTTATCTTGGAAACTTGAATTTTGAAATGGTTTAATTAAAGTTATCAAGGATCAGACACCTATGCCAAGGTTACAACATAATGTGAAGTTGATTTTAGATATAAATGAAAAAAAGCATGACATAAATCATTCCCCATTTTTTTTCTATTGTGGAGAGTTATATGTGAAAGAGGATGGAAAGCTCTAAATGAGGGTGGAGAGATATGAACATTGGTGGAGATGTCATTTCTATGCTTTTGTGATTGCTGCATTCCATTTCCATACCCTTATTATCTCTACACTTTATTATCATTCCCTTAGTGGAAATTAGTGGAGATCTACAATTTCATTGGCTTGCCATTGTGATCACTACATTTCATTTTTCATGTCCTTGTGGTCTCTACATTTCATTGTCATTCCCTTGTGATCTCCATGCCCTTATGATCTATATGCCATTTGTACACTACAATATTTGGGGTCAAATTGTGATCACAAATTGTGATAGCAATGTAATTTGTGGTGTATTTGGGTCCAAACATGGTAGTCCACTATGATTTTCTTCAAGGGAATAAGAGGTACCTATGCAAATGTTTTTTACTTTTCCTTTTAAACATTTATCTTTTTATATTTCCCTACATATTTTTTTGTCTATGTATGTATGTATGTATACACATATATACATATACATATACATACATACATACATACATACATACATATGTAGAGATCACAAGGGCAAAAAAACAAGATGTGGAGATACACATATACATTATATACATTTATATACACACATACATACATATATACATACATACTATTAGTGAATAGATTCCTCTCCAAAGAAATACATATAGATTAATGCCAAAATGCCTAGATAGGAAGACTAAATATGCACTAATAGTTGGGTCACTTCACTATTGAAAAGCATAAGTGCCCCCTAAAGTTTTGGAAATAATGAAGAGTAAAGATAAACTATTCATTCCAAATACATGAAAAACCATAGCACCAAGTCCAGAGGATAATCTTGATGGTGGTCAAATGTAATAGGTACACATTTAGAGAAAATCAATACCAGTCTAAGTTGAATATTGATTAGAAAACATGCATTTAAAACTAATGTTTTAATATACTACTATTTATCCCCTATAAACACCAAAAAAAAGATCAATATTACGGTATTTTTGTACAATAATTGCTATCTGAAAATAAAAATTCCCTTCCCCTACATTATAATTAGAAAAAGAAAGAAGTAGGAAACACCCCCCTCTCATAGCATAAAGTCTCTAGAAAAGAACAGTTTCCCCATCTCAAAATATTGGAACTCCCTTTAGTTTAATCTTCTTGGTTAAATAGCCTTCCAAAGAATCCACTTTTGAGCTCTATAACCTTCCCTTTTTGATAACATCTATTAGTTATAATAACCAATTCTTGGCAATTGAAAGTTTGCATTTCTCCTCTATCCTTTATGTATCTTTGTACCATTGTTCTTACTATTTTTGAAGAACTTTTATCGGGAAAGATTGCTAGGTGTCATTTAATTTTAGGTGTTTAAATGCTTATGTATTGATGCATTTATTTAAACATTCTAAATGTATCCATTGTTATGCACATTGCAACAAGGGACTGTGCAATGGCTAAAAGAGTAATGCTCTAGGAATTTAAAGTATTTCATTTGTGATTCTGCATACTTAATGATGTATTATCTTCAAATTTCTTCAAAAGGTAGGTGAATCTAGTTATTATACTCCAACAACTTTGGATACTTTTTATATTTCAATGATATTCACTGATGCATGGACTCATCTTCATCAACTTCATTTATAAATGAAGTGGAGCTAACCATGACTAGAGCTCATTCAACACCTCCTTGACTATCACAACCAAACCAACCCATGAGAAGAACATCCAAATGACCATCTTTTCTTTAGGTTATTGAGGCATGATAACTATAGGGTATGTGAAAAGTGTGTGTTGGCATCTATGAAGGCATGTAGGAGGCCTCAATTTTTGAGACTGTGTGAGAACAAAATGTAATATTTGTGAATTCCCTATGACATACTCTGCACAATGACTTTCCATTCTTTGGATAATGGAGTATACATTCTTTAAGATCGGGGGCCAGCAAGTCATCATATATGAGGATGCCAATACCTATGATGTTTCATCATTTCATGATCTAACATCTTTACCCTTTTATAGTTTCTTGTGTTTTGTTGAGCTCATTGCTCTTTCAGTCATAATTCATTAAACACTTGTAATCAATTTAGGTCCATGCCTGTCCTTGATCTTATTGTATCTGCATAGTGTACATGTTCACCTCCACTCTCAGCACATAGTCCCTGATGTAGTTTGGTGGAATTATTGGATTTGGCTCTAGACTAAGACCTAATAACATCATCATATGATAAATTTTTACCTTCATCATTTCCTTGAATGCATTCTTCTGTTGACCTTCCAAATTTTTGATTATCCTACCATGTGCATATATGTTGCTTGCCTTTGAGTCTTCACCTCTCTTGAAATAGGTGCCTAAATCCACATTTTAATAGTATCTTCACATACATTATCTGAGGGTACCTCATATTGATGATTTTCTATAATTAGATGTATTTGATCCTAATTTTGGTGAAGAGGAATGAGTTAAAATGCCATCATGATGATGCTAAGTAGGTAGATAGGATCTACACTTTCCTTTAGATTTCATGAATATGCTCAAATTATGGTGACATATTTCATATTAATATTTTAGAATTGGGCATTACACAACATATTCCTTCTCCCTAGAATCTCAACCTTACACTCTCCTTTCAAACATATCATCTCCATGCTATCAAAAGGGTCACTAAATTGATGGCATTCTAGCATAATGGAGTCAAAATCCCAATTCTTAGTCTCACTATCCTTAATATAGATGTGGAGATTTTGTTGTACAAGTCACATATATGCCAAGAATCTCACTATTATAAAAATTTCTAGTTGACTCTTCTTAGTCTCACTATCCTTAATATAGATGTGGAGATTTTGTTGTACAGGTCACATATATCAAAAATTGATAGATATGAATTATTTCTCCAGTTGACTCTTCCTAATGTTGATTTTTCTACCACTATTTACTTCTCTTTTAATAATTGTGCAATATAATTGTGAAGCTAACATGATATGAGCTTGGACATGTTAGACACAAATACATGATGTTGTATTGATTAGCTTTGGACTCAAGGACTAAAACATTTCCTAATGTCATCTCAACATGATGTCACTATTAAAAATACTTGAAGTGATTTTTCACTCGTTATACTTTCATCAATGATAGAGATTCATAGATTATGCTTGGATATTTGTGGTGTCCCTATATTCATATTGCTACATTAAATAGCTATTTTATTCCATCAATATTTGTAGATCTCAATGAGCATGTGTGAGTTTGGAAAAAATAGTAATTGTTTAACGATAATGAGCATTCTCACAAAATCTATAGAGGTTTCCACCTTTCTTTACCAGATAGGGCTCTCAACTCTATACCATTATACTAACAAGTTGCCCATCATTATGACTTGACCCATGGGCTTGAATTTAAAAGTGAAATCTACCTTTAGATTTTGAACTTTTTTGAACCTCTAGAATCTTTGAATCACTGAACTTCTATAATATTGCACCTAAGATTCTGACCATAACCTAGCACATTTTGATAATAATCCTCTAAATATTTATGTTGTGCCACATCAGAACAACAAGCCTATAGAACCATTTGAACCTATTTCAACAAAATAAACCACTTCAAACTATTATGAACTTAGTTCAAAGAGGTTTGAGATCTAAAAGTGAAACTTTAAATATTTGGTCCATATGGGTACCAATAGGGGCTCTAACTAAGGGACTACTTTTGACTCAAAAGTAGAGAACTCTAGTAATCTCTAGCAAAAGATAAGTGCCTTATCCATTGGGAAATAGAATCATCAACAAAAAGAAAACAAGGAGTTGCAAACAAATAGGGTGGAGATGAGCAAGGAAAAGCCAACTAGCCAAAAACTCCTAAACTACTAACAAGCATGAAGCTTGCACATTATTCAAACTCACACTATGCAGACCAAAAGAAAATTTACAATATTTACAAAGGTAGGAAGAGAACCTACCATGAGAATGAGAAGAAATAAAAACTCACATGAATCATTTTATTGGCTAGAAGAAGTAAGATCCCTTATGTAGTAGAAGGTTGTGCTTTAATAGAGCCACTACAGACCACTATCTAATGGTTATCTTTTCAATGTTGAATCTCAAACTCACAATATACAAAATATTGGCAATCCAACACTCTATCTTGAACAGCCAAAGCTCATCATAAAATTCTTCATCTTTAGATGGTTTTTCGAAATCATTTTTCAAATCAAGAAAGGTTTAAAATTGGGGAGAACAATATTTGGGAAATTATTCATTAGCCTCCTAACTATTGTCTATAATGACCTACTCATTCCCATAATCATGAAAATCATGATCTGCATAATCAAACAAAGAGATTTCATATTGACAATTGGCTAATAGTGATATGTAATTGTTGTCATTTATGGAAACATAGGATTTACATGTTCACAAGAAACCTCAAAAAATAAAGATTCATAATGTTTGGTAATCAAAAAATTGTCTAAGTATAGAATTTGGTTTATAGTAGTGTATTGTTTTGTTTATAACTTCTTGCAAAAATCATATTATGACTAATGAGGTTACATAGAGATTTTATACATGTTGGTGATGTGTATAACCTCATAAGTTTGTACACACTATAAAGAAAAAACTAATCATGTTTTGATGAAGTAGGACAATGAAATTGAAGGAAAAATTTATTTTGTTTACAAACTAATTACTTAGGGTCGACACCCTAGATGTTTACTCTAACTTGGAAAAGTGAATTGTGGTCTTAGACAACCTATTATTAATTTGTGTAAAGGCATGTTTTTTATGCAAAGGGCATTTTGCGATAAGAATGTGTAGTTGTGAAGTGTGCTTGAAAGTGCTATCTTGTAATTGTGATTATATGCGAAGTTTTATATGAGCTATTTGGTGATTTGAGATCAAGTTGAAGATCAAATATCAATCAAGGAAGAAGATATAGTACTTATATCTAGTCTAATTACTCATTTGAGTAGTGAACTCTTCTTGTGATCAAAAGTACATGTTTGGGTAGTAGGCTCATCTTGCATCTAATCTACCACAACTCCTAACAAGGTCCATCCTCTAACAAGGAACTTATATATATCAATATATTATCTAGTGGGTATCATCTCCACTAGGGTTTTCCCTTGGCCAAGGTTTTCATAGTTAACAAAATATGGTGTTATGAGTTATTTTTGTGCATTGTTACTATTACTATTTAGCATTACTTTATTTCTTTGTTATGAATGGTTTAAAGTAAGCAATAATATCTAGTTGGTGACTAAAGTTTGTAGATTACTAATTCACAACCCCCTTCTTAGTAATCCCTACTTCTAACATGGTATCAGATTATAATTACTTTGAAGAGGCTTAACAACTTAAGTAATATCCCTATGGATATGGAATAGTTGATGAAGAACCTTAAAGAAGCTCTTGAACAAATTCATTTTCTTATTGAAGAAAGAGATAAGCTAAAGGATAGATATGAAGACTCCAAAGTATACAGTGGTCAATTGAAGGAAAAGATTGAACATCTAAAATCTAATCTTGAATTTACTAAATCTAGAGCTTGTGATGATGACTATTCAAAGTTGAAAACAAAATAAACGATCTTGAAGCATGAGTTGAAGATTACAAATCTTAAGTTGACTTTGAGAAATGATCCTAGCAAAGTTGATCTAATTTGAAGACTAAAAATGCAGATCTGAGAGCAAGCCTGAAAAAGAAAACATATAAGCTTGAAACATTTAAAGAAGACCATGAAGAACTTCTTGAGTTCAATACTATTATGGAAGGTGAATTAAAACAATGCAAACAAAAGCTTGAGAAGTTTTATTCAAGTAGGGAAAAGTTTGATGATTCAATGTGTATAGAAAGAGCTACTTATGATAAGATTGGTCTTGGTAATGTAATTAATGCATCTACAAAGAAGCCTAAGATTAGATCAAATTTGAAAGAAAAAGAAAATTCTAATGATAAGATTGAATCTAGTCAATCTTCTAAGAAGCCTAAAAAGGTTGAGCAAAAAAAGGAAGTTAAAATCTTGGATGATCCAAAGCAAGTTGGAACTCCTAAGGAAACTAGGTATGAATTTAGAGGTAAGTCCTTTTTATGTAATAAGATAGGTCATATGAAAAGATATTATACTAGTAAGTCATTTAATCATGTTAAAGACTTTTATTGTCATAATTGTCATTGTGTGGGTCATAATGTAATTGATTATAGGAAACCTAAGTATGATAATGATAGAAAAAATAGTAGAATGTCTAGAAATACTAAACATATAGATAGAAGAAGATCTAATGAAAGAACATCAAGAGGAGGAAGATATTATGAAGACATAAGATAGATTATGTGTTATAAGTGTAAAAAATTAAGACACATTGGTCAAAATTGTCATGCACCTGGTGATCAACAAAATCCTATAATAAGAGCACCTATATGTTAGTTATGCAATAACTTTGGACACACAACAAGGTACTATAGAATGGATAAAAACTTCAGAGATAGAAGGAAAAATGGAAGAAACTTTAGGAATAGAAGGAATGATAGAAGGAACCAAGAAAAGAACTCTGGAACTAGTAGAGACAAGTAAGAACAAAGAAACATTGTGAGTGAAATTTGAGAATAACTTAATGAAGTATTTGTGAAATGAAAAAATATCTCAAAAGAAAAGTTAGATGATGATGAGATAGGAAGATCGAAGGTAGTTGATGAGTTTGATTCAATTAAGTTGAATTAAGCTTGTTCACAGCATCAAAATTTGAGAACTTCATTCATAAGTCAATTTTGAGGTAGAGAAGTTGGAAATAGTTGTATCTAGCTATGATTAGATGGTATCTAAGCTTGCATATAGTTCGGAGCTCATCGAAAGTTAGAGTTATTGGTATTATAGTAAAGGTTAATTCTAAGAAGAAGATGCAAAGTAAATTTTTGTAGAGAATTTCATGATGTGAAGTCTTGAGGATGGTTTTCATAATGGAAGGAGGCTATAGTAAACCTTGGGTGACATTTGAAGATCAGATAGATGATCTTGAGTAGTAAATTGATTACAAAATGTGATTGATGGCTTTTTCACATTTGTGAAGTATGCAATTAATACAAGTTCAAGTTGATGAAAAAAGGGAGTATAGAATTGATTTTTCACTTCATTACAAACACATCAGAAGTGAAGAGCATTCAAAAGCAACTTGTTAGAGTGATTTTGAAATAAACCATATTTTTGCAATGAGGTATTTTATCATTTTTCTTTAAATTTTTTTGGTAAAAGATATTGTTTGATAAAGATAATGGATATGTTAGTAGTACACAATGTTGTGAATTAGGATAGAACTAAGTTTAAGATAGTTTATGTAAAACTTACTAATGAAAACTCCAACTTATCATTTTCTATTACTCCAAATAATATATTTTACCTTGAAGATATAGAAAGTTATTTTAACTGCAAGTTTGAGTCAATTGGTAGTGAATTCATGAACAAATATATGGAACTAGTTTTTGACCATGACATGATAGTAAAGCCTAGATTTGAACATGTAAGGGAATTAGACTTGTTTAAGTATCACTTCTACTGTGAGTTAGACATAGATGAATGGGCTCAAATCATAATGAGTAGGATACATGATGGTAAGTTACGGATGTAAGATAATGTAGTTGACATTTTTGTCAACCTTATTCATGAGGTAATTGGTCTTAACAAAAAAAGGCAATTTACATATAGGTGAGAAGTTGGTAAAGAAGAAAGTTGAAAGCTAGACTAAGGAAATGTACAATGGTAAGGCTATAGTGATCAACACCATCAAGCAAGATGATTTGAGATTTCTTAGTAGAATCATTTCTTATTCAATCTTTGAAAGTTTTAAGATTGATGAACTTTCAATAGGAGTTATATATGCAGTATATAAGATATGTGTTGAGAAAGAGCAAGTGAATCTGAGTGAAGTTATAGGAATGCAACTCTTGGAAAACATGGAAAAGATTAAAAGAACAAAGAACGGTGTGTTTATATTCTAGTCATTGATAAATCACATATTCTTCCATGTGCAAATGCTCAAAAATCTTCACATCTATGGTTTCATCATATTTTCATACTAACTCACTCCATTTTCCCATTCCACTAACACTAATCTTTTGACTAACTTGATCATATCTCAATAGGGTATGTTACAATTCGTAACCTCTTTCACATCAATATCAAATCAACTTAGAATCATATCAAATCAACTCAAAATCACCCAAAATCAACCTAGAATCACCTAGAATTAGTGTTAACCAACTTGGAACATGTCAAACATCCTAAATATATCATCATTTGTCCAATCCTAGGCATTTTTGTGGCTTTTAGTGCCATAGAAACCTATCAATCTATCAAATCTTATCAATTTGACCTTAGTACTATCATGGCTCTTAGTGCTAGGTCAAACTATCATCCATGTCATCTAACATTGTTAAGTCTCTCAATGTTAGATCGTGACATTATGAACCATTTAATAACATTGACAATGTTTGTCAATGTTATGATGATCAATCCTATCAACCAATATCAATCTTGTAGCATTTTACAATGTCAATTAAATGTTACATACCTTTAATTCAAGTCATCTATCCTTGGCATGTTATCAATTTTGATCAACCAATCACTTTGACCATGGCTTTGGTCTACTCATCACCATCCTATTCAATCTCCATTATCATCACATTTCATGAAAGGATACTATCAGACTTATCAAATCAAACTGGCCAATCATCTAATAATTTTTTCTATAGGATTAAACAACCCATAATTTAATCCTATGTCATTTCACTAATTATTCTTCCTAACTAACATCCACAATTAATTTATTTTATTAATTAATTGATTTCTTATTCATGAACCATGGAAATTCTCAATTTCCTAAGTCATATTTTCCACCATTAGTTCCATTTTCACTAATTTCTATTTGTGCAGAATAATGGATTTTTAATTCAAATATTCCACATAATATTGACATCATCATGAAACATGGACATGAGACATCATGGATTCTCCATTTACACTTGGCTAAGATATGTCATAATCCATATATTCTTATTCCTTAGGCATATACATATTTGACTTCCTTGTCATAGATTCTTGGCTTTAAGTGGGTTTGAATTGTCACGTGATGCATCATAGATCCTCTTTTATTTATAGCCACCTTTAACTTCCAAGTGTCATAAAATCCTACATTTGGCATCTTGTTTCATATATGTCATGGATTCTCCAATGACTATCTTACCAAGTTTCTTATCCAAGGTTATAAATCTAATGCTCTCATCTTTTGCATTGATTATAAAATGAGCATTCTTACTCTCATTGCTAGTCCCTAGTTTTTAGATTTTCACTCTTGCTCTCACACTAAAATTAAATCTTCTAGTATTCTCATAGCATCATCATTACCATAGGATTTTTCTCCCTAATTATGTACATTATAGGAAATTTGGAGCTATATCATATGGAGAAGAAAGAAAGACATGGAAGTTACAAATGAAAGAGGGGGTTTCTAACCTTGTGTTCCTTCCTTTTATTTATTTGGCATTCATTCTAGACTAGAGGGTGTTGGTGTCCATCTATTGAATTTGTGATTTTCTCATAATATGTTAGACATTAGCCTATTTTTTGGTCCTACAATTGGTGAACCTAACATGAAATGTTTAACTAACTTGGGTTTCATCTGTTTGTGCTTGTAGGTGTAAGGAAGGAGCTCACTTAGAGGGGTATAATGCTTATTCTCTCTCCTATATCACACTTAGTCTAATTATAGGGCCTATTAATATGATTTTATTCATTCATGTAGACATTTTGTTAGTTTGTTGTCCTAGGGTGCACTCTGGTCTATCAAGGTACAATTGGGACCGCTGAGAGGTAGTTTTAGGAGCCTAGGAGCCACCATAACCCCTGTTTGCTATTCCTAGATTACCAATTGTGCCCTTATAGGCCCTAACTACACCAAGGGAATAGTTTGCACTATATGGGTGCACTTGGTAGAGTTATTTTCAAAATTTCAAGTTTTGGGTTATATTTGGGCACCATTTCCTCATATTTTGTAGCTAACCTTCCAAATATGCCCAAAAACTACCAGTTGCACCCTTCTAGGCCCCAAGTGCACCATAGGCATAGTTATCACTATTTTAGTGCACTTGGGGGCATTCTAGGTCATTCTAACATTTTGAAGTAAAGTCTGCCCTATTAGAGCACACTTGGTTGATAGAAAACACAGACACAACTCAAAATCTATATCTAGGGTTTCTATTTCTTTCTAGGACCTAGGGTAGATTTTTTTTTGTTACTAATGGCCTATTTATAGCATGTGGTGATCTTTGGATGAAGACATAATCCTTAAAAACTACTAATACTTGTTTGAAGGATGTTATCGAAGACACTATGTGTTTTGTCAAAACCATGTCTGTGGATTTCCTAGATTAAATAAGACTTCATTTGTTGTATAAATTGAACTTTTTCTTTTCTTCTTGGCATGTATATGGTGTTTAAAACCCTAGGGATTACATGGATCGATCCTCTCCCCTCCCCATTCCTAGATCATAGGTGTAAAAGAAATCTATGTGACCTCTATAGGAAGCCTGCCTTGGACCAAGATACCCAATATTGGGTATGCCAAGGGATGACTTTAGAGTGGTAATAGGCCAAAAGCTAGGTCAACATTCTAGCCACTATATAAAACTTAATAATGGTGAAAGTCATGTCGATGCTATTGTTGAATGATAGCTCTCCTCTAGTACCCTTATGGTGCATCAAACCTTGGTTCTCAGGGCTAGGAGACCTTTTGAAGAAGTTAATCATTCACTTGTTGAATGGAATGCCCTTACTAAAAACCTTGTTTTAGTGGCCAAAATTATTTCTATCCACTAACTAAAGGGGTCACCTACATCCATGAAGACATCCTACATTCCTGCGGTCCTTAGTAGAGACAATAGTCCCTTGGGAAGTAGATCTTGGTAGCCCTAAGAAGTGAGTGCATTGTAAGGCGGATCTTGTAGTGCCAATGTCCTAAGTTTTCTACTCTAGATAAGCATATTTGAACTTTAGTTCAAGTAAGAATTTAGTGGATATATTCCTAAAGCCTAGGTTGTGGTGTGATTGTTCACTTTTAATGATAGCTATTCTTATCTTAATGTGTCTTACATGTGTGTAAAATATTAATCTAGATAAAAGACAATTTGAAAATTTACACCTTAGAAACTATCAAAACCTTGTCAAAACATCGAACATTATTAAAAAATCACAGCTTTTGTCAAAAATTTGAAAACATTGGTCTAATACATTCACGACTTGGAAAACATGGCAAGTTGTGATCCTAAACATGCTTGGCATAACATAGATTTCATTATTTCATAGAACCCACTTGCATTCACCCTAGTTTGAGCCTTATACTTACCTCATGTAGGCTTCATCTTGTAGCTTTTAGTCCACACTTAGTATCCCTCATCTTTCATATTGCATTCATTAGGGTTTGGTGTGCATCCACTGGTCTTTACATTTCAACCTCAAAATCTACACTTTGCATCTTCCATCTTGCATCTTTGCATACCCAACCTTCATCTTACACATTTTTACCATCATTTTGGGTGTCTTGAATGTCATTCTGAACCTTCATTCTAGTCTTAGCATTGTCCTTTTTGTTAAGCTCACTATAACATCAATTTGGAAACCCTAGCACTTAAAATTGCCTTAGTTTTAGCCCAGTTTACAACTATGCCCTGAAACTACCAACTACACCCAAAGAGACCCCAAATACATCATAATTATAGTTGGTACTATCTAAGTGCACTTTGTGGTTTGAGGACCCAATTTATGCTTCTAGGAAACATTTAGAGACTTCAAAAGTGTCCATAGGTGTAATGTCCCCTTTTTAGCATTCATAGCATGATGTTGTCATTAGCCTATTTCCCCATGGTCCCGTAGGCTAACTAGGATGTTAAAGGGGCTTAGAGGCCATTTGGCTTAGATAGTTTCAGTTGCAAATCTTTTTGAGGGGTTTTGAGGCAACTTTGGGCATACTTACTATTTATAGTAAGTCATCTTGGACATGATCGGACATCCAGGGGCAGCGGTATATCGATGGTAATTGTTTAAAATTGACAAGAAGACTTGTTTATCATTGATAAGATTTTTTATACATCGATAAAGCTATTTTATAAAGTTAAATTTAAATATTTAACTTTATTAATGCATAGAATATACTTTGTGGGAAATATTTAAATTAAAAGAGTCCCCTTTATTTTATAACACATTGGAGACATAAGTTACATAAAGGGAGTTATGTTTTATCCCACATTGAAAAAACAAAGGATGGAGCTCTTGTGAGAACACTATAAAAGAAATGGAAAGAGCTTCTTTTAAGCAGGGTTGGAAATACCAAAGAAATTGGAGAATTTTTTGGAGGTTATCTCAATAGTTTGAAGGATGAAATTCCTTCAAGCTGAAAATCTTGAAATTTTTTTTTTAGGGTATTATAAGTTTCAGCTGTAAGTGTGCATTATACCAGCATTGTCATTTTGGTAATCCATGTAAATGCCAAAGTCTTGGCCATATTTCATGAGCATTGTATTAGAAATTTGATTACAATCAAAAAGATAATAGTTATTGGTGTCATTTAAGCAATTCAATCTCATTATTTATCAGCTAGATAGTTTGCATACCAACTGTTTGCAAAAATGCCAGTTGGTTGTAGGTGTTCTTTTCTCATTCTTAGATCATAATATATGCATTGAATATTGTCAAAATTAGGAGCACACTCATGTTAGGTCATTGTGTAGTTCATTGTAATCTTCTATCACTAGATTCTCATTGATGCAAATTGGGAAAAAGTCATTCGAAGCTAGCTAAAGTACTATATCAGTCATACATCCCTTGCATGTGAATTGTTTGATGAAATTCCTTGAGCTTTCATTAGTATTTTTAAGGGTAGATTTGAGGAGGGCCATTATAGTGGTATTAGAGCTTGCTTGCAAAGTGTTTGAGGAAATGTCAAACAACTAAAATATAAAGATTTTTGGTGTTTGAAGAAGTTATAACCTATTGGGGTTATTACAGTGGTATCAGAGCTATAAGTCCTGCCATCTTGTGGAGGTCTTATAGGGAATTTGGATTAGCCAGATAGAGAGAAAATGTTTGACAAAATGAATGTCGATCCAGATTAGGGAAAGGAAAGATTCGTATAGTTATTAGACACCTTAGCATAGGGACAATGATCAGGAGAGTAGAGAGCACAGGAACAGAGTCAGAGATTGGAGCTTATGATGTAGATGATGGCTCGTCAAATGGAGTTGAATGGTAATGTGGGTGGAGGAAATAATCAGAATGGTAATAACTAGAGTGGTAATAATCAAGATGGGACACATAATGGATGCGAACAAGTTGAGAAAAATTTTGGTCATGCACCCCAGCAAACTAGGACAGTGAGTTTGAGACCCATTATTCCCACATTTCCTCCTAGAGCTCCAGAGTAGCCCGTACTAGAGCCCCAGATCATTGATATATAGGACCAGCTAAGTAGAGATTGGGAAGCTGAAGGTCCAAATTTTATTGCTACAATCACCTTTAGGAAGTATATAGATGTGCAGATGAAGCATATGCCATGTTGACATGATAGGAACCAGAGCTATGAGCTACGAAAGAAAGTAGGGAAACTTCACTTACCATATTATGATGGCTCGAGGAAGTCTACAGCAAGAGCTTGGGTTCAAAAGCTTGGCACATACTTACAATTGAAATTTATGCCTGAGGAAGAAGCTATTAAGTATGCAACAATTCACCTAGATGGGTTAGCACACAAGTGGTGGCATCATGGTATGGTCACTATGGGTCATGCAGACATTACCTCATATGTGGAGTTTACGGAGAGACTGATTGAATTCTTTGATAGGCCAAAGGATCATACTTTCCCTATGACAGGTGAAAAATTGTATGAGGAGTTTAATAGACATGCAAATTCAGCACAGGGAGACTTCAACACATCTTCAGCTAATGGTTTATTTGCATCATCTGCACAGGCAGAAGGGGTTTCAGATTTTGTGTAGGTTGAGCTAGTTGCATCAGAAGGTGATATCATAGGCACACTAGATTGCATGATTGACACAGATAGTGATTCCAGTACAGTTAGGCTGGATGAAGTTACAATAGTTGAGGATACTGTCATGTTTGAGGATAGTACAGTTGATCAGAAAGTGAGCATTCAGGACTTTGCAGAAAATGAGTATCAAGCACAGTTGGATGCTTCTTCACATGAGATAGAGGCTAGTAGCTCTTCACTTGGTTTGGCAAGCTAGCTGAAGACAAGGGACAAGGATATTATCACATATTTATCTCATCATGATAGGATACATGGATTGATTGAGAATCACATTTGGATGATTCAACTGCAGGAGAGACAGAAAGGAGTCACAACAGGTTCTTCTTGTGACAACTTACAAAAGATCAAGGAAGATGCAGTGAAGAAGGAGGAGAAGGAGGTTGATTGGCTTTTTCATGAGCTGGAGGATACTCAAAATTCCTTGGTGTGTACTCAGTTAGCTCTCCAAGATTCTGAGAGACACATGGACGAGCTTTGTCTTGAGGTGAGTTCAGTTCAAAAGTTAGCGCATATAGTAGGGACTCGGTTTTCTTTTACAGTCAGGTCACATGATGATGATATGAGTATGTCTAGCATTCAAACTCTGGATTCAAAGATTGTAGATAGGTGCATGAAGTTAGTTGGTATTTTTCACATTACTCAGGTGAGAAGTTTACTTGAATTGCTAGTTGGTTTCCGTTCATGGATTAGATATTGGGATCCTTATCTTAGTACTTGGGATCATTTTGACCAAAGATATCTATCATTCCTTGGTAGTAGTATCTATTGCATCATCATGGACTTGATTAGTAGTTTGCAAGGTGTAGTTCTCATCCATGCTAGCAACTTGTTTGATGCTGGAATTAGTTTTTACACACTTGTGTTAGGCATTGTTCATATATCCAGTCGACCATTCTTGTTGGAATGAATTGATGATCTCTCAGATATGATAGAGTTTACAGAAGAGTCCCAAGATCTAAGTATTACAAATGATAGCTATTCTGAGGTTACCCCTTTGGACAGTGTACCAGGGATAGAGTATAGGAGTTTGACCAGTTAGCATAATCATGTGTCTAGTCAGCTGAGAGTTGGCGAGCGAGACATTTCTATCGCTTGCGAGCATTTTGATGTTGCTTGTTAGTTGTTAGCAGTTTATGGATGGGGTTCTCCTACTAGTGATGAGAAGGGAGGCAATTATCTTTCCTTGATAGAGATCCACTCTTTATGGGAGGCTATTCAAATTCTGAGACAAAATTATATGCAGTTGGTAGCCGACAGAGATTATCTTATGGAGTGGGGGAGTACAACATATGATGCATTATTGGCCAAGGAAGATGAGGTGAGTGAGCTTACTTAGCAGCTCGAGGTGACTTCTGAGATTCTTGAGAGTACATAGTTGGCTTTCAAGGAGTCACAGTTTCATTTGGCTAAGGTGACCATGGAGGTAGAGCGACTTCAGTCTTTACCAGATTCTGTACAATCACAGACCGTGGTGTCTGGTGATTCATGGATGTCCATGGTTGAGGTTGATAGAGGTAGTGGAGATGAGGATATATCTATCCATGATACTACTATTGGAATATTTCATCCATTTCCACTGGAGGCAGGTTCAACTGAGTTGGGTTCTGCAGCTGAGCATTGTGATATGTTTGACTTGGAGGGCACAAAGACTAGTGATGTTGTTGGTGATTCTGCACTCTTGGCTATATCATCCTCTGACTTAGCTGATGATCAGTCATAGTTGGTCATATCACATATGAAGGATGAGTCTTTGACTGAGATTGGTCCTTTTTACTAGCATTATACTAAAGGATATGTTCATCGGTTTGCTTTTGATCCATGTGTTGAGGAGTTGATGGCAGACAGGTTTGGACTAGGCTCTCATTTTTTCTATCTACCGTGTAATGACTATTCACCATCAGTAGTGCATGGGTGTTATGGTTATGAGATAGTGATCGGTAATCTGCAGAGTTGTGTTAACTGCAATAGATGTACAATGTGTGGATTCTCTATATTTGGTGCAGTTTCATGTTGGAGTGGTCACTATTGTAGTAGAGTTGGAGTGTGCATTCCACATAACACAGTGGGTTGTGTGGATGGTGTTTATTATGTTGATAGTTTGGGTGATCTACTCTACTTGGTGTCTAATATTTTGAGAGTTTGTGCCTTGTGGGTTCCTGACTGTGGCAGTAGTGGATTTGGAGTTTAGTTGCACCGTGATTCATGATTCATTTATGGATTCCTCTTGGTTAATTTTCACAGGTTGTTGCAGGAACCTATGTTGACTGAAAAAAATATAGTTCATGACTACATTTGGGATCCAGGTGGATTGATTGGGTTGTTGTTTGGCCATTACTTGGGGACAAGCAATTTTGGGAAGGGTGGACTGTAATATCCCCTTTTTAGCATTCATAGCATGATGTTGTCATTAGCCTATTTCCCCATGGTCCCGTAGGCTAACCAGGACATTAAAGGGGCTTAGAGGCCATTTGGCCTAGATAGTTTTAGTTGCAAGTCTTTCTGAGGGGTTTTGAGGCAACTTTGGGCATACTTACTATTTATAGTAAGTCATCTTGGACATGATCGAACATCCAGGGGCAGCGGTATGTCGATGGTAATTATTTAAAATCAACAAGAAGACTTGTTTATCATTGATAAGATTTGTCATGCATTGATAAAGCTATTTTATAAAGTTAAATTTAAATATTTAACTTTATTAATGCATAGACTATAGTTTGTGGGAAATATTTAAATTAAAAGAGTCCCCTTTATTTTATAACACATTGGAGACATAAGTTACATAAACGGAGTTATGTTTTATCCCACATTGAGAAAATGAAGGACAGAGCTCTTGTGAGAACACTATAAAAGAAATGGAAAGAGCTTCTTTTAAGTAGGGTTGGAAATATCAAAGAAATTGGAGAATTTTTTGGAGGTTTTCTCAATAGTTTGAAGGATGAAATCCCTTCTAGCTGAAAATCTTGATGCCATTAAAAGATATGGTCTTGAGATTCAACAAGGTAGCAATTCGAAAAAGCAAAAATGAAAAAGTAGTCCGAAAAAGCAGAACCGAAAAAGTAGGCAAAAAAAGTAGAATCGAAAAAGCAAGTAGAAAAAGCAGAACTGCAAAAGTAGGTAGAAAAAGTAGAATTGAAAAAGCAAGTGGAAAAAGCAGAACCGAAAAAGCAGGCCGAAAAAGCAATTTGAAAAAGTAAAGCAGAAGGGGCAGTATTGAAGGAAAATTATTACAGCCATCTACAACTAGGTTCACTTGTTAGTATTTTTTTTTTTAGGGTATTATAAGTTTCAGCTGTAAGTGTGCATTATACCAGCATTGTCATTTTGGTAATCCATGTAAATCCCAAAGTCTTGGCCATATTTCAAGAGCATTGTATTAGAAATTTGATTGCAATAAAAAAGATAATAGTTTCTGGTGTCATTTAAGCAATTCAATCTCATTATTTATCAGCTAGATAGTTTGCATACCAACTATTTGCAAAAATGCTAGTTGGTTGTAGGTGTTCTTTCCTCATGCTTAGATCATAATATATGCACTGAATATTGTCAAAATTATGAGCACACTCATGTTAGGTCATTGTGTCATTCACTGTAATCTTCTATCACTAGATTCTCATTCATGCAAATTGGGAAAAAGTCATTTGAAGCTAGCTGAAATACTATATCAGTCATATGTCCCTTGCATGTGAATTGTTTGATGAAATTCCTTGAGCTTTCATCAGCATTTTTGAGGGTAGATTTGAGGAGGGCCATTACAATGGTATCAAAGCTTGCTTGCAAAGTGTTTGATGAAATGTCAAACAACTGAAATATAAATATTTTTGGTGTTTGAATAAGTTATAACCTATTGGGGTTATTACAATAGGTACCTAGATAGGTCAGCTTGTGTTAGCATGGCTTGATCTACATTTTGCACCTCCTAGTCTTCATTGCCTTCACTTAGAACATCATTCCTTAGGTCTTAACCTTAATTCTACATCCCTTATTCAATCATAACATTAACCCTTGTATACTAGCTCTCTAGTAGAACAACTTCACAACCACACAACTCAGAATACACAACCATTCAACCTAACTTCCCAACTATGCCTTGAAACTACCAACTGCACCCAAACTAGCTACAACTACACCATAGGCATAGTTGTTATTTTTGGAGTGCACTTTTTCTTGTTAGAGTGTATTTGGGCACCTATATGACCATTTTGGGCCTCCAAACTACATTTTGGGACCCTAAAACTACATTAATAAGCCTTTGAAGGTCCTTATTCTACATATGACCCAAAATAATATCTTGTACCCAAAATATCATTTTGCATCTTAGGACCTTTTCATATTGCATATCTACTCAAAATCATCATCATTTTGAGCCCCCTAAACACCATTTTGAACCAAAAATCTTTGAATTTAGTCAAAAATTGAAGCAAAGTATGAGTCCTAGAGTATCTCTTAGTGTTGATGGATGATGGATCTTGACTAGTCCTTTTATCCTTTTTATCATGTTTCTTCAATCAAACTCTATCTATCTCTTGATGGACTTTCTATAGTCATCTTTATTAACTTAATATTTTTTTCTTTTATCACATTTTGGTCAAGATCCAAAGTCCATTTTCACAAGGTTAAACTCTTGGACAAAATATTTTTGAAAGATTTCACCTATGTTCAAAACCTTTCATATACCTTTATCATTAGCATCATCATATTCCTAGTATCCTTAAATTTATTTTTGACTTACCCTAGTGGTATAACCCCTTCATCTTGCATTGTCCAAAGTCCTAGTATCATTCTCAATATCAAACCCTATCAAACTTTCTATCAACCAAATTCTCTTTTTGATTAGCTATCCGCACTTTGCATAACCCAAAAATCTTTATCAACCTTAGCACACCATCCCTTGCATATGCCAACCTATGGCATCATTACCAAGTCTTAGATCCAATGCTAATCACCATTTTGCGTGTCATAGAGTCATTTTCATCTCCTTTAGTCAAATTCCAAAATGTCACTTTGCATTTGCATTTGCATACTTTTTCTAGGACATTTGCCTCTTGAATGTCAAAACCATAGTTTGTTTGGCTCCTCCATAAGTTTCATCAAATCCCCAAACACCTAAAAATAAAAATAAACACTCTTATCTTGCATACCCACTTCTAGATTTTCATGTTTTGACCTATTTTACCAATTGCACCCATGTTTTACCACCTACACACTTCAAGTGCATAGTTAGTAGTTTTAGTGTGCAGTTGGTAGTTTCAAAGTGCACTTAGTAATTAGGTATTTCATATTAGGTTCTACAACCCTAATATTCACTTCCATATCCTTCATTACATCCCAAAACCCTAGAAAACACTGAAAATCACTAAAATCATTCATATTTTGCATTGTAGGCACCCTAGCACCTCTGTTTATCAATTGCATACCTTCTGCTTACCAATTGCTTACCTTTAGGGCCCACTATTTGAGTGTATCTGGTAGTTTAAGTGTGTACTTGGGAGGTAGGGAGTCCATTTAGGATTTCCTCCATTGCATTTGTATCCTTAGGTATCATGCCAACACTCACTAGGACACAATCAGCTCAGAGACCTGAAGAACTTTACCAACCCTTATTTTCTAAGGCACGAACACAACCAAAACCAAAACCTCATCCAAGACAAAAGAAGAGCAAGATAACCCAAAAAAAATTTGACAAAGACCAAATTGAGGCATTACAACCATTACTTGTGGACCCCTTAAACATGTACCTGCAAGATCATCATAATCAAGAGATGACACAACAAACCCTAAGCAATGCACCTAGTATGAGGTTTCCTTAAAACACTTCCCCTATACATGGGATGGTTCAATGGAGTCCCAAATTTGAGCCTATATTCATGCTAATACCACCTATAGGTGGAAGTGTACCACCTAGTCCGCCTCACAATAGGTGTATCATAGTCATTCTCTAGGCCATGCTTAAGAATAATATATTCAAACTAAGGATTATTTTTCCCACTATGATGTGTATATAATCTTTTCAACCCAAGGATGTATACTTGAAATGGTCCATACAATATGTACACTAGGTCTCTTAATGAGTCACTAAGCTTATGTTGTAGGAAAGTAAAATCCAAGGAAATGAATTTACACTATTGCTCTAGGAAACTAACACACTTGACTCTATCAATACTAGAAATATAATGAAAGGCTAACAAATATTCCAACTTAGTTCATCCACTATAACTATTCTCACATATTTTGTAGGATTATTCATAAAGTATGATGCTACAAGAAGGATAATACTAAGAATGCTTGGAAATAAATATATACTAACCTAATCTAATCCACCTTCAAAGTGGGCCCCCTTGGTTAGCTTCAACTAAACTACTAGCACAAGATAGAAGCCACAAACTTATTTCATTAAATTTCAAAAATTCATTACATAACATAGAACTGTAAAAAAATGACTCACTATAAAAGCTAATAGTTTGTTCTCATAAACTCTTTCTTCTAACTCACAAACTTGCACACAACTGGTCTAATCCCTATGTATAGGAAATTAACACTTATTCCAAAAATAGAAAAGTAAATACCTACCTATAAATCTGCAGGAGAGAAAGAAGGAAAATAACAACTCAAGGCAAGAAGAAGAGATAATAGCTTAAGGTGGGAATAATAAAGTTTGAACATTTGCTTGCCATAGGAATAAATGCAGAGAATGTAGTAAGTCTTGATAGTTCCTCCATACTTGGTGTCATGTACTTCAGAACCATTATGACTTTCCTCCACCATGGCTATAGTTCAGCATTCTTCCCTCCTTGAATGCTATTGGCACTCATCTTTGAATTCTTTTAATCATCTTTTAGCTTCATTGCTAATAGGTTAGTTATTATGTAGAGACATGTTTGCAAATAAACATTTATCAAATTAAATTCAAATATAAGAACAAACATTTTGATAATTATATAAAATACTTCATAATATATATAATACTAGGAAAAGATGGCATAGTATCTATCCATAGGTTTATCATAGGTTTCAGTAAACATAGGTTGACAAATTTTTTAATAAAAATAAAATAGCGTATCAACAAAGTGTTTTAAAAAACTATCATGAAATAAATGCAATATTTGGCCTCATCATCTGCCCCCTGCTAAACTAATGCTTGTCCTTAAGCATTGCACTTTCATGTTAATGATGTAAACTCTCCAATCTTAGTCATTCCTTTCCTACTACTCTTGAAGGTATAGTAAAATCCTCCTATTTCTTCTCACACTTTCCTTCTATGATCTTCCTGTAGCTTGTCGAGTCTATTGGCATTAATGTCATATAAAGGCCACAGGAGCATTGGAGGCTACATGATTAGGGGACACCACAATTTTGGTCTGGCCTACTTCTCTAACTCTAGATACTTTGGAACCTAATGAAGTGCTAGCTCCAAGTTGATGGGACTATGTGGTTTTGACCTTTTAAGTGACTCAAGCAATCCGGCCCATCTACTTCTAACATTAGTCATAGCTCTCTAGAAGGAAAAATAGGGTAAGTTCTCATAATCAGCATAAACTTTGGTTCTTGTAGCAAAGATTCTATCCCTTACTTCAAGATTCTTCTTTCCATAAGTTAATGTGAACCAATCCCTAAGAACTTTGTCTATCTTGCTACTCTCATCTCTTAAAGGCAAGGGCTCTAACCTTTCCTCATCCCTATAATTATTTAGCTACCTCTCATAATTTTCTTCATTGGACATCCATGACATGAGGGCTCTTATGTATATCCCCTATATAGATCAAAAGATTCCATTGAGTCTCTAAAAGGATAACAAAATTAGGAACATATAATTCACAAAGAAAATTCTACTGCCAAGTTGGTAGAGTCTGATATAATCCATAAAATTCTTGTGCTGATTTGAACTCTGCATTAATATCCTTAAGAGTTAACATTAGTTGAAACAAAAGAAATTGTTCTTTTAAACAAAGAGCATAAACTCTTGCCGATGGTCTACAAGCAAGTGCCTGATCAACCAACTTGAGTGCATGATCCATCTATTGCTTTTGACATCAATAAACCATGTCAATTTATAGGAAACTAGGGTAGTGTTTGGATCAACTTGCTCAAGAATTATTTCATCCCTACAGCTTGAAGTGCCCGGTTGGTCTACTAGGGTATCATTTGGATTTTCTTTGATTTCATCCCTACATTCCTCATTAGGATTTTTTGGAATGCTTGTAATATTAGAATGGGGAGGAGAGTGATCAGAACATTTTGCACAAGGGATTCCTTAGTGGATGTTTTGAACAAAGTAGAATCTTTAGAAACTTTCCCTCTCATCCTAGGGCTTCTCCTTATAGGGGTTTCTTCTTGTATCACAACCTTTTGTCTACCTTTCCCTTTGGGTGTCTTTGCTATAGGAGTAGTTGTTGTAGGACTTTTCTTAGTTCTCTTTTGTCTCACAACTGTAGGGTTTGGCTCTTCCTTTTCTTGAATAGAGATTTTCTCTTGTAGTTTTCATTTCCTCTTTGCTCTGCTAGAAGTAGGTTTCTAAGTTTCTTGAATAGTTAAGGTTATAGCCTCTTGAATAGGGATATTTTCTTGCATATTTTCTTGGTTATTTTTGTCTTCAGCCTCTTGGGTATTTTTTTAGTAGGCTCATTGGTGGGGACTATATTTTTTTGACTAGGCTATTCACTAAGGGCAGCTTGAGGTTGCAGAGTTTTGGCTTGTACAAATTCATCCCATGTCATGGGAGACACATCCCTAAGTGACCTTTCTATTAGTAACTTAATTAGGGCATGATGGGTAATAGAATTATCTTTTTCTTTTTGAGTTTCTTCCACACTAATAGAAAGCATATTGTACGAGAAATTTGGAATGTTTACTAAAAGATTATGCCTTATACAACTAAGTAATTTTAAATAATGTTCATGAATGTATGATAATTTCCCATCACATGGAAGGTACCTGATAATATGCATGGCTAATTCATTGTATGGCGACAATAGTGACATTTTCTTGCAACCTTGATTTGTAATGTCCATTTGAGCATTAGTCAGTCTAGTAAATTGAACTCTTGTTGACCTTGCATCATGTGTGTTGGGATAATGTTCTCCAAATATAGGCAGCCCAATTACTTCATTAATATGTTCCTCTATTGCAATCACCATTAAACCCCAAATAGAAGCTTCACCTTCATCAAACATCCTTGTGAATTCTACGACTAGGTCCTCATCAAATGCCGTCAAACTCAAGAAATACCCTAACCATCCACATGCATTAAACCTTCTTATGGCCTTTACATCTAAGAGAAACATAGAATGTTCCACTAGTTCTCTCTTCTACAATTTTCCACCCAATTTCTTAACACTTTCTCTATCTACTATGTTTTCTCCCTTTTGAATTCAAGTTGCTTTGTTGTTTTATAGACTGAACACACATTTCTTTGTTTTAATAGGTAATTAATGTCATAAGAAATTGCTATACACAATAATATGGCTTTAATGAAGATAAATCATGAATATGTGTGAGAATCATCTAAAAATGGGGTTCAGATCATGTAAAATTTAAACACAAGTCACATCACAGCCTGACAAAAGAACTCATTCAAAAATAAGGGGTACAACACCTAACTTGTGTGCTTATGGAAACTAAATTCCATCAATAAAGGAAATATGAAGATTTGAAAAAATCTTTATGGATAAATAGAAATTTCATTAGATATTAGTGACCTTCCCTACCCCCTACTAAATATGGGCAAGTGTCCACACTTGTTAGACCTAGTATGGGTAAGGGACTTGCATAATGCCACCATCATATAAAAAATGCAATATTAAATATAATTAATGAAATCTATGTACTATAAGTGAATAATAATTTAAAAATGTTATACCTATCAATTGATCATTGCACATACCCAAAAAGGTGGCAGAATTTGCATCGGCAATGATAACATCCATCAGCAAGTTGTGGTGTTTATTGAAAACATGAGAAATTGATGACATGGAAAGTGGGTGGATGGAAGATAAATAAATGAGATGGGGTGGATGGGTGGAAGAAAAGAAATGAGGTGGATAGAGTGAATGGAGAAATTTGGAACTTTATGTGGACATAAATTTTTTATTATGAACATACATAAAGAAACTAATGTTGAAGAGCAGTAGGAAAAAGGTTGACACCTTTGGCTATAGGAAGAGTTACCTTATGTGTATTTGAATCTAGCTACCAAAATTGCTATAGGAAGTCCTCTTTTTTTTGGGGTAGTTTATATCATTTGAGTTTGTGACCATTGACTAATAATTTGAAAGGTACTAGATCAGTGGTAGTTATTTGAACAACTCCATTCTCAAACACATGAGTGATTTCATATGTACCTAGCCATCTTTCCTGCAGCTTTCTTGCCATATCTTTAAATCAGGAATCATATAGTAGTGCTCAGTCACCAACTTGAAATTGATTACTAATAATATGAGTCATGCCATTCCTTTTTTTCTATATAAGTTTAGTGCATTCCAAAGAAGCTTTGCACATTTCATCTAGAGAGTTAAGATGCTAAAGACATTCTCTTTCCACTGCAAGAAGTTCAATTCCTAGCTCCATTGTAGTTCTCAAAGTTTTATGTTCAAATTTAATGGGGATCATTGCTACCTTTAGATATAGGAGCTCAAATGGTGTGAATCCTATAGTAGTCTTCCATGTTGTTCTATAATTGCAAATAGCTTCTTGTAATCTACTAGTCCAATCCCTGTGATGTAGATGAACCTTTTTTGTTAGGATGTTCTCTAGTTCATAATTTGTGACCTTTGCTTGTCCATTAGGTTAAGGGTGATAAGGACTAGATTTTTGGTGCCTAATGTAATACTATTTCATCAACTCTGAGATCATATTAGAGGTAAATTGTGCACCTTTGTTAGTGACTAGCTCTTTGGGTACACCATAGAAAGTAAAAATTTATTCATATAGAAATTTAGCAACTTTTTCATCACTAGCATGCTTCATGGCCTTGACTTCAACCCAGTTTGTCAAGTAATCAAGGCACACAAGAATATAGGATTTCCCATTAGATGGAGGATCAATTGGAAAAATGAAGTCCATGCCCCATTTGTCAAATGGTGTTAATGTAGTCTAAGGGTTAAGAGGCATTTCACCTATTCTTGTTGGTTGGCCTATCCTTTGACACTTGACACACTTCCGTGTATAGTTGGTTGCATCTTTGTGAGGTTTAGATCAATAATAACCAGTTGTCAAGATTTTCAAGGCTATTCTTTTTGCAGCAAAGTGTCCTTTGCATGGTTCATTATGACATGCATGTAGAATATCATATGTCTCATCCTCTCTCACACATCTTCTCATAACTTGATCAGGTCTAGTGTAAGACAATAGAATATCTATCTAGGAGAAGTAGAAACTTTTCTCTACAAGCAGCTTCCTTTCCTTGAAAGAAAAATGTTCTAATATTTTATTGGCTACAATGTAATTAGAAATGTCTATATACCATGGAGTTTGAATAGAAATATGAAATAAATTCTCATCTAGAAAGGCATCATCTACTAAAGTAGTGTCAGTATCATCATGATGGATTCTTGATAAATAATTAGCTACAACATTGGCTTTTCTAGGCTCATCAACAATATTTATATCAAATTCTTGCAACAAAAATAACCATTTTGCTAATCTGCCGATTATAGTAGCTTTATTAATGAGATATTTAATTGGTACATGATTAGTATGAACAAATATGAATAGCTAGTTATGTAATTCCAAAATTTGTTCAGGGCATAAACTACTACTAGTAGTTCTTTTTCTATCACTGTGTAGTTTAATTCTAGTCCATAAAGGCTCTTGCTAATATAATAGATTGCATTTTCAAAATTTTGGGATTGTTGTGCTAGAACTATACCTATGGCATAATCAAAGACATCTCTATATATGTGAAAAGTTAAACTCCAATTAGGGCCTTGTAAAACTAGGGTTGTAGTCAAAATTTTGTTAAGCTGCAAGAAGGCTTCATCACATTCAGATGTCCAACTAAACTCAGCTCCTTTTGTGAGTAACGTATACAAGGGACTAGCTATTTTTCTGAAATCTTTTATGAAATCTATTTTCAACTTCTTCATAGTATCCTTGGTCATGAAATTTATAGCAGCACCAAGATCTATTAAAGAATTTTTAACAAACTAACCATTTATACTAACATTCACTACTGGACTTCTTGGATTAGAATATTTTGGTGTGATCAATTTCCCCAACATGATGTTACCCAATTGTCACACAACATAGATTGCGGTGGGGTCCTTTTTCATCCTTCCAATTTTCTTAAAGAAAGCTTCTCTAATGGCTTTTCCATAAACTGGAACATCCTTAATGGCTTGAAATAGGAGTATTTGCACATGTATTTTTTTGAGCTGATCAACAATGTCAAAGGGTTGTTCCTTTGTTGGTTTAGGTTTCTTTTGTATAAGCTTTTCTAGAAAATTAATTGGGTTAACTATTTCAACAACTGAGGGTTCTAATGCTATAGGAGGGTTTGTTATTTCAATTATAAGAGGTGGTTTAGGTGGTCATAAAGTTGTACTAGATCTTACATGTATATCTGCAACACCTAAAATGTAATTAGGATACTATTGAGCATCAGCACTATACATGGGCTATTGTGGCTATTGGTTATTTGGGTTTGGATAAAGTTGTATAGGTAACTATGTCTACTTTTGAGGTCTAGGATTTGTAGGTGGTGGCATTAGAGTAGGTTATTGAACTAGAGATGGTAATTATGGAGTACCGATATTTTGGTTAGCCCATTGTTGGGATCCCCTCCATTGGTTCATAGACTACCAATTCCCTTGGAGTGGTTGCCATTGATTTTTCTAGTTCTTCCATTGGTTAGTCTATTGGTTAGTCCAGGGTGGTTAGGAATTTTGAGGCCATTGAAATTTTTGTGGGTTTTTTTGCCTAGCATTGTTCCAATTAGGTTGATATTGTGGAGGACCTTGGGGATTACATCTTTTCCTTTGATTACCATATGAATTTGAATTTTTGCAAAGGGTCTTGAGGTATATCCTTATGTTGGGCCCATGGTTGGCATTGAGAAACAAAGAATACTTTCTCATCATCTCCATCTATCTTGATGTACTTAGTTGGAAGATGTTGGTTTTCCATACTTGTGACTAATTTACATTGGCAATCCTTCTTTTGCTTCTAGCAATGAGGGCAGTATTCAGCTAGTTGTAGCTCAGCTTCTACATACTTCTTCTTTGTAGTCATTATATCAAGATGTGTACTAACATCATTGATGATGTCTTGTTTGAAATGTGACAATAGGTTAGATATCTTGAGCTTCAAAATTCCTTGATTGATTCCTTTAGTGACTGTGGAATGAGGTCCTTAGCCTTTCTTCATGGTTGACCTTGAATAGTTTTGATGGATCTTTTTGATGTCTTCCTAGGAAGTTTGATATACATTACCACTAGCCATTAGGTCTAGTGCTTCTAGACAATTATCATTCACACCTCTTAGAAAGACTAGCTTTTGTGAATGCTTGGACAATGCATGCTAAGGGTTCTTCTATAGTTTATATACGAGACATGAAACATAGTCTTCCAATGTTTCTTCCTCCTTCTGAGATATCCTAAAGACATAATATCCTCTTGAACTAGATGCTTTGCAATACTCTTTGTACTTATCCAAAAATAGAGTTTGCATTTCATCCTAACTTCCTACTGCATTAGCTCCTAAGCCCATGAACCATCGTAGAGCTAATTCTTTCAATGTTTTTGGAAATAATTTAAGCTTATAAGAATTAGTGTTGTAGTCAAAACTATAAAAAAAGTATGTCAAACTCAAACAAGAAAGTATTAGGGTCTGCGGTTGCAAGGCTATAAAACTTTAGAAGGGTGGCTCTAGGTATATTCTACAGATTACCGATATTTACAAGGCTTGGGAGAGGAAATGGAAAAGTCAGTTGTGTCATTACTGGAGATATTAGATTATGAGGTTGTTGCTAAAAAGGGACATTGGGTACTAGATGATTGACAACTGGTAGATTCAGAGTAGTGTTATCAATAAAATTGGCCAAAACTTCAACAAAAGGTTAAAGACCACTTGTATGTATTGGTTCAACTCTTGATGATGATGTTGTTGGAAAAATAGGGCTTGTGTCTTCAAAAGGTAACTCAACTTCTTCTTCTTCAATTTCTTCATTCAAATTAACAAACTCTTGTGGAAGAAATCTACCATATTCATCTCATTGTCTTCCTCTTTAATGCATGAAATTTAAACTTTTCGCACTAGTGAAAGAAGCTTCAAGACTCGAAATTTAAAAAAAAACTTTATCTAAGAACTATGACTCAAAAGTTCTCCTAGCTTGACACCATCCTTGGAAATGACACCAAAAATGGTCTCCCTCACAATAGGTGTATCATACTCATGCTTTGGGTCATGCTTAGGAATAATATATTCAAACTAAGGACTATTTTTTCCACTATGAAGTGCATTTAATCTTGTTAACCTAGGGACATATACTTGAAATGGTTAGCATAATATGTGCACTAGGTCTCTTAATGAGTCACTAAGCTTATGCTATAGGAAAGTAAAATGCAAGGAATAGAACTTACACTATTGCTATAGGAAACTAACACACTTAACTCTATGAATACTAGAAATACAATGATAGGCTAACAAATATTCCAACTCAGTTCATCCACTATAACTATTCTCGCATATGTTGTAGGAATATTCACAAAGTATGATGCTATAGGAAGGATAATACTAAGAATTCTTGGAAATAAATCTATACTAACCTAATATAATCCACCTTCCAAGTGGGCCCCCCTTGGGTGGCTTCAACTATACTACTAGCACAAGATAGAAGCTAAAAACTTATTTCATTACATTTCTGAAATTCATTACATAACATGGAACTGTAGAAATATGACTCACTATAAAAGCTAATAGTCTATTCTCATAAACTCTTTCTTCTAACTCACAAACATACACACAACTAGTGCAATCCCTATATGTAGGAAATCAAAACTTATTCCAAAAATAGAAAATTAAATAGCCTAGCTATAAATCTATAGGAGAGAAAGAAGGAAAATAACAACTCAAGGAGGGAAGAAGAGATAACGGCTTAAGGTGGGAATAATAAAGTTTGAACATCTGCTCACCATATGAATAAATGTAGAGAATGCAATAAGTATTGATAGCCTCCATACTCATTGTCATGTTCTTTAGAACCATTGTAACTTTCCTCCACCATGGCTACACTTCAGTATTCTTCCCTCCTTGAATGCTATTGGCACTCATCTTTGAATTCTTCCAATCATCTTTCAGCTTCATTGCTAATAGGTTAGTTATTATGTAGAGACATGTTTACAAATAAACACTTATCAAATTAAATTCAAATATAAGAACACACATTTTGATAATTATATGGAATACTGCATAATATATAAAATACTAGCAAAAGATGGCATAGTATCTACCCATAGGTTTATCATAGGTTTCAGTAAACATAGGTCCACAAATGTTTTGATAAAAATAAAATAGAGTATCAAAAAAGTGTTTTACTAACTATCATGAAATAAGGGCAATATTTGGCCTCATCACCTACTCCCTGCTAAACTAACGCTTGTCCTAAAGCATTGCACTTTCTTGTTAATGACCTAAACTCTACAATCTTAGCCCTTCCTTTCCTACTAATCTTGAAGGTATAGTAAAATCATCAAGTTTATTCCCACACTTCACCTCTATGATCTTCCTACAACTCATTGAGTCTATTAGCATTAATGTCATATAAAGGCCACAGGAGCATTGGAGGCTACATGGTTAGGGGAAACCACAATTCTGGTCTGGCTTGCTTCCCTAACTCTAAATACTTTGGAACCTTATAAAGTGCTTCGTCCAAGTTGATGGGACTATGTGGTTCTCCACATATGTTCATCCACTATAACTATTCTCACATATGTTGCAAAAACATCCACAAAGTGCGATGATATAGGAAGGAACTTACAACTTCTACTTACAATACTAAGAATTCTTGGAAATAAATCTATACTAACCTAATCTAATCCACCTTCCAAGTGGCCCCCCTTGGTCAGCTTCAACTAAACTACTAACACAAGATAGAAGCCAAAAACTTATTTTATTACATTTCATAAATTCATTACATAACACAAAATTGTAAAAACATGACTCCTTGCTGTTCTCATAAACTCTTTCTTCTAACTCTCATACTTGCACACAACTAGTCCAATCCATATATATAGGAAATAAACACTTATTCTAAAAATAGAAAAGTAAATAACCTAGCTATAAATCTATAGGAGAGGAAGAAGGAAAATAACAACTCAAGGCAAGAAGAAGAGATAATGGTTTAAGGTGGGAATAATAAAGTTTGAACATCTACTCACCATAGGAATAAATGCAGAGAATGTAGTAAGTCTTTAAAGCTTCTCCATACTCACTATCATGTCCTTTGGAACTGTTATGACTTTCCTTCCCCATGGCTACACTTTAGTGTTCTTTCCTCCTTGAATGCTATTGGCACTCATCTTTGAATTCTTCCAATAATCTTTTAGATTCATTGCTAATAGGTTAGTTATTTTGTAGAGACATGTTTGAAAATAAACATTTATCAAATTAAATTCAAATATAAGAACACACAGTTTGATAATTATATGAAATACTGCATAATATATATAATACTAGAAAAAGATGGCATAGTATATACCCATAGGTTTATCATAGGTTTCAATAAACATAGGTCCAAAAATATTTTGACAAAAATAAAATAGAGTATCAAAAAAGTGTTTTAAAAACTATCATGAAATAAAGGCAATATTTGGCCTCATCACCAACCACACCTAAGGATGAACAAACACACTCCTTTGAATTTAGTAAACCCAACACAAGTACCTTCAACTCTAATACATCAAACATACAACAAGGCATTCTACACCTAAGTGTTGGATTTGATACTAATTATGGCATCACTAATGAAGAAATGGCTAGGGCATGTCAAGACAAAAAATTCTACAAGAACTTCAAACTTTTGGCAGCCCAAGAAATTGTCAAGTTTAATCCACACTTGGAGGGACCTAAGTCCAAATATCAAACCAACACAACAATTAAAAAATAAAACCCATGATCAATTTGGACATAGATAAGGGAAAGCAACCTTTGGAGTTTTCAAACACAATAATGACTCCTATAAGGTCCCATCAAGAATCAACCATTAGAATCCTCCAAAGTACATTTGAACATGTCAACATTAATCCCTTGTTTGATGAACCACAACCAATGAAAGGAAACAAGACTCTTCCTAAATATCCCAAGAGGATGTTAAGACTTGATCTCAATCACATGATGCAACAAAAAGACATGCCTAAAGGGACTGATAATCTAGGGATGCCAAACGTGCCTCCTTTGGAGGAAAATCAAAAAAGTGCACCTTTTCTTCTAACCCTACCAAATGTTATGACATCAAATATTATGAAGCCTCCTATGAGTACACTATGTGAAACATCAATTTCAACCATTCCTATTGATGTAAAAAGGAAATGTCTTATTGACATTACACCCATTCCCAAGAGGAACACATCACATTGTCAAGTCAATATGATGTCCCAAGAAGAAACCCCTAACATAAAAATGTACTAAAAAAATAATACCAACATGGTGATAAAACCTACAATAACCAACTACCCCAACAAAATTAACCTAAAATAGTCCAAGGACATAGTGTTTCCAACACACATTCAACATATAAGCAACAACATCAACCACAACAACAACAACCTCAAGTGGTGCAAGCATCCAACATCCCTAACATGCACTGCAATGTAAATCCACTCAACTTACATGTAATCTATCAACATCAATTTCAACAACAACAAGCCGTGCTTGTTAAAAAACAAGAGCAACTCAAACAATAGTTGGAATACCAAAGACACCTTGAGCAAAAAATTGTGTATCAACAACATTTGTTATAAAAACGAAAATCACATACATGGTCCCCATGCAACCAACATAAGTATCTCAAAAAAAACCACAACAAATGACACAACAACAACATGTGTTACAACAATTATGGTCAATACCACAACAAGTACCACATCAAATACCGGAACAAGTACCCCAACACCTATCACAACAAGGATCCTTTTGTCTTCAAGGTACTAATATACCTCCACCACCTAGTAACACATCACTAGACTCATTAGATAGAGAAATTTTAGAACTAAGTAGACATAGTTCTCACCTAGAAAATGGTCTACTCATAAACACAAAAGACTTGAAGAGAAAACTATTATGAAAAACCGTAATGAAGATCTATTACAATAATTCAAACAACTTTCCAAACAAGTTGAGGCATTAGGAGTCCAAAAAAAATATTCTCTATATAGAAAAAGGAACCTACATCCTAATCCATTTGATAAAGTCTATACATGCCTCCATTCCCAAAAGACTTTGAGGCTCCAAGGTTTGAAAAATATTGAGGAAAAGGCAACCTTGTCAATCACATTAGGGAATTTTGTGCCTCTTGTACCAAACTCAGTGATGAGCCCACCTACCTCATGAGATTGTTCCCTCATTCTCTAGGTGGGCCCACACTTGAATGGTATTCCAAAATTCCTAGTACTATCAACTTTTGGTCAAAGATGGAAAAAGTTCATCTCCCACTTTGAATTTAACATTAAAAATGAGGTAACACTCTCCAATTTTTGCTCAACTAAACAAAATATGGGAGAACCATTTATCACATTCTTACTACACTGGAGAAGCTTAATTAGTCAATGCTCACTAGACATTTTTGAAGAATAGAAAGTTAACCTATGCATTGAAAACCTAGTCCCTAACTTAATGTATGAACTTAAAATCAAATGTCCAAGCACCATTTCTAAATTGATGAAAAAAGGGGCTTGTATTGAAGATGGTCTTATTCATAAGGGAATCCTCAAGACAAACAAGGAAAACACAACCACCATCTCGTCTAATGACAAGCAAATTTTTTTTTCCAAAAATAAGAATATGACCAATGATGTTATTGTGGATGCATGTAAAATTAGCAAAAAACAATCTCAACTAACTTTGAAAGGTGCCAACCCTCTGAATTCACAAACTCCCAATCAAACATCACCTCCACAATAAAAAACTAAGACCTTCATGTAGGATGGACCTTGGAGACATCATAGAACCAAAGATAGAAAATTCACACCATTAGGCATATGCCTTGAAATTGAACTTCAACAATTACTTAGTAATAAATTCCTATAGTTACCCCCAATCAAAGATGAGCAACTAACCAAAGCATCTTGGTGGGATGACAAAAAATTCTATGATTACCACCACACTAATGGACATAAGACCTCATCATGTTTCCAACTAAAGCATGCAACACAAGTCCTTATTGATGATGGCATAATCATAGTTGATCCATCACAAATAGCATCCTACTCTAATCATACTATCTTCAAATATCCTTTGGGTAATCACGACAAAGAGAAACCCTCCAGTTCAAACACAAACTCACAAGCTAATGTGAATTACACATGCACTAGATATGACTACACCATCAAATATTTCAATGAGTTTGATTTCCACATATCCACATTCACCTTAAAGGCCAAAGACCCTCATTTCATTGTCACAACATACCACTCCAAGATTACCCTACCTAGAGCCACATCTAGGCCTACTTCCTCTACTAGACCTGCAACCCCTAGTACACCTACTACTCTTGCTTCATTTGATTATAGCCTTGTTGAATAGCTCATCAAGAACCCTACAAAAATATCCATCTTTGATCTACTATGTGTGTCTCCCCAACATCAAAAGATCTTGGATCAAGCCCTTGGAGAGTTAGTAGTCTTAGATAACATCAATGTTACCTAGTTCTAAGCCATGGTTGAGAACCTATCTGCATCACAACATATCACCTTTTCCCCTAAGGATATTCCTAAGAATAGACCCAACCAATGATCCTCTGCACCTTGAAGTCTTTGTCCACAATGTCAAGGTTAGACATTCCTCAATAGATGGAGGAGCAGGACTAAATATCTATACACTTAAAGCTATTAAGGGTTTGGGTCATTTGGAGGATTATGTGGATCCCTCTCAAAAAATCATAATAAAAGCCTATGATGATAGTGGATGCTTCTCCAAGGGCATCATCATATTACCCATTAGAGTTGGTCCAACTACTAAAGGCACATTATTCTAGGTCCTAGATATTGAAATGAACTACAACATGATACTAGGATGCCCTTGGATCCATGCTATGAAAGTAGTTCGATCTACATATCATCAATGTCTAAAGTTTTCTTACAATAATGTCGAGGTTACTATCTTGGTTGATCTAGATCCTTTCCAGTTCTGTGCTAATCTAAGAGATGCTACTACCTACCAAGTCCTAGAAAACAATGAGGCACAACCCATAATTTGCTCCAAATAAATGGATGCAGATATACTCCTTAGTAAAGCCATGGAAAATATGAAGATTGAAGACAAAGGTTGTGGAGAATACATTATGTCTCAAGTATCCCACATTAGGGAGTCACCACTTTCTCCCTAATCTTATGGTAAATCACATCTATTACAAGAACAACACTCAAAAATTAGTACACAAAATGCCACTTCTATCAATGAGAATACATTTGTATGTTTTGAGAAAGGAAAAGAAGAACAAAACCCCAAATTGATGTCTCCTAGTAAGTATGGACTTGGGATTACTATCATGCAAAAATAAGGCTATGATAGCTATAGCAGTCTTAGATGTTAGAAACAAGGAAATATTTAAACCTATCACTACAAAAGGATGATGTCCTATTTTGGGGCTTGGATTCAAACCATTACAAATAGGTCCTCCTAGTACCATGGTACCTACATGTAACATTGTGGATGTTTTGAATGATGAAAAGGCATCTAAGAATACCCTACCTAAAACCAATAGTCCTCCAACTTCTAAGCATGACCCAATTAATACTATTGAATTAGATATCCATATATATACCCTTAGCCAAAGCCCATTCAACACTAATGATGACATCCCCTCAAGTTATCCTAAACCATTGGATTAGGACCAACATGGACCACCAATTTTTGATCAATTTAACAATGATGACTCTCTCACAATAGACTTTGAAATCTATAAAGATATTCAAGTTGGTGATCATAAAGAAGCAATTTCTCCTAAAGTGAACACATGGAATATTTTGGGGAGCCAACTCCACCTTCTAGTTGTAAAGAAAAAAGAGAAAAAAATGACAAAAGTAGGTCTATTGGTGAAAATTGAAAGGCATCATTAGACCATCAAAATTCAAAAGCTAAGTACCTCCCAAGGATACAAGTTGTACAAGTAGATGCCATGAATATAAGTGTTCCAGTGTCAAACATGCCACAAAGTCATTTTTGAGCTCTCCTGATCAACATTCATGTGGGAAGTCATTGGTCTCAATCCTCTAATCCTTCCTTATATCTAGATGCTTATCCCCAAATCTAGCTACCTAACTTGCCCAACACCCAAGATCAGATTTTTATCTAATAACCCTTTGTCTATGTCATCATCAATGACATCCCACACAGCATATTCATTGACCCATTTATCCTTAGATGACTTGATTTGCAACACACAGACACTATCTTACATCTAGTACACAATGGTATATCTCAAGGTCTTTCTAGTGGTTTGATCTTAGCTACAAACTCATAATGAATCTTGTGTAGTTATGGTCAGTTGTGGGTCTAGAGAGTATCAGCTAGCAGCACCAAACAGATATTTCTTCTCAACATTCATCTGTGACATTCATGATTCCATCTAAGAGTCCTGAAAAAATATCAAAAGAATAGAAAAAAGTCATGAAAAAAGAAAAAAAATGAAAAATTCATGAGAAAATGGATGCCTTGATGAAAACTTGGCAAATAGGCATCTTGGCATGAAAATTTGTGTCAAGAGAAAAATTCTGCCCGAAAGTGAAAATGTGGCAAATAGGCACTTTGGGCAGGTACCATGGTGAAAACCTAGCAGATAGGTGACATGTGTAATCAGTTGTTTCTCCTTCATTTATCAAGACTCCATCTATTTTTTTCCCCTTTTGTGATTCCTTGATCATATCCTTCATGTTGCAAGATATCCCTAGTCCCTTTTCATGGCCCATGAACTGGTTAATGTCCATTGTTATCTTACCTAAAGTATCACTAGCCTATACATACTCTATCTTTGGCCTTTGTACATTAGTTTGCATCTTGTCTATGGGCATATTACCTACATGATGCATGAGTTTGAGCTTGAACTAGGGTCATATTTGTTATCACTTTTTATCCATTGGACTTATCTCATAATGGATTGGACCTAACACTTGTATATATTTTTTTGATCCAAAAAAAATTCATAAACTTATATATGCTTTTATGATCCTAAAAAAATTCATAAAACTCATATAATGTCCCAAAATAATCACAAAAAATCATCAAATGTCCTAGAAAAAACACTAAAAATCATATAATGTCTTGAAGAAAGCACTAAAAATCATAAAATATCCTAAACAAATCACTAAAAATCATAAAATGTCGTAAAGAAACCAGTCATATAGAAACATCAAATATCCTCAAAAACTCTAAAAATCACAAAACCCATCAAAAATTTGTAATAAACCTTATATATAATCATCCCTTTTGCATAAACACTTGCACTTTGTAGATTGAAACTCAAAGCACTACACTTCAATGAAAATCACACCTATCTAAGCCATGTGAACCAACAATGAATCCAACATGTCACTATGTACCTATCAACTTGAATCAACAATCAGAGCTATCACATGATCAACCTATCAAACACTATCTAAAGACCTAAAACACTAAAGGGAAGTAATAATGTAGTGCCTGCCCCTGGTTCACATTTTGTTATCGTGTCTAAACTCTTTTAGAACTAGTTTTATGTTGTTGGTTAGCAGCATTCTTTTGAGATTATCAAATATTGTGCTATGGATTCAGTTTATTATGTGATGAGATTACTTAGACTCTACATTTCATGTATGTATGATGATTATTTTTAGTGTTCACAATTATTGATGATGATTATTACATTGCTTTCAATTATTAATGATGATTAGTAAGATGATTTATTATCATATGTGCTTTCTTATGGATACTTACCCCATACTTGCATGTGTATGGTGTGCGTGTTTGCCTTGCGTGTTTTCTTGTGTATGGCATGTCTGATGTGGTTAAGGAAGGGAGTCCTAGTCACCTGCTAGTCGGGATCTACATGATGCACCACTTCCTACCATTGTCTATTTAGTTTAGTATATATTGTGTTTGTACATGCATGGTTTTTATGCAAGTTGTAGGTACCGGGTGTCGACTTTCTTGAATTGCCAGGATGAGCATACCCTATCACATTATCTCAATGATAAGAGAGGGGAGATAAATTCTCAAGTCCAAATCTCAACCCTTTGAGACATTTGTCTTAATTGGAAAATTAGGACAAGTATCTGAGTTGAATACCCACCGAATGTGTCGGATGACATATTTCATGATTTTTAACCCTTTAGATTTATTTTGTATGATTTGTTCTATGATGGGTTTTCATATTTTATCTTGGAGGTCTATGGTGAATTTTCCATTAATTAAGTTTTAATAAATAGATTTAATTAATAAATTATTTATTTGAGAAAATTAATAAAATATCATGATCTTTGATATTTTGATTGTAATTAATTAAATGTGAATTATTGGAGAAATGGAATTAAATAAAAGAAAACTAGAAATTAAAATTAATAATAATTATAAAATAATAATAAAATAATAAATAAAATAATAATAATAAAAGTTATAAAAATTAAAATGAAAGTTATAAAATTTAAATAGAGATTATTTAAAAAGTAAATTGGAGTTATAAGCTTGCATGGGAACTAACATGTGTCAACAACACGGGGGTTAGTGCATCAATTAAGCACAAGGTGTCTACAATTCTATGACTCATCAAAAAAGAATTGGAAAAGACCCATGCTTAGTTGGTGACACCTTTCAGCAGTTTCAAGAAGCAATCCAAAGGTTTCTTGAGAGCTCTTTATATTTAGGCATTCATAGAAGCTTAGGAAGGGGGTGGAGAGCAATTAGAGCATTGAAGGACTCAAGAACTCTGAAGAAGTGAGCTTGCTCTGCGGATTTTTCTGAGGAAGAGCGAATTAGCATCAGAATTTGGGTAGATTCTTGTGATTTTTCTTATGCTATTTCCGCATCATGCATTCCTTTCTTCTTCGTGTCTTCCATATGTCTTCTGAAGAATTTCATATTTTTATTGTATGCATTTTCAATTTGGGCAATTAAATTTATTTGAGAATTTTATATGCATGGATTTAAAAAAAAGAGAAATGGGTTTGGGTTCGAATTAGAATCAAATTGAAATAGATTTGAAAATGGTTTCAAGATTTATGGCCAAATCCATTAGCCATTAGTGAAATTATTGGATAAATTTAGAGAACAATTACCTTTTAAGAGAAATTTTTTAATTCATCACAAATTGTCCTGTCGCTGCCCCTTGGATAGACCCGAACTCAGTCATTAATTACTTTTTATCGTGATCAAATTTATTTGATCGCTCTTGTCAGAATTGGCACAACATGGCCCTCTCCAACATATTTAAATTTCAGCCTAATCCAATGGTTCATTAGGAAGATATGGCCATCGTACTGAGATTGTTTTATTCAAGGACAGATATTTCTCCATTTCCCATAACCAAGAGTTTTTTATGCTTAAAGTTCACAAAAATAATATATCAAAGCATGGAATGAATTAAGATATTATTGCAATCTTCCCTTATTAGAATCTTATTAATATGAATTAGTTTTATATGGTTTATTATCTAATCTAATTAAATCAAATTTAATGAAGATTAATTAATAGTAGAAGAAGTGTAATTAATTACTAGTCAATCTAAGTAAATGAATGAGAGAAAATTAAAAGAAAAGAGATTTTAATATAGTTTATATAGTAGACTTTTTATAATGTATATTGAATACTACTTAATATATATTAAACAATTTTAGAGTTGTTTAATGAAGATGATAATGTTAAGAATTTAGAGCTTATTCATGTTAAAATCTATAATGAGTCTTATTGGTTTGTGATAGGGATCTCTTTCAAATAACGTTTATATAGACAAAATATTATTAGAACAATTAGAAAATGGAGTCTAATGGTTGATTTTAATATTGATTAAATAATTGTAAGATGATAATTTATATTATGTTGATTTAAATTTAGAAACTCTGAATGATATTGGATTAAGACTGAATTATTATGTTATTGGTTAATACGTTTGAATACCTTAATGGAGTTAAGAGTTAGCCAAATATTAACTAATGAATTTATGGAAGGATTCTATAGATCAAGTATGTATAGTTTGAGGAGTTTATTATTTATTAATGTTTGTAAGGACTAGCAAACTATTAATAAATAATTGTTTAAATAGATATTAACAAATTTGATTAGAGTTAATCTAGTGGAGATTATTTATTGATTGAAGTTTGGTAAAAGATAATAAATTTTGAAGTTGGATTATAATTGATTTTTAATCAATTGATATTCATTGAGTTGATATTATAACTATGATATTAATAATTAAGTTGTGCAATAGAATCTTATTTGAAAAGATTAATGATAATACGAATTTGTTAAGGGAATGTTGGTATTCTTTGAAAGATGACAAATATGGTCATTTAATATTTTCGATAATTATCATTGAATTATTAATATGATCTTTTGAGTATTGAATTATAATTGACTTTTATCATACAGAATTATAGTTAGTTATTAGTCAACTGATATTAATTGGAACGTTGCTATGATTATGTAATTATTAATTAAATATATCAATGAGAGTTAATTAGATTTAATTAACAATTAGGTTATGTAATAGAAGATTTAATTGATATAATTCTTTTAATGAGATTGTAAAAATATTGATATCAAAGTTGATAGGTCTTGTTCTGATGACTTGAATAATGACCTTAGATGTTTTAATGGTGAGACTTAGTAATATTGAATTGAAAACTATTAGATGTTAATAAGTCATGGATGGTGTACCTATGTTAATTGTTTGATTTAATTGATCATTTTAATAAAGTTATAATCTTTTATTCGAAGAATGATAATTGGTCTTCTTATAATATAACGAATAATGATCCTAAAAAAGTTGAAAGGTTAATCAATTAGAATATGGATCATAGTTAAACATAAAGAAAGCAATTTAATTAAAGGTCAGTGATGATCAGATTAATGAGTAAATAATTATCCTTAAGTTATTCTTAGAATAATGCTATTGGGGAACAAATGGGTTGACTTGTAGGTCAAATGATGAAACTTAAAACACTTGAAGTATACTTGCAAACAAAATATTGAAAACCCCTACACATTATTCAACTATGTGAATTTGGTAAACCAAAACATGTGTTTGCATAGTGTATTCTATATGCTTCTTGTTTTGGGTTTTGGGGTGACTAGTGTTGACCAGTCCTAGGATGTTACCAGAGGCTCGGGGGTTATGAGATGTGATGGCATGTTGACCTTATTTGGTCTTGATCTTTATAAGCCCAACCATGGTTATGTGATCGTATGCTCTATGAAATGTTTGTATTTGTTCTTCAGCCTTCATGTGTGAAGCTGAGATGTATATATATTTGAGATGCTTGAGCTAATCATTTTTTGAGTCATCGATCAGTTATCCTTGGATTACTTTCTAGTCACAATGGGGGCTGGGGCCCTAAGTGGCTACCAGGGAAACTCATTGTAAGTTTGCTTAATAAGTGATAACATATATACACTAAATGGGGATTAAACGAACCTAAAAAGATAATTGTTTTGATGTTCTCACCCATGCCTTGAGCGCTTGTATAGGCTAGGATGGGAGTAGTGAGAACACATGGTTGTGATTGTGAATTCTGTAGTATGCCTCGTCAGTATGAGAGGATACTAGTGGCCGCATGAGATTAGTATGGACCCATGGAGTTTAGCTAACTACCAGGGTAACTTGTACGTGATAATTGTGATGACACTTTCCCACTTGCAGAGTAGGTTTCCTACATGTCTTTGTGTGCCTCTGGGAATTAGATGTCGATTTTGTATGTGTTGGAACCTTTGAGTAGTATACTTTTAGAATTCCTAGACTTAGAGAGTATTCTTTGCTATGTGGTTTTGATAGCTTGTTTGGGACTTGAGATTATCTCCTCAACACGGTGGGAGTGGACCACTTAGGTTCCACGCGGTCGGGTGGTAGTGTATTTTCCACTCTTATCATTTGAGATCCATCCGAGACATCGTGGTTGGAGTATTCTTGGTTGGTATTTATCTTCATTCTATTCTTGGTCATTATGATAGATGATATACCTTATGATGGATGTATTTACTAGTATGTTTCTTATATTGATGATCAACATATGCTAGATGATGGTATCCTATGCTTTACTTTGCATGTTAGTAGGATGTTTTAGGAGTGACATTCCTACTATGTTAATACCGATGATCTCTTCAATTCTTTGGAATGTTATGCACAGAGGGATAGCTAGGATCCACGATCGTCTAATGATGCTATTTACGATTGGGAGGAACCGTACACTTAGTTATTTATGTTTTTGATATATGGTTATCTTTTATAATCGATGTTTATATCTTTATGATGATGATGTATCATGTATGATATGTGGTTTTATTTACTTTAATTGCATCATGGATTAATATTGGATGATGATGTACTTTATTTACATGGATGTTTATTCTTTTAAGCTTTTCATACCTTGCAACATGTACAGTGGATGATTGAGCTAAACTAAAATGTAATTACAAAAAGGACACTTGTATATTGTTTAAGAACATTGGATGTATCATTGTTATTTCATAAGGATGTGATGTTAGATGATTAGATATGTTAGATGTGATACCACATTAAGGGATCTTTAAAGAGTGTAACTGCTATGTTATGTTATTTTAACTTTTATTGATTTGTTGCTATTGCTTTCGCAAGTGTTGTGAATGGTTTATCTTTCATGTTTAAAAAAAAAATTGTTTGGTAAACTTAGGTTAATTCTTTGGATCCCTTGGTGGGGCATTATAAATAATGGACAAGAATAGCTATTGGCTCACGCTATTTAGTGAGTGATTTTTTTTTTCTTTTTTTTTTCTTTGATCATGTTCCTATGTCACTTGATGATATAAACTAATCTATAAGAGTGGCTAAGATGATTCATGGTCATCTTTTTCTTTTTCTATCTATTAAACAATGTACCTTTGAGAGTCTAGGGCATGTATATATGCCTCAAGAAGGACAAGGTCATTTTTTATCTACAACATACTTGTTTATACAAAAGGTTGAATTAGTGCTCTAGCCCTTTATGCCATGATGCGTTGCATTCTATTTACCATATCAAAATAAAGCTCTATTTGACATATAATGTACTTTCTAAAAGAAAAAGTCTTCACCTCATTCTAATTGTTCCTCATATCATCTCCTTGGTCTTTTATCATTCATCACTTCATCGAACACCACAAACATGTGTTCTGATACACCAAATCATTTTCATCTTTCATTCCTACATTCCTTCATCATCCTACACTGTTTGTCAACCTTCTTGGGCTTTCCAGCTAGACCAGCCTTGGTATGACCTTTGTGTGACCAATTTTAATCAAATATAACCATTTTTGACTGATTTTACCAATTTTCTAACCTCTTTCCACCATTTTGGGCACCCACACAAAGTTTTAGGTTATTTCAAGTCAAGACATGCTATTTTTGGCCCCTACAAACTTCTAGGGTGCAATCTGTAGTTTCAGAGCACACTTGGCCTTCCCAAGTGCACCATGAGTGCACTTGGTACTGGCGTAGTGCACTTGGGCTTACCAAGTGTGCACTAGGTGTACTTGGGTGTGTCTCAGGTGCACTTGGGGCAATAAGATGCCCAAAACTACTCCCAGAGCCCCTATGTTGCACTTTGAAGCCCATACCTTTTGTTTTTCAACTTTGATTTTCAATCCATCCATTATGTTAGATTTGTGTCTTCATTGTGAACAAATTAAGCTATAATTTTCATTATTTTGTCACTTTATTAAGTGGTAACCCTTGAAACTACTCTTGGGCTCTTGATCAGCCCCTATTCTACACTCTAGACCTCATAACTATGACATTTTAGCTCTTATTTGTGATCCATCAGTTTATGTGGTTTTTCCTCTCATTGTAAAAAAAATTGAAATATCATATACTTAACTTAGTCAATTCTCAAGGTGGCATCCATATATATCATCTCTACTAGGGCGTGTTCTTGTGGCTTTCTCATTAGTTATTCTTTGACACAATATTTTAAATCACATTGTATCAAAGAGGGGAAAAATGTAGACACTCAAAAATGGTTTTCATCTATGGTTTCATCAATTTTTATACTAACTCATACCATTTTCTCATTCCACTAACACCGATTTTTGGCCAACTTGATCATATCTCAATAGTGTATGTTATCATTCTTATCCTCTTTGACATCAATATCAAATGAACTTAGAATCACACAAAATCAACCCAAAATCACCAACAATCAGTCTTAACCAACCTAGAATGTTTCAAGTATCTTAAATCTATCATCATTTGTCCAATCCTAGGCATTTTTGTTGCTTTTAGTGCGTTGGAAACCTATCAATCTATCAAATCTTATCAATCTGACCTTAGTACTGTCATGGCTCTTAGTGTTAGGTCAAACTATCATCCATGTCATCCAATCTTTGACATTGTTGAGTCTCTCAATGTTGGATCATGGCATTATCAACCATTTAATAACATTGACAATTTCCATCAATGCTATTATGATCAATCCTATCAACTAATCTTGATCTTGTAGCATTTTACAATGTCAATTAAATATTACATATCTTTAATTCATGTCATGTGTCCTTTGCATGTTATCAATTTTGATCAATCAATTAATTTGACCATGGATTTGGTCTAATCATCATCATCTTATTCAATCCCCATTATCATCACATTTCATCAAAGGATACTGTCACACTTATCAAATCAAACTGGCCAATCATCTATTTATTTTTTCTATAGGATTAAACAATCCATAATTTAATCTTGTCATTTCACTAATTATTCTTCCTAACTAACATCCTCAATTAATTAATTTTATTAATTAATTGATCCATTATTCATGAACCATAGAAATTATCAATTTCCTAAGTCATATTTTACACCATTAATTCAATTTTCACTAATTTCTATTTGTGTGGAATAATGGAATTTTAATTCAAATATTTCACATAATATTGACATCATCATGACACATGGACATGACACATCATGGATTCTCCATTTACACTTGGATAAGATATGTTATAATCCATATATTCTTATTCCAAATGCACATCCATATCAGGCTTCCTTGTCATAGATTCTTGGCTTTAAGTGGGTTTGAGGTGTCACATGATGTGTTAGAGATCCTTTTCCATTTATAGCCACATTCGAATTCCAAGTGTCATACAATCCTACATTTTCAATCTTGTGTCATATGCATCATGGATTCTCCAAGGAATTTCTTGCCAAGTCATATATCCAAGGTGGGAAATCCAATGCTCTCATCTTTTGTGTTGATTATAAAATGAGCATTTTTCCTCTCATTTTTGGTCCCTAGTTTTTAGATTTTCACTCTTGCTCTCACACTAAAATCACATCTTCTATTATTCTCATAGCATCATCATCACCATAGGATTTTTCTCCCTAATTGTGTGCATTATAGGAATTTTGGAGCTACATCATATGGAGAATAAATAAGGAGATGGGAGTTACAAATGAAAGAGGGGGTTTCTAGCCTTGTGTTGCTTCCTTTTGTTTATTTGTCTTTCATGGTAGACTAGAGGGTCTTGATGTACATTTATTGAGTTTGTGATTTTCTCATAGTATGTTAGACATTAGCCTATTCATTGGTACTATAGCATGTAGTTAAGAGATTTCCCTACTTATCAATCATAAACATAATGAGCAGTGGTAGATGCACTATGGAGAAGATTTTAGAGGTATGCAGAAGGCACCCTGAAGAAAAAATATTGGATAGTGGAAAATTAATAATGAGAACATTTTAGAATGAAATGAAACAAAGATTTAGAATTGCCCCTGCAATTATGGATAGATTCAAGGAAGATATTTATAGATTAGTTGATATAGATCATACATATCTTCAACTAGTGGAACCTTGAGAGGCATTTATAGATCCCTTGAGCTATGAATTGAATAATGATGCTATAGTTGGTTATATTGATTTGTTGTTAGATTTAGACAAAGAAAAAGTAGACTATAGATTTGGAACATTTGATGAGATCATAGAAAGTTCATCAAGAAATCTTGGAAAAGGCATCACACAAGAATGAATCAATAATGAAGAAGTCAGTACTGAAGAAAGCACTATAAAAGGCTAGAATGATAGAGAGTGAATCTAAGGCTATGAGATAGACAATGAAGCAAGGTGTACTAAACATACAACCCTTGTTAGTATCAATTTCTTTGACATCTTTAGGATAGAACTTTTTATATACAATAGTTTTTGAGGTCTAGCCCAATGAATAGAAAGGAAAGTTTGAGAGATTAGTTCAAGCAATGACCACAAAGACAAAGAGTCAAACAACTAGCCACAAGATTAGGAACGAGATAGAAAACATTGTTGACAATTGAGTCAAGTGATGAAGAAGATGAGGAACAAGAAACCAAGCAAGTAGAAAAGGTGACTCCACTTAAGAAAATAGAAGGCAAAGCTTCACAACCTTGGAAGCTAAAGATTGAGAAGATTAATATAGATATTGCCAATGAGTTAAAGTTTTTTAAGATAAATAAGTTTTATGATTTATATAATAATTCTAAGAAGGATTACATAAATATATCTACTATGAGATATATCATAGAAAATGATCCAAGTTTGAAGGATATTTGATGGGGACACAACCCAAGAACAAAATGGACACAACAGAAAGGGAAAATTATATTAACTGAGAAAATAAGCTAGTACAAATAGTACAGGAAAATAAACTTCAAACATGCCCTAAGGGCTTACAATAGCATAAATTTGGAGATAATTTCTCCTTATGGTACCTCCTCTCAAACTCCACTCCGAACTGCCTTTTACAATGCCAAAAATCTCCTTAAATAGACCCCAGAGGGTTAAGGACTAGGAGTACATTCTAGAAAGTGCTAGTAGGCATCCACCGACCAAATAGAAGGTTCCGAAAGCTGCGTTAGAAGTCGGTGCAAATCTAGAAGAATCCAGAAACGGTAACCAAACTTTCGGGAGGCATAACTTTTGAACTGTAGCTCCGATTGACGAACCGTTTACATTTTCGAAAAGCTCTTGAAGCGCTCTATAGCCCTATGGACAAGATTCACTCGTCCCCCATTTTTTGGCCCTTTTTGAGGTCATTTAATGCCCCTAACCTGACTTCAAAGCATTCTTAGAGGGTCTCCAAAACTTGAAAAACTACAATAACTTTCAAACTGTGGGGCCTTTTGACTTGATTCTTTTTTTGGAATGCTCTAAATCACAATTATATTCATCTGGCCAATTCACACCTTCTAGGTCACCAAAATGATGGCCAAATTGCATGCTCCTATTTTTTTCAAAATTTTCAAAGAAACTGATAGTGGAACTGTGAGAGTTGGAATCTTTATTTGACCCAAATGGGTATCCAAAAATGTAAAGACATGAAACAGAAACTAAGACTAAGTACCTTTTTTTGGGTGACACAGGATTGCCCTTATACCTCTGGATGCTCCTGCATCAGACACCTAGGGTAGATTGAAAAGAGACCCTGTCACTTTATGAATGGTAGAGGAAATCCCAAATGGGAAACCTCAGCTGCTGAAATCCAAGGTGAGTCCTTGATTGGCCATCCTTTTCATTCAATCAAATACTCTTCATACTACCTATTTCTGGTACTCCTACCCACACGATGATCTAGAATGTCTTCTATCTCCTCCTTCTTAGAAGCAGGAATTGGACATGGCTCTAACACCAACTCCTCATCTGCACCATCATCATGATACTCTATTAAATATGAAATGTTGAAAATGGGAGAAATCTTAATACCATCTAGCAACTCCACTTCATATGCATTTCCTGAGTCATGTTTCTTCAAAATTTTGCAGGGGCCAAATTTTTTCATTTTCAGCTTGTTGTAAGTACCAGCTAGAAATCTTTCTTTTCATAAGTGTACCATGACTAAATCTCCTACTTAGAATTCCTTATGTCTTCTCCTTTGATCAGCACTAGCTTTATACTCTTGATTCATCTTGGTTATGTGTGCCTGAACCTCCTCATGTAGATGCTTGATATGTTCAGCAAATTCCTTAGCTTCAACACCTATCCTCTCCCCTTGTTCTATCTTCCTCAGCTCTGGTGCAATCCTTGGGCTATTACCATATACAATTTGAAATGGTGATTTTCCAATACTCCTATTTATAGAGTTATTATAAGCAAATTCTACCTGTGGTAGAATCAAATCCCATCCCTTGGGCTTATCCCCAACTAAACATCTCAGCAAATTTCCTAGACTTCTGTTTACCACTTCTGTTTGGCCATCAGTCTGCGAGTGATGCATGGAACTGAGTTTCAAGTCTATCCTCAACTTTTTCCACAATGTCCTCCAGAAATACCCCACAAATTTAGTGTCTCTGTCAGAAACTATACTCCTTGGAAGACCATGTAGTCTTACCACCTCTTTGAAAAACAAGTCTGCAATATGGACAACATCATGAGTTTTGTGGCATGGAATGAAATGTGCCATTTTGGAGAACCTCTCAACCACCACAAATACTGAGTCATTACCCATTTGTGTCCTTGGCAATCCAAGAACAAAATCCATACTTATGTCCTCCCATGGCCTTGATGGAACAGGCAATGGCTGATAAAGACTCGTATTGTGACTAAGCCCCTTGGTAACTTGACAAACTTGGCAACTTTGTACGAACTTCTTCACATCTTGTGAAATTTGAGGCCAAAAATACTGTTCTCTAAGAATGGAAATGGTCTTATCTCGACCAAAATGTCCTTCCATCCCTCCACTGTGTTTCTCCTTAATCAGATTTTTCCTCATGGAACTCCTTGGAATGCACAATTGACTACCTTTGAACAACATGCCATCCTGAATCAAATAATCTAAACACTTTGTTCTATCTACAGCAACAGGCTCTTTACAAGCTTTCCATGCTTCAGCAAAATCAAGATCCTCGGGTACAAATTCTTGAGTTCATCAAACCCAACTACTTCAACCTGCATTACTGTAAGCAGTGACTGTCTACTACTTAGTGCATCTGCAACCCTCTAAGATTTTCCACTTCTATGCTTCAACACAAATGTATAACTCTGCAAGAATTCTACCCACTTCATATGCCTCTGATTTAATTTACCTTGGCTATTTAGGTACTGTAATGCCTGATGATAAATATACAAAAAAAATTCCTTTGGCAATAAATAGTGCCTCCATTTCTTTAAGGCCTAAACTATTGCATAGAACTCTTGATCATAAACAAAATACTTCTTCTTTGCATCATTCAATTTCTCACTAAAATATGCAATAGGCTTACCTTCTTGGCTTAGTATAACCCCAATAGCACTGTCACTAGCATCACAATCCACCTGGAACACTTTTCTAAAATTTGGAAGTGCCAACACAGGTTGTTCTGTCACCTTCTTCTTCAGCAATTCAAAACTTCTCGCAGCTGTTGCAGTCCATTTGAACTCTTTGCTATCCCCTCTTCTTGTATCAGTTAGGGGTGCACATATGCCACTGAAATTCTTAATAAACTTCCTATAAAAACTAACCAGACCATGAAATGATCTTACCTTAGTATCAGTCCTTGGAGTAGGCCATTCCAAGATGGCTTTTACCTTCTCGGGATCCATTTTGAGAGCTTCAGGTGATATAACAAATCCCAAATAGACTAACTCCCTTTTTGCAAAGACACACTTCTTTAGATTAATTAACAGTTTCTCTTCCCTTAGCCTTTCAAGGACACTACGAATATGCAGTAAATGTTCTTCCAAAGTCTTGCTGAAAATTAAAATATCATCCAAATAGACAATAACAAATTTTCCCAAAAACTTCTTAAGTACCTCATTCATGAGCCACATGAAGGTGCTTGGGGCGTTCGTCAATCCAAAGGGCATAACTAACCACTCATAAAGACCCTCCTTGGTCTTGAAGGCTGTTTTCCACTCATCTCCTTCTTGAACCCATATTTGATGATAGGCACTCTTGAGATCTATCTTTGTGAAGTACTGAGCTCCACTCAAACAGTCCATAAGATCATCCATCCTTGGCAAAGGAAACTAGTACTTGATGGTTATCCTATTTATAGCTTGAGATTTTGTAGACATCCTCCACTCTGCATCCTTCTTTGGTGCGATTACTGTAGGTACTACACACGAACTCAGGCTCTCTCGAATCAAGCCCTTCCTTAATAGCACCTGAACCTGTCTATTTAGCTCCTCTATTTCAGTAGGAGTCATCCTGTGAGAAGCCTTGTTCGGCAAACTAGCTCCTAGAATCAGATCTATTTGATGACTGATTTGCCTTACTGGTGGCAATCCATCTAGAACATTATCAGAGATAATATCTCCAAACTCCCCTAGTAAATCTAAAACTTCAAGTGGTATTTCACTACTACCTTCTTTATCTTTCCTAGGAATCAAAGCATAGCACATATGCTGACATTTCATGCCATCTAAAAACTTCCTTCCATCAACAAGACAAATCCTAGCACTACTACATACCTTTTCATCTTCCTTTTTCATGGGCTTCAATTTATGGTGAACTCCATCCTTTTTTAGAGAGTATGTGTTTGCATGTCCATCATGTATTGCATGTCTATCAAACTGCCATGGTCTACCCAACAATAGATGGCAAACATCCATCGAAATAACATCACAGAGAACTTCATCATGGTAACTCCCAATTTTGAATTTTACTAAACATTGTTCACTTACCAAGACCTTATGATCATCTTTTACCCATGAAATCCAATAGGGCTGTGGATGTTTCTCCCTCTTGAGCTTCAACTTAGAGACCATATCTTCTGATACCAAGTTATCAATGCTACCACCATCAATGATCACATCACAACATTTATCCTCACACTTCCATCTAGTACAGAAAAAACTCTTCCGTTGTCCTAGTTCAATCTCACCACTTTGTAGGACTCTTTCATTTACCAAGGTCTCTCCTCTTTCTGCATCCTCTGAATGTGATGATTGTGCATCGTCATCCACATGAGCAACCCTAGCTTGGCCCTCAGCTCTCCTATCTGCCCTTCCTTGTCGTTGAGGGCATTCAAAGGCATGATGACCTTCTTCATTGCAATGGAAATAGGTACCACAGAAGCCTCCTCTTCCTTGTCCATGTCCTCTACCTCTTCCTCTTTGATTTCCAAAGTCTTGATCATGGGAGTGGTTGAAACCCTCATTCCTCTGGTTTCTGCTAGTACCCACTTATTCATTTTTCTTTTGGGTTTCATTGTGGCCTCCAGATGATCTACCGCTTCCCCTTCCTCCTTGATCGCACCCTCTTTGTCTTCCTTCAAATCTTTTACTCAGCTTCTCTTCAACTCATAGGGCAAACTGGTATGCTTCTTCAATGCTGGTCATTCTTACCAGACTTAATTCCTCTGGATGCTAGGTCACAACCCACTGATATAATGAGCAACCTTCTCCTTATTTGCTTCTACATGCCCTGCTCTAATCAAGAGTCAGTAAAACTCCTCTATATATTCTTGGACTGATCTTCCTACTTGCTTTAACCCATGCATCTTCTTAAATAGATGAAGCTCGTAGTCCACAGGAATGAACTGCTTCTTCAATTTGTCCACCATGCGATCCCATCTTGTGATCTTCTCCTTTCCTCTTCTAAATCTTTCCAATTGAACCTCTTGCCACCAGATTTTGGCATGGCCTTTTAGTTTGGCCTTTGAAAACTTAACCCTATCTGGGTCCCTTATATCCTCATACTCAAAGTATTCTTCCAGTTCATTGATCCAATCGATCAACTCATCTGGTTTCAAATTTCCTAAAAATATACCCACTTCAATTGTAGGTCTTTTCCCAAACTTAGTAATAGCCCTAAAAAGCCTTTCCTCTATAGGATTCAAAATTTCCTCATCAACTTCTTCTTTTGGTCCCATTACTTCCTCTTCATTGTCATCCTCACTGTTGTCACCTGTGGCAACATTTGCTGCTCTATGAAGCTCCTCTTCCAATGCTTGTACCTACCTCTGGAGGGCTCTAACCTCCTTAGGATTAATAGCTCTGGCCCTTCTACCATGCTCTCTTCGTGGAGGCATCTTCTAACTCAAACCCACAACCACACAGTCCTGGTGCAAACTGCCTCACAGTCGGCGCTCTGTCTACACACTCAGGAAAACCAGCTCTGATACCACTTGATGGGGACACAACCCAAGAACAAAATGGACACAACAAAAAGGGAAAATTATATTGACTGAGAAAATAAGCTAGTACAAATAGTATAGGAAAATAAACTTCAAACATGCCCTAAGGGCTTACAATAGCATAAATTTGGAGATAATTTCTCCTTAGGGTACCTCCTCTCAAACTCCACTCCGAACTGCCTTTTACAATGCTAGAAATCTCCTTAAATAGACCCTAGAGGGTTAAGGACTAGGAGTACATTCTAGAAAGTGCTAGTAGGCATCCACCGACCAAATAAAAGGTTCCGAAAGCTGCGTTAGAAGTCGGTGCAAATCTAGAAGAATCGAGAAATGGTAACCAAACTTCTGGGAGGCATAACTTTTGAGCCGTAGCTCCGACTAATGAACCGTTTACATTTTCAAAAAGCTCTTGAAGTGCTCTATAGCCCTATGGAAAAGCTTTGCTCATCCCCCATTTTTTGGCCCTTTTTGAGGTCATTTAATGCCCCTAACCTGACTTCAAAGCATTCTTAGGGGTCCTCCAAAACCCAAAAAACTGCAATAACTTTCAAACCGTGGGGCCTTTTGACTTGATTCTTTTTCTGGAATGCTCTAAATCACAATTATATTCATCTAGCCAATTCACACCTTCTAGGTCACCAAAATGATGGCCAAATTGCATGCTCCTATTTTTTTTTCAGATTTTCAAACACACTGATAATGGGACTGTGAGAGTTGGAACCTTTATTTGACCCAAATGGGTATCCAAAAATGTAAAGACATGAAACAGAAACTAAGTCTAAGTACATTTTTTTGGGTGACACAAGATTGCCCTTATACCTCTGGATGCTCCTACATCAATATTGAAGGAGTAGTGAACTAAAAATTCTATGAGAGACTTATAAATAAGAAGACTTTTGCAAGAGAAGAAGACCATGAACTTTAGAAGTCTATGCTAAGAACCATTTTCAAGACTAATGATGAAGATGAAATAAAAGGATTTCTAAATAACCTTGCACCATACTTGAGAAATAAGTTGAGGTCATTCTTTTTCATTTTTTGAAAAAGGGATAAGTTGAGAAAAGAGACTACATCATCTATTAGTAAGATGTTGATAGAGTTATAGGTAGCATATCCTCTAGCCCCTAGAACCTTGGAAGTGTCAGTAAGTCATGACACTATGAAGATTGATCAAACCAATGTTACTCTTAAAATTAATGATACCAATCCACTTGGTGGTTCTAAACTATTGGTGTAAATGAGTATTTATTATTTACACTTTACTTAAGTTTACTTAGGTTAATGCATTATTTTATTATTTCTTAGGTGGGTCACTTAGGAGTTTGTGTACTCTTATGAGTTGTCACTCTAACAACACTAGAGTAAGCAACTCTAATTTAGCACATGGTTTTTACAACACTAGAGTTTTCATAATTAACTAAGTTTTCATATAGAAAACACAATTATTTGCACTCACATTTTAGCACATGTTATCTACAACATAATTTTGCATGCTACACCTTTGTAGGCTTATCCTCTCATCATCACACTTACTCTTATGCTTAATGGAGGATAACCCATATTTGGTGGACATGTGCTTGATTGTATGACTTATCATGTTTTTGATTCTTATGCATTATAGAAGCATTCTAGAGGCCTTTATATATAGGCACTCCTAGTGTACTTTCATCGATATTGAATGAATATTATATCATCATTCGGATCATACTCTCTTTGGTCTACTATTGTGCTTGTGCTTGAGTTCCTTGGTCTTGGGTGAATTTTTCCCTAAGAAAAATTCTTAAATGGTATTAGAGCTTAGGGAGATTCTCTACACATAGCCATTCAAGACCATTGTTGTTTTAGTACCTTGATCCAGATTCAAAGAATTCATAGAACTTGGAAGTGTCTAGAGAAAAATCAAACCTCACCAGTACATCCAAAACATCAATTCAATGAAAATTGGCTATAAATTCGCCTATTCTAGGCCAAAGCCTTTTTTTTTTGTGAACTGGCACCCAAAGGCCCAATTTTCAAATTAGGTATGGTCATTTATTAGATCTACACATTTCAATTATTTTAGTTCTATAATTATTTTTTTTCTGCAATCATTCAAATTTCTATATTTTTCAAATTTATTTTGGCCCTATAGTCCCCTGTAGAGAATTTTTTTTGCAGCAACTAGGCAATGGAACCCTAACCCCCACAAAGAATATTCATAGAGTATTCTTTATTTTATTTAGTAGTTTAATCTAAATTCAATTAGCACATCAATATTTCTAGCATCAATTTTCCAAATCTAGGCATGTCCACAACATAATTTGGTATCAAGCTTAAATCTAATAAGCCTCATTGGTCGAACCCATAGTCAATAGATAGAACTCTATATTACTAGTAGCTTCTTTTTATTCAAGCATGGTTTTCTTGTTTTTAAAAAGAGGAGGGTGAATTTTTTTTGCCATTCAATTAGCACCTTGCACCATACTTGAGAAATAAGTTGAAGTCATTCTTTTTTATGGTTGGAAAAAGGTATAAGTTCAGAAAAAAGACTACATCATCTATTAGTAAGATGTTGATAGAGTTATAGGTAGCATCTCCTCTAGCCCCTAGAACCTTGGAAGTGTCAATAGGTCATGACACTATGAAGATTGATCAAACTAATGTTACTCTTAACATGAATGATACCAATCCACTTGGTGGTTCTAAACTATTGGTGTAAATGAGTATTTACTATTTACACTTTACTTAAGTTTACTTAGGTTAATGTATTATTTTATTATTTCTTAGGTGGGTCACTTAGTAGTTTGTGTACTCTTATGAGTTTTCATTCTGATAACACTAGAGTAAGCAACTCTAATTTAGCACATTGTTTCTACAACACTAGAGTTTTCATAATTAACTAAGTTGTCATGTAGAAAACACAATTATTTGCACTCAAATTTTAGCAAATGTTATCTACAACATAATTTTGCATGCTACACCTTTGTAGGCTTATCCTCTCATCATCACACTTACTCTTATGCTTAATGGAGGATAACCCATATTTGGTGGACATGTGCCTAGTTGTATGACTTATCATATTTTTTATTCCTATGCATTATAGAAGAATTCTAGAGGCCTTTATATATAGGCACTCCTAGTGTACTTTCATTGATATAGAATGAATATTATATCATCATTTGGATCATACTCTCTTTGGTCTACTATTGTGCTTGTGCTTGAGTTTCTTGGTCTTGGGTGAGTTTTTTCCTAAGGAAAATTCTTACATGGTATTAGAGCTCAGGGAGATTCTCTACACATAGCCATTCAAGACCATTGTTGTTTTAGTACCTTGATCTAGATTCAAAGAATCCATAGAAATTGGAAGTGTCTAGAGAAAAATCAAACCTCACCATTACATCCAAAACATCGATTCAATGAAAATCAACTATAAATTCACCTATTCTAGGCCAAAGTCATTTTTTTTTGCGAACTGGCACCCAAAGGCCCAATTTTAAAATTGGGTATGGTCATTTATTAGATCTACACATTTCAATTATTTTATTTCTATAATTATTTTGTTGCTGCAATTATTCAAATTTCTATATTTTTCAAATTTATCTTGGCCCTATAGTCCCCTGTAGAGATTTTTTTTTGCAGCAACTAGGCAATGGCACCCTAACCCCCACAAAGAATATTCATAGAGTATTCTTTATTTTATTTAGTAGTTTAATCTAAATTCAATTAGCACATCAATATTTCTAGCATCAATTTTCCAAATCTAGGCATGTCCACAACATAATTTGGTATCAAGCTTAAATCTAATAAGCCTCATTGGTCGAACCCATAGTCAATAGATAGAACTCTATATTACTAGTAGCTTCTTTTTATTCAAGCATGGTTTTATTGTTTTTAAAAAGAGGAGCGTGAAATTTTTAGGTTAATGTGGGATTGAAACCCATGGACACCAGTACAATTTTGTTCAAAACTTTCTAGCATCATTACTGGCTCCCCAACCCAATGTTGTGTACTCTAGCACCATCATGCAAATCACAACATAGAACCTCTAGCAATCCAAGTGCCATTCAATTTTTTCCATTCATCACTATTTTTCACTCTTTACACCATCTCTCCAAGCTCTAGTGATGATCCTTGTACAAACCCTATGCCATGTGGCAGTAGATACCACCTACTAGTAGTGCAGATATGACAACAACTAATGTATTGAAGTCAGGTCACACGACCTAATAAAAATCTGCCATGTGTCCAATTAACACATAAGTCAAACATGTCAACTACCACCTCAACATCAATAGCTCAACATCTAGGTCATGTTTCTCCATGCAATTTCGTATAGCAATTCAAGGTGACATCATAATTTGTATAGGATACATCATCACTGATGTCATCAAGGGGTGGAGCTTTCACTAATGTCATCAAGTTCATGAGCCTAAAATTAGTAGTTGTATAACCATTATTCCTAGGCAAAATAGAATTACTGTGATGGTCGTATGATCATCAAATTTAACACCATCTTTTGCTAATCCAACCCCTTTATAAATTGTTTTTTTTATTTTGCAGTCTGACTTTGGGAGGCCATATCTTAGTCATCCGGAATTCAAATCAGGTGTGAATTTTTTGATTTTGGGTAGAATTTCCTAAATTTTTTGTGGTGCAGCTCTTTTATGGTTTTGGTGCATGCATTTGTTAGAAATTGTGTCTTTTGGTGACTGAACCTATCCAATCCTGCATTTTGCAATTTCAAATGCTCTATATGGGCTCATCTGGAAATGAAAATAGGTTTTTTTTTTTTTTTTTTGAAAGTGTGTTATATTTTGTTTGCTTTCTAGATTTGCCATTAGATGATAGAGTTGTGTGGACAAAAGTGTCACTTTTAGAATTAGGTCCTTTTTTGTATTGTAATACTTTGATATATCTTCAAAATTATTCTATAGCTAAGATACATTATAATGTTCCAATTTTGAACTCTATTAAGAGGTTGTAAATGGAAAAATTAGAAGTATATTAAGGCCAAAATTGGCAAGTGGCCATTGTAAACACACTTTATATAAAATTCCAAAAACATCTTTTTTGGGAGGTTTGTTGATTGAGTGAAAAGCAGGGGTGTTCTTGGTGTTATCTTCCTCTATTCCTACTATTTTCTTTCATTTTCTACATCATGGGATATTTCAAGTTTCCAAAATGAACTCCACACTACTATGCTACATGGTCCATTAAAATGTGGTGTCATTTAATGCATAAAGAAGTTTCTCAATATGTAGATGGTACCCTTCCTAAACCAACATGTGATCAAGAATCAACAAATGACATCTCTACTTGGGAAACAATGGATAGGAAATCCCTAGGTGATATTTGTTTGGGGGTTGAAGACAAGATCATATATCAAATCCAAAAGTTTCATACATCCAAGGAAGCTTGGGATACCTTCCAAAACCTCTATGGTAAAGTGTTTGAGGAAGATTTTTTCAAATTTGAAGATGAGCTTGTCTCCTTAGATCTTAAGGCATTTGATTCCATACAAGATTTTATCATAAAGGTGAATAAATTAAGAATGAAGCTTGATGATTGTGGGAGTCCTATTAAAGATGATAGGTTAATCTACCTCATTCATAATAAGCTTCCATCTAAGTATTCCACATTTGTTTCTTCTTATAACACCTCAAAGACAACATTAGGGTCTACCTATTAGAAAGTCTCTTTTGATCACTATGCTATACTATTGGATGAAGAAAAAAAGAAGTTGAAATCATAGGGAATTCTCCAGTCATCTAAGTCTAAGGCATTGGTGGAAAATAATGAGAGTTCTCAAAATTTAGCTAATCAATCTTCAAATAAAGGAAAGGGAAAGAATAACAAATTAGAGGATGTAGAAAAGACAACACCATAATCAAATCAAAAAGGCAAGTCTTCCTCAAATTCAAACAAGAAGGGGGACACCAATAAGGACAAAAAAAAGTGTGTTTATTGCAAGAAGTTTGGTCATGAAGAAAATGAGTGTTATCATAAAAAGATTGATGAGTTAACAAAAATCATAAAGAAACACAATGTTCCATTACCTAATGCTTATAAGGAGAAAGATCCTCTTCTTCAAATTCAAAGGGCAAAGGGTGAACACTCATGGAAAATTCAAGTTCTTCAATGGAATGGATTCTTGACTTAGGTGCCTCATATCATATGGGTTCTTCAAAAGGAGATTTTTCTTCATTGAAGAAATCCAAGGTACTACACATCTTTGTGGGAGATGATACAAAAATGGAAGTTGAAGGGAAAGGAAATGTGGAAATGGAAAATGGAGAGTTCAAATATGTTCTCTATGTTCATAACCTAAGTTCTAATCTCCTCTCAATTTACCAAATCACTCAACTTGGAGATGGCCATAAAGTTGAGTTCCTTCCTGACTTAGTCATGGTATGTAGTCTAAAAAATGACTCATTGGTCATAGTGGGGAAAGTTAATCATGAAAAAACATTGTATTCTTTCTCTCACTTTGTGCCTAAGTCTCCTTCACAAGCCTTATTGACTTAATCCAATTCATAAACCAAATTATGGCATGAGTGGTATGAGCATCTTGCCTTCCACTATCTTTAGCAACTTTTCTCAAAAAACATGGTCAAAGGTCTACCTACAATCAACTTTTCCAAGGGTGAATATTCAAACTATTTAGTGGATATGCATCTAGAGGAAAAGTTAACTAAAGCGAAGTCTTCAAGAGCACCAATTATTCTTTAGTTGGTTCACATGATACTAATAGGTCCTTTTGAAGTGACATCAGTCAGCCAAGGTCACTACATTCTCACTTTCATTGATGACTTTTCATGGTACACATGGGTCTACTTTCCTCATCACAAGAATGAACTATTGGACAAGCTTCTAGCCTTCAAGAGTCATGTAGAAAATAAATTCAGGAAATCCATCAAAGTTTTAAAGATGGAAAATGAAAGTAGATATGTGAATAAAAGACTTAAAGATTTTGCAAACTTGAGGGTATTGATCTTCAGAATCGACCAACTATAGTTTGTACAAGACAAATTTTGTAGCACTGAGGATACAAACTCTTAAGTTAATAGCAAGTTATATGATACAAGCCAAGTCTCTTGATCCATCACTTGAAGTCAAAGCAATCAGCAGTGCCAATCACATATGGAATAGGTCTCCTCATCCTGCCTTACATGGAAAAATTCATTTTGAGACATGGTGTGGTAGAAAACCAATTATGACACACTTTAGAGTCTTTAGTTGTCTAGTATAGGAAAACATATCTTCCAAGGGATGCAAGGCACCACCACCTAGGCCTTGTACTCTCATTTGATATGAAGATGGTGTTATGGCATATAGACTTCTGAATATAGATATACATGAGATCTTTGTGGAGAAAGATGTACACTTTGAGAAAAGTTCACCAAACTTATCCTTTAATCATCTTTGCACTTCATACATTGTGGAAACTAATAGTGACACCAATGATAGTGCTTCAATAGATTTAGATACGTGGAGTTCTATTGATAGTTCCAATGAGAGGTCATGACATCAACATATTCCACATGCATATATCATCATAGTGATAGGTCCAACATAGCAAGGTACACCCAATCTTCTAGCTCTAACATTAGTGGATGGCTTCTTGACAAACATTTTTAGTTTGTCTATGGAGTCACACATAGTAGATTTGGAAGACATCATTAATGATATACATCTTCTCTTTGATGGAGAAGATCCTTCTTTAGTTGTTGCAAGGGCTCACTCTAACCCTCATGTCCATTCTCTACACAATTGATCTTCATAGGTTAATATGATTGTGGATACTTATGTACAACAGTTGTAGGAGGTCTCTTTATTAGTTGAGGAGATAGTAGATTCTTTGGGATATTTTCTACATTCATCCTCAATAGGGACAATTGAGTAGGTTTCAAAGGCATCATTTATCATCAAGATTATTTCTACACATAAGGGAAGCATCTCTTATGTACTCATGATATTATTTCTTCCAAAGGGGAGGAATAGTATTATGTAGTCCTGGATCAATTTCTACATTGAAGCAGCTACCATTAATCAACACTCTTCATTTGGGTGGGAGACTACCTTTTCTCTCTTCTTCTCTTTTATGGGGGGGACATTTTCCTCTTGTGGGATTTTGTCCTTCTCATATTTCTGCTTTGTATATACTTGATGTATGTTGTAATGGGGGGTCTTAATTACTCCATCCATCCATGTATCTAGTTTTTTCATCTCTCTTTTTGGAGGAGGATTTTTCCCATGAGGTTTTCCTTCTTTCTCCACTTTATGACAGATTTCATTTCATTATGTACATGGGTACCAAACATGGCCTAGTAGTAGGGATCCATCATATATTTCATTTTAGCTTTTGTAAGCTTAAGTGCATTCCCTTATGTTGCACTTAAGGGGGGGAGTTGGTGTCAATAAGTATTTACTATTTACACTTTACTTAAATTTACTTAGGTTAATGCATTATTTTACTATTTTGCATTATTTTATTATTTCTTAGGTGAGACACTTAGGATTTTGCATACTCTTATAAGTTCTCATGTTGACAACACTAGAGTAAGCAACTCTAATTTATCACACGGTGTCTACAACACTAGATTTTGTATAATTAATTGAGTTTTCATGTAGATAACATAGTTATTCACACTCCCATTTTAGCACATGTTGTCTACAACATAATTTTGCATACTACACCTTTGTAGGCTTATCCTCTCATCATCGCACTTACTCTTGTGCTTAATGGAGGATAACCCATATCTATTGGAAATATGCTTGGTTGTATGACTTATCATTTTGTTAATTCCTATGCATTATAGAATCATTTTGGAAGCCTTTATATAGGCACTCCTAGTGTACTTTCATTGATACTGAATGAATATTACATCGTCAATCTAATCATTTGCTCTTTGGTCTACTATTGTACATGTGCTTGAGTTCCTTGGTCTTGGGTGAATTCTTCTCTAAGGAAAATTCTTCCATAAACTAAATGAACTAGACATTGAGGACATTGAGAAAAGGTTGAAACAAAATTGAGGAAGAGAAGAGGTAACTGGAAGAAGAAAAGAAGAAAATAGAGGAAGCCAAGTAGAAATTTCTTAAGGAAGATAGGAAAAGAAAGGAAGATGAAGACTAGAGAAGGATTGTAGAAGAAGAGAGTATAAATAAAACTAATGAAAAAGAGAAGAAAAGATCAAAATACAAGAGAGAAAGATAGGAAAAGGAAAAGAAAGAAGACAAAGAGAGAAGAACTAAAGAAGCAATAAAGAAAGAGGGGGAGGATGAGACTAAACCATCTAGTTTATCTACTTCACTCCCTCTTGCTAGTTTAGCTACTAATGATGACGATCAAAGTGATCTAATTTCATCCTTATGTAAACTTATATAGAAGAATAAAATGATGAAGATTTTACAGAGATCATTAATGTAAGTGACTAACAAAATGCATAGTACTTTGATAGTAAAACATACTAAGTCAAATCCTAAATAAAAAGCACAAGAAATGCTAAAATATTTTGATGAAGAGTTTACAAATCTATTGAATGTTCTAGAGACAAAGGCTCAAATTTCCCATGATACTACCTTGTTTAGCATTATTTGAAAAAATATTGAGGATGACTTAGTCAATCTTGATGCTTGTATAAAAGAACTTCATAAATGTTAGCAAGAAGGGAAAACTTTATATGTTAAGTGTACCTTATAATACAAGCTGACTAAAGACTTGGAAATTCAAATAGAAATAAGGATGAATGAACTAGAGGAAAATTCTAGCTAGATCTAGTATCCATATAGTAATGTAGATGATTTTGAGAGTCAAGTTGCCAGTATTCACAGTGATATTAGGAAACTTGAACTTCAAAAAGAGAAATTCTTGAAGGGAACATTTGATTTTAGAGAATCCATTGCTCTAAAATTAAGTTTTGATGAGAAGCAGTTATGATGAAGGGTGCTCCCCTTAATATCATAACCACATAACAAATAACAAAGAAACAATAGCAAATGCAAGAATAAAATATGGACTTCTTACTTGCAACCAAAATATGGAATTATAGAATTCAAAAGTACAATATTCTAACTCACATGGGTTCCTTCATTACAATAATCTACAAGACAAGCCATGAACTATAACCTAGAGTTGCCTTAGACAATGTTTAGGACTTTCTTAAATAGGCAATTTTATGTTGCCCGAGAAGGTGCTAGACATTGACAGTTAATACCTAGGGCACAAATAGCCTAAAAATACATATAGAGTTAGCCAAATACATCTTTGACAAATATTTTAGATATTTTAGGTAGCCCAACTTTGAAAAGCCATAACTCACGAACTGTTGCTCCAATTCACTATTATAACCACTTTTTGGAAATGCAAGCTCTTGATCTACAAGCTTATAATTGTGCTAGAACCCATCAAATTTTTGGATCTCATCGAGGCACTCTAAGGCCTCCAATAGTAACCTTGGAGATTTTTCTACAAATATTTCCACCAAAAATCCTAAATAAGTTATCTGATACTTATGCTAATTAAAATAGAAAATACTGAAAATAAAATATTTTTGGGTGATGCAAGATTTCTCTTACACCTGAGATGCTCTTGCATTAGACACTAGGATTAATTTGAGAAGTGACTCTGTCACATCATGGGTGTTCATATGAAAACCAAGATGGTTAACCTCCTCCTTTTCTAGTCATGATTGTTAAGAATAAGGTGTCTCAACCTTGGATAAGTCCTATTCTTTTTTTTTTTAGATGTATTTTTTTACAAATAATGTAATTAAGAATGAGTGTACATGTCTAGATAGTATGTTGATGTGTCACTCCACTTGCACGTGTCAGTATCTTGAATTGTGTGTAAGGAGATCATGACTCAAACAACTATGATGGATTCTTATGACATGTAAGAGCTATCTTTGGAAGATATAATGATGGGTGAAGACATGAAGACATGTGGCAATTGATCATTGAGTACTATATGCTTGAGTCTCCATCTAGCATGTGGGGTTTGGGGCATCACCCAAATTTTTTTTTGAGGATCCTACTTTTCCAGAGAGTGGTAAAACCCTAATATGGATCTTCTTTGGAAGTTTCCCTAAAGTAGAAAGCACATCATATAAGTGACTTTAGGGTTGTAGATAGGAGAGAGTGGAAAGTGTATTGTTGGATGCTACTAGATTAGTCTTCCTTAACCTAAAATAACTTGCATTGCAAGTTTTTTTTTACCTTTGTGTTGAAGATAATGCATTGTGTAGGTTTTGGAGGGGTGGGGTTCTTTTACCAAAAGTTTTTTTTCCCATTGGCATATCTTTGTGTTTATGTGTTTTCTTTCTCTATCTATTTTTTATATTCATGATTGACTACAATATTATTGTTTGCATAAGATCAAATTTGTAATTGCAAGGATTTAATAGGAATTTGCACAATACTTTCCTTAAGGGATTAGTGAAGGAAGCTATTTCCGCACCTAAGTTTCCTTAAGAATTTGTATCATAGCTTGATCAACTTTTGATCCTAGTTGTTGGGTAGGAATTTTGGAGCTAATCTCAAGTTGAGTGGGAGTTTTATGTAGAGTATTCTAAATCTTATTTTCACATTGAGATGGCTAGTCCATCATAGGAAAAAATGGAGGCAAAGAAATTTAATGGAAGTAATTTTGAGTTGTGGAAACCCAAGATGGAAGACTTTCTTGAAGATCATCATCTATAGGAGGTGGCTTCACTTGATGTGAGACCTAGAGAATTATCTCAAGTAGATTGGGATCTCAAGGATCAGAAAGCTAAAGGTCTCATTAAACTCTTTCTAGCTGATTTAGTTCTCCTAAATATTCTAGATGAGAAGACTGCAAATAGTTTGTGGACATGGCTTGGGTCTGTATGTTAGGGAAAATCTCTAGTGAAAAATTTGTTCCTAAGGAAGAAGTTGTATTCTTTATGAATGGAGGAAGGAGGATCTGATATAGATCATTAAAATGCTTTTAATTTACTAATTGCATAGTTGACATCATCTGGTGTCAAGATAGAGGAGGAGGATTGATGTATGACCCTATTATGTTCCTTACCAAATTCATGGGACCATATTGTGATGGGTCTTGGGAGGTCTTTAGTTACTTTGAAAATGGATGATGTGGTGTCTTTGTTATTATCTAAGGAGAGGTAGAGAAAGTCTTTAGATTTAGCTAAGGAAGCTCTTGTTGTTGGTAGTAGATCCAAAGACACAGGGAAGCAAAAAGACAACAAGTTTGGAAAGGGTAGATCCAAATCCTATGGAAAATCAAAGACTCCTTGAAAGTCCAAGGAAAAATGCTAGAATTGTGATAAGACTAGGCACTTCCATAAAGATAGAAAAGAGCCAAAGAAGAACAAGAAGGCCTCAGATACAAGCTCAAAAAAATCTCAAGAAAATGGTGATGCTTTCATTGCAACCTTGGTAGCACATGCATCTGATGATGTGTGGTTGATAGACTTAGATGCTTCTTTCCACATGACCTCTCATCAAATATTGTTATCAAAGTATGAAGTTTTTAATGGTGGAGAGGTGTACTTGGGTGATGATTCTCACCTAAATATAGTTGGACGAGGATGGGTCACTATTAGATTCCTTAATGGATGAGTAAAGGGGATCAACAAGTAATGCACATCCTTGGTTTGGAACAAAACCTATTACCTATAAGTATGTTGAGTGATGTAGGTGTGCAAGTTGTTTTTTCTAAAGATGGATGGAAGAGGATGAGAGGAGCAATGGTTCTTGCAAAGGGTACTAGGAGAGATACTTTGTTTCATTTTGATCATGCATTTCTCAGTGCAATAGTTTTTATGTTTCAAAGAAGGGAGAAACTATCACTTCATTCACACCATCTGAGCAAGCAATAAAAAGGACTATTGTTATTAGCTCTTATGGCAATGTAGCATGTGTACCTAAGGGTGTAAACACATTGGAAGACAAGCTTTCTATAGAAAAGAAAATCTTGAGGCATATGAGATTTGGACACATTGGTGAGAAGGGTCTCAGAAAATTGAAAAAAAAGAACATCATTGAGGGGTTAAATGATTGTAATCTCAAGCTCAACTACTATGAACATTATGTCTATGGTAAATAAAATTGTGTTCAATTTTACTCTAGTTCTCACAAATCTTCTGATGTTTTGGATCTTTTTCATTTTGATGTATTTGGTTTGTAAAAGTTCCTTCAACCTCCAAGTATATATTTTTGTATCTTTCATAAATGATTATAGTATAAGGACATGAATTTATTTCCTAAAAATTAAGACACAAGTCTTAAGTTGGTTCGAGGAATTTAAAGCCCTTATAGAGGATTGGACTAGTAAGAAGATTAAGTGTGTGAGAACTAACAATGGTGGTGAGTTTTCCTCAGTAGAGTTTGAATAGTTCTATAAAGAATGGGGTATCAAGAGGCATAAGGAAGCTCCTTATACCCCACAAAAAAATGGATTTTTGGAAAGAATGAGTAGGATATTGATGGAGAAGGCTAGGAGTATGCTTAGTTGAGCTAGTCTTGAACAAAGGTTTTGGGCTGAAGCTATGGCCACTACTTGATATTTGGTTAACATATCTCCTACATCATCCCTTTTTGGTAAGACAACCATGGAGGTGTGTTCTGATAATAAGCCTTCAATTTAGACATTTTCATGTTTTTGGTTGTGAAGCTTATGCACATGTTCTAAAGGAGAAAAGGTCTAAGTTGGAAAAAAAGCTATCAAATGTATTCTCATCAGATACAATGTTGGTGTGAAGGGATATAAACTTTGGGACCCTATGATTAGTAAGGTGTTCTATAGAATAAATGTTACTTTTAGAGAGCTTGCATCTTCTCATATTGTGATACAACCAAATGAAAAAGAGAAGAAAAAAGATATTCTTTAGTTGCCTCCTACCCCTGAGAAGACTTAATAGAAAAATCGTCTTGGGTCTAATGATGAGGAGAGCTCTAGTAGCTCTGATAGTTCAGAAGAAGAGGAAGAACAACCTAAACCTCGGCGCTTGAGGAAGACATCAGTAGAGTACCTTATGCTAGTGTAGTTGAAAATCTTATGTATGTTATGGTTTGTATTAGACCAGACATTGCCCAAGTAGTGGAAGTTTAGAGCCAATTTATGGCTAATCCTAGATGGGTACATTGGGATGCAGTTAAGAAAATATTCAAATAATTAAGGGGTACATCATATTACTCCATTTTTTATCATGGTAACTCTTATGGAGCTCCATATTCATTTTTTATTCTTGGGTTTGTGGATTTAGATTGGGTAGGTGTTATTGATAGTAGGAGATCCACCGGTGCTTATGTGTTCACTATGTCTAGTGGTGCCATCAATTGCATGAGTAAGAAACAATCTATGGTTGCTTTGTCCACTAAAAAAGTTGAGTACATGGCTACTACTCTATTTGGCTTAGGATATTGTGTTATTATATTGGTGTTGATGTAGGATAGATTACTATTTGGTGCAATAGTTAGAGTACTATTTGCCTTGCAAAGAATCCAACTTTCCATGATAGAACAAATTACATTGATGTAAATTTTGACATTGTGAGAGATATGGTGGAAGATGGAAAGGTAAATTTGGAGAAGGCAGATAATATAAAGAATGTTGTAGATGCATTGATGAAACTAGTGGGCACAGTGAAGTTTAGATGGTGTTTAGATTCTATGGGCCTTTCAACCTATAGTGCTTAGTTCCTATTATGTTCCTATTGCTCTGACAAGGTGTTTGACAAGTGGGAGAATGTTAGGAATAAGGTGTCTCAACCTTGGAAAATGCCTATTCTTATTATTTTTTTTGCAAATTTATTTTTTGCAAATAATGTAATTAAGTGTGAGTGTACATGTCTAGTTGGCATGTTAATGTATCACACCACTTGCATTTGTCAGCATCTTGAATTATGTGTAAGAAGATCATAACTAAAATGGTTATAATGGATTCCTATGATGTGTAAGAGCTATATTTTGAGGATGTGATGATGGGTGAAGATGTGAAGACATGTGGTAATTCATCATTTAGTATTGGACACTTAAGTCTCCATCTAGCATGTGGGGTTTGGCACATTGACTGAAAATGTTTCTAGGTTCCTACTTTTTTAGAGAGTGGTAAAACCCTTATATGGTTCTTCTTTGGAAGTTTCCCTAAAATGGAAAGCACATGATATAAGTGACTTTAGGGTTGTAGATAGGAGAGATTGAAAAGTGTATTGTTGGTTGCTATTGGATTAGTCTTTTGGGTCCTAAAAGAACTTACATTGCAAGTGTGTTGTAACCTTTGTGTTGAAGATAATAATTTGTGTAGGTTTTGGAGAGGTGGGGTTATTTACAGAAAGTTTTTTCCCCATTGGCATATCTTTGTGTTTATGGGTTTTCTTTCTCTATCTATTTTCTATATTCATGGTTGGCTGCAATATTACTATGTACATAATATCAAATTTATAATTGTAATGATTTAATAGGAATTTTCACAATAATTTCGTTAAGGGATTAGTGTAGGAAGTTGTTTCTGCACCTGAGTTTCCTTAGAAATTAGTATCAGAGCTTGATCAACTTTTGATCCTATTTGTTGGGTAATAATTTTTGAGCTAATCTCAAGTTGAATTAGAGATTTGTGTAGAGCATTCTAAATCTCAATCGTAGATTGAGATGACTAGTTCATCATATGAAAAAATGGAGGTAGAGAAATTTAATGGTAGTAATTTCAAGTTGTGCAAACTCAAGATGGATGACTTTCTTGAAGATCGGGATCTATGGGAGGTGGCTTCACTTGATGTGAGACCTACAATAATATGTCAAGTAGATTGGGATCTCAAGGATCAAAAATCTAAGGATCTCATTAGACTCTATTTAGCTAATTCAATTCTCCTAAATGTTCTGGATGAGAAGATTGCAAATAGTTTTTGGACATGGCTTGGGTTTGTGTATCAGGAAAAATCTTTGGTGAACAAGTTGTTCCCAAGGAAGAATTTGTATTCTCTAAGAATAGAAGAAGGAGGATCTAGTATAGATTATTTAAATTCTTTTAATTTACTAATTGCATAGTTGACATCATGATCTGGTGTTAAGATAGAGGAGGATGATTGATGTATGACCCTATTATGTTCCTTTCTAGATTCATGGGACCATCTTGTGATGACTCGTCGAAGTACTTTAGTCACTTTTAGAATGGATGATGTGGTGCCTTCACTATTATCTAAGGAGATGTAGATAAAGTCTTAAGATTTGGCTAAGGAAGCTCTTTCTATTCATGGTAGATCCAACAATAGAGGGAAGAAAAATGACAAGAAGTTTAGAAAGGGTAGATCCAAATCCCATGGAAAAGCAGAGAATCTTGGGAAGCCCAAGGAAAAATGCTAGAACTATGATAAGACTAGGCACTTCCATAAAGATTATAAAGAGCCAAAGAAGAAGAAGAATGCTTCAAATTTAGGTTTAGAAAAATCTCAAGAAGATGGCAATTCTTTCATTATAGCCTTGGTAGTGCATGCATCTAATGATGTTTGGTTAATATACTTAGGTGCTTCTTTCCACATGACCTCTCATTGAAGCCAGTTCTCAAAGTATGAAGTTTTCAATGGTGGAAAGGTGTACTTTGGTAATGATTCTTACCTAAAGGTAATTAGACTAGGATGGGTCACTATCAGATTCCCTAATGGATAAGTAAAGGGGATCAATGACATAATTCACATCCTTGGTTTGACACAAAACCTATTATCTATATATAAGTATGCTAAATGATGTAGATGTTGAAGTTTTTTTTTCTAAAGATGGATATAAGATGATGAGAGGAGCTATGATTCTTGCTAAGGGTACTAGGAGAGGTACTCTATTTTAGCTTGATGCATGCATTTCTCAATGCAATAGTTTTTATGTTTCAAAGAAGAGAGTAGCTATCACTTCATCCCCACAATCTGAATGAGCAATAAAAAAGGCTATGTTTATTAGTTTTGATGGATTTAACATGTGTACCTAAGGGTGTCAACACATTAGAAGGCAAGCTTCCTACATAAAAGACAATGTTGTGAGATATGATATTTGGCCACATTTGTGAGAAGGGTCTTAGAACCCTTAAAAGAAAGAACTTCATTGAGGGGTTAAATGATTGTAATCTCAAGCTTGACTTTTGTGAATATTGTGTCTATGGTAAACAAAATTATGTTCAATATTGATCTAGTTCTCACAATTCTTTTGATGTTTTGCATCTTATTCATTCTAATGTATTTGGTCCTATAAAAGTTCCTTCAATCTCCAACTCTATATTTTTTGTATCTTTCTTAGATGATTATAGTAGAAGGACATTGATTTATTTCTTGAAAGTAAGACACAAGTATTTAGTTAGTTCAAGGAATTTAAAGCCCTTATAGAGAATCAAACTAGTAAGAAGATTAAGTATGTGAGAACTAATAATGGTGGTGGTTTTGCTTAGCAAAGTTAAAAAATTTCTATAAACAACAAGGTATCGAGAGGCATAAGACAACTTCTTATACCCCACAACAAAGTGGAGTTGGAAAAAGAATGTATAGGACACTAATGGAGAATGCTAGGATTATGCTAGTGGAGCTGGTCTTGAACAAAGGTTTTTTATTGAATCTATGGCCACTGCTTGTTATCTAGTTAATAGATCTCCTAAATTAGCCCTTGTTGGTAAGACAACCATGGAGGTGTGATCTGGTAAGAAGCCTTCAACTAAAAATCTTTATATTTTTGGTCATGAAGGTTATGCACATGTTCCAAAGGAGAAAAGATCTAAGTTGGGAAACAAAGCCATCAAATGTATTTTCATTGGATACAGTGTTGGTGTGAAGGGATACAAGCTTTAGGACCCTATGAATAGTAAGGTTTTATATAGAAGAAATGTTATTTTTAGAGAGTTAACATCTCCTATTGTGCTACAACTAGATGAAAAGGAGAAGAAAGAATATATTGTTCAGTTTCCTCCTATCCCTAAGAAGATTGAATAGACAAACCATGTTGGGTCTAATGATGAGGAGAGCTATAGTAACTCTTATAGTTTAGAAGAAGAGGAAGAAAAACCTCAACCTAAACCCTTAAGGAGATCCACGAGAGTAACAAAGTAGATAAAAAGGGTTTGATTATTCTGTGTTAGATTCTAGTTATGCCTTCACTTTGATTACTAACACTACTGAGCCTAGATGTATGAAAGAGGCCTTGGATATGGAAGATGTAGGTTCTTGGATTGAGATCATGGTAGAGTGGTAAAACCCTAATATGGTTCTTCTTTGGAAGTTTCCCTAAAATTAAAAGTGCATGATATAATTGACTTTAGGGTTGTAGATAGGAGTGAGTGAAAAGTGTATTGTTGGTTGCTATAGGATTAGTCTTCTATGTCCTAAAAGAACTTGCATTGCAAGTGTGTTGTAACCTTTGTGTTGAAGATAATATATTATTTAGGTTTTGGTGGGGTGGGGTTGTTTTACCAAAAGGTTTTTACCTAGTAGCATATCTTTGTGTTTATGTGTTTTCTTTCTCTATATATTTTGTGTATTCATGGTTGAGTTCAATATTATTATTTACATAATATCAAATTTGGAATTTTAAGGATTTAATAGGAAGTTGCATAATACTTTCCTTTAGGGATTAGTGTAGGAAGCTATTTCTACACTTGATTTTCCTTACAATGATGAATCCTCAACTGGTCTCCCTTTCTATTTGACTAGATATTCCTCATAAGTTTTTTTTCTTGTACTTTTGCCAATATGACTGTCCAATATCTCCCCAATCTCTTTTGTAGCCAAACTAGCTACTAGAATACTTCACTATGCTTCTACAACTTCATCTCCATCACCTCCTTCATAATACTCTTTCAAATATGAAATGTTAACTGCTGGTGACATATTCAATTCAGTAGGCAACTCCATTTTAGAAGCATTTATAGAATCATGCATTTTCACTATCTTGCATAGTCCAAACTTCTTCATCTTCATCCTATTATATCTACCCACTTGAAAATACTCCTTTCTCAAATGAACCATAACTTCATCTCTAATCTAAAATCTGTTATACCTCCATTTCACATCTCCCTTAGTCGTATACTATGTATTCATCTTTATGATGTGTTTCCTCACCTCCTCATTAATGTTCTTCAAATGTTTAGCATATTATTCTGCTTCAACACTACTTATCTCTCCTATCAAATTACCTAAATTCAAAAGCATTTCTGGGACTACTCTGATATATAATCTAGAATGGTGATTTACCAATACTCCTATTGATAAAATTATTATATGTAGATTCTACCTATGCTAAAATCATATCCCATCCTTTTGGCTTGTTTCCAACCAAACATCTCAACAAGTTATCCAAACTGTGATTCATAACTTTTTTCTATCCATCAGTGTGTGGATGATGTGATGAATTGAACTTCAAATCTATCTTAAAATTCTTCCATAATGTACCTTAGAAATACCCAAAAACTTTGGTATCTTGATCTAAAGCTAGACTCTTTCGTAGACCATGTAGTCTCACAACTTCTTTGAAAAACAATTCTGCTACATGAACAACATCACTAGTCTTCTTGCAAGGAATGAAATATGCCATATTTGAAAACCTATCAACCACCACAAAAATAGAATCATGTACATGCCATGTCTTTGATAATCCAAGAATAAAATCCATGCTAACATCCTCCCACAGCTTCTCTAGTATAGGTGATGGTTGATATAACCCTGTATTCTTCTTTACTCCTTCCAGCATCTAACATACTTTGCAACTTTGTACAAACTTCTCCACATCTTGCTGCAACTATGGCCATTAATAATTCTCAGAAACTAAAGAAATGGTCTTATCTCTACCAAAATGTCTAGATAATCCTCCACTATGCTTCTCTTTGATGAGATTCTCTCTCATTGAAATTTTGGGAATGCACAACTAACTTCCTTTAAGCAACATACTATCCTGGGTCATGAAATCTAACCACTTTGTCCTGTCAAATGTAATAGATTCTATAGAAGCCTTCCAAAATTCATCAAAATCAAGATCATTTGGATACAAAGTACTGAGTTCCTTTAACCCAACCACCTCTATCTACATTTCTATCAACAAAATTTATCTTCTAATAAGATCATCTGCAACTGTGTTAGACTTCCCACTCCTATGTTTCAAAAAAAATGTATAACTTTGCCAAAACTAAACCCACTTCAAATGCCTTTGGTTTAATTTTCCTTGACTATTCAACTATTGCAAAGCTTGATAATCAGTATAGAAAAAAAACTCCTTAGGAAGAATATAGTTTCTTCACTTCTTCAATGCTTGAACTATAACATAAAATTCTTGAAAATAAAAAAAAATATTTTATTTTTGCATCATTCAACTTCTCACTAAAATAAGAAATAGGTCTACCTTCTTGGCTCAAAATGGCTCCTATTGCAGTGCCACTAGCATCAAAGTCTACTTGAAACACCTTGTTAAAATTAGGAAGTGCTAAAATAGGTTGCTTAGTAACTTTCTATTTCAATAGATTAAAACTATTATCTTCTCCTATAGTCCACTTAAACTCTTTCCTATCCATCAAAAGATCTTACCTTTTTCACACTCCTTAGAGTAGGCCATTCAAGGATAGCCTTCACTTTCTCTAGGTTCAATTTTAGACCTTCTATTGAGACTATAAATCCCAAGTACACCAACTCCTTTACAACTTTTCTTCCTCAACTTATCAAACACCTTGTGAATACGAATCAAATTCTCCTCCAATGTCATACTATAGATCAAAATATCATCTAGGTAAATAGTGCAAACTTACCCAAAATTTCCTTCAAGACCTCATTCATGAGCTACATGAAAAAGGTTGGTGCATTGGTTAGCCCAAAAGGCATGACTAACCACTCCTACAATCCTTCTTTGGTCTTGAAAGAAGTCTTCCTCTCATCACCTTCTTTGATAGGAATCTAATGGTAGCCACTCTTCAGATCTATCTTTGTGAAATACTAAGCTCCACTCAAATAGTCCATAATATCATCCATACTTGGCAATGGAAATCTATACTTGATTGTGATCTTGTTGAAAGTGCAAGAATCTATGCATATCCTCCATTCTCTATTCTTCTTTGGTGCTTGTTGGTCTGACTTTTTGTTTGATAGAAATCCTTTGTCCAATTATAGAAAAGTCAAATTTTTTCTTTTAGAGGCGAATAGGGTTTTTAGGTAAGTCATCTGTTTGCTCCCCTTTTTGATGGGGCTAGTTCTATAGAGGGTGTAGGGGCAGGAGTAGTTTTTGTCTCCCCTAAGAATAATACCTTCAGATATTCATTCACGTTGAAGTTTTCCTGCACAAATAATATAATAGAATATGACGCATTATTACTAAGATTGAAAGTTACTGCACATCATGGAATTAAGAAATTACATGTCATAGGGGACTCCAAACTAGTTATCTCCTAGATAAAAGGAACCTATTTATCCAAGAATAGGAGATTAAAGCAGTATAGAAATGTAGTTTGGGATCAGATAGAATATTTTGATGCATTTGGTATCTCATGGAGAGATAGGACTCAAAATAAGATGGCTAATTTGTTAGCAATTGTATCAATCAAGCCTCAGGAGGTATCATTTGCAGGAATATCTCAAATTGAGGTACAAAATAGGCCTTCCATACCTGATAACATTGAAAATTGGCAAGTCTTTGAAGATGAAAAAGACATTACAATTTTTTTGTTAAATGAAGATAAGTACCACGGTCATGAAATGGATTGCAGTGAACTAATTGAAACCATAGATGGTAAGGAAACCATTTTTGGCTAGGAGATTATGCAATTTAAAACAAATAAGGTGCCTAAGGGGTTAGTGGTCTTGGAAAATATTTTTGATAACAAGGATAGAGTAAAACTAGGAGTTAAGGACCCTAAGCCTCAGGAATTAGAAGAGATAAACCTAGGTACCGATGAAGCTCCCAAAAAGGTTTATATTGGAAAAAATCTGCATACTAAAATCAAAAAGACATTAATTGAATTGCTTAGAAAATATAGACATGTTTTTGCATGGTCATTTGATGACCTTAAGGCTTATAGGGAAGTTTTTTCTAGTATGTCATACCCTTAAAAGACAATGTAAAACCTTTTAGATAGAAACAAAGACCAGCAAACCCTACCCTAGCTCCCAAAATGCAAGAAGTGTTGATGAAACTAAGGGATGGGGGGATAATCAAACCAATTAGGCATTCCACTTGGGTTTCAAATTTGATACCTATCAGAAAGAAGAATGGAGATATAAGATTATGGGTAGCTTTCAGGAATCTGAACATTGCATCTTTGAAGGACAATTATGGATTACCCAATATGGAGGCCATGTTGCAGCAAGTGACTGGTTCTAAACTAATTTCAATGATGGATGGTTTCTCTGGATATAATCAAGTTTTGGTAAAGGAAAGTGAATAGTTCAAGAAAACCTTCACAACCCCATGGGGAACATATTTATATGTAAGGATGCCATTTGGCCTGATTAATGTAGGAGCTACTTCCCAAAGAGCCATGGATGTGTCATTTCATGATTATATTGATAAATTTATGGTTGTGTACCAGGATGATCTTACAACATATTCTAAGAAGGCTGAGGATCACTATAGACATTTGTAAAAAATATTTATCAAAGCTCTAGAATATGGAGTATCCTTGAACCCAAAGAAATGCACATTTGAAGTGACCAAAGGAAAATTACTAGGACATATAGTGTCTAAAGATGGGGTGAAAATAGATCCTGAGAGAGTAGTAGCTATTGATAAAGTCTAAAAGCCAAAAAATGTAAAATGAATTCAATCCTTCTTTGGCCAAGTCAATTTTTTTAGAAGGTTTGTTACCAATTTTGCTGAAATCAGTAGACCTATCTCAAAGATGCTCAAGAAGGGAGCCACTATAGATTGGAATGGTGAGCCTTCACAAGCATTCTAGGATATTAAAACTATAATAAAAAATTTTCCAGTACTGAGAACTCTAGATTATTGAAAACCCATGCATATTTTTTCTTTTGCATCCTTCCACACTGTATCTACAATCTTATTGCAAAAAAATCAAGAAGGATATGAACAGCCCATTGCCTTTTTTAGCAAGTCACTATAGCCTGCTAAATTGAAATATGAGATAAATGAAAAACATGCATATGCTTTAGTAAAGGCTATAAAGGCTTTTAGATGTTACCTAGTAGGTGCTACTATTATTTCCTTTGTACCTAGTGGAGTAGTCAAGGATATATTTTCTCAATAGGAAGTATCAGGCAGAAGGTGTAGATAGATCAACAAGATCCAAGAATTCAATACTCAATTATAGATAACTAAGTTGGTAAGAGGTCAAGGTTTGGCTAAACTCATGGCTAAATCTAATTTCCATGCCAATCAGATAAATGTGGCAGTTGATGACCTCAGATCTGACTTATGTGACATGGATCATTGTGATTGGTACACCAATGTTATATATTACCTGCAACACATAGAAGCTCCCCCTCATTTGCCTAAAAATGAAAAGAGGAGTACTAAATTGCAAGCCATCAGATACATAATTGTCCAAGACAATTTATGGTGGAGAAATTTTGCGGGAGTATTGTTAAAATGTGTTGACCGAGAAAACGCAAAAGAGGTCTTGAGGAAAATGCATGCTGGAGTGTGTGGAGGACACTATATGGAAAAAACTACTGCACATAAAATAATGAGGGTTGGATTTTGGCGGCCTTCCATTTTCAAGGATGTCCAAATTATGGCTATGAAATGTGACCTTTGTCAGAGGTTTGCTAGAAAACTGAAGTACTTAGGCAATACCACATTAAAGCCAGTGGAGGTTCAAGCACCTTTTCAACAATGGGGTATGGATTTCATAGGAGAGATTATCCTGAAGTCTAGCACTGGCTATTCTTGGATACTAGTGGCTACTGATTACTTTACCAAATGGGTAGAGGCTATCCCCAAAATAAATGCAACAAGTAAAGTTGTCAATAACTTCCTACTAAATAATATTATCTCCAAATTTGGTTGCCCTCAAAAAATTGTAACAGACAATGCAGTGTGCTTCAACTCTAAGGAGTTCATTAAATTTTGTGATAAATATGGAATAACAAGGTCATCATCTTCTCCTTATCATCCACAAGGGAATGGACAAGCCCATTCCACCAATAAAAGCCTGTTAAAAGTCATTAAAAGAACCTTGGATGACAACAAGAAGGCATGGGATTCCAAGTTACAGTTAGCAATATGGGCTGACAGGATAACTGTGAAGAAAGCCATTGGTGAAGCTCCATTTGATATAGTGTATGGAATTCAAGCACGAATGCCTCAAAAAAACTTGATAGGACTTTACAATTACATTTAGTTGTATGATGAAGATACTACAGATGAAATGCAAGAAAGGATGGACAAGCTGGTAGGACTGATAGAAACTAGAAGAGAAGCATCTCTTAAGAACCAAAAGTTGCAACTACAAGTTAAGACACTCTATGATAGAAGAATGATAAGCAAAAATTTTGAAGATGGAGATCTAGTCTTAGTGTGGAACACCAGAATTGAAGATAAAGCGAAACATGGAAAATTTGATCCTATCTGGTTAGGCCCTTATTTGATTGAAACTACTTGGAATGAGGATTCTTATATACTCAAAAATCTATTAGACAATATTCTTGGACAATATTCTTGAGCTTCCATTTCATAGACAATTCTTGAAGAGGTATTTTTCTAGAAAAAATACTTTTTATTTCCATGAATAGTAGTTTAGGGTGTTCTTGTACATATCTATAAATCCTTTTGTCTATGTATAGTTTTCTGTGCATGGTTTTTCTTGTGTGTGTTATTCTCTTAGTAAGTGGTTGATCTGTTGAGAGTTTGTGTTTGGTCTACTTCTCCCAAAAATTCTGAGCCCTCACTTGAATCTAGAGAATTCAATGTCCCTAGATAGAGCCATTGTTGGTCTGACTTTTTGTTTGATAGAAATCCTTTGTCATATTGTAGAAAAGTCATATTTTTTCTTTTAGTGGTGAATAGGGTTTTTAGGTAAGTCATTTTTTTTCTCCCTTTTTGAAAATTTTATGAAAACCCTACGTTACTTTCCATTCATAAACTATCAGGAGAAAAGTGTTTAAATTTTAAATCGGATGAATATTCTTTTCCTTTTATATCTTTTGCACTTCGAGCTACTTTCCCTCTCAAATTTCTTGGCCATCTGATCTAAGTAGATCCACCATTGTTGTTTCCTCAGTATGAAAACATGGGCACTCTTTATGTATAACAAGGTAGTGAGTGTCAGAAAATTTTGAGATTGGACCACAAAATGAAGACATGATAGTATAAAAATTGTCTTCTAACTGATCATTCAGTCATGGACATATGGCTTATGCTATCAAAATCAGAGGAAGGACCTAATTAGAAAAATTCATAGGTCAGCACCGGAATGAGTATCTTTTCGATGCTTCACTACCTCACTATCAGAAAATTCTAGCATCTCACAATTAGCAAAGTAGCGTGATGCCATAAAATTGAAGAGCTGGTGGCCTTGAAATTTATCGGTACCATGATTAGTCCAAGTGACATGACTGGTAATAACTTCTATTATCAGAAGTAGTTGGTAGGAGCAATAATGATCTGATGGGTCCTTCTATTTTATGCTGCCAAGATTTATTAAAGTTGTTAGAGCTCACTACGTCACTATCAGAAAATTCCAACATCTCACGGTTAGCGAAGTAGTGAGGTGTCGTAAAATTGAAGAGCTAGTGGCCTTGAAATTTATCGATACCATGATTAGTCCAAGTGGCATGACCGATAATAACTATTTTTGTAAGAAGCAATTGATAGGAGCAATAATTATATGATTGGTCCTTGTATTTTATAGCACCGAGATTTATTAAAGTTGCCAGAGTTTGCTACCTCGCTATCAAAAAAATTTAGCATCTCATCGTTAGCAAAGTAGCGAGGCACCATAAAATCAACAGTTGGTGGGACCTCTAGTAACGTGGGATGATGACTAGGAATAAAGTAAAGTCTTATGGGGTGTCAATAGTGGATAATTTCATACTTCATCAATGCTCTAGACCCAAGCCCCATTGATCAAATGTGTAAGAGATCTTGAGCATTAGATTAAAGCAGAATCAACAGTCCTCACTATCTCATGTTGGAAAGTTACATGTTGTTTAAGCTATGCAACATAGTGAGTATAGGGCCCACCACTTTTTAGGAAACTTAGTGCAGCTTCCCTACCTTTGATTCGATCTCAAATCAATAGCCATTGTCTTCTCTCCATGAAGAGTTTCTAGGGAGATATGTATAGTGACATAGTGAATAAGGGCCCACCACCATCTTTCTAAGCAAGTACAGTAACATATCATCTACAAGATCAAGATCAGATCGATGGCTGTTGCTACTTTGCTATGGCAAGGTGCTTTTTCTTTATGTATAGTGAAGTAGTGACCTGCTAACATGTGTCCTCAGTTGCTAACATGTGTCCTCAGTTGCCTAGTTGTTTTTCTCCATATCTCATGATCGTAGGATTTTTGAACATCGATGACACAACTTTAAACACAAAATATGGTGCCACTCTATGTATTAATTAGACATGAAATCTTTGCATGTGAGGAAAAATAGAGTATAGTATAGAAGATTTCATCAATTTCACCTTACGCGAGCAAAGATTCTGAGCTATTCCTACGTAGAAGCAATTACTGAAGGAAATCATGCTGAAGTTTGGCAGAATTTGTGAAGTAGTCTGTTCATAGAAATTTTGCTGAAATACAGAGGAAAACAAAGATAGAATTCAAGTAAATAGTACTACTATAATCTTTGTAGGTTTTTTAATTTTGTAAAATATAATCCAGGATGCCTTCGAAGAAGGGATTTTAAGGTCAAATAAACTATTTGGATAGAAATGTGCATGATGACTTGCTTGAGTTGCTACTAGAGTCTACTATAGAGATAGTGGAAGTTAAAAGGTTAACCTCATTAAACCCTAGGCTGAGGATAGCTGATGGATTGTATGATAAGGGTAATTGGGTCCAGGATGCTCAAACCTCACAAACTAGTTTGAATTTGTTGAAGAAATGGTTTGCAGAAAGAAAATTGTATGCCCCACATGCCAATATATGGAATTTTGACCTCAGAAAGCTAATTGTTCCTAGTGAATTCATGGATTGTGACCTCCTTGAGGCCATGGAAAAGAATTATGATCAAGCCACAAGGGTAGTGAGAAGAGTAGATGGTCAAATTTTAATCACCATCAGCCTAGAAGAGATTAGGGAAGTTTTTCGATTGGGACCTCTCACTAGGTATCACGTGCCCATTGATTTGACAGAGTTAGAAAAAGAGTATATGTCAAAAAAGGATGTAGTTAGACAAGGTGCACTAAAAGCCCACATAGGTAGAATTAGAAACCTACCAACAATAACATCATCCTCTAAACAACCTTTCAAGAAATCATGTTTCAATGCTAGGGTAGTAGATATATACAGAACCCTGTGTAGAGCTTTTGGAGAGGATGAAGAAGATTTTATCCCTGTGAGCTTCATGTATATGATCACTCAAATCTCCTCTTTTGGTGTAGAGATAATTTTTGATTTTGTTTCATACCTGGTTAATGAAATTCACATTGGATTGGTGGGGATTGCAAAGGGAAAAGTGGAGAAGTTTCGGGGCCAATATTCCCTATTGATGCACATGTTTTTGTTTAAAGCGAGTACATACTTTGGTAAGAAAATGGTTTTGAACAGAGAGTAGGAGGGGGAAGCACTACTAGTTCAATTATGGAGTGTAGATATGACTTGGGAAGTAGAAAATGCTAGTTTTGTTATATTTGATAGAAACTTTGCTTCCAAGTTAAGATTCCTCATATTGAGTGACAAGCCCAGAATTCCTAAGGCACTAATGCGTCTTGTCAGACCTATGGATGAACCCCACAATTTGAAAGTTTCACATAATTGGGGAGATATCATCCCACATCTAGTCTCAACTATCATTAGAGTTTATGGATTCAAAGGGACACCCCATGTACTACCTTATTAGGTGCCTTTAAAGGTAGGAGTAGCTGAATTTTTGTGGCAGTTGGGAGGAGTGGAGGAGACCTTTTTGCACAAAAGAGGAATATGATCAATTTTTCCTACTTGCATTGTAGCTCACCAGTTTGTAATAACTAAGGAAGGGTGGGTCTTTCTCTACAAATTTTTGGAGCAGTATAAAATGGTGGTATCTCACCCTCATTTTTGTGATGCTAAAGGTTTCTTTAATTTAGCTCTTAGACATAGGATCAAGCTTCATCTAGTTAATCATGAATTTTATTTCCCTCAAGATGTAATAAGGAATGAGTACTCTCTATAGGAGCAAGAAAAAAAGAAAGAAAAGTGGAGGGTTTTTTCAAAAGCTTTGGATTTTATTAATTGTTTTGACAAAAATTACAACCCTCTTGATAATGTTGTAACTACTGCAGATATGATAAATAAACTTATGAATACATTCCTTGAAATAATGGTTGTAATGAATGAGAGGAAGAAACATTTCATTGATTCTTTTCTATATAAAGCCAAGGAAGTAATGAGGAATTGATTTTCACTCCCAGCATAGGGGCAGGCCCACTAGTTGTGCAAAGGAGGATAGGATATACTGTCATTTAGGATCAGAGGCCCACTGTAAATAAAGAAAAGTAGATAATTGAATCTACTAGTGCTACTTTGGAAGAAAGGCCCCTTGAACCGTCTCCCAAGAGAAGAAAAATAATAAGGGAAGAGGAATCACATGATGAAGGTTACTCACATTCCCAAACTCCTATGAGAATTGAGGAGGAGTAGCTCACTAATGAGAAAATTGAACAAATTGGATTACAAGGAGGAGTTTTTGTTACCCAGGTAGAAATTGATGAAGGGAACCCCCAGGAGACTCATATGCCGAGTTTTGAATTGACTATAGCAGATTTCAAGGTAAGGGAATTAGACCCTATTTTCAAACAAGCCAGTTAGCAATTTTTTCCTGATAATAGTTTTGTAAAATCTAGGGCTTTCCATCAGTTCCCTTGGAGGGAAAACATGCACATTTTTGAGGAAAGATGTAGGAATATGAAACTAGAGCATCCAGAAATGGATGAAGCCTCCATTCGGAATCAAATAAAGAAAAAAATGATACAAGAGTTCTAGAATATAACCCCTAAAGAGGGGAGATAGATGGTAAAAGCTGCAAATATTTTATTATTGCCCAATTGGGACATTGTTGATGCCTTAATTTTTAATTCTGTGTCAAATAATTTGGGATTACAAGATCTAGAGAAAAAGGAATTCTTGGGAACAACATTCAGTAATGACCAAGCTGCTCTTGTTATGTGGTCATTAAGAAGAGGATCCAAGACTACTCCATCACAGCCTGATGATTCAGGACTAACACGAAGTATTATTGTGAGGAGAGTTGCTGATAATTCACATGTATAGTCAACCCACATGAATGTGGATTATTCTCAATTTTCCTTGGCTATTGCAAAAAAGGAAGAAAAGGAAATGACTAAGCTAGAGAGAAAGTATGAAATAGTGGTGGATGCCTACAATAAAGAGGTAAAAAAGAGAATTGAGCTTGAGAACAAGCTATTGGGAAGGACCACTAGGCCAAGAATAACATACCCTCACCCCCTAGTTGAGCCTTTCCAATCCAACCCCCTCATAGAAATACCAAATACACCCCAAAAGCCACAATACTACACTGCTAAGGATTTTGAAGAAGAAAAAGGAAAACTGTGGGCCCTACATGTAGAATTGGAATCCAAATATAAAAATAAACTAAGAAAAGCTCTCACATATTTGGGGGACAAAGTTGAATGGCCACTAATTTATGATCAGTTGGCTAGGGTGATTAGTACATGGGAGGATTTGAAAGCTAATGATGAGGCTCTAATGCCTATTGTGAATAAATGGGTAAGAAGGGAGAAAGAAATAACATTTTTGTGTTTCTCTATTATAGATGATTCTTTTGATCAAATTGAAAAAACATTTGATATTGTTTCTAATCTTGTTGACTTTGATAATAAAAGGATTCACTTACAAAAAGTAGTAGTAGGCTACTTGAAAAAGTACAATAGCCAGAAATTCAATTTGTTTCCTCATGCCCTAGATAAAAATAATAATTTGAAAAGCAAAGATGGATGGGCAAAGGAACTTGATGATTTATTCTATTTAAGAATGAATCAAGTCATTAATGAATCAGGGCATGCATGGTGGGCCACCACAATAGAAGAAATGGTGAAGGCCCAAATATTCTTTGATTCTTTAAAACAAGAATTTGTTACCATTAATAATGATGTTGAATATGTGCTAAAAAGACAGAGGGATATTTTGTAGTTCAATTGGCCAGATGACACATTATTTGACAAGTGGATGGCAGACATGGGTCCTGGTGAACAGTTTGATGAAGATGAAAATGACAGTGATGAAGTGCAAGGTGAGGAGATCCAGATCATTGACCCTGTCACTACTCAGACCCAACCGAAAGAAGAAGACAAGGATAATTTGTTACCTTCATTTGTAGACCTGGGACCACAGGATGCCGATACAACTAAAGAAAGGGAAAATGTTAAAGTTACTCCCACCATACTAGATAAAGATGGTGAAAGCACATAGGTGGACGTTGACATGCCATCATGAGAAAAAACTTCATCGTTGGTTAATTTGGCTGTTGTATATGAGGAAGGATCAGAATAGCAACCAATTCAGCAATATTAGAGTGTGTAACAAAAGCTAACCCACCTAAAAGAATGTTTTGATTTAGATATCTTCTGTTACCCACATTTTTGTCATTTTGTCACAAGTGTATGAAAATATTCCTTGTAAACAACACTTGTCATTTTCTCTTTGCCTAAAGCTTGTTGCATCTTACAGTATATAAGTGAGATTCCAAGTCTAGAGAAAAAGGTCTGAATTCTATTCTTTCTAAGTCATATGCTTCTGTCTGTCTTTGTTTCAATGTTTTCAAAGCAAGTTTGTGATGTATTTTCTCTATCATTTCTCTGAGAATACATGAATATAGAATGATATGTGTTTCTTTCTGAAGGTCATTCCGAGTCTATTGTAAATTGTATACAATTTTCAATGAAAAGGAATACAAATTTTGAACTATCCCCATATCAGTTCTTTCTGAACTATGTCTCCTTTTGATTACTTGGTTATCTTAATGTTGTATAGGTAAAGGCCTATACAATTGAATGCAATCCAATTAGGTTATATATCTATTTATCACTACTATTAATTCAATGGATTAAGTAAAAGCTTTGGTGCATGTGATAAGGTTGCTCTAGTAGTGGAAAGGGTTTTGAATGATAAATTCAGATAAGAATTGTTGATAAAAAATTTTTGTAAGGCAACAAATTAGATCTAGAAATTTGTAGTAGACTATATGCCCCAATGGATTAGGCATTGATCAAATTTGATCCAACTAAAAGAGGAGTATATCGCAAATGGTTGTCAAAATGCAGAATTAAATCAATTTTACTTTTGTTTTCTATAGATCTTAAAAGTTGTCCAGTACTTGGCTGCATGGAATAATTTAGCTTCAGTTAGCCACTTTTGCTGAGAGCACTTGCAGATCTATAGAAGATTTTTTGGGCATATCTGTTATATGGGATGTGTTTATCAAGTTATCAGGAATTATGTATGTATTTTAGGATTTGAGATGAGAATCATAATGAAACTAAAAATAATCCTCATATAGTTTTCCCAGTCTTGAATCATCCCTAGGTATACCCACGCTAGTTTTACAAAGCCAAAAGAGTAGAAAACCACCCTTGGTTTTGTTGAATTTCGGCCCAAATGTTGTGCACATGCAATTTTTAACAAGAATTGGCTAGTCTTTAGATTGTATGAGTACTGTCATCTTGTTATTAAGCATTTTGTTGCTTAGTAGTTTTAATTCATGATAAAACACCAACAAAATGGTGACTCTACTGGGGATTTGTCCAACACATTTGTGAAAAGTACTATAGTTTCTTTGATCCTATTGCATACATGTGTGTCAGGTTATCTAAGTGTTTCCCATAGATATAAGGGAATATTTTAGTGACAAACTTTGAAAATTTAAAGAGGGTATAGCCCAAGTACCATAGCTACACACTGACGTATCCAGCCTATCCAAGTGTCTTATCTAACAAGAAAGAGTTGCAGTCTTACAACATCAGTGATTGGTCTATCTATGTCAAATATTTCTATTTCTACTTATATGTTGTCTTCTTTGAGTCAGCAATAAGTGTCATTGTATATTTTTCCAAGAATAGGGTGGTGAATTAGTCAAGGTTTTGAAGCTAGTGCTTATTTTTAAAAAAAGTGAATATGGCTGACAAGAGAAAGAACACAAGAGCTTACATGAGAGCCAATCTTGATGTATCATTGTATACTAATCTACCCCAAGGTGGTAGGAATAACCAAAATAAGAAAAAGACAGATCCAAATCCCACCTGGAAACCTAGAGGCAATGCATCCATTAATTCCCAGTATCAACTAATATTAGGAAGAGAGTCTTCTTCACTTAGTTCTGAATCTGAAACTACAAGACTCTTAGGAGGCATTTTTAGTACCCCATTACTAGATGAGAGAGTCTTTCAAGACAGAGATGTGTCTACAGTAGGAATTGCTTCATCAAGGCCAGATCCTATAGTAGATATGAACTATAGACTAGGATTTAGGAGTTTATTTGATAATCCTTTTGATCCTAGAGCACCCCCATACCTAGAGCCAAGTCTTATAGACCTGGATGATCCTGCTGATTCAGAAGCTACTTCTGTAGATCCTAAAGAAGTGCACTCTGAGATAGGAGTTTTTAAGAAATGGATTGCTGAGGAAGAAGCTAAATGCATTAGTCTTGAAAAAGAGAAGGAGCAAGCCACCTTGGATTCCATAATAGAAAGGGATGTTTCGCTGAGAAGGATGGCTAAATTGAAGGAGTAGAATAAAAAGTTAGAAGAAAATACCACAACTCTCCATACTAATGTATTTGAAGATGTAGATAATCAGAGAGCTAAAGTTCAAGAACAAGAAAAATGCCTAAATCAAAGGCAAGAGCTAGTTATTGCTCAAGTCCAAGCCTATAAATCTATTCAAGTGGACCCTATAGAGCCCACTATAAAAGCTCCAGATAAAGGGAAAGGCAAAGCTATAGGAATCCAAATAAATTTGCCTCAAGATATACCAAGAAAAACCATACAACCCTCTAGGTCAAAATTAGATCTAGATCTAGAGAAGGCTAGAAAAGAGAGGAAAGATCTTGCAAAAGAACTTGAGAAGGTTGAGAATGAAACTCAAGCTGCAGAAACTAGGAGAAAAATCCAATTCATAAAATCTAATTCTGCATTGGCTTCATGTCCTAATTTGTGTATCCCACTTACAACTCCTGCACCAGCTAGTGGTCCAATAATCTCAACTTAGGGAATATCCCAATTTGCACCTACCTCATCATCCACTATTGGCACCCAAGTCCCATTTGTACCACCTCAACAATCCCAAGCTACTACTCTAAGCCAAGCTAACATACCAAGTGCCTCAAATGTTCCTAGTTTCTAGAAGAAGCTTGTATACCTAGAAAAGTATAGACAAATATCATTTGTTGCTATTTATAGTGCCCCACATCCCATATCATTTGATTTAAGAGACAAAGTAGTTAAGTTCTTTGGGAATAATACTGTTACTGGTGAAGAACATTTTAGAATTTTCATTGATATGTTGAATGATTATGAAGTTGAACATGAAGATATGGTAATGAGTTTGTTTGTGCATTCACTAATCGAGGATGCAAGGGATTGGTTTAGGAGGTTGCCTAATGATAGTATCAGCTCATGGAGTGACTTGGAGAAATTATTCAAGGAGTAATATGGAGACAACACTAATGCAGGATTCATGTTAAATGAATTCAACAACATCAAGAAGAATCCAAATGAGTCCACATTCAGTTTCAATGTAAGATTCTAGAAAGGTATGTACATACTATTTCAAGTTATGAGGTTGAATGAAGATGTTTTTCTCACAAGATATTTTAGTGCTTTTGATAGAAAAATGGCTTATCAATTGAGGGATAAGGATCCCAAGACTTTAAGGGATGCCTATAAAATTGCAATAAATATAGAGAATAATAGGAAGCTATCTGGAAAACTAGGTAGGAGGGATGATCCAAAGATTTTCAATCCTAAGAACAATAATAAAAGGGAGGCTGATAAAAATCCTATAGGAAATAAGCTAGAAGATCCCACTATAGGCTAGGTTTTGGAATTTCTCAAGAAGATGAATCCCACTAATTTTAATAAGCCAAATGTTGCTGAGAGAACCCCTGTGAATAAAAACAATTTCAATAGGCAGCCTAGAATGCAAAATTACCCTTACACCACTCAGTGGAAAGATTGTAAGCTAGTTCCCAACTAGACCCAAAATGTGAAGGATAAGGGTACTCCAGATACCCTACAAAGAAACACTGTGAATATGAATGATGATGTGCCATGGTGCATTATATGTCAATCACCTCATTTTTCTGATTATTGTGTTGTTGCTTAGTCATTTGCCCAAGGTCAAGGTGTGCAACCTAAAGAAGAAAGTGAAGAGAAAAGCCATGATGATATAATTTGTAATATGATAAGCATGTGTGATGATTTGATAGATTTTGATTTAGAAGAGCCTAAAAATGGCATTACCAGTCAGAGAATTGTTTATCATTTACATCATCAGCAAGTGCTTTCATATGACGAAGGTTATGATGCAAATAAGATATGTGTTACATCTTTTGATGTAGGACACATAAGCTTAAGGATGCCCTCCAAGGAGGAGATTGACAGAATTACAATAGAAATGATTTCACAAGTCCATAGTAACTACAATTTGAGAAATAGAATGGTAAATAAAGATGCAGAAAATCCATCTAGTGTATTCATCAAAGATATCACCCATAAAATGAATGATCAAAACAAGAAAGTCAATGTAGATGTGCCTAAGATCAAGGACAATAAGGGTAAGAAATGGGAACCAAAAAAGAAGGTTCAGTTTCAGACAAATGAAGCAACAAAACTAGTGGTGCAACCAAAGAAATTAGAAATTGATACTATTAAGCAAATAGTGATGCTTGCTATTCCAAAGGCTTCAAGTCCAAGTACTCTTGTTAAACCCACTATTACTGAACCTGTTGATATGATATCTATGTTGTCCCAAATAACTATGAAAGTACCTTTGTCTAAACTTCTTAGAATTGAAGAGCATAAGAGCAAGGCTTTATCATGGTTGGGTGGGATAAGAAACAATAATACTATTGTAGCTCAAATTGTTTCCAACAAACCCCATTAGTAGTAGAGAATAATGGTATCATATCCCAGATTCCCCAAATGTTTTTAGATGATTCATCAGTGGCATTTATAGAAGATATTGACCCTTTTTTCCTCAATCTAATCATAAAAGGGAAGACCCTAAAAAAATGTATGATAGATTCAGGAGCTTCCAACACCATAATGCCTTTCAAAGTAATAGAAGCATTAGGATTGAAAGTGGATACTGAGAAGGGCAAATGCAGAGGAATGGATGCTAGGGATGTCCCAGTCATAGGTACCATAAATGCTTTATGATTCAAACTAGTTGAATATCTTGACGTAGAGTTAACCATGTCTTTCCTAGTGATGGATATACCTCCACACTATGGAATGTTACTCTCCAAAAAATGGAGTGTTGTCATGGGGGGAAGCCTGTAGTGTGACTTAAGCTATGCTACTTTCCACATTGGGGATAAAGCTATCAGGGTAAATAGAGAACCAAGGGTTAATCAAATTTTAGGGGAAGAAATTGACAAAGATGCCACTTTTTTCTTAGATACTAGGGTCAATGCTTTTAGAGCTGAATTGATTGTTCAAGAATTTGAGAATTTACCTGCTATAATTGAACATGAAGTTGAATGTTGCATGAACTCACCAAAATTATGGACAATATTCTTTAATGGGGCTAGTTCTAAAGAGGGTGCAGGGGTAGGAGTAGTTTTTGTCTCCCCTAAGAATAATACCTTTAGATATTCATTCACATTTAAGTTTTCCTACACAAATAATATAGCAAAATATGAGGCATTATTATTAGGATTGAAAGTTTCTACACATCATGGAATTAAGAAATTACATGTCATAGGGGACTCCCAACTAGTTATCTCCCAGATAAAAGGAACCCATTTATCGAAGAATAAGAGATTATAGTAGTATACAAATGTAGTTTGGGATTAGATAGAATCTTTTGATGCATGTGGTATCTCATGGAGAGATAAGACTCAAAATAAGATGGCTAATTTGTTAGCAAATGTAGCAATCAAGCCTAAGGAGATATCATTTGTAGGAATATCTCAAATTAAGGTATAAAATAGGCCTCTCATACCTGATAACATTGAAAATTGGCAAGTCTTTGAAGATGGCAAAGACATTACAATTTTTTTGTTAAATGAAGATAAATACCATGGTCAGGAAATGGATTACAGTGAGCTGATTGAAACCATAGATGGTAAGGAAACCATTTTTGGCTAGGAGATTATGCAATTGAAAACCAATAAGGTGCCTAAGGGGTTAGTGGTCTTGGAAAATATTTTTGATAGCTAGGACAGAGTAAAACTAGGAGTTAAGGACCCTAAGCCTTAGGAATTAGAAGAGATAAACTTAGGTACTGATGAAGCTCCCAAAAAGGTTTATATTGGCCAAAATCTACATGCTAAAATCAAAAAGACATTGATTGATTTGCTTAGAAAATAGAGACATGTTTTTGCATGGTCATATGATGACATTAAGACTTATAGGGAAGATTTGTTCCAGCACATCATACCCTTAAAAGACAATGTAAAACCTTTCAGACAGAAATAGAGACTAGTAAACCCTACCCTAGCTCCCAAAATACAAGAAGAGTTGATGAAACTAAGGGATGGGGGGATAATCAAACCAATTAGGCATTCCACTTAGGTTTAAAATTTGGTACCTATCAGAAAGAAGAATGGAGATATAAGATTATGCGTAGATTTCAAGAATCTAAAACTTACATCTTTGAAGGAAAATTATGGATTACCCAATATGGAAGCCATGTTGCAACAAGTGATTGGTTCTGAACTAATGTCAATGATGGATGGTTTCTCTGGATATAATCAAGTTTTGGTAAAGGAAAGTGAATATTTCAAGAAAACCTTCACAACCCCATAGGGAACATATGTATATGTAAAGATGCCATTTGGCCTGATTAATGCAGGAGCTACTTTCCAAAGAGCCATGGATGTGCCATTTCATGATTATATTGATAAATTTATGGTTGTGTACCAAGATGATCTTACAAAATATTCTAGGAATGTTGAGGATCATAGAAAACATTTGGAAATTTTTTTATCAAAGCTCTGGAATATGGAGTATCCTTGAACCGAAAGAAATGCACATTTGGGGTGACAGAAGGCAAATTACTAGGACATATAGTGTCTAAAGATGGGGTGAAAATAGACCTTGAGAGAGTAGTAGCTATTTATAAAGTCCCCAAGCCAAAAAATGTAAAAGGAATTCAATCCGTCTTTGGCCAAGTCAATTTTCTTAGAAGGGTTGTTACCAATTTTGCTAAAATTAGTAGAACTATCTCAAAGATGCTCAAGAAGGGAGCCACTATAGATTGGAATGGTGAACCTTCACAAGCATTCTAGGATACTAAAACTACAATAAAAAATGCTCCAGTACTAAGAACTCTAGATTATTCAAAACCCATGCATATTTTTTCTTTTGCATCCTTCCACATTGTAGCTGCAGTCTTATTGCAAAAAAATCAAGAAGGATATGAACAACCAATTGCCTTTTTTAGTAAGTCACTACAACTTGCTAAATTGAAATATGAGATAAATGAAAAATAGGCATATGCTTTAGTAAAGGTTGTAAAGGCTTTTAGATGTTACCTAGTAGGTGCTACTCTTATTTCCTTTGTACCTAGTGCAGCAATCAAGGATATATTTTCTCAATAGGAAGTATCAGGCAAAAGGTGTAGATGGATCAACAGGATCCAAGAATTCAATATTGAAATATAGATAACTAATTTTGTAAGAGGTCAAGGTTTGGCTAAACTCATGGCTGAATCTAATTTCCATGCCAATCAGATAAATGTGGCAGTTGATGACCTCAGATCTGACTTATGTGACATGGATCATTGTGATTGGTACACCAATGTTATATATTACCTGCAACACATGGAAGCTTCTCCTCATTTGCTTGAAAATGAAAAGAGGAGTACTAAATTGCAAGTCATCAGATACATAATTGTTCAAGGAAATTTATGGTGGAGAAATTTTGGGGGAGTATTGTTAAAATGTGTTGACCAAGAAAAGGAAAAAGAGGTCTTGAAGGAAATGCATGCTAAAGTGTGTGGAGGACACTATATGGCCAAAACTACTGCACATAAAATAATGAGGGCTAGATTTTGGTGGCCTTCCCTTTTCAAGGATACCCAAATTATGGCTATGAAATGTGACCCTTTTTAGAGGTTTTCTAGAAAATTGAAGTTCTTGGACAATACCCCATTAAAGCTAGTGGAGGTTCAAGCACCTTTTCAATAGTGGGGTATGGATTTCATAGGAGAGGTTATCCCCAAGTCTAGTACTGGCTATTCTTGGATACTAGTGGCTACTAATTACTTTACAAAATTTGTAGAGGCTATCCCCACAAGAAATGCAACAAGTAAAGTTGTTAATAACTTCCTACTAAATAATATTACCTCTAGATTTGGTTGCCCTGAGAAAATTGTAACAGACAATGCAATGTGCTTCAGGTCTGAGGAGTTCATTAGATTTTGTGATAAATATGGAATAACAAGGTCATCATCTTCTCCTTATCATCCACAAGGGAATGGACAAGCTGAGTCCACCAATAAAAGCCTATTAAAACTCATTAAAAGAACCTTGGATGACAACAAGAAGGCATGCGATTCCAAGTTACAGTTAGCAATATGTGCTTATAGGATAACTATGAAGAAAACCATTGGTGTAGCTCCATTTGATATAGTGTATGGAATTCAAGCATGAATGCCTCAGAACAACTTGATAGGACTTTATAATTACATTTAGTTGTATAAAGAAGATACTACAAATGAAATGCAAGAAAGGATGGATGAGTCGGTAGGACTCACAAAAGCCAGAAGAGAAGCATCTCTTAAGAACCAAAAGTTGCAACTACAAGTTAAGACACTCTATGATAGAAGAATGGTTAGCAGAAAGTTTGAAGATGGAGATCTAGTCTTAATGTCGAACACCAAAATTGAAGATAAAGGGAAACATGGCAAACTTGATCCTATCTGGTTAGGCCCTTATTTGATTGAAACTACTTGGGGCAAGGATTCTTATATAGTCAAAGATCTATTAGACAATATTCTTGAACTGCCAATTCATGGATAGTTCTTGAAGAGGTATTTTTCTTGAAAAAATACTTGTTATTTCCATGAAGAGTAGTTTAGGGTGTTCTTGTACATATTTGTAAATCCTTTTGTCTATGTATAGTTTCATGTGCATAGTTTTTCTTGTGTGTGTTTTTCTCTTAGTAAGTGGTTGATCTGTTGAGAGTTTGTGTTTGGTCTACTTCTCCTAGAAATTCTGAGCCCTCACTTGAATCTAGAGAATTCAATGTCCCCAGATAGAGCCACTATTGGTCTGACTTTTCATTTGATAGAAATCCTTTGTCCAATTGTAGAAAAGTCAAATTTTTTTCTTTTAGTGGTGAATAGGGTTTTTAGGTAAGTCATCTATTTTCTCACCTTTTTGAAAATTTTATGAAAATACTACATTTCTTTCAATTCATAAACTATCGAGCGTGAAGTGTTTAAATTTTATATCGGGAAAATATTCTTTTCCTTTTATATCTTCTGTGCCCTGAGCTACTTTCCCTCTCAAATTTCTTGGCCATCTAATCTAAGTAGATCCACTGTTGTCATTTCCTCGCTATGAAAACATGGGCACTCTTTATCTATAGCATGGTAGCTAGTGTTAGAAAATTTTGAGACAAGACCACAAAATGAAGACAAGGTAGTTAGAAAATTGTCTTCTAACTATTCATTCAGTCAATGACACCTGGAAAATGCTATCAGAATTAGAGGAAGGACCTAATTAGAAAAAGTCAGAGGTCAGTGTCAGAATGAGTATCTTTTGGATGCTTCACTACCTCACTATGAGAAAATTCTAACATCTCAGCATTAGTGAAGTAGCATGGTGCCATAAAATTGAAGAGTCGATGGCCTTGAAATTTATTGGTACCATGATTAGTCCAGGTGCATGACTGGTAATAACTGCTATTGTTAGAAGTAGTTGATAGGAGCAATAATGATTTGATGGGTCCTTGTATTTTATGGTGCCTGCATTTATTAAAGTTTCTGAAGCTTGCTACCTCACTATCAAAAAATTCTAGCATCTAACTATTAGCGAAGTTGCGAGACACTATAAAATTGAAGAGTTGGTGGCTTTAAAATTTATCGGTACCATGATTAGTCCAAGTGGCATGACCAGTAATAACTATTGTTCTCATAAGTAGTTGATAGGAGCAATAATGATCTGGTGGGTCCTTGTATTTTATAGTGCCAAGATTTATTAAAGTTGATGGAGCTCGCTACCTCGCTATCAAAAAATTCCATCATCTCACTGTTAGCGAAGAAGTGAGGCACCATTAAATCAACAGCTGGTGGGACCTCTAGTAATGTGGGCTGATGACTAGGACTAAAGTAATGTCTTATGGGGTGCCAATAGTACAGAATTTCACACTTCATCAATGCTCTAGACCCATGCCCCATTGATCAAATGTGCAAGAGATTATGAGCATCAAATTAAAGAAGAATTAATAGTCCTCACTATCTCACATTGGAAAGTTGTATGTTGTTTAAGCTATGTGACATAGCAAGTATGGGGCCCACCACTTTTTAGGAAACTTCGTGTAGCTTCCACACCTTTGATTTGATCTCAGATCAATGGCCATCATCTTCTCAAGATGAAGATTTTCTAGGGAGATACGTATAGCAACATAGAAAATAAGGGCCCACTGCCATCTTTCTAAGTAAGTACAGTAACATATCATCTGCAAGATCAAGATCAGATCAATGGCTTTCATTGCTTCACTATGGCATGGTGCTCATTCTTTATGTATAGTGAAGAAGCGACCTGCTGATATGTGTCCTCAGTTGCCAGCTGGTCTAGATAGAAGCACCATCAAGGAAAGAGCTGTGTACATGGCAATTTTCATTGGATCAATTGACCACCTTGTCAAGTGCAATGCCTAGTTGTTTTTCTCCATATCCCATGATCGTAGTATTTTTGAAGATTGACGGCACAACTTTAAATGTAGAATATGGTGCCACTCTATGTATTAATTAGACATGAAAGTTTCACATGTGAGAAAAAATAGAGTATAATACAAAAGATTTCATTAGTTTCACCTTACATGAGCAAAGATTCTAAGATATTCTTGAGTAAAAGAAATTATTGAAGGAAATCATGCTGAAGTTTGGCAAAATTTGTCAAGTAGTCTGTTCTTAGAAAGTTTGCAAAAATAAAGAGGAAAAGAAAGACAAAATTCAAGTAAGTAGTACTACTATAATCTCTGTAGGTTTTTTAGTTCTGTAAAATATAATCTAAGATGTATCTGAAGAAGGGATTTTCAAGTCAAATAAACTATTTGGATAGAAATGTGCATCATGACTTGCTTGAGTTGCTGCCAGAGTCTACCATAGAGACAGTGCAAGTTAAAAGGTTGTCCTCATTAAACCCTAGGTTGAGGATAGCTAATGGATTGTATGATAAGGGTAATTGGGTCTAGGATGCTCAAGGCTCACAAACTAGTTTGAATTTGTTCAAGAAATGGTCTGTAGAAAGAAAATTGTATGCCCCACATGCCAATATATGGAATTTTGACCTAGGATAGCTAGTTGTTCCTAGTGTATTCATGGATTATGACCTCCTTGAGGCCATGGAAAAGAATTATGATCAAGCCACAAGGGCAGTGAGAAGAGTAGATGGTCAAATTTTAATCACCATCAGCCCAAAAGAGATTAGGGAAGTTTTTTACTTGGGAACTCTGACTAGGTATCATGTGCCCATTGATTTGATAGAGTTAGATAAAGAGTATATGTCACAAAAGGATGTAGTTAGACAAGGTGCACTGAAGGCCCACATAGGAAAAATTGGAAACCTACTAGCAATAACATCATCTTCTAAAGAACCGTTCAAGAAATCATGTTTCGATACTAGGGTAGTAGATAAATACAAAAACTTGTGCAGAGTTTTTGGAGAGGATGAAGAAGATTTTAACCCTGTGAGCTTCATGTATATGATCACTCAAGTCTCCTCTTTTGGTGTAGAGACAATTTTTGATTTTGTTTCATACCTAATTAATGAAATTCACATTGGATTGGTGGGGATTGAATAGGGAAAAGTGGAGAAGGTTTGGGGCCAATATTCCCTATTGATGCACATGTTTTAGTTTAAAGGGGGTACATAATTTGGTAAGGAAATGGTTTTGAATAGAGAGCAAGAGGGGGAAGCACTGCTAGTTCAATTATGGACTGCAGATATGACTTGGGAAGCAGAAAATGCTAGTTTTATTTGATTTGATAGAAACTTTGCTTCCAAGTTAAGATTCCTCATATTGAGTGACAAGCCCAAAATTCCTAAGGGACTAATGCGTCTTGTCAGACCTATGGATGAACCCCACAATCTAAAACTTTCACATAATTGGGGAGATATCATCCCATATCCAGTCTCAACTATCATTAGAGTTTATGGATTCAAAGGGACACCCCATGTACTACCTTATCAGTTTCCTTTAAAGGTAGGAGTAGCTGAATTTTTATGGCAGTTGGGAGGAGTTGAGGAGACCTTTTTGCACAAAAGGGGAATAGGATCAATTTTTCCTACTTACACTGTAGCTCACCAACTTTTAATAACTAAGGATGGGTGGGTCTTTGTCTACAAATTTTTAGAACAGTATAAAATGAAGGTATCTCACTCTCATTTTTGTGATGTTGAAGGTTTCTTTAATTCAGCTCTTAGACATAGGATCAAGCTTCATCCAGTTAAGCATGAATTTTATTTCCTCAAGATGTAATAAGGAATGAGTAGTCTTTGTAGGAGCAAGAAACAAAGAAAGAAAAGTAGAGGGTTTTTTCAAAAGTTTTGGATTTTATTAATTGTTTTGAAAAAGATTACAACCCTCTTAATAATGTTGTAACTACTACAGATATGATAAATAAACTTATGAATACATTCCTTGAAATAATGGAGGTAATGAATGAGAAGAAGCAACATTTCATTGATTCTTTTCCAAATAAAGCTAGGGAACTAATGAGGAAATTGAGTTTCACTCCCAGCATAGGTGTAGGTCCACTGGTTGTGCAAAAGAAGACAGGATATACTATCATTCAGGATCAGAGGCCCATTGTAAATAAAGGAAAGCAAATAATTGAATCTACTAGTGCTACTTCTAAAGAAAGGCCCCTTGAACCCTCTCCTAAGAGAAGAAAAATAATAAGGGAAGAGGAATCACATGATGAAGGTTACTCACTTTCCCAAACTCCTATGAGAATTGAGGAGGAGCAACTCACTAATGAGCAAATTGAACAAATTGGATCACAAGGAGGAGTTTTTGTTACCCAAGCAGAAATTGATGAAGGGAACCCCCAAGAGCCTCTTGAGCCCTAGTTTTTAATTAACTATAGTAGATTTTAGGGGAAGGGAATTAGACCCTATTTTGGAACAAGCCAGTAAGCAATTTTTGTTTGATAACAGTTTTGTAAAATCTAGGGCTTTCCATCAGTTTGTGTGGAGGGAAAACATGCACATTTTTGAGGAAAGATGTAGGAATATGAAAGTAGAGCATCCAAAAATGGATGAAGCCTCTAGTCATATCAAATAAAGGAAAAAATGATATAAGAGTTCTTGAATATAACCTCTGAGGAGGGGAGACAGATGGTAAAAGCTGAAAATATTTTATTATTGCCCAATTGGGACATTGCTGATGCCTTAATTTTTAATTTTGTGTCAAATAATTTGGGATTACAAGATCCAGAGAAAAAAGAATTCTTGGAAACAACATTCAGTAATGACCAACCTGCTCTTGTTATGTGGTCATTAAGAAGAGGATACAGGACTACTCCATCATAGCCTGATGATTTAGGACTAATAGGGAGTATCATTTGTGAGGAGAGTTGCTGATACTTCAAATGTATAGGTAGCCCACATGAATGTGGATTATTCTCAATTTGCCTTGGCTACTGTACAAAAGGAAGAAAAGGAAATGACTAAGTTGTAGAGCAAGTATGAAATAGTGGTGGATGCCTACAATAAAGAGGTAAAAAAGAGAATTGATCTTGAGAACAAGCTATTGGGAAGGACCACTAGGCCAATAATAACATACCCTCACCTCCAAATTGAACCTTTCAAATCCACCCCCTCATAGAAATATCAGATACACCCCAAAAGACACAATACTACACTATTGAGGATTTTGAAGAAGAAAAAGGCAAAATATGGGCCTTACATGTAGAATTGGAATCCAAATATGAAAATAAACTAAGAAAACCTCTCACATATTTGGGTGACAAAGTTGAATGGCTGCTAATTTATAATCAGTTGGCTAGGGTGATCAGTATATGGGAGTATTTGAAAGGTAATGATGAGGGTCTAATGCCTATTGTGAATAAATAGGTAAGATGGGAGAAAGAAATAACATTTTTGTGTTTCTCTATTGTAGATGATTCTTTTGATCAAATTGAAAAAAACATTTGATATTGTTTTTGATCTTGCTGACTTTTATAATAAAAGGATTCACTTACAAAAAGTAGTAGTAGGCTACTTGAAAAAGTGCAAGAGCCAGAAATTCAATTTGGTTCCTCATGCCCTAGATAAAAAGAATAATTTGAAAAGCAAAGATGAATGGGGAAAGGAACTTGATGATTTATTCTGTTTAAGAATGAATCAAGTCATTCATGAATCGGGGCATGCATGGTGGGCCACCACAATAGAAGAAATGGTGAAGGCCCAAATATTTTTTTATTCTTTAAAACAAGAATTTTTTACCATTAATAATGATGCTAAATATGTGCTGAAAAGATAGAGGGATATTTTGCAGTTCAATTGGCTAGATGACACATTATTTGACAAGTAGATGGTAGACATGGCTCCTCGTGAATAGTTTGATGAAGATGAAAATGATAGTGATGAAGTGCAAGGTGAGGAAATCCAAATAATTGACCCTATCACTACTCAAACCCAACTGGAAGAAGAAAATAAGGATAATCTATTACCTTCAATTGTAGACATGGGACCACAGGATGTCAATACAACTATAGAAAGGGAAAATTTAAAAGTTACTCCCACCATACTGAATAAAAATGGTGAAAGCCCATAGGTGGAGGTTGACATGCAATCATCAGAAAAAACTTCATCATTGGTTGATTTGGCTATTGTATACAAGGAAGGATTAGAATAGCAACCAACTCAGTAACATTAGAGTGTGTAACAGAAGCTGACCCACCTAAAAGAATGTTTTGATTTAGATATCTTCTATTACCCACATTTTTTTTATTTTGTGATAGGTATATGAAAATATTCCTTGTAAAGGACACCTGACATTTTCTCTTAGCCTGAAGCTTGTTGCATCTCATAGTATATAAGTGAGATTCCAGGGCTAGAGAAAAGGTCTGAATTCTATTCTTTCTAAGTGATATGCTTAGTATGTCTTTGGTCTAATGTTTTGAAAGCAAGTTTGTGATGTATTTTCTCTGTCATTTCTCTGAGAATACATGAATACAGAATGATATGTGTTTATTTCTTAAGATCATTCTTAGTCTATTGAAAATTGTATACAATTTTTAAGGAAAATGAATACAAATTTCGAACTGTCGCCATATCAGTTCTTTTTGAACATTGTCTCCTTTTGATTACTTGGTTATCTTAATGTTGTATAGGTAAAGGCCTATGTAATTTCATGCAATCTAGTTAGGTTGTATATCTGTTTATCACTGTTATTAATTCAATGGATTAAGTAAAAGCTTTGGTGAATGTGATAAGGTTGCTATAGTAGTGGAAAGGGTTTTGAATGATAAATTTGGATAGGAATTGCTAATAAAATTTGTTGTAAGGAAAAAAATTAGATCTAGAAATTTTTAGTAGACTCTATGCCCCAATGGATTAGGCACTGATCAAATTTGATCCAGCTAAAAGAGGAGTATATCACAAATGGTTGTCAAAATGCAGAATTAAATCAATTTTACTTTTTTTTTCTATAGATCTTAAAAGTTGGCTAGTACTTGTCTACATCGAATAATTTAGCTTTTTTTAGCCACTTTTGCTGAGAGTACTTGCAGATCTATAGAAGATTTTTTGGCCATATTTTTTATATGGGATGTGTTTATCATGTTTTCAAGAATTGTGTATGTATTTGAGGATTTGAGATGAGAATCAAAATGAAACTAAAAATAATCCTCGTATAGTTTTCCCAGTCTTGAATCATCCCTTGGTATACCCACCCTGGTTTTGTAGAGCCAAAAGTGTAGAACACCACCCTTGGTTTTTTTGAAGTTGGGCCCAAATGCTGTGAACATGCAATTGTTAACAAGAATTGGCTAGTGTTTAGATTGTATGAGTACTGTCATCTTGGTATTAAGAATTTTTTTTCTTAGTAGTTTTAGTTCATGATAAAACACCAACATTGCTAATACTACAAGTATAGCATATGGACTTAGACTCTCTCAAATCAAGCCCTTTTAAAACAATTCATGAACTTGTTTATTCAACTTTTCACTTTCTATTGGTGTCATTTTGTGCACCACCTTGTTTGGAAAAATGTCTCCTAGAACCAAATCCATCTAGTGATTGATCTTCATCATTGGGGGCAATCCATCATGTACATTATTTGATATAATATCAAAAAACTCTCCCAACATATCTATAACTTCTACAAGTACCTCCTCTATTTCTTCTTTACTATCTTTTGGAATTATAGAAAAACACAAATGCTCATGCTTCATACCTTTGAGAAACTCTTTTCCATCAACAAAACATTAGTTGGCAACACTACATACCTTTTCTTCTTTCTCCTTCAATGGCTTCAACTTATGTTTCACTCCATCCTTGGTTAGAGTGTAGTTATCATGTACAAAATGTCTATCAAACTGCCATGGCCTTCCTAGCAACATATGACATATGTCCATAGGTATGATATCACAAAGTACCTCATCTTGGTAGCTTCCAATCTTGAACTTCACTGAGCACTACTCATTGACCATGACCTCAGGGTCATGTTGCACCCAAGAAATATGATATGGATGTGAGTGTTTCTACCTCTTTAGCTTCAACTTGGTGACCATCCTTTGTGATACTAGATTGTTAGTACTTCTGCCATCAATGATCACATCACAACACTTATCTTCGCATCTGCACCTGATGTGAAACACATTTCTTCTTTGATTAGGTTTACTGTCACCACTCAATAGGACTCTCCTATTAACTAGGACTTCTCCTCTTTTAGAATCTTCTAAATGTGATGATCCAACATCTCCATCAACATGTTCAACTTTGGCCTTACGTTCTATTCTTTGATCTATCTTTCCTTGGCACTGGGTACATTCAAATTCTCTATGCCCTTCTTCTATGTAGTGAAAGCATTTCCCATGGAAGCCTCCTCTTCTAGATCCTTCTCCTCTACCTCTTCCTCTATGATCTATATCATTTTGATCATTGAAATTATTTCCCCTCTGGTTCTAACTACTACTTCCAGCCTCATCCTTGTTCTTCTTATCATCATTATAGCCTCTATAAAATCATCTGCCAGATCTTCCACCATGACCTTTTCCACTATTCTTATTGTTATAAGCTAGAGTTGTCATTGCACCAAAAGATCAACCTTTTAATGCTCAATACAATCACTAGACTTATACAACATAGGACGCAATTAATCTATGTCATGAATCCTAAAGGGGAAGGTTGGCAGCTAGTCCAACAATTCTATCGTCAATGTTACCCGAGGAGATTCAAAACTATGACCAAGCTCTAATACCACTTGTTACAAGGTAGAGTTTTCATTGCACCAAAATATTGACCTTTTAATGCTTGATACAATTACTAGACATATACAACATATGAGGTGGTTAAGCCATGTCAAAAATCCCAATGAGGAAGGTTGGCGATTATTCCAACACTTGATGTCAAAATTATTGCTCACTTTCTCCTCAACTCTTAAGGAAAACTAGTATGTATTCTTGATACTATTCATTCAAAATAGAGTCAACTCATCCTAAATATTTAGTCTTAACCCGTGAAGATAATGGGCCACTTTCTCCTTATTATCTTTTGCATGGCTAGTTCTAATGAGAACTTGGTAGAACTCTTTGGTATATTATTGAATAGACATCTTGCTTGCTTCAACACCTACATTTTCTTCAATAGATCAAGCACATAATCCATGAGAATGAATTGTAGCTTTAGTTTAGCTATCATCCAATCCCATCTGGTGATTTTATCCTTTCCCTTTTTATTTTACTCCTACTGAACCTCCTACCACTAAATCTTCACATGTTACTTTAGTTTTTCCTTAGCAAACTTAACTCTATCAAGATCCTCAATTCCTTCATACTCAAGTACTCCTCTAGTTCATTGATTCAATTGATTACCTTCTCTGGGTTAAGATTTCCCAAAAATGTGAGAACTTCAAACTTAGGTATTTTTCCAATCTTGGAGATGGCCCTAAAAAGCCTTTCTTCCTTTGGGTTTAGAACTACCTCTGATTTGGCATTTTCTTCTACTTCACCCTCATCCTTGCTTTCATCTCTTATGGGAATATTTATTCCTCTACGCAGTTTTTTCTTCCAATGCTTACATTTGTCTTTGGAGGGCTTGAAAACCCTCAAGTGTAACACCTACAACTCTTCAACCATGCTCTCTTCATGGAGGCATTTTCGTGCTTCTACTAAAACCCTAGTGCAAATTGCCTCCTAATAATTGATCTATTTACACACTTAGTCCAAATGATGGTCTTGATGTGAATTTCCTCATAATCGGCGATCTTTTCACACACTCAAGAACTTTAGCTCTGATACCACTTGATGAAGGGTGCTCCCCTTAATACCATAACCACATAACAAAAAATAAAGAAATAATAGAAAATGTGAGAAAAAAATATGGACAACATGCTAACCCACATGGGTGCCTTCATTACAATAATATGTAAGACAAGCTATCAACTATCACCTAGAGTTGTCTTAGACAATGTTCTTGTCTTTCTTAAATATGCAATTTTATGCCCTTGGAGAAGGTTTTAGACATTAAAACTTAATACCTAGGTTGATAGACCCTAACAATACATATAGAGTTGGCCAAATACATCTTTTACAAATATTTTGGATATTTTAGGTAGCCCAACTTTGAAAGGTCATAACTCACAGACTACTGCTCCAATTGTCTATTATAACCACTTTTCACAAATGTCAACTCCTGATCTACAAGCTTGAAATTGTGCTAGCACCCTTTCATCAAGTTTTTAGACCTCATCTAAGCACTCTAAAGCCTCCAACAATGAGCCTAGACATTTTTCTACAAAGTTTTCCACAAAAAATCTGCAATAACTTCTTCAACACTTATGCTTGAGCAAAGAGATATTTATGGTATGCTACAAAATGAGAACATTCCAAGCTTGTATGAAAAACTTACTAAAAATAGCAAGCTCCTAGAAATAGCAAACCTTGTGTCTACTAGACCTTATTAAAATAGAAAAGGCTAAAAATACAATATTTTTGGGTGATGCAAGATTGTTCTTACACCTAGGATGCTCCTACATCAAGTTAGAGGAATGAGTCAAGGCCAAGGACACATATTCAAACTTTTGGAATATAGACATTAATGCAGTTGAGATTGCATCATATAATTTATGTGTAATTCTCACATTAGTTAAGTCTACTAAAGAAACATGGACCAAAGGTATGAATAGTCTAAAGACTATTTTTGATGATTGTATGAAGATAATATAAGCACAAGGAAGGATAATAGTCTTGGATAGTTTTTGGATAGTACCTAAACATTTAGACCTTTTTCATTAATGTCAAAGGGGGAGGGATACATTTGAAAATTGTATACATATCAAAACAAGGGATTATTGGGAGAAATATGATGAAGAGAGATACAGTATGATTAAAGTAGTAAATTATATTGTACATCTATGTAAAGTTGAACAAGTTGTAATAGATATAATGTTATTTATATTTTTGTCACTTAGCCAATTTTCCTTATTTTGTTGCCATCAATGCAAAAGGGGAGATTTTTGTCAATTGGTTAATAGTGATATGTAATTGTTGTCACTTATGGCAACACATGATGTACACATTCATAGGAAACCTTAGAAATAAAGATACTTAGTGTTTGGTAATCAAAAAATTTTCTAAGTATAGAATTTGGTTTACAATAGTGTACTACTTTGTTCATAACTTGTTGCAAACATCATATTATAACTAGCAAAGTTTCATGGAGATTTTATATATGTTGGTGATGACATGTATAACATTGGAGGTTAGTACAGCCTATACAAAATAGAGTTAATCATATTTTGACTAAGAAGGACAAAGGAATTGAAGGAAAGAAAGATTTTATTTACAAGACAATTACTTAGGACCGACATCCTAGATGTTTACTCTAACTTGGAAAAGTGAATTGTGGTCCTAGTTGACCTAGTATTAATTTGTGTAAAGGCATGGTATTTATGAAAATGATATTTTGTAATAAGAGTACAAAGTTGTGAAGTGTGCTTGAAAGTGCTATCTTATAATTGTGATTATATGCAATGTTTTATATGAGCTATTTGGTGATCTGAGATTGAGCTAAAGACCAAAGATAAATCAAGGAAGAAGATACAATACATATATCAAGTCTAATTACTTTTTTGAGTAGTGAGGTCTTCTTGTGATTGGAAGTGCATGTTTGTTAAGTGGGCTCACCTTGCATCTATTGTACCACAACTCCTAACAAGGTTGTAATCTCCTATTAGGAACTACTTATACTGAACAATGATTACTTTAGTGGTGAATATTCACCTTTTGGTGATCTCTTCTTATGGGTTGATCGTCATTTGGTGAATAGTGCATGCAATGTAGGCCAACTGCATCATCAGATATTTATTAGATTTGGGTTGAATGCCTATGGTAGTTGCCTATTAGTTATCACATGATTGGACAAAAATATCAATCCAATCACCAATGCAATTTACATTTTGGATACTTTTATTTTAAACATTTTTCTAGGTTTTGCATGTTTATTTCTTATTGGCCCATGTTATTTTGCCATTACTACACCAAATAATTTTCCCTTGGGTTGGGTGTTTCCTACCATTTTCCCAACATGTGTCAAACACCAACCTCATTTAGCCAACTATTTCATACTATGGTCTTGCATAGGAAGGTGTACTTCTCCTATGTTTGACATTCCCACTTGTTAATCCCACAAAATTTGCCAACCTTGATTGGACTATAAGATATTATTATTCTACACAATTTGCTATTTTCTGGTCTAGAGACTGCCATTTCTTATTGCGACCAAAGTTTTAGAGTGCTAAGTGCATTTCCTATTGACTTGTAGACCCTAGTTTTCATAAAAGGAAAGTGATTTTTAATTTTATTTTATGTCAACAGTGGTACTACCATACTAGTCTAGTGGTACTAGCTATTTTTTAGTTTTACCACTAGTGACTAGACATCTCACATGCTAAGATAGCCAGAGCCTATATGTTTGTGAATTATATTGGGTAGTACCATAGATTGTAGTACCATAGTAGTAGTACCATTTTTTGGAGAATGAATCATATTATTGTTATTATATGTAGTTTAAGTAGTCTACTATCACTATTCACAGTCTTTGAGTTGTCACTATTTGAGCCTTTTATTCAACAACTAAGTTGATTTATTTTTTGTAGCCTTTATCGATTTGCAATGTCATACAAGAGGGGTAATAGAGGTTTCGGTAGGATCCCTAAAAGCCAAGAGAGGCCACCATTGCCAAAATGTAGAAGCATAGTGGCATATTTTAGTGGTGGAAATGTTGGTAGCCTACAAGATTCACAAGTTAGATCTCTAGTGCTTATTGAAAAAGGAGATTCATCACAAGTTGGAGACTTAGACCATATTAAAGTTCAAGTTGGTGAACCTAATATCTTAGTTGAGAATGAACTTGAACACAATTTGGAGGCAGTTCCCCTAAGTAGGGAGTTAGAAACTAATAGTATAGAGTTAGAGTTGGTCCCAAACCAATCAAGTGAGAAAACAAAAAGTGATTCCATAAATCATGTTCATGCACAAAAGGGGAAAACAAAATTGGAATCAAAGAAAGATCAATATTTTTGGGATTTGTCCAAAAATAATTTTCAATTAGAATGGGTGGAAAAGTGTCCAATCCAATTGATGGTGAGCCTCTTGTAGAATGCAGATGTAAGATTTGCACAAAGATAACAAAGAAGGAGAAGATGTTGCAGCTTAAACTTGATACCATAGAAAAGCATGTTAGTAAAGTTTACAAAAAGGAAACTATAGATGGAGTTGAAAAACCTATGTTAACTTGGAAAACAAAGGACAACTATCTATATATTAGGAATGACAAAATAAATGAGTTACACTAGAAAATATGAGAGAAGCATTCTACAATAAAAGGTTCCATCGAAGATTTCATTGGAAAATCAATGGAAGTGCAAAATATGGGAAAATTAGTTCAATTAAGTGTGTTCTTTTATATTTTGAGTAGAGGACATCCTATGATAGACTACCCTTCAATTAATGCCTTATTGCAGTTTTTCAACCTTCAAAACTATCTGAATAGTCACTAGTCAGTGAGCAATGGGTGGGAATGGGCTAGATGTCTTGCATAGGTTGAAAAACAAGATATGAAGGAAAAAATAAAACACTCAAATTTCATTGCACCATCTCTAGATGAAGTTACAGCAGTTGATAATACTTCATGGGTGTGCATGCATGTTTATACTATAAACAATCTTTGTCGTCAACCCTTTCTACTATCTAGTGCTAAATTGAATTGTAGTGTAATAGCTGAAAATTTATATGATTTATTAAAGATTACTCTAATTGAATGTGGAGGTTTGGATAAAATGGAGATTTCCAAAAAGTTGGTGTATGTTGGAGCAAATGGAGCTTTAGTTATGCAACGTCATAAAGGTGGTCTTTGCAAAAAGATCAAGAATAATTTGGCAACCTACACTATTCCCATTCATTACATGGCCCATTGAATGAATCTAGATTTTGGAATTGTCAATAATTTTGGTTTTGTAAGTAAAGTAGAATCTTTAATCAAAGGGATTTACTAGCAATGTTTTCAAATTCCAAAACAAGTCTAAGAATTTCATCACTTTTCTTAAGGACTTACTGATGGGAAGAAGCTTCTTAAAGATAATGATATTAGATGGATCTCTTTGGATGGACTAGCACATCAAGTAATCTTTGAATATCCTTCATTACTTGGACTAATCCACTCTATGTGAGACAAATTCCCTCAGCTATATTCAAGTCTAACTAATGTTAAGATACTCTTTACTTTAGTAGCTATTCTCACCATCCTATAGAACATGAGAAATATTATAAAAAATGTTTAACAAAGAGCCATGTACATTGCAAAATATAATAAGCTACATAAAATGACATGTAATAGCCTAGATACTCTGTATCGATTACTACCATTAGATGAATTAAAATTTGCAAAGCAAATAGAAAACACAAATTTGAACAATCCTTAGAACTTTTTACATATTGGTGAAAATAATGAGGTTTATGCTAGGGTACGTGGAGTTGACATACCAATGCAATACTATGCCCACATCAACCACAACTCTAACCCCAATGAGGTAGGAAGAAAACTTGAATTAGAACTAGAGAAGGTACTTTCATGTGTTACAAGTGAAGATTTCAAGAAGATTAAAGACTTTGTGCTTGACTCTGTCAAGCAAGCTTTCCACAATCTTTTGTCAGAAATTAGATTTAGTTTCCCCATACAGGAACTGCTTGAAGTAATGTCAATTTTTTTTCCACAATATTGGTCTCTAAACTATCCAACCTATTTTTGAAGAAGGATGAAAACTTTGATTCAACATTTTTGCAAACCTAAAGTAATCAATGGAGTGACTATAAATGGAAATTTACATGAATCTCAATTAAGAGGTCAATCATATTCTTTTCCAAACATAATGAGGGAACAATATGATTTTATGGAGAACCCAAATGAAGAGGAAGTGGTAACAAAGCTTTGGAAAAACCTTGGTGAGAGCAATCAATTGAGAGAGTCAATACCAAAATATTTCAAGCTTACTAATTTATGTTTGACAATGATATTGGGTTCAGTGGAGGATGAGAGAGTTTTCACTATTTTGGACTTCCTGAAGTCAAAGGTTAGAAACAAATTAGACAAAAATCTAGATAATTGTTTGAGGCTCTATAATTCTAGGTATGAGGTAGATAGTTTCCCTTATGATAGGGCTCCTAGCATTTCAAGAAACCAATATCAAAGAAGAGGGATTGCCAACATTTTAGACCAAAGTGGCAGTGGCAGTGGTAGTGGTAGTGGCAGTGGCAGTGGTGATGGCAGTGGTAGTGGCAATAGTTCATGTCCTGATATTGGAAGTAATGAAGATGATGTTGACCTTGGCATGTATATTGATGCTGATAGTGAATCTGAAGAAAACACAATGAACAATGAAATTTTATATGCTATAAATGAGGAGGATTCTTATCATAATGATGCTGAGCCAATCCAAGTGGATTGACAATTATAGCATCTTCTCAACCTCAAGTTCTAACTCTTGTGTGAGTCAAGTAGTAGTCTATTAGAAGTAGCTCTAATCTAGGACTCTATCTACTAATTAATTATGTTTATAGAAGTCAATTTATAGCCTTCATTCACTATCTTTTTATAGATGCTTAAATTATTATTTTTGAACATGTTGATGTTACAAACTTACATGTTGAGATTTTCATTGATCCTAGTTTCTTTAAGAAATTGTAACATAATGCATTTAATAGAATAAGCTCTATTTGAAAAAATTTGTATTATAATTTATAATTATAAATCAGCCTATAACATAATACATTTAGCAATTAAAAACAATTACAACTCTTGGCAAATGACTCAATGTCAAATAGAAATGACCATTGACCCTGAATTCCCTTTTGCAAATACAAGGGAGCAAGAATAGTTGTAGGTTGGTTTGTAATTGTATATATAATTAGATTATCACTACATAATATATTATGTGTATACAACATAGTTCCAAGAATCATGGTGATTCACACAATTCACAAGATTCGACAATTCAATTCAAGCTTGTCGATTTTGATCCGATTTTGATTCTTGTTACTTTAGTTTGCAATCACATTGCCAATTGTAAAAAAAATTTAGGTAGTAGGACTATGACATTTTTTTCCATCTACTCTGTGTAGTAATAGTATGCTAGTTTCTAGCTGCCCAACTATCTTGATATGCTGGCTCTTGATTCCTATAACAATTAACACTAAACAAAGTTGAAATTAAATCTAAAATTTGAAATTAAAGAGAAACAAGTAACAAAATGATTATAGTACTATCACTTACTAAGTTGTTACTTCTTAGTGATCTTAGCTATGACTGCTACTAACAATAATAGTAATAGTTTGAGCTTGAGAAGATGACCTAGCTTCAATGAACTTCTTTAGGGTGCTCCATTCTACATCATTTGGAAGCTCCATTTGTTTAAGGTTGTAGCTAAATAGTTGTACTTGTTGCTACTAAGTCATTACCACATCATCTCCTATCGGGTGCTAGCCACATCACCACCATGTGGCACCTTTTCATTGTCCAAAAGTTTACCTTTATCATGTCATCACCAACTTAGTCCTACTTCCACATGTTGGCTAGTCACTTTTTTGTATGTACATTCAACAACTACAACATCACTTGTAGGAATGCACATTTATAAGACCTATCCTACCTTGCCATGTCAGCACCTTAGGAAGCATGCTAGGCTAAGGATCCTCTACAGTTCTTCACTATCAGATTTAATGTCATGCTATCACTTATCATTTTTTGATTCATCTGAGGATCTAGTCAACTACTACATCACAATTTTGTGTTGCATTTGCTTGGTCAAAATTTTGCCACATGCACTCTAGCCGGTCAGCCAAGTGGATCGCTCACATGAGTTTACTTTGTGTCTCAAAAGGCATGAACCTTTTAGACACTACATTATGGTGTGTTGATATATTTAAATATTAAAAAGATCCTTCATAAGGAAAATGTGGGATTAAACCAGTTGAATGTTTCCTTCCTATACTTTACAACTATGAGTTCAAAAGTTGATGTGGGAAGCAAGTATGCCTCTTGCTAGGTGCTACTATCATTGTTCCTTCCTTGACTTTGGTATAAGAATACACATGACACATTTGTTGAGAATGTTAGATATAGCTTAGGGGCACATGGTAGACAAGGAAGGAGAGCCAAGGAAGGAGAGTCAGTCCTATCCCTAGTGTAGGAAATTATAAAGAATGAATCCTCTTAAGGTTTATATGTTCCTTTTGTGCCAATAGTAAAGAGGCATCATAACCATAAGAAATCTCTCTTGTCAATATGTAACTAGAATATGGAACAAGTTGAGTAAAATATTTGACATAATCCATTATAGAATATATGGAGTAGTTGACTTGTTTGATAATATCACCTCACAAAACATGATGTTTGTTCACAAAAAGATGGGATATAATGGCTTGACTACTATATAACAATAGAGTGTGAAGGAGATCATTGTGTCAAAACTCCACCTCATGTCCACATAGTTTAATAAAATAATGAGCTTCTCACTAGGAAGATGTCATCACAATCACACTCTAGTCTATAATAGTGCATGGTGATAAGGAGCAGAAAGGGAGTATTTGTATAGCTCTTACTTGGTGGCTCCAACCCAACTCCCAACCTTGTCAAAATATACAATGAAAATCATTGTAAATTATTGAAAATATTTCAAACAATTTTCATTTGGTGTCTTCCCTACACCATTTGAGGAGGTAGAGGAACCTTCCCCTCGCAATCAAAACATCCCATTATGCTCCATTTAATATATGTGTCCCTATCACTTGGAGACCTCTACATATAGGGTTTCTTCTCTAGGCACATTAAATATATTTGGTTAGCTTACTCATTAGGAAAACTCCCTTATGGCATGATTTGCTCATTGTTTAGCTATCAAAACATTGAACAAAGAGAGGCAATGATGCAGGAGCATACAATGGTGTAAGGGAAATCCTATATCACCAAAAAATATACTTTTTAGTTTCTATTTAAACTATTTTCATTTATGGATACCCATTTGGGTTAAATAAACATTCTAACTCTCATAGTTCCACTATTGGTTTTTTAGGTTAGAGTTTTTGAGCACCATGGGGTACATACCAATGCAAAAAAAGTTACTTTGTAATTGAGCCATAATTATGATGAGTTAGAGGGTGTAAGTTTTAGGAATGATTATACTTGTAATTTAAAGCACTCCAAAAAAAAATCAAGTCAAAAGGCTTTATGGTTTGAATGATTTTGCAATTATAAGTTTCCTAGAGACCTACTAAGAGCACTTCAAAGTCAGATTTGAGGCACTAAATGGCCTTGTACAGGCCTAAAAATTGGGAGATGTGTGAAGCTAGTCAATAGGGCTATAGAGTTCTTTGGGAGCTTTCCAAAAATGTAAATAGTTTGTCAATCATTTTACCAGATCAAAAGTTATGCCTCTTAGAAGTTGGACTACCATTTTTGGGTTCTTATTTTAGACTAACTTTTGATGTGTTTTCTAGAACCTTCTATTTTGGTGGTTGATGCAAAATAGAATATTCTAAAATTTATTCTTTAACTTTAAAACTAATTGGCTTTACTTAAGGACATTTCAGGGATTGTAAAGGCAATTTTTGGTGGAGTTTTAGAGAAGGTACTGTGAGAAGGGTTTTCTCCAAAATCTAATAATATTGTAAGCCCATAGGGCATGTCATGGAGTCTATTTTTTTTGTATTGGATGTAATAACATATCACTTCTAATAATAATATTTCCCTTTTTCTATTGCATTCATTGTGTTCTTGGGTTATGTTCTCATTAATTGTATCAGAGTAGGTATTCCTGAGTGTGTAGACAGAGCATTGACTATGTGGTAGTTTGCACCAAGACTATGTGGTTGTGGGTTTTGATACAAGAAGATTCCTCCATAAACGGTGCATGGTAGAAGGGCTAGAGTTGTTAATCTTGAGGTTAGAGGCCTCTAGCGACAAGTCGAAGCATTACAAGAGGATATCCATAGAGGGATAAATGTTTCCATAGGTGACAAAAGTGACAAAGAAAATGAAGAAGAAGGAAATATTTGGCAAGAAGGGGAATGAGATGGAGAAGTCCTAAACTAGGTAGATAAGAGGCCTTTTAGGGCCATTGACAAGCTTGGACAAAGACTTAAAATTGATGTTGGCATGTTTTTGGGAAATCTAAACCCAGATGAATTATTGACTGGATCAATGAGCTAGAGGAATATTTTGAGTATGAGGACATTGGGGACCCTGATAAGGTTAATTTTTTGAAGGTCAAGATGAAAGAAATGCCAAAATATGGTATCAAGAGATTCAGTTAGAAAGAAATAGAAGAGGAATGGAGAAAATCACAAGATGGGATTGCATGGTGGAAAAACTAAAGAAGCAGTTCATTCCCATTGATTATGAGCTTGATTTGTTCAAGAAAATGCATGAGTTGAAGAAAAGGAAAGTCTATCTAGGACTACACAAAGGGGTTTTACCAAGTCCCTATTAGGGTGGGGCATGCAGAAGAAAATAAGGAAAAGGTTGCCTATTACCTTAGTGGGTTAAGACCTAGCACTTAGGAGGAGTTAGGTCTTTTTAGAATGACTAGCATTGAAGAGGTATACTAGTTTGCCTTGTGAGTTGTGGAGAAGTTAAACAAAAATTTTGATGGTAGGAAAAGAGGGAAAATTCAAGAAGGAAGGGGTGGTGGTAGGACATTTGGAGATCGAAATGTGAACTAGAAGAAAAATGAAGATGTCAGTACTATCTAAAATCAAAGGAATGAGGGTTTCAACTGCTTCCATGATCAAAAATTTGGAGATTAGAGAGGAAGAGGTAGAGGATGTAGAAAAGGTTCAAGAAGAGGGGAATTCTATGGTACTTGTTCTCATTTTAATGAAGATGGTCATCGAGCCTTCAAATTCCCTCAATGCTAAGGAAGGAAAAATAGGAGGACTTATGGTCAAGCAAGGGTTACTCATGTGGATGATGATGCACAATCATCACATTCAAAGGATGTAGAAAGAGGAGAGGTGCTAGTTAATGAAAGGTTCTTATTGAGTGGTGAGATTGAGCCTAGACAAAGGAGGAGTTTGTTTTGTATGAGGTGCAAGTGTGAGGGTAAATGTTTTGAGTAGATGGTGGAAGGACTAACAACTTGGTGTCAGAGGAGATGGTCTCAAAGCTAAATCTCAATAGGGAGAAACTGCCCCAACCATATTAGATTTCTTGGGTGTAGGATGATAATAAGGTCCTAGTTAGTGATCAATGTTTGTTAAATTTCAAGATTGGGAGTTACCATGATGAGTCTCTCTGTGACATCATTCAAATGGATGTTTTCCATTTATTATTGGGAAGGCCATGATTGTCATGCAAAGATATACTCTCTAATAAAGGATGAAGTTCACCAAAAATTAAAGCCCTTAATAAAGGAGAGTGGAGAGGTATGTAATAGTGCTATGGTATTTTTTGTTGATGGAAGAAATTTTATGGATGGCATGAAATATCAACAGATGTGTTATGCTTTGATTCCTAGAAAAGATAAGGAAGGTAGTAGTGAAATTACACTTGAAGTTTTGGGTCTATTAAATGGGTATGGAGATGTCATCTCTAATAATATTCTAGAAGGGTTTCCACCAATAAGGAAAATCAATCATCAAATAGATTTTTTCCCTGAAGCTAGTTTTCCTAGCAAGGGCACTCATAGGATGACTCATAATGAGACTAAGGAGCTAAATAGACAAGTTTAGGAGCTATTGAGGAAATGTTTGATTTGAGAGAGCCTAAGTCTATGTGTAGTACTTGTAGTACTAGCACCAAAGAAGGATGGAGAATGGAAAATGTGTATAGACTCTCAAGCCATAAATAGAATAACCATCAAGGATTGGTTTCCTTTTCCAAAAATGGATTATCTTATGGACTATTTGAGTGGAGCTTAGTACTTCACAAAGATAGATCTCAAGAGTGGCTATCACTAGATATGGATATGAGAGGGAGATGAGTAGAAATCTACATTCAAGACCAAGGATGGTCTATATGAGTGGTTAGTCATGCCCTTTGGACTGACCAATATGCCAAGCACCTTCATGTGGCTTATGAATGAGGTACTAAAGAAATTTTTGGGAAAATTTGTTATTGTCTATCTAAATGATATTTAGATTTTTAGTAAGTCTTTGGATGGATATTTATTTTACATTCATAGTATCCTTGAAAGGTTGAGATAAGAGAAATTATTGCTTAATTTGAAGAAGTGCAGCTTTGTGAAAAGGGAGTTAGTCTATTTGTGGTTTGTTGTATTAACTGATGGTCTCAAAATGGACCTAGAGAAGGTGAAGGTCATCTTGTATTGGCCTACTATAAGGTCTACCACTAAGGTGAGGTCATTCCATGGTTTGGTTAGTTTTTATAGGAAATTCATTAGGAATTTTAGTAGTATATGTGCAACTCTAACTAAAACAATGAGGGGAGATAGAAAAGAGTTCAAGTACACCACAAGAGCTACCAGGAGTTTTGAATTGCTAAAGAAGAAAGTGACAAAGAAACCTGTTTTGACACTTCTTGATTTCAAGAAAGTGTTCTAGGTGGATTGTGATGCTAGTGGCAATACTATTGGGGCTATATTGAGCCAAGTAGGGGAAACCTATTGCCTATTTTAGTGAAAAATTGAATGATGCAAAGAAGAAGTATTCTATTTATGATTAGGACTTATATGCTATAGTTTAGGCCTTAAAGAAATGGAAGCCTTATTTGTTGCCAAAATAATTTTTTTTTTCCTACTATTGACTAGGCATTACAGTACCTAAATAGCCAAGGTAAATTGAATCAAAGACATTTTAAATGGGTAGAGTTCATGAAAAGCTATACATTTGTATTAAAACATAGAAGTGAAAGGCCTAATAGGGTTGTAGATGCATTAAGTAGGAGATAGTTGTTGGTGATAGTAATGTAGGAAGAAGCGATTGGATTTGATGAACTCAAGAATGTGTACCCTGAGGATCCTAACTTTATAGAGGATTGGAAGGCTTATAAAGACCCTATTACTATATATAGGACCAAGTGGCTAGATTACATGATTTAGGATGGTATGGTTGTCAATGAAAGTCAATTGTGCATTCTAAGGAGTTCATGAGGGAGAACTTGATCAAGTAGAATCATAGTGAAGGGATGGAAGGACACTTTAGTCGAGATAAGATCATTACCATTATTAGAGAACATTATTTTTGGCCTCAATTGTCATAGGATGTAAAGAAGCTTGTGTAGAGTTGTCAAGTATGTCAAACAACCAAAGGATTTAGTCAGAATACTAGACTATATCAGCCATTTACTATTCCATCAAAGCCTTGGGATGACATAAGTATGGATTTTGTTCTTAGATTTTCAAGGACACAAAGGGGTAATGAATTAGTATTTGTGGTGGTTTTTAGGTTTTCCAAGATGGAACAGTTCATTCCATATGACAAGATTCTCAATGTGATGCATATTGTAGATTTGTTTTTCAAAGAGGTCGTAAGGTTACATGGTCTCCCAAAAAGTATTATTTTTGACAGAGATACTATTTTTTTTGCATATTTCTAGAGGACTTTATGGAAGAAGTTGAAGATAGAATTGAAGTTTAGTTTTGCACATCATTAGTAGATTGATGGAAAAACAAAAGTAGTGATAGAAGTTTGGATAATTTTTTGAGGTGTTTAGTAGGAGATAGAACCAAGGGATGTGATTTTATTCTACCATAAGCATAATTTTCTTACAATAATTTTGTAAATAGGAGTATTTGTAAATCAACATTCCAAATTGTGTATGAGAGTAGTCCAAGGTCTACACAAAACTAAGGAAGATGAAGCAAGGGGAGAAGACAAGTCTTAAGGTAGAAGACTTTGCTCAACATGTCAAGAACCTACACAAGGTGGTGCAAACACATATTACCAAGATGAACCTACAATATAAGGGTAGGGTAGATCAAAAGAGGAGACATAAGGAATTCCAAGCTATAGATCAATTTATGGTATATTTGAGAAAGGAACAATTTCCAGTGGGTACCTACAACAAGCTGAAGATGAAGAAATTTGGCCTCTAACAAATTATGAAGAAACATGATTCAAGGAATGCATAGAAGGTGGAGTTGCCAGATGGGATTGATATTTCTCATATTTTTAGTATTGTAGACTTAATAGAATATAATGATTATGGTATAGATGAGGAGTTGATGCTAGAGCCATGTCCAATTCTAACTTTTGTGAAGGAAGAGATTGAAGAAGTTCTAAATAGTTGTGTGGGCTACAATACCAGAAACATGCAGTATGAAGAATACTTGGTGAAGTGAAAAGGATGACCAATAGAAGATTAAACTTGGATATCTAAAATAGAGGTTTCCCATTTGGGTTTTCCTCTATCAACTATAAAGTGACAGGGTCACTTTTCAATCTACCCTAGGTGTCTGATGTACGAGCATCCAGTGGTGTAAGGGTAATCCTATCTCACCAAACAATATTCTTAGTGCTAGTTTCCTTTTAAATTGTTTTTATTTATGGATACCCATTTGGGTCAAATAAAGATTTTGACTCTCATAGTTCCATTATTGGTTTTCTGGGTTAGAGTTTTTGAGCACCTTAAAATATGTGCTGATGTAGAAAATAGGTTATTTTGTAATTGAGCCATAATTATAATGAGTTAGAGGGTGTAAGTTGGAGTAATTATTGTATTTTTAATTTAAATCAATCTAGAAAAAGAATCGGGTCAAAAGACTTTATGGTTTGAAAGTTATTGTAGTTTTAAGTTTCTTGGAGACCTCTTAGGAGCACTTCAAAGTCAAATTTGAGGCACTAAATAGCCTCGTATGGGCCCAAAAAATGGGGGATGATCAAAGTTGGTCCATTGGGCTATAGAATGTTTGAAGAGCTTTTCAAAAATATAAAGGGTTTGTCAATTGGAGTCATGGATGAAAAGTTATGCCTCCCAAAAGTTGGACTACCATTTCTAGATTCTTCTAATTTTACATAAACTTCTGACGTGTTTTCTAGAACCTTCTATTTTGGTGGTGGATGCCAAATAGAATATTCTAAAATATATTACTAACCCTAAACCTAGTTTGTTTTACTTAAGGACATTTAGAGCATTATAAAGGTAGTTTTTAGTGGATTTTGGGAGAAGGTACTATGAGAAGGATTTTCTCCAGAATTTGATAACATTGTAAGCTCATATGTCATGTCGTGGAGTCTATTTTTGTTCTACTATATGTAATAGAATATCACTTCTGATAATAATATTTTCCTTTTCCTATTGTGTTCATTGTTATCTTGGGTTTTGTCTTCATTGGGAAACTAGGTTCATCCATACCCCTCAACATTTATCACTCCCCTCCAAAATAGGGCATAATGTGATATGCCTCAGAAAATTTACAATCCATGCATTTTTTCCTTCTCATAAGGTTCATGTCAAAGCTGGCCAATTACTAGGTTGTATATAGAGCTCCATGGTACTTTTACCCTCATCAACTATGAACATTTCTATCTTAAGCCATTTGAGAAAGAGTGAAAATGTGATTCTCATCAAGTTCTTTCAGATAAATGCATTTGAGTTTAAGATAGGAATTTAGGCAATTAGACTAGGACTAATTATAATAATACCAATGAGTCATTGAGACATGTATAAAATGGAATGTTGTTAGAGCTTCCCAATTGGCTCATAATAACTGATTAAGAAAAATTTAAATAATACTCATCTTATGAAAGGACCATAACTATCTTCTTATTCATAAATCCAAGCTGATCCATGGAATTCCTCCTTAAAATGCTTTTAATTCCCACATTTTTTATCAAACTGATGTAGTTAGTCATGCCCTAAAGTGGGCCTGGCTATTTTTTTTTTTTGTTTTGAACTACATGCCCTATCAAATCCACTAGATATACCCTCTAAAATGATTGGATTTGAACAAGGTTGAAATCTGTCATCAATTGATCAATTAAAACTCAATTTACCATATTCATGCATACTATGATTTTCCTGCCAAGATGTCATTTAACTAGCCTTAAAAGCTAACCAAGACACCTTACTAAGCTCTATGATCTTACATTTTGATTCTTTTTCCAATAGTATCTTACCCTGTCAGATCTCACCTTATGACAATCATTCAATCGAAAGATATAGATTGTAAAAGTTGCCTTCTTAGAACTACGTGGAAGCAAACATGTCAAAAAACCATAAATTGCATTTAGTTTTGACTTTGAAAATAGGTCAAACTAACACTTGAGGGCATGAAAAATAGGGCATTAGTTCGCTATCGTGAGGACCATATAAATATGTGATTTAGGTTCCTAGTGAATAATTGGACACATTTGGTGAGTGGTCAAATTGGGCTACTTGGATTTGCAAGACTAGGAACAATGGTAGAAAAGTAATTTTTGCAAATAGAATGAACCTAGGAAAGTTTGCAAACATATTCATCAAGGGCTCAAAACTAAAACATAACAAGTCTCTAAACTCTATAATGTAATGTAAAAGGAATTTTTTCATTTTAGTCAATTGGGTCAATGTTATAACAAGTCAAATATGGCTTCCCAAAATTTTGAACAATTTGCATCAATATGGTAATAGTAAACAACCAACATTGATGGATTCAAAACCTAATCAAAACATGTCAATACAACTTGAAATATGAGACATAGGTTCTTTGATATTTTTATTAAAGATTCTTAAAGTGGAGAGTCATCTAATAGTACTAGGTGCAAGATATTCAAATGAAAATTAGGCTACTTGTTAGAATGACTCAAAACAGAAATTTATCTTTATGGAATGCATTGATATGTTGGATGCAAGGTGTTGGAAACACTAAAAACCTCTTATGGCTCAAAAGGACAACCAGGTACACAGACATTAAAATGTTCTTATAGGGTTTAATGCAACTCAAAAGTTTGAAATGGTACTCAAAATGGGAATGTAATTTTGAGTTCCATCACTACAAACATCATTTCAATGGGAAAGAAGAGACAAAATCAAAGCCACAAAGAATTACACCTCACAAGTGGAATTTGGAATACAATAAAATGAATTGTTGAGACAATATCACTTTGTCTTCAACTATCTTGAATATATTTAAACAACATTTTTTTCAAGACTTAAGTACAACATTTGATGTTAGAAGATATATCATTTTTAGACATGTATTGCATTTCCTATTAATGGTATTTAATATATCTCCCTCTCTTATATTCTTACAATAATTAATGTTAGTAATGGATGCTCAACTCACCAATATCCCCTTCTTTATTTCAAAGTTCAATTTACCTATACCCAACATTCATTATTATTTATGATATATTTAGTGGAGCTATGATAGAATTACACCATATTAAATTAGATGGATTTTACACAGCATCAGGTGCTACTAATTAGATGGAGATAAATGCAAGGAATTATTGTAGATCTTGTCTATATAAATGCATATGATTGTATATTGTCATATTTGTAACTCTTTTCTTTAGTATATAGAAGTTGATTAACTAAATAAAAATAAGACACCCCTTAATGAGTTAATCCTTATAAGTTGTTATATCTAACACATAAAAGAAGTTTTATAACATGTTTATGTTAGCAATGTGTAAGTTATACATTAGATATAGAATGCATCTCATTGAAGAGTTTGTACTTTTATTTCAAATGTTATCCTATTAAGGAGTTTAACAAAGAAGATCAATTGTGTTAATTGTGAATTTATATAATCTAACATTTATCTAACAATTATCAAAGTTTACATATACAGGTTGTAGGACACATCAAAGGTAACACAAGTTGGGAAAGAGAAGGTTGGTCAACTCCATCTTGGCTTTGGTGGATATATGAAAATTCACTCATGCCTTGTAAGTAGTAGCAAATGAAATTCCATATCAATTTTTTTATATAAAATTAAAAATAAGAAATACATCAATTATTGATGATATTATGAAAAAAATGTAGGGCGTTGAATTTAATCTAGTGTCCATAGAAGAGGACAAATAAATTGGTTTCAAGCAAGGCTATAAAGTAGTGGTTTCCTGCCACCACACATATTCTAGTGGCCAAACAAGTGTAGAAGATTCTAATACAACATTGACACATAAGAAAATAGGCCAAATGAATAATAATAGTAATCAAGAACCTCATGACAAATAATTTATTTAACATTAATATCAAACAATGATAACAATGCATGCATGGCATTTCACAACAACCTACTACTCCTAGCACAAATCTTACTCATGATGATGAAGGCACATATCCTACACATGATGAAGAACTCAATGTGCATCACATTGATATAGTTGCATATTTAATTTATATTTCAAATTAATCATGTAATTATTAATAAAATTTCACATCTTAAATTGCAATTGGTGTAACCTTTATGTGATATTTTTTGAGTATGCAAAGCTTGATGTTAGTGTTGAGCATGTTGAGGCTGGGGGTAAGAAAAATGTGATAGTAGATGATGTGGCACTATCAAGTAAAGAAAAATCCCTTTTATATTCTTTATATTAATGAAATACTTATAATATTAAAAAATAAAACTAGAAATAAACCCATTTATTTCTTATTGCAAGGGTGCATCAACCTTGTCCTCAACGAAGGAAAAGGAAGCATCATATCATAAGATAAAAGCTACAAAAGCCATAAGATGTTGAAGATAGTTAAGATATACCTAGTAGCCTTTATCTTCAAAAAAAGGAAAAAAAGAAGAAGAAATGAATGTTAAAAACCTTCTTTGATGATGAATGTGTTGATAGATATTTATGAATGTTTCTTATTAATGAATTTTTATGATGATGAATGGTTCTTATTAGTGGATTTTAATGAATTTTTCTTATTGATGATGAATGTTGATGGATTTTTATTAATGTTGATGAATTTTATGTCATGTTATTGAATATTTTTATGTGATTATAATGATTGACCTATTCATAAATTATTGATGAATGTTTATAGGTATTAATGAATTATATGTCATGTTAATGAATGTTATATGAATATAATGATTGATGCGTTCACAAATTATTGATGAATGTTTTGTGTATTAATTAATTGTATGCCATGTTAATGTATGTTATGTGATTGTAACGATTCAATGATATACTTATAAAATGAATGAATGAAATATTTACTTAGTTTTTAATGGGGAATTTAGAGTGATCATATGAGGGGTAGGGGCCAAATGAGCTTCCATCTTCATGTGGTTGGCCTTGTTAAGTAGATAATATGAAAGGATTCTTGAAACCAAGTGAAGCTCAAACTAAACCCATTAAAAGCATTTTAGTTACAACTTATTTTTGTATCATGTCATTATTAACTCTCACATGCATTATTGTCATTATTGTAGATCATGGGGATGCTCAAAATTTGAAGTCTCCAATATTGTACTTATTTTTAGTGGGCAAAAATAGTAGGTTCCAGGTGAACACCTTAAAATGGACTTAACATAAGCACTATGAATTACAATATGTTTTTTTCTCTATAAGTTGTATGCAGACATGGAGCTACTCTCACAAGAGCTTGTGCATCACACTTTTCATTCAAGGAGGAGAGAGTATTTGATTATCAATATGAAGGTATATTAATCTTCTAAGTTTGTTGGCTTCAGGTTTCTTATACTATCTTTGTTAAAATCAATGTATTATAGCAATAGTTTCTTAAGGAAGTGAATGTTGGCATATCACAATAGCAATAGTTTCTTTCTCTTTGCTCTCTTGCATCCTAATGATGGATCATGTAGTGTGATCTAAGATGTTGATGTTGAACCCCAAATAAAAAATATACAATAATATGGATTGTGAAAATTTGATAATGATGAAGAATATTTTAGTTAGTTTAGTTTTGAGACTCTAGATAGTTCAGTGTAGAAATTGTCATTAGAATGGATAGTTTCTCATCTTTTATTATATATTAAAGGTAGCATTAAAAATAATGAATTTTAAAAGCATGTCTTTCTCTCAATTTCATACTGGTTGTGAAAAAAAATTTAGACTATAGAAGAAAATATTTATCATTTCCATTTAAAGAGAAACTTTGAGAAACATCCAAATGCTTATACTGGAATCAAATAATAATCTCATGTCTACAACCATGTAGGATAAGGAAAGTAGAATGTAGAAAATTTTTATAATCTTAGTCTCAAATCTTCCATTAATGATCAATTGAATAGCTTCTTTAAGCATGGACACATCAAAATCTCCATTGGAGAGTGGAACAATTATATTTTTTAACATTATACATGTTACCATTGATCCTCCTTGATCGATAAATGACAAAACCTCCTTTACTTTTGCCAATGTTCTAGTCTCAACATTCACCAAGTTTGTACAAAGAGAAAACATGAAAAAAAAATCTTGAAATCTTATAGATACATCATCCTCAATATCTAGCTGTATATTTTATTAGAAAAATAGGCAAGGTCTCTCAACATGTTAATAAACTAAATCAATCAATGAATAGATTTGTGTGAAGAGAAATCAATTAAAAATTTATTTTTTGGTTTACTATTTCCTTTTCCAATTATAACTTCCTAGGGAACCTATCAAAACTGCATTTTAGACTATCCAACATAGAAAAGGAAACTATAAGCCAAGATTTCTCATAAAAAGAATAATTTCCTACACATTACCTATGTTAAAATCATCTTTCTTGATTAGTACATGAAAAAACATTTTTATTTCTTCTATAGTTCTATTCATTGCCTTCATAAGTAAATTTAAGGATGTATAAAATTAGAATACAAAATAATATTGTCTTTCTCTAAATCTTATAGGTACATCATCTTCCATATCCAATTGTATAATTTATAAGGAAAATAGGTAATATTTCTCAAAACATGAAAAAAATAATCATAAACTAAAAAAATTATGGACAAATATGTGTGAAGAACAATTAGTCAACAAATGATTTTTTAGTTTACTATTTAATTTTCTAATCATTGCTTCCTAGTGAATCTGTCGAATCTGCATTTTAGATGTCCAACATCACAAAGGAAACTATAAGCTAGTATTCTCATAAAAAGAAGAAGTTTCTTTACAAAACTTCTACACATCATTTCCATTGGAAGCATGAGTGCTGATGATATTCCTATGGGGGAGCATTGTAGAAATAGGATGAGATCATTATCATGATGATATATTACATTCATGACTATGTTTATCATTGATGTCAACATAACATTTTTTTGTGGTATCTGATAGAAGAACAACAATAAAGATCAAGTTGGTACTAATAGATCATTGAGTATTTTCACTAGAAAGGTTAATGGGAGATACTACTAAGTATTTAGTACATGAAGATAACCTTGGGAGAAAAAGATAGTAAGTCTAGAAGAAGTTATGCAAGTTTTGGTGAAGATTGTTCTAAGATAGAGTTTGAAAAAGCACGTTCTAGTAAACTTGTTACATCTATTAGCACAGTTGTTATTCTAAGAAGCAAAGTTAAAATCATATAGAAGACATATTGGAGATGATGTGGTTAAGCTTGCTTGTTTAATATTACAAATAAACAAAGTTATTCAAGTTACAAGGTGACATATTAATGTTACTATTAAGTATAACGTGTTCTTAATGAGGTCCTATAATAATTAATTAAGAAGGTGTATTAGCAGACTTAAGGAATTTTTTATGGATTTTGTATAAAGGAAGGACATTTTCCTTTGTCATGTGTGAAAAAATTTAGGAATCAAAAAGAGTAGAATAGAAGAGAAACAAGTTGATATGCAAGGATAAGAAGAGTAGAGTGAAGTTGGAGAAGACTTTGTTGTTGATGTTTTATTTTAATATCTAAGGTTTGAAATTTTGATCCAAGGTCCATGAGATGGTCTACAAGGTCTGGCAATGATTCATCCAGTTAGTGGGATAAAGGAAAGAGGATAAAGAATGGTACAAACAATTATTTTGAAGGGAATAGTTGAGAGATCAGCTGGACAATGAAGTTCAGTGATCTGTCCCCAAAAGTTTTTTGGATAGTGGGTCCTTCTACAACTCCTAATAGGGTCCATCCTCTAAGAAGGAATATATATATATACACATATATATGTGGTCTATCCCCAAAAGTTGTTTGGATAGTGGGTCCTTCTACAACTCCTAATAGGGTCCATCCTATATATATATATATATCATTGTGGGCATCATTCCCACTAGGGTTTTGCCTCTGATTAATGGTTTCCCTAGTTAAGAAATCTAGTAAAATTATATATATGCATCTTGTTATGTTTGTTTCTTACTTTTATTGAATGGTTAAGATTAATTAAGGTTCATAAATGTTTTAATTAGATAATTGATTCACCCCACCATCATCTATCTTGGTAGACTATTATATCTAACAATTGGTATCAAAGCATCATGTCTTTGAAGATAAATTTTAACAACTTTGGGAGATCCATGGAAAAACTATTCAAAAATGATAGTCTTAAGTTTGATGGGACAAATTTTGATAGCTTGAATGAAAAGATGAAGACACATCTACTATGTATGGCTCTAGGATATTGGATCTTTACAAAATAACAAAAGACAATTATAGCTAAAAGTTCATTTGAAATTTGTACCAAGGATAAGAGAGAACTTTCATGTGTGACATGAGAGTTAGAGAAGCATTATTATTTGTACTTCCTAAAATTGAGTACAACTAGGTAAAAACACTTAAAACTTCTCATGAGATTTGGAAAGCTTTTGAAAATAGCATTGAAGGTGATGAACATTCTAAGAAATTGAAGCTGCAAAGTTGGATTTATGAATTTAAAGATGCTAAAATGATGGAAGATGAATCTATAAGAACATATGTAAGAAAAATATTAGAAATTACTACATCTTTCATATCTCAAGGAGGAACAAAGGAAGATGATGAAGTGGTCTAGAAGACTTTGAAGAGTTTAATGGCTTGATTTAAACAAGTAGTTCAAATGATATAGGTGTTGAACTCTTGTAAAAAATATTTCACCAAGAAAACATTACTTAGGAGACTTGAAGTAGCTAAGAATGAGCTTAGATAGTCTAGAGAATTGTCTAGAATAGAGATAGATTTCAATGCCCTAAACATTTGACCTAATCTATCAAGGAGTATAATTTATAGAGTAGATTTTGCTAATAGTATATGAGGATAGAAAGATAGAAGAAGAAGTAGCCCTTTTGGTAAGAAGGGAAAAATATGGTAAGAAAATCTTTAAATGTTGGACTTATAATGAGTTTGGTCATTATGTATCTAAGTGTCCTAAAAGAGAGAAAAAGTATAAAGGAAAGTTAAAACTTAGAAGAGATAGAGATTGTTTGTATAGAAATGAAGAAGAAGATTCTAATGAACAAGTAGTAAGTGCTAGTGATGATTAAATAGGATTTGTAGTTATCAAAGAAGAAATTTAAGAGAAAATGGCTTTGGTATCATAGGTTTAAAGAAATCTTATTGCATAACTGACTATGGTTGTTCACATCATATGACTAGTGATATGAACAAGTTTTTTGACTTCAAAGATTATGATGGACACATTGTCAGAGTTGGAACCAATTTTTCTTGGCATGTTAAAGGTATTAGATCTGTAACTCTTCATGGTAAGACTAACACTAAGGATTTATATTTTTTTGATGGCTTGAAACACAACCTTTTGAGTGTTGGACAACTAGTGGATAAAGGTTATCAGTTATAGTTCACAAGGAAGACATGCATGATTAGAGACAAAGATGGGAAGGTAGTTGGAATAGGAACTAGATCTAGAGGTAATATATTTTAGTTGAATCCCATTGAAGTGACATGTTTGGTAGGTAGATGATATTTGATTAGGGCATAAGTGATTTTGTAATATAAACTTTGATAGCATTGTGAAAACTAGTATTATGTTTGGAGTTAGAGATTTTCTTAAGATTTTAAAGCCTACTAACTCAATTTGCAAGGAGTGCATATTGGCAAAGTATAAAAGAGCTTCTTTTCCTAGAAAGAAGTTCACTACTACAAAAAAGTTGGAGATTGTATACATAGATCTTAGTGGTCCTACAAATACTAAAGGATTCTATGGTGAAAGGTACTTCATGATTATTGTTGATGACTTTTCTAGAATGATGTGGGTTGCATTTCTTAAAGAAAAATTTGAGGCATCTAACAAGTTCAAGATATTCAAGAATAGATTTGAGAATGAATCATGTATGAAGATTGAATGTAGAAGATCAAATAGAGATGGAGAATTTACTTCAAATGACTTTAAGATATTTTGTGAAGCTAATGCAATAAAAAAACAATTATCATCTCTTAGAACCCCTGAACAAAATGGCATTGCAGAAAGTACAAACAAGTCAATAACAGAAGCAACAAGAGCTATGTTAGATGAGAATGATGTATCCAAGATGTTTTGGAGAGTGCAAGTTAGGAAAGACACAAAAAAGTCCTCTTATGAACTATGGTTTGATCACTCACCTATATTTAAGTATTTTAGAATTTTTGGTAGAAAATGTTATATCAAAAGAGATGATGATGTTGGTAAATTTGATGCTAGAAGTGATGAAGGTATGTTTCTTTGTTGTTAACTGACAAGAAGATATTATAGATGTTATAATCCAAGAACTAAGGCTATTGTTGAAAGTGCAAGTGTAAGAGTTGATGAGAAATTCAGGATATAAGAAAGAATATTTGACTACAATTTTGATGATGATGATGATGAAGTATTCTTTAAGACTAATAATCATTTGCATAATGAAGGAGAGAAAAGGAAGGAAAAAATATTAGAACTTGGAATTGAAATAACAACTCCTACTTCTTTTAAGGATATGAAAAGGAATCATTCATCAGAGAAAATCATCAAAAGTAGAGATAAAGGCATGATGACAAGAAGTAGAATCAATGAAGAACTATGTTTGATATCTTAAGTAGAACCAAAAAATGCAGATGAGACATGCAAATATGACTATTTGAAGAAAGCTATGAAAGAAGAATTGGATCAAATAGTGAAGAATGAGACATGGGAATTGATCCCTAGACTAGAATACAAGAATGTGATAGGAACAAAATGGGTATTTAGGAACAAGATGAATGAACAAGGTGAAGTTGTAAGAAACAAAATAAGATTGGTGTCATGTCCCCTTTTCAAATAATTAAAAATAATAATCTTTACTAAGGTAGGCACGCCCAAAAAGGTGAAGTTTCAGAAAAAGGGGATAATCTTTGGAAACTAATGGACTACTAAATGAAAATTATTATTAAAAATATGTTTTATTAACCCCTCTTGGACGTGAGTTAGGGTTATGCCCTCTTTTAAGGGGTTTGGAGGCATTTTGGGCTGATTCTAGAACTTGATTTTTGCTCATTTCTTTGTTATTCTTCAAAGGCTGCCAAACCTATGGAGAAGGAGACCAAAGAATGGGAGTTTATAGGTTCCTAGGAGGGCTAAGGATGGGAGTTTGAATCCATTCTATGTGCATGCTCATGCAGAGTTTTCCTTTGTGTTGAATAGTGCAGATTTGTGGTTTTTCGGGTGTGTTTTTGTAAGAGTTTGGTGTTTTCGGTTGAGTATTTCATATCAGTTTGGGTTTCTACTGTATTTCAGACTTTTAAATGTTAAAATAGAGCTGAATATATGTATTGGTAGATGTTTCAACTTCTAAGATAGATTATTAGTGTTTTTGTGGTGTTTTCGGGCATTTTTGTGTTATTTCGGGAGCCCGATGAGCATAGTTTTTGTCCTACATTTGTGAGCTATTGTGTAGATGCTATACAGATCTAGAAATGTCATTTTTTAGGCTGTTATGCTGCTGAAATTTTTGTAAAAATATTCTTTTTCAGATTTATTAATATTATGTGAAGCTGTGAAGTTTTTGGCACTATTTCTGGCATACCCGATTTGGGGTTTATTGAGAAATTTGGTGGATCTTTGTGATATTGGTTGTTTTATTTTGAAAATATGATTAGAGTTTTGAAATATCATGTAAAATTATAGAAAGGGACATTTTAGTGGTATTAGAGCTATGATCTTACCAACCTGAGGGTTTGTAGAAGTTTGCATGTCAGTTTTGAGAACTACCCAAATCTTGCATGTCATAATTTATGGTTGCATGTTACTTCTAATCAGTTGCATGTCAAAATTTATGGTTTCATGCTACTTCTAATCATTTTCATGTTAGTTCTTGATGAATTTGGTGGTTACATGTTGCTTCTAATTAGTTGCATGTCAAAATCTATGGTTGCATGCTACTTCTAATCATTTGCATGTTAGTTCTTGGTGTTTGAAGAAGTTATAGCCTATTGGGGTTACACTCTACTTTATCAAGAATGGACAGGTATAGTATAGAGTCTTAGAGGACATGATCTTGGACAATTGATATCCAGAGTTAGAATAGTAAGAAGGATGGTTATTTAGACATTCGAGATAAACTTAGGAAAATAAGCCATGACATGTCTGAATAGTTGGTTGAGCACCACCGTATGATGAATGACATGTTGTCTGACCTAGCTAAGGTGGATAAGTTGACTAGATTTCTATTTGGCAGATTTTCTCACAGGGCAGATGACACAATTACCAAGAACTTGCATGAGGAGTTTGAGAAACTAGCTTATAGCCAGGCAGAGGTCTCAGATTCTACTCTATCACAAGAGGTAGTGGGTTTAGATGATGATTATGAGGATGTTGTTGTGCATGATGGTGAGATACCTGATAGAGATGAGAAGACATTGAGCATTCATGACTTTTCTAAGAAGGAGTACCAAGCATAGTTAGATGCTTTGTCACATGAGGTTGAGGCTAGTAGTACTTCACATGATTTGTCCAGCCAGCCAAAAGTGAACAAAAATAGTATTGTGACTTCATTATCTCATCATGACAGGTATGTGGAGTTAGTTGGTATTGGTCATATTACTCAAGTGAGGAGTTTGTTTGAGTTACCAGTTGATTCTAGTTTACGGATATGGACTCGAAATTATTATATTGGTCTTTGGGATTTAGTTGACTAGAGATCTTTAACACTTTTTGGTAGCAGTGTTTGTTAGGGTGCTATCATGGATTTGATTAGCAAATTGCACGATGTTGTCTTTTCTTGTGCTAGCAGCTTGTTCAATGTTGGTATTAGTTTTTATACACTGGTGTTGGGCTTTGTTCATATATCTAGTCAACCATACTTGCTGGAATGTGTTGATGATCTTTCATATTTGGTAGTGTGTACAAATGAGTCCCAGGATCATATTGGCATTGATGAAATACAAGAGGATGCAGTGGGTAGTTTTGAAGACTTAGTTTCCTTGGTAGTTTCTTTTGGTACAAAGGATTTGGACAATAGTGCTATAGTTTTTGATACTCCATATGTTGATATGAGCTTTGGATCTGATTCATAGGATATGGATGGTAATACTCTAGAGACTAGCAACTTTGAGGATATTCCTTTAGACAGTGCATCAGAGGAGGTTTGTAGGTTACAGTCTAGATAGTGTCATCATGTGTCTAATCAGTTGAGTGTTAGTGACCGAGACATTGGTATTGCTTACCAACATTTTGATGATGTTTGTCAATTGTTAGCAGTTTATGGATGGGGTTCTCCTACTAGTGATGAGAAGGGAGGTAGTTATCTTTCCTTGACAAAGCTCCACTCTTTATGGGAGGCTATTTGGATTCTGAGACAAGATTATATGCAGTTGGTAGCCGATAGAGATTATCTTATGGAGTGGGGCAGTATAGCATACGATGCATTGTTGGCCAAGGAAGATGAGGTGAGTGAGCTTACTTAGCAGCTTGAGGTGACTTCTGAGATTCTTGAGAGTACACAGTTGGCTTTCAAGGAGTCACAGTTTCATTTGGCTAAGGTGACCATGGAGTTAGAGCAACTACAATCTTTACCAGATTCTATATAGTCACAAGCTGTGGTGTCTGGTGATCTGAGGATGTCCATGGTCAAGATTGTCAAAGACAGTGGAGATGGGGATGCATCCATCCTTGATACTAACATTGGCATATCGGGTTCATCCCCACTAGAGTTAGGTTCAGATGAGTTGGGTGCTGCAGTAGATTGTTGTGGTATGCCTGACATGCTGGTGACCTCTAGTATCAATATTAGAGATGTTGTATCAAAGACCATGTGTGATGTTGGTGAGCCGACAATTGGCATGGTTCCTACTAGTAATACTACTCCCTTGGTGATGTCTTCAAAGGTAGTAGTCAGTTCCAACTTGGTTAGTGATCGATTGCAGTTAGCTACATCTAGATTATAGTCTGAGCCACTAACTGAGATTGACGCTTTCTATCAACATTACATTGTGAGGTATGCTCATCAATTCACCTTTGATGACCATGTTGATGAGATGATGATACAGAGATGTACTTTGATTCCTAGTGCTTATCATCAGTTATGGTATAGTTTAATGCCTCAAGATGAGAGTTGTGATGGGCATGACATGGCAATAGGTTTTGCAGTTGACAGCTTGATAATACATGACTTAGAGTAGGAGTTTTGGAGTGATGCTTTAGCAGGTGTTGTTATTGATTCTACTCCTTTGGCTATGACATCTCCTAACTTAGTTGGTGATCAGTCATAGCAGGTTATATCACTTGTTCATGGTGAGCTATTAACTGAGGTTGGTTTTTTTTATCAACATTATATTACAGGGTATGTACATCAGTTAGCATTTGATCCTTGTGTTGAGGAGTTGATGGCAAGAAAATTTGGTTTGGGTTCCATTTCTTGTTGTTTATCTTGTGATGGCTTTTCACCATCAGGGGTGCATGGGAGTTATGGTTATGAGATAGTGGTTGGTGATCTATAGAGTTGTGTTGACTTCAAGAGTTGTACAGTGTGTGGATTCTCCATACTTGGTACAGTTTCATTTGGGAGCATTCACCATTGTTGCAAAGTTGGATTGTACATTTTATATAGGCTAGTGAGATGCATTGATGGTATTTACTATGTTGGTAGTTTGATTTGTCCACTTTACTTGGGTTTTGATGTTCTAAGAGTTTGTGTCTCGTGGGTTTTTGACTTTGGAAGTTGTGACTTTGGAGTTTTGTTGAGCAGTAATTGTCAATTTGATTATGGATTCCTCTTGGTTATATTACAGAGCATATTGCAGGAGCCTGTGTTAATTGACAATAGTATAGTTCATGACTACATTTGGGATCCAGGTGGATTGATTGGTTTATTGTTCAGCCATTGCTTGAGGACAAGAAATATTTGGAAGGGGAGGACTTGTCATGTCCCCTTTTCAAATAATTAAAAATAATAATCTTTACTAAGGCAGGCACACCCAAAAAGGTGAAGTTTCAAAAAAAAGGGATAATCTTTGGAAGCTAATGGACTACTAAATGAAATTTATTATTAAAATTATTTTTTATTAACCCCTCTTGAACGTGAGTTAGGGTTATGCCCTCTTTTAAGGGGTTTGGAGGCATTTTGGGCTTATTTCAGAATGTGATTTTTGCTCATTTCTTTGTTATTCTTCAGAGGCTGCCAAACCTGTGGAGAAGGAGACCCAAGAACAGGAGTTTGAAAGTTTCTAGGAAGGCTAAGGGTGGGATTTTAAAGCCATTCTATGTGCATGCTCATGCAGAGTTTCCCTTTGTGCTAAACAGTGCAGATTTGTGGTTTTTCGGGTGTGTTTTTGTAAGAGTTTGGTGTTTCCGGTTGAGTATTTCATATCAGTTTGGGTTGCTTCTGTATTTAAGACTTTTAAATGTTAAAATAGAGCTTAATATATGTATTGAGATGTGGTTCAACTTCTGAGATAGTTTATTAGTTTTTTTTTGGTGTTTCCAAGCATTTTTGTGTTATTTCGGGAGCTTGATGAGCATAGTTTTTGTCCTATGTTTGTGAGCTGTTGTGTAGATGCTATATAGATCTAGAAATTTCATTTTTTAGGACATTATGCTGCTTAAATTTCTGTAAAAATGTTCATTTTCAGATTTATTAATAATATGTGAAGCTGTGAAGTTTTTGGCACTATTTCTGGCATACCCGATTTGGGGTTTATTGAGAAATTTGGTGGATCTTTGTGATATTGGTTTTTTGATTTTGAAAATCTGATTAGAGGCTTGAAATATCATGTAAAATCAGAGAAAGGGACATTTCAATTGGTATGTAAAGGTTACTCACAACAAGAATGAATAGACTATGATAAAACATATGCCCATGTGGAAAGATTTAAAGCAGTAAGATTATTCTAAGCTTATATAACACATAAGAAATTCAAAGTGTATTAAATGGATGTCAAGTCAACATTTCTGAATGGAGAACATGAAGAAGAGGTATACATAGAATAGATTGAAAGTTTTCCTTTAAGAAATGACAAGGACATGATATGAAGATTGAAGAAAGTATTTTATGGCTTAACACAACCACCCAGAACTTGGTATGCAAGGTTGGACAAGCATTTGACAAAACTTGGATTTAACAAAGGTATGCTAGACAATAATCTATACTGAAAAGATATAGATGATGGATTTCTGATTTTTGTAATATTTGTTAATGATATCATATTTGAAGGAGATGATGATAAAAGTGACAAGTTTGAAAAAGAAATGAAGAAGGAAATTGAAATGAGTATGATAGGAGAAATGAAATACTTCCTAGGATTATAGATTGCATAGGATAAAGAATGTATCTTTATTTCTTAGACTATGTATTTGAAAGATCTATTAAAAAGGTTTAGTTTAGAAACATGTAAACTAGTTGGAACACTTATGGTAACTTGACACAAGTTATCTACAAAGGATGAGACACCTACTATTGAGAAAAATTACATATCTATGATTGGAGGATTACAATATCTGACTCACACAAGGTCAGATATAGAAAATGTAGTTGGAATTGTTGAAAGATTTCAAGTTGAACCTAGAGTAGCACATTATGCAGCAATTAAAATGATATTTAGATAGATGAAGGTAGGACCAAAATTTGGATTATGACATGAAAGATCTAATAATTTCATTTTATATGCTTATATTGATGCTAATTGGGAAGGAATTATGGATGATAGAAAGAGCACTAGTGGTGGAGCATTCTTTCTTGGAGAAAGATTAGTTTCTTGGTTAAGAAAGAAGAATGACTGTATCTCATAGAGTATAGTAGAGGCATAATATGTTATGGCAACAAACAATTGTAATCAAGTTGTTTGGATGAAGTAGATGTTGAAGGATATAAGGATAGAATTTAATGAACCTAGTGTCATAAATTTTGATAACACAAGAATAGTGAACATGTCCAAGAATCTAGTGTTGCATTCTAAGACTAAGCATATTTCTATCAAATATCACATATTGAAAGAGAAATTTTTAGAAATGAAAATCAAATTGGAGTATGTAATCACCCAAGAGAATATTATAGATATTTTCACCAAGCCTCTTCCCAAAGAGACTTTTGAGTATTTGCAAGGTATGCTAGGAAGTATGCCCCTACCTACATTAGAGTAGATGATGCAAGAGTGCATCAATCTAGTGATATAAAGAACTATTGTTTGTTTGGACTGTATGTTGATACTTCCTATATGGGAGAGTATCTATGATGGAAAAAATCATCTAGGAATCTTAATAGATGTTTTGAATAGTGTCTTTGGATACTTGATCAGGTCAGAGACAGTTGTTGTAGTGATAGATTGTTGTTGAAACCTTTTACATTGATGTTAATGGAGGAGATATTATAGCATGAACAAAATTTTGATACATGGAGAATTTAAAGAGAAAATTGAGGTATATCAATGGGGGAGATTGATTAATGAAGAAGATTTGAAGAGAAAGGATAAAAATCTTTTCTAGTTGGTATTCTTCGAACTAGATGTTTTTCATCTATTTTGCCATCAATGCCAAAGGGGGAGATTGTTGGAAGCATGGATGTTGATGATATTCCTATGGGTGAGTATTTTAGAAACATTATTAGATCATTATCATGATGATATGTTACATTCATGACTTTGTTTTTCATTGATGTCAACGTAGTAGTTTTCTATGGTATCTAAAACAACAAAGATTAAGTTGGTATGAATAGATCATTGAGTATTTTCACTAGTGAGGTTAATGGGAGTTACTACTAAGTTTTTAGTATATACAACTAACCTCAAGGGAAAAGATAGAAATTCTAGAAGAAGTTATGCAAGTTTAAGTGAAGATTTTTCTAAGACAAAATTTATAGAAGCATGTTCTAGTAAACTTGTTATATATCTTAGTAGAGTTGTTATTCTAAGAAGAAAGGTTAAAGGCACATAGAAGAGATTTTGAAGATGACATGGTTAAGATCACTTGTCATAATATTACAATACAAAAAGTTATTCAAGTTATAAGGTGACTAATTAATATTAGTGATAAGTATAACATGTTCTTAATGAGGTCCTATAATAATTAATCAAGAATATGTATTAGTTGCCTCAGGGAATTATTTTATGGATTAGGTATAAAAGGAACACATTTTCCTTTGTTATGTATGAACAATTACATGGAGCATGAAGAGACAAATAGAAGAGAAAAAAGATGATATGCGAGGATAAATAAAGAAAAGAAAAGTTGGAGAAGACTTCATGGCCAAGGTTTTATTTTAAGATTTGAGGTTTTAAATTTGGATTCAAGATTCATGAGTTAGTCTACAAGCTCTAACAATGATTGGCTCAATTGACAGGATAGAGGAAAGAGGATAAAGCATAGAACAAACAATTATTCTACAAGGAATGATTAAAAGATCAATTGGATAGTGAAGCTCAATGGCTAGCATAGGGTTGGCACAACTTCTAATAGGGTTGGAATCTCCTAACAAGGATTCAAAGTCTCTTGACAAGGACTCTTATTTATTGAATGTGATTATAGACTCCTAACAAGGTCCATCCTCTAACAAGGAATATATATATATATAGGTATATCTTTGTGGGCATCATTCCTATTGGGATTTTCCCTTTGATTAAGAGTTTCACTAGTTAAAAAATCTTGTGTCATTGTGTATGTGCATCATGTTATGGTTGTTGTTTACTTTGATTGGATGGTTCAAATTAATTAAGGTTGATAAATTATATTTTAATTGGATAATTGATTCATACCCCCCTCTCAGTTATGTGGTCGACTATTATTTCTCACAATTTTTACTCATCCCTAGAAGTTGAAAGCTCATATACTTGGGTAGGCATAAGAGAACCAAAATAAATATTTTAATTTATCATCAAAGAAAATCAATGTTCCTTAATGGAACACCCATGTTTTCTACATTTCCTAAAAGTAAACATTTTAGGGATAATTGGATAAGAGATAATGAGGCTTAATAGATGATGTCCAATATGTCATCTTTAGTAGTAATTATTTTAATATCAATTACTTTATAGAATTATGCTTGCTATTGCATTAATATTTTTTCAAAACTTTGACTATCACTACTATTTAGATGTTTACTTTTATTGATAGTCTTAGCAACCTATTAAAACATCTCTATAGGTTGTTGATAGTTTGACACATACTACTATCAAGATTATGAAAAATTAGTCACAACATATCTCTAGGTCATTGATAGTTTGATGCCTAATGTTGTTGATGATATGGACTACCCATTAAACCATCTCTCATAGGTGTTGATAGTTTGACATTCCAAACTAGTCTTTTTGCCAACCATGGGACAATGATGGAAATAATTTTCAATAATTTTTGGTGTTAATATATTGACACCTATCTTGGTCATCAAACTTTTGACTTCAATTTAGAAATGGTAGGTTTTGACATTTTTTAGTCACAATTTTGATGGAAAAGCATCAAAAATAGGTCCAAATTCACTAGTGCCCCAATGGAGAATCGAAATATAATTTTTTCAAGTTCCACTTAGTGTTGTGTCAATAAATTCAAAAACTTCTACTACTACACAAGCTAACTTACATTTATTTCAAAGCTTAGGCCCTAATAATACAAAAGGTAAATTATGGATAAAGAATGTGCTAAAATGAGAAAGAATACATATTTAGAATGAACATAGATATTGGAAATAATGTAGAAACATGTAATCCTTGTATATATAATCTATATTATGTTAGAGACAAACTCAAGAAATTGAGAAATATAAGAGGTTCTCAGACATATATTCTATCCATCCTAAGTGATTTTGCAAGAGGCTTCTGCAAGGGAATATCCTCATGAGTTAATATATAATGTGTTAAAATATTTAAGTTCTACCTAACTATGTCCAAGGCATCTACACACTAGAGGCATACTAGTGATATTTAGCCACCTAATACAAATCTTTGCCATCATACACCCACTTTGGCGAATCAAGTGGTTTTCTATAATTACAATACTCCAATATCCTGGTGCCACCTTTGTGTTTTATTTTATAGTTAATGTAAGGTTAACCTATATACATCCTAACTCACTCCTTATATAGTTCAAGAGAAATAAACACATGAAAAATGACAGGGAAAAAGAGGAATCTACTTACCAATAGGCATTACCATTATATCTATGGCCATGCTACCTATTGAGTGAGTTTTATTGTTTTTTTATTGTGCCAAGATCTCTTTATTTATATATATGTACATAGACACACACACATATGTGTGTGTGTGTGTGTGTGTGTGTGTGTGTGTGTGTGTGTGTGTGTGTGTGTGTATGTATGTGTACACATAAATACATATACATATACATATACATATGTATATATGTATATAAACACACACACACACACACACACACACATGTACATACATACATACATTAGTATATGAAATTTTATCACCTTGGAAAATCATATTTGATCCTTCTAGTTGGGAACAACTGATTATGGTTATGGCTTGTTTCTTTCTAAAATATCTGCTACAATATGTTTTTATAAAATTTCTTGTGAACTCTGACCATTTTTCTTGGCCTTCATTATTTTTGTCTAGGATCTTGAGCTAATTAACTTACCACAGGCTGAGTGAGTTTTATTGTTTTATTATTTGGATTATGTAATATGTATACAACTAGATGAATTTTTCTATTGTGCTAATATGTTATAAGAAACTTTAAAAAGATCTCTTTGTATATATAAAGTGTAAAGTTTCTTACCAAATTTCATATTCAAGGTTGACTGATGCAAAAGGATTTATTATGGTGAATGCCCATATCTCAAAATGTAGACATGAAAATTCACAATCACACTAGTTTGGTGATGGTTTATCAAACCCAATTTGTATAGACTTAACAAAAGTCTTATTCATGTATTACCAATCATTATGAGCTATAGATTGATATAATATAGATTGATACTGATCTAATATCAAAGGAATCAAAATATGTTTTGATCAAGCCTTACATGAGATCTTAGACAATACATACATACATACATACATACATACATACATACATACATACATACATACATACATACATACATACATACATACATACATACATACATACATACATACATATATATATATATATATATATATATATATATATATATATATATATATATATATATATATATATATATATATATATATATATATATATATATATATATATGATCATTAGTTTCAACTATCCATTATTTCATATACTGCTATTATACATACACATATATTAAAGTATGTGCATCATATTGATATAAATACATACATATGTATATATATGATGATCATAGTTATTGTTAGACCAAAGATACATGCTTTACATAAAGACTACAATTTTTGTAATTTATCATGTATTGCATCACCATTTAATTTTCCATTTCTTATAAGAGCATTTCAAGGTTAGGAACCACTTCAAAATTCTTTGCATGTTTTAGAGGTAATGTCATTGTGGTAGATAGAATAACTTCTATGAAGAGTTGAGTGTAAGGAGTTACTACCCTAAACCTATACTACAAATTCATGGGAGCCAAGGGACCCTAAACCTATGCTACATTTTCTAGAGACATGGGATAAGTTACTACTAGCTTTAGTACTTCTTAACATTTGGGATCATATAGTGATGACCAAATTAACTTCAATACATGCACGGTTACATCCTTGGCTTCCATATTTGGGCTAGTGTATGGATCCTTTATATTTAACCATTCATTATAAATTGAGGAATTCACTTCATGCCTGGAATGCAAGTGCTACATTTGTATATGCAATTTTATCACCTTGGAAAACTATATTTGATCCTACTAGTTGGGAACAACTAATTATTTATTTTATCATACCTAATCTTATGATAGCTCTAAAAGAATTTTTAATTAACCCAACTAATTAGCAACTAGACCAATTTAACTTGGTTATGGCTTAAGCATGTGCTATTCCCATTTATCATATGGTTGTAATGTTGGAGGCAACATTTTCTTCAAAGTGGCAATAGGTTTTTTTGTCATTTCCTTTGTTCAAATCCTAATTTTAATGAATTAACAAAGTAGTTTTAAGATGGAAAGGACTATATAATGAATATTTATCTTGGAAACTTGAATTTTGAAATGGTGTAATTAAAGTTATCAAGGATCAGACACCTATGCCAAGGTTACAACATAATGTGAAGTTGATTTTAGATATAAATGAAAAAAAGCATGACATAAATCATTCCCCATTTTTTTTCTATTGTGGAGAGTTATATGTGAAAGAGGGTGGAGAGCTCTAAATGAGGGTGGAGAGATATGAACATTGGTGGAGATGTCATTTCTATGCTCTTGTGATTTCTAAATTCCATTTCCATACCCTTATTATCTCTACATTTTATTATCATTCCCTTAGTGGAAATTAGTGAAGATCTACAATTTCATTGGCTTGCCATTGTGATCACTAGATTTCATTTTTCATGCCCTCGTGGTCTCTACATTTCATTGTCATTCCCTTGTTATCTCCATTCCCTTATGATCTATGTGTCATTTGTACACTACAATATTTGGGGTCAAATTGTGATCACAATTTGTGATAGCAGTGTAATTTGTGGTGTATTTGGGTCCAAACATGGTAGTGCTCTATGGTTTTCTTCAAGGGAATAAGAGGTACCTATGTAAATGTTCTTTACTTTTCATTTTAAACATTTATCTTTTTATATTTCCCTACATTATTTTTTGTCTATGTATGTATGTATGTATACACATATATACATATACATACATACATACATACATACATACATATATAGAGATCACAAGGGAAAAAAAACAAGATGTGGAGATACACATATACATTATATACATTTATATACACACATAAATACATATATACATACATACTATTAGTGAATAGATTCCTCTCCAAAGAAATACATATAGATTAATGCCAAAATGCCTAGATAGGAAGACTAAATATGCACTAATAGTTGGGTCACTTTGCTATTGAAAAGCATAAGTGCCCCCTAAAATTTTGGAAATAATGAAGAGTAAAGATAAACTATTCATTCCAAATACATGGAAAACCATAGCACCAAGTCCAAAGGATATTCTTGATGGTGGTCAAATGTAATAGGTACACATTTAGAGAAAATCAATACTTGTCCAAGTTGAATATTGATTAGAAAATATGCATTTAAAACTAATGTTTTAATATACTACTATTTATCCCCTATAAACACTAAAAAAAGGATCAATATTACACTATTTTTGTACAATAATTGCTATCTAAAAATTAAAATTCCCTTCCCCTACATTATAATTAGAAAAAGAAAGAAGTATGAAACACCCCCCTCTCATAGCATAAAGTCTCTAGAAAAGAATAGTTTCCCCATCTCAAAATATTGGAACTCCCTTTAGTTTAATCTTCTTGGTTAAATAGCCTTCCAAAGAATCCACTTTTGAGCTCTATAACCTTCCCTTTTTGATAACATCTATTAGTTCTAATAACTAATTCTTGGCAACTGAAAGTTTGCATTTCTCCTTTATCCTTTATGTATCTTTGTACCATTGTTCTTACTATTTTTGAAGAACTTTAATTAGGAAAGATTGCTAGGTGTCATTTAATTTTAGGTGTTTAAATGCTTATGTATTGATGCATTTATTTAAATATTCTAAATGTATCCATTGTTATGCATATTGCAACAAGGAACTGTGCAATAGCTAAAAGAGTAATTCTCTAGGAATTTAAAGTATTTCATTTGTGATTCTACATACTTAATGATGTATTATCTTCAAATTTCTTCAAAAGGTAGGTGAATATAGTTATTAGGCTCCAAAAATTTTGGATACTTTTTATATTTCAATGATATTCACTGATGCATGGACTCATCTTCATCAACTTCATTTATAAATGAAGTGGAGCTAACCATGAATAGAGTTCATTCAACACCTCCTTGACTATCACAACCGAACCAACCCATGAGAAGAACATCCAAATGACCATCTTTTCTTTAGGTTATTGAGGCATGATAACTATAGGGTATGTGAAAAGTGTGTGTTGGCATCTATGAAGGCATGTAGGAGGTCTCAACTTTTGAGACTGTGTGAGAACAAGAGGTAATCTTTGTGAATTCCTTATGACATACTCCGCACAATGAATTTCCATTCTTTGGATAATGGAGTATACATTCTTGAAGATCGGGGGCCAGCAAGTCATCATATATGAGGATACCAATACCTACGATGTTTCATCATTTCATGATCTAACATATTTACCCTTTTATAGGTGCTTGTGTTTTGTTGAGCTCATTGCTCTTTCAGTCATAATTCATTAAAAACTTATAATCAATTTAGGTCCATGTCTATCCTTGTTCTTATTGTATCTGCATAGTGTACATGTTCACCTCCACTCTCAGCACATAGCCCTTGATGTAGTTTGGTGGAATTATTGAATTTGGCTCTAGACTAAGACCTAATAACATCATCATATGATAAATTTTTACCTTCATCATTTCCTTGAATGCATTCTTCTATTGACCTTCCAAATTTTTGATTATCCTGCCATGTGCATATATGTTGCTTGCCTTTGAGTCTTCACCTCTCTTGAAATAGGGGCCTAAATCCACATTTTAATAGTATCTTCACATACATTTTCTGAGGGTATCTCATATTGATTATTTTCTATAATTAGATGTATTTGATCCTAATTTTGGTGAAGAGGAATGAGTTAAAATTCCATCATGATGATGCTAAGTAGGTAGATAGGATCTACACTTTCCTTTAAATTTTATGAATATGCTCAAATTATGGTGACATATTTCATATTAATATTTTAGAATTGGGCATTACACAACATATTCCTTCTCCCTAGAATCTCAACCTTACACTCTCCTTTCAAACATATCCTCTCCATGCTATTAAGAGAGTCACTAGATTGATGGCATTCTAGCATAATGGAGTCAAAATCACAATTCTTAGTCTCACTATCCTTAATATAGATGTGGAGATTTTGTTGTACAGGTCACATATATGCCAAGAATCTCACTATTATAAAAATTTCTAGTTGACATATGAAATTCCATCAAACATTTATCACTTGAGAACTTTCCTCCAAAATTGATAGATATGAATTATTTCTCTGGTTGACTCTTCTTAATGTTGATTTTTCTACCACTATTTACTTCTCTTTTAATAATTGTGCAATATAATTGTGAAGCTAACATGATATGAGCTTGGACATGTCAGACACAAATACATATAGATTTTGTATTGATTAGCTTTGGACTCGAGGACTAAAACATTTCCTAATGTCATCTCAACATGATGTCACTATTAAAAATACTTGAAGTGATTCTTCACTTGTTATACTTTCATCAATGATAGAGATTCATAGATTATGCTTACATAGTTGTGGTGTCCCTATATTCATATACTCAAAATCTATATCTAGGGTTTCTATTTCTTTCTAGGACCTAGGGTAGATGTTTTTTTGTTACTAATGGCCTATTTATAGCATGTGTTGATCCTTGGATGAAGACATAATCCTTAAAATCTACTAATACTTGTTTGAAGGATGTTGTCAAAGACACTATGTGTTTTGTCAAAAGCATGTCTGTGGATTTCCTAGATTAAATAACACTTCGTTTGTTGCATAAAATGAACTTTTTCTTTTCTTCTTGGAATGTATATGGTGTTTAAAACCCTAGGGATTACATGGATCAATCCTCTCCCCTCACCATTCCTAGATCTTAGGTGTAAAAGAAATCTGTGTGACTTCTATAGGAAGCCTGCCTTGGACAAAGATACCCGATATTGGTTATGCCAAGGGATGACTTCAGAGTGGTAATAGGCCAAAAGTTAGGTCAACATTCTAGCCACTATATAAAACTTAATAATGGTGAAAGTCATGTCGATGCTATTGCTAAATGATAGCTCTCCTCTAGTACCCTTGTGGTGCATCAAACCTTTATTCTCAAGTCTAGGAGACCTTTTGAGGAAGTTAATCATTCACTTGTTGAATTGAATGCCCTTACTAAAAACCTTTTCTTAGTGGCCAAAATTATTTCTATCCACTAACTAAAGGGGTCACTCACACCCATGAAGACATCCTACATTCCTGCGTTCCTTAGTAGAGACAAGAGTCCCTTGGGAAGTAGATCTTGGTAGCCCTAAGAAGTGAGTGCATTGTAAGGTGAAGCTTGTAGTGCTAAGGTCCTAAGTTTTCTACTCTAGATAAGCATATTTGAACTTTAGTTCAAGTAAGAATTCAGTGGATATATTCCTAAAGCCAAGGTTGTGGTGTGATTGTTCACTTTTAATGATAGCTATTCTTGTCTTAATGTGTCTTACATGTGTGTAAAACATTAATCTAGATAAAAGAAAATTTGAAAATTTACACCTTAGAAACTATCAAAACCTTGTCAAAACATCAAACATTATTAAAAAATCATAGCTTTTGTCAAAAATTTGAAAACTTTGGTCTAATACATTCACGACTTGGAAAACATGGCAAGTTGTTAACCTAAACATGCTTGGCATTACATAGATTTCATTCTTTCATAGAACCCACTTTCATTCACCCTATTTTGAGCCTCATACTTGCCTCATGTAGGCTTCATATTGTAGCTTTTAGTCCACACTTAGTATACCTCATCTTTCATATTGCATTCATTAGGGTTTAGTGTGCATCCCTTGGTCTTTGCATTTCAACCTCAAAATCTACACTTTGCATCTTCCATCTTGCATCTTTCCATACCCAACCTTCATCTTACACATTTTAACCATCATTTTGGGTGTCTTGAATGTCATTTTGAACCTTCATTCTAGTCTTAGCATTGTCCTTGTTGTTAAGCTCACTATAACATCAATCTGGAAACTCTAACACTTAAAATTGCCTTAGTTTTAGCCTAGTTTACAACTATGCCCTAAAACTACCAACTACACCCAAAGAGGCCCCAACTACATCATAGGTATAGTTGGTACTATCTAAGTGAACTTGGTGGTTTGAGGACCCAATTTATGCTTCTAGGAAACATTTAGAGACTTCAAAGGTGTCCATAGGTACCTAGATAGGTCACCTTGTATTAGCATGGCTTGATCTGCATTCTGCACCTCCTAGTCTTCATTTCCTTCACTTAGAACATCATTCCTTAGGTCTTAAACTTCATTCTACATCCCTTATTCAATCAAAACATTAACCCTTTTATACTAGCTCTCTAGTAGAACAACTTCACAACCACACAACTCAGAATCAAAAACCATTCAACATAACTTCCCAACTATGCCTTGAAACTACCAACTGCACCCAAACTGGCCACAACTGCACCATAGGCATATTTTTTATTTTTGGAGTGCACTTTTTCTTGTTAGAGTGCAATTGTGCACCTATATGACCATTTTGGGCCTCCAAACTACATTTTGGAACCTTAAAACTACATTAGTAAGCCTTTGAAGGTCCTTATTCTGCATATGACCCAAAACAATATATTGTACCCAAAATATCATTTTGCATCTTAGGACCTTTTCATATTGCATTTATACTCAACATCATCATCATTTTGAGCCCCCTAAACACCATTTTGAACCAAAAATCTTTGAATTTAGTCAAAAATTGAAACAAAGTATGAGTCCTAGAGTATCTCTTAGTGTTGATGGATGATGGATCTTGACTAGTCCTTTTATCCTTTTTATCATGTTTCTTCAATCAAACTCTATCTATGTCTTGATGGACTTGACGTAGTCATCTTTATTAACTTAATATTTTTTTCTTTTATCACTTTTTGGTCAAGATCCAAAGTCCATTTTCACAAGGTTAAACTCCTGGACAAAATATTTTTGAAAGATTTCACCTAAGTTCAAAAACTTTCATATACCTTTATCATTAGCATCATCATATTCCTAGTATCCTTAAATTTATTTTTGACTTACCCTAGTTTTATAACCCCTTCATCTTGCATTATTCAAAGTCCTAGTATCATTCTCACTATCAAATCCTATCAAACTTTCTATCAACCAAATTCTCTTTTTTATTAGCTATCTGCACTTTGCATAACCCAAACATCTTTATCAACCTTAGCACACCATCCCTTTCATATGCCAACCTATGGCATCATTACCAAGTCCTAGATCCGATGCTAATTTCATCATTTTGCATGTCATAGAGTCATTTTCATCTCCTTTAGTCAAATTCCAAAATGTCACTTTACATTTGCATTTGCATACTTTTCCTAAGACATTTGCCTCTTGAATGTCAAAACCCTAGTTTTTTTGGCTCCTTCATAAGTTTCATTATATCCCCAAACACCTAAAAATTAAAAAAACACTCTTATCTTGCATACCCACTTCTAGATTTCCAAGTTTTGACCTATTTTACCAATTGCACCCATGTTTTACCACCTACACACTTCAAGTGCATAGTCAATAGTTTTAATGTTCAGTTGGTAGTTTCAAAGTGCACCTAGTAATTAGGTATTTCATCTTAGGTTCTACAACCCTAATCTTCACTTCCATATCCTTCATTACATCCCAAAACCCTAGAAAACACTCAAAATCACTAAAATCATTCATATTTTGCATTGTAGGCACCCTAGAACCTCTGTTTATCAACTGCATACCTTCTGCTTACCAACTGCTTACCTTTAGGGCCCACTATTTGAGTGTATCTGGTAGTTTAGGTGTGTACTTGGGAGTTAGGGAGTCCATTTAGGTTTTCCTCCATTGCATTTGTATCCTTAGGTATCATGCCAACACTCACTACGACACAATCAGCTCAGAGACCTGAAGAACTTTGCCAACCCTTATTTTTTGAGGCACAAACACAACCAAAACCTCATCCAAGACAAAAGAAGAGCAAGAAAACCCAACAAAAATTTGACAAAGACCAAATTGAGGCATCAATACCATTACTTTTGAACCCCTTAAACATGTACCTACAAGATCATCATAATCAAGAGATGAGACAACAAACCCTAAGCAATGCACCTAGTATGAGGTTTCCTTAAAACACTTCCCCTATACATGGGATGGTTCAATGGAGTCCTAAATTTGAGCCTATATTCGTGACAATACCACCTATAGGTGGAAGTGTACCACCTAGTTCGCCTCACAATAGGTGTATCATAGTCATGCTCTGGGCCATGTTTAAGAATAATATATTCAAACTAAGGATTATTTTTCGCACTATGATGTGTATATAATCTTGTCAACCCAAGGATGTATACTTGAAATGGTCCATACAATATGTACACTAGGTCTCTTAATGAGTCACTAAGCTTATGTTGTAGGAAAGTAAAATCCAAGAAAAGGAATTTACACTATTGCTACAGGAAACTAACACACTTGACTCTATGAATACTAGAAATATAATGAAAGGCTAACAAATTTTCCAACTTCGTTCATCCACTATAACTATTCTGACATATTTTGTAGGAATATTCTTAAAGTATGATGCTATAGGAAGGATAATACTAAGAATGCTTGGAAATAAATATATACTAACCTAATCTAATCCACCTTCAAAGTGGACCCCCTTGGTCAGCTTCAACTAAAATACTAGAACAAGATAGAAGCCACAAACATATTTCATTAAATTTCAAAAATTCATTACATAACATAGAACTGTAAAAACATGACTCACTATAAAAGCTAATAGTTTGTTCTCATAAACTCTTTCTTCTAACTCACAAACTTGCACACAACTGGTCTAATCCCTATGTATAGGAAATTAACAGTTATTCCAAAAATAGAAAAGTAAATACCTAGCTATAAATTTGTAGGAGAGAAAGAAGGAAAATAACAACTCAAGGCGAGAAGAGATAATAGCTTAAGGTGGGAATAATAAAGTTTGAACATTTGCTTGCCATAGGAATAAATGCAGAGAATGTAGTAAGTCTTGATAGTTCCTCCATACTTGGTGTCATGTACTTCAGAACCATTATGACTTTCCTCCACCATGGCTACACTTCAGCATTCTTCCCTCCTTGAATGCTTTTGGCACTCATCTTTGAATTCTTCCAATAATATTTTAGCTTCATTGCTAATAGGTTAGTTATTATGTAGAGACATGTTTGCAAATAAACATTTATCAAATTAAATTCAAATATAAGAACAAACATTTTGATAATTATATAAAATACTTCATAATATATATAATACTAGGAAAAGATGGCATAGTATCTATCCATAGGTTTATCATAGGTTTTAGTAAACATAGGTTGACAAATGTTTTAATAAAAATAAAATAGAGTATCAACAAAGTGTTTTAAAAACTATCATGAAATAAATGCAATATTTGGCCTCATCATTTGCCCCTTGCTAAACTAATGCTTGTCCTTAAGCATTGCACTTTCATGTTAATGATCTAAACTCTCCAATCTTAGTCATTCCTTTCCTACTACTCTTGAAGGTATAGTAAAATCCTCCTATTTCTTCTCACACTTTCCTTCTGTGATCTTCCTGCAGCTTGTCAAGTCTATTGGCATTAATGTCATATAAAGGCCATAGGAGCATTGGAGGCTACATGATTAGGGGACATCACAATTTTGGTCTAGCCTACTTCTCCAACTCTAGATACTTTGGAACCTTATGAAGTGCTAGCTCCAAGTTGATGGGACTATGTGGTTTTGACTTTTTAAGTGACTCAAGCAATTTGGCCCATCTACTTCTAACACTAGTCATAACTCTCTAGAAGGAAAAATAGGGTAAGTTCTCATAATCAGCATAAACTTTGGTTCTTGTAGAAAATATTATATCCCTTACTTCAAGATTCTTCTTTCCATAAGTTAATGTGAACCAATCCCTGAGAACTTTGTCTATCTTGCTACTCTCATCTCTTAAAGGCAAGGGCTCTATCCTTTCCTCATCCCTATAATTATTTAGCTACCTATCATAATTTTCTTCATTAGACATCTAGGACATGAGGGCTCTTATGTATATCCCCTATATAGATCAAAATATTCCATTGAGTCTCTAAAAGGATAACAAAATTATGAACATATAATTCACAAAGAAAATTCTACTGCCAGGCTGGTAGAGTCTGATATAATCCATAAAATTCTTGTGCTGATTTGAACTCTACATTAATATCGTTAAGAGTTAAAATTAGTTGAAACAAAAGAAATTGTTCTTTTAAACAGAAAGCATAAACTCTTGGCGATGGTCTACAAGCAAGTGCTTGATCAACCAACTTAAGGGCATGATCCATCTGTTGTTTTTGACATGCTAATTGTTCCTTTAAATCTATTATTTCTTCACCTTGAGATGCCATGAATTTATTCATCTTTTTCCTCTCTTCTTCCCATAAGTCCTCAGTAAACATATGTTGTCCAAACAACTAAAAAAGGAGTTTCTATAGTGTAATAGATCCACTACCTTCTTCATGATTTATTTTCCTCTTTCTGTTTTCCCTCCATAATTGTTCTACAACATCAATAAACCATGTCAATTTATAGGAAACTAGGGTAGTGTTTGGATCAACTTGCTCAAGAATTATTTCATTTCTATAGCTTGAAGTGCCTGGTTGGTCTACTGGGGTATCATTTGGATTTTCTTTGATTTCATCCCTACATTCCTCATTAGGATTTTTTGGAATGCTTGTAATCTTAGAATGGGGAAGAGAGTGATCAGAACAATTTGCACAAGGGATTCCTTAGTGGATGTTTTGAACAAAGTAGAATCTTTAGAAACTTTCCCTCTCATCCTAGGGCTTCTCCTTATAGGGGTTTCTTCATGTATCACAACCTTTTTACTACCTTTCCCTTTGGGTTTCTTTGCTATAGGAGTAGTTGTTGTAGGACTTTTCTTAGTTCTCTTTTGTCTCACAACCATAGGGTTTGGCTCTTCCTTTTCTTGAATAGAGATTTCCTCTTATATTTTTCATTTCCTCTTTGCTCTACTAGAAGTAGGTTTCTAAGTTTCTTGAATAGTTAAGGTTATAGCCTCTTGAATAGGGATAGTTTCTTGCATATTTTCTTGGGTATTTTTGTCTTCAGCCTCTTGGGTATTTTTTTAGTAGGCTCATTAGTGGGGACTACATTTTTTTGACTAGGCTATTCACTAAGGGCAGATTGAGGTTGCAGAGTTTTCGCTTGTACAAATTCATCCCATGTCATGGGAGACACATCCCTAAGTGACCTTTCTATTAGTAACTTAATTAGGGCATGATGGATAATAGAATTATCTTTTCCTTTTTGAGTTTCTTCCACACTAATACAAAGCATATTGTACGAGAAATTTGGAATGTTTACTAAAAGATTATGCCTTATAACACTAAGTAATTTCAAATAATGTGCATGAATGTATGATAATTTCCCATCACATGGAAGGTACCTGATAATATGCATGGCTAATTCATTGTATGGCATGTTGGCATAAAGTTATTTGCCATTAGTGACAACACTCACAGTTCTAACCAAGCATCGAGTAATACAGTACAGACCGAATGATGGCAACATAGTTCAAATTGAGTAATACAGTGCAGACCAAATGATGGCAACATAGTTCAAACCGAGTAGTACAGTGCAAACTGAGTGATGGAAACACAGTGCAAACCAAGCACTGAAGACATAGTTCAAACCAAGCATCAAAGACACAGTTCTAACCGAGTGAAGAAGGACTTAGTATTAACTGAGTAAAGTTGCACTTAGTGTTAACTAAGTAAAGATGCACTTAGTATTAACCGAGTGAGGAAGCACTTAGTGATAATTGAGCTTAGGAGGTTAACGATGAAGTTAGTTTCTACCGAGTGACACTATATCTATCGAGTCACCAACGGTTACCGAGTTCCAGGCAATGTTGTATGACTAGTATGAACCGAGCCCCTACCTCTACTGATTGCATGATGATGCCAAGTAATGTAGTGGATGTCGCATATCAGAAGGTCATCAATTCTGTCTAAAGAACCCGAGTTTATTTTACCATTTGGCCAACTCAGTTATATTTTGTTTACTTGTGTTTGGCCGACCTTGAATGAATAATTATTGGAATGGTATATATATGTAATGTATTATATCATTCAATATATAGATAGATACAAGAAAGACATACACGATATAGAATATTGCAAAAAGGAGGGACATAAGATATGATATGCGAATTCATCAGTAGAAAAGAATACTCAACAAGGTCTACCAGGAGCAGAAATGATTTCATCAATCACAGAAGGTGATCTACAATAAAGAACTCAGTCAAGTTGTAAGTTGATTTGTTAGTTCATCCTAACAATTGAATCATTTTTGTAAATCCTTTAACAAGGTAGACTTAACTGTCTTTATTCAAATCTCCTAATAGAGTGCATACTTGTAAAGTATGTTTATAAATCCTCTAACAAGGTGGATCTAGCAATCCTCTATGCTCCTAACAGGGCAGATCACCAGAAGTGATCATTGTAAGCCTTAATCGGCTAACTTCATACTACAGTAACGAAGCTTTGTGGGTATCATCCCCACCCCAATTTTACTTTCTATTTTGGAAGGTTTCTAGGTCACCAAATCTCTGTGCATATATGGTTTAAATGTTTAATAGTTCTTTTATGCAGCAGGCTAGATGAGTAAATGTTGTATATGGTTATTTTGAATTGACTTAAAAGTTTTATTGTTATTGATTCACCCCTCCCCTCTTAGTAACCTATTATATCTTGAATATTTCCAACAATTGGTATCAGAGCATTTTTGGTTCTTAGGACAAAGTTTGACAGCTTAAGCAAAGATCTAAGTTATGGAGATATTCAGACTAGAGAAAGTTATTGAAAATGAAAAGTTAGATCTAGAAATGGCCATGGTTCAACTCAAAGAAGCAAAGGAGCATCTTTCTCAATCCCTAAAAAGAAGAAAGGAACTTGAAAGACAAATGAATGACCATCACTATGTTGAAGAAAAGATTGAAGATTTGTTACCATCAAGTAGTTCAGAAGAAGTTGACAAGGCAATCAAAGAACTTCTAGAAAAGAATGGATATCTACAAGAAGAGGTAAGAAAGATTAAAAGAGAGCAAGAAATACAATCAACTAGGCTATGTGAAGTTTTAGAACAAAGAAACAAAGAACAAGAAGAATTGGAAGATAAAAGATGTAATCAATCCCATCAGCATGAAGACCTTATAGACCAACTCTCTAATGCAAATGAAGAAATCAGGATTCTCAAAGTACAAAATGAAAGTCTATAGAATGATTTAAGAACTGAGAGACAAATCAATGAAAGCTTGGAAAATGATCTAATCTCTGAAAGGCAAGTCAATGAAAGAATTATGAAATCCCAAGCAGATATGAATCAATTAAATCAACAAAATATGGAAAATCTTTATAGACATAAAGGTAAAGCTGGTCTTGGATATAGAGAAGAAGGTGAATCCTCCAAACAAGGTGAAAAAAGGAATAAAAAACCCACTTGTAATCACTGTGGCAAGTTAGGTCATACATCAAACAAATGTTGGAATAATGGAAAAGCAAAATTCAATGGTAAATTATTCAATTGCAATCAACATGGTCACAAAGAAAATAAGTGCAAGGAAAAACCGAAATTTGAAGGCAACTGTCACAAATGCAAAAAACATGGTCACAAGGCATTCCAATGCAAATCCAAATCATTCAATCCAACTAAACAACTTGTCAAAGCCATATTTGGATGGGACTACAACACTTGGTGCAGATGTCACTATTGTGGAGAATATGGACATACTAGCATAAATTGTGCAAGACATCACCTAAGGAAGAAGGACACTATTGTAAGGTGCTATACATGTACAAAACTTGGTCATATAGCTAGAAATTGCATGAATATAGAAAGAATTGAAGATGAGAAGAAAATCAAAGCAGACAACATTCAGCAGCAAATGAAGCAACAGTGGATTCCAAAATCTACCAAACAACATAAATCAAGCAATGGCAATATCACTCAAGAAATGAGTGATTCCACCATTTCCAATTAATATTCACAAAAGAAAGTATGGAACTACATCCTCCAAGAATTTTCCTAAAAAATTCCACAAGAAGAGAGATGATCAGAATAGTATTCAGATACACCTTGATCCTAGACTTAATCGAGTCCGGTCGGATGCAATAAAGTTTCACTTACCAAGTTATATCAACCGAGCAAGGTAGGTTCGTGACCTTACCGAGTTAGGTCGATACATCAATGTTTTCTTTTGATCACCAAGCTGATAGTATCTACCGAGAAAGTGGATGACAACCTACCATTTCATCTACCATCATACCAAGCATTTATGATGAATATTTTGTCAAAAAGGGGCAAAATTTGATCTCATTCTTCACTATGAACTTTGAGCTAACTTATCTTTTTCGATTCCAGAGCAAGCTTAAAGCAATTTCAAGCAAATTTTAAAGGGCAAAGAATCTATTCAAAATTTCTCTTCATTTACTGAGCAGCAATGGCATCCGGAAGTAGCAGCTCCAAGACAAAGAGAGGCTCAAAAATGCTAGTTAAAGGTGTGGAATGGAAGGTGCTGAACTTCAAATTGGCACCAGTAATTGCAGAATCACTTGACCCTAATAGTGCTCAGTCTTGAATTCCTCCAAAGGTACTCCTTATAAATGACATTTTATCTCATTTAAAATGATCCATTCAAGAACTTGGAAACCTAGAAATTGATAATGCCCTAGGAGAAATGAGCGTAGATGGAAATTTGAAACTTGAGCATAAGAATCTTGAAACAAAATGGTTAACCCACATTTCAAATTTGCCAAGAAATTTTCAAATTAAATGGGTTAGGTATGTACTCAGTCAGGTTCATAACGGGAAATTATGGTTAGAGCAACCAGTGCTTATCACAAAGAAAATGATTAACAAGATTACTGGCCTTCCCATGTTGAGCAAAGCTAAGACTACCAAAACCCTTGGTCGGGAAGAATTGCAAAGGCTATCCCAAGTAGAATGGGATGGTAGAGGACTTAAGCTTAGTATAGTAGCTGACACTGAATTAAGATTTGGTATTCACACCATTGCTCATAAAATTTATAGTTCTAGCTATCCAAATAGTCTACCTTACGAAGCAGTAGATTTAGCATATAAGGTAGTAAAGAAGAATGTTGAGTTTGATCTGTCTGAATTGCTTTTGTCTCAATTTAATAAAAATTTGGAAAGCATAAGGACTTCAAAGAACAATTCCTGCAAATTTGGTTCACTTTTGATCTGTTTATTTTTCTATGTTCAAAAGTCTTTTCCATCAAAAGGATCAGTAGTATAAAGTTATTTTCCATTAGTGACAACACTCATAGTTCTAACCAAGAACTGAGTAATATAGTGAAGACCGAATGATGGCAACATAGTTCAAACTAAGTACTACAGTGCAAACTAAATAATGGCAACATAGTTCAAACTGAGTAATACAATGTAGACCGAGTGATGGCAACATAGTTCAAACTGAGTAATACAATGTAGACCGAGTGATGGCAACACAGTTCAAACCGAGCACTGAAGACACAGTTCAAACCAAGCATCGAAGACATAGTTCTAACCAAGTGAAGAAGGACTCAGTATTAACCGAGTAAAGTTGCACTTAGTGTTAACCAAGTAAAGATGCACTTATTATTAATCGAGTGAGCAAGCAGTTAGTGATAACCGAGCTCAAGAGGTTAACAAAGAAGTTAGTTTCTACCGAGTGACACTATATCTATCGAGTCACCAATGGTTACTGAGTTCTAGGCAATGTTGTATGACTAGTATGAATCGAGCCCCTACCTCTACCGAGTGCATGATGATATCAAGTAACGTGGTGGATGCCACGTATCAGAAGGTCATCAAGTCTGTCTGAAGAACCCAAGTTTATTTTACCATTTAGCTAACTCAGTTATATTTTGTTTACTTGTGTTTGGCCAACCTTGCATGAATAATTATTGGAATGGTATATATATGTAATGTATTATATCATTCAATATATAGATAAATACAAGAAAGACATACAAGATATAGAATATTGCAAAAAGGAAGGACATAAGATATGATATGCTAATTCATCAGCAGAAAAGAATACTCAGCAAGGTCTACTAGGAGCAGAAATGATTTCATCAATCACAGAAGGTGATCTACAATAAAGAACTTAGTCAAGTTGTAAGTTGATATGTTGGTTCATCCTAATAGGTGAATCATTTTTGTAAATCCTTTAACAGGGTAGACTTAACTATCTTTATTCAAATCTCCTAACAGAGTGCATACTTGTAAAGTATGTTTGTAAATCCTCTAACAAGGTAGATCTAGAAATCCTCTGTGCTCCTAATAGGGTAGATCACTAGAAGTGATCATTGTAAGCCTTAACCGACCAACTTCATACTGCAGTAATGAAGCTTTGTGGGTATCATCCCCACCCCAATTTTACTTTCTATTTTGGAAGGTTTCTAGGTCACCAAATCTCTGTGCATATATGGTTTAAATGTTTAATAGTTCTTTTATGCAGTAGACTAGATGAGTAAATGTTGTATATGGTTATTCTGAATTGACTTAAAAGTTTTATTGTTACTGATTCACCCCTTCCCTCTCAGTAACCTATTATATCTTGAATATTTCCAACATGGCAGAAATAGTGACATTTTCTTGCAACCTTGATTTGTAATGTCCATTTGAGCATTAGTCAGTCTAGTAAATTGAGCTCTTTTTGACCTTGCATCATGTGTCCTGGGATAATGTTCTCCAAATGTAGGCAGCCCAATTACTTCATTAATATGTTCCTCTATTGCAATCACCATTAAACCCCAAATAGAAGCTTCACCTTCATCAAACATCCTTGTGAATTCTACGACTACATCCTCATCAAATGCAGTTAAAGTCAAGAAATACCCTAACCATCCACATGCATTAACCATTCAAAAATAAGGGGTACAACACCTAACTTGTGTGCTTATGGAAACTAAATTCCATCAATAAAGGAAATATGAAGATTTGAAAAAATCTTTACGGATAAATAGAAATGTCATTAGATATTAGTGACCTTCCCTACCCCCTACTAAATATGGACAAGTGTCCACACTTGTTAGACCTAGTATGGGTAAGGGACTTGCATAATGCCACCATCATATAAAGAATGCAGTACTAAATATAATTAATGAAATCTATGTACTATAAGTGAATAATAATTTAAAAATGTTATACCTATCAATTGATCATTGCACATACCCAAAAAGGTGGCAGAAGTTGCATCAGCAATGATAGCATCCATTAGCAAGTTGTGGTGTTTATTGAAAACATGAGAAATTGATGACATGGAAAATGGGTGGATGGAAGATAAATAAATGAGATGAGGTGGATGGGTGGAAGAAAATAAATGAGGTGGATAGAGTGAATGGAGAAATTTGGAACTTTATGTGGACATAAAAAATTTATTCTGAACATACATAAAGAAACTAACGTTGAAGAGTAGTAGGGAAAAGGTTGACACCTTTGGCTATAGGAAGAGTTACCTTATGTGTATTTGAATCTAGCTACCAAAATTTCTATAGGAAGTCCTCTTTTGTTTGGGGTAGTTTATATCATTTGAGTTTGTGACCATTGACTAATAATTTGAAAGGTACTAGATCAGTGGTAGTTAGTTGAACAACTCCATTCTCAAACACATGAGTGATTTCATATGTACCTAGCCATCTTGCCTGCAGCTTTCTGGCCATATCTTTAAATCGAGAATCATATAGTAGTGCTCAGTCACCAAATTGAAATTGATTACTGATAATATGAGAGTCATGCCATTCCTTTTTTTCTATATAAGTTTAGTGCATTCCAAAGAAGCTTTGCACATTTCATCTAGAGAGTTAAGATGCTAAAGACATTGTCTTTCTACTGCAAGAAGTTCAATTCCTAGCTCCATTGTAGTTCTCAAAGTTTTATGTTCAAATTTAATGGGGATCATTGCTACCTTTCAATATAGGAGCTCAAATGGTGTGAATCCTATAGTAGTCTTCCATGTTGTTCTATAATCCCAAATAGCTTCTTGTAATCTACTAGTCCAATCCCTGTGATGTAGATGAACCTTTTTTGTTAGGATGTTCTTTAGTTCATAATTTTTGACCTTTGCTTGTCCATTAGGTTGAGGGTGATAAGGACTAGATTTTTGGTGCCTAATGTTATACTGTTTCATCAACTCTGAGATCATATTAGAGGTAAATTGTGCACCTTTGTTAGTGACTAGCTCTTTGGGTACACCATAGCAAGTAAAAATTTATTCATATAGAAATTTAGCAACTTTTTCATCACTAGCATGCTTCATGGCCTTGACTTCAACCCAATTTTTCAAGTAATCAATGCACACAAGAATATAGGATTTCCCATTAGATGGAGGATCAATTGGAAAAATGAAGTCCATGCCCCATTTGTCAAATGGTGTTAATATAGTCTAAGAGTTAAGAGGCATTTCACCTAGTCTTGTTGGTTGGCCTATCCTTTGACACTTGACACACTTTCGTGTATAGTTGGCTGCATCTTTGTGAGGTGTAGACCAATAATAACCAGTTGTCAAGATTTTCAAGGCTATTATTTTTGCAAAAAAGTTTCCTTTGCATGGTTCATTATGACATGCATGTAGAATATCATATGTCTCATCCTCTCTCACACATCTTCTCATAACTTGATCAAGTCTAGTGTAAAACAATAGAATATCTATCTAGGTGAAGTAGAAACTTTTCTCTACAAGTAGCTTCCTTTCCTTGAAAGAAAAATGTTCTAATATTTTATCGGCTACAATGTAATTAGAAATGTCTATATACCATGGAGTTTTAATAGAAATATGAAATAAATTCTCATCGAGAAAGGCATCATCTACTAAATTAGTGTCAGTATCATCATGATAGATTCTTGATAAATAATTAGCTACAACATTGGCTTTTCTAGGCTCATCAACAATAGTTATATCAAATTCTTGCAACAAAAATAACCATCTTGCTAATCTTCTAGTTATAGTAGCTTTATTAATGAGATATTGAATTGGTACATGATTAGTATGAACAAATATGAATAGCTAGTTATGTAATTCCAAAAATTTTTTAGGGCATAAACTACTACTAGTAGTTCTTTTTCTATCACTGTGTAGTTTAATTCTAGTCCACAAAGGCTCTTGCTAATATAATAGATTGCATTTTCAAAATTTTGGGATTGTTGTACTAGAACTATACCTATGGCATAATGAAATACATCTCTATATATGTGAAAAGGTAAACTCCAATTAGGGCCTTGTAAAACTAGGGTTGTAGTCAAAAGTTTGTTAAGCTACAAGAAGGCTTCATCACATTCAGATGTCCAACTAAACTCAGCTCCTTTTGTGAGTAACGTATACAAGGGACTAGCTATTTTTCTAAAATCTTTTATGAAATGTATGTAATATCCAACATGACCTAGAAAAGATCTTACATCTTTTGATTTTTTAGGTATGGACAATGTTTGAATTACCTCTATCTTAGCTAGATCCACTTGTATTCGTATAGTTGATATGAAATGAGCAAGTACCACACCTTCCTACATGAGAATGAAACACTTTTCACTATTAAGTGCCAAATTATATTCTTGACACCTTACCAAAACCTTTTCAAGATTCACCATTGCTTCCTCAAAAGTAACTCTAGATGTTGTGAAATCATTCATATATATTTACATACAATCATGTGATATATTAGAAAAGATGCTAATAACTGCTTGTTGGAATGTTGCAGGAGCATTACATAGACCAAGTGGAAAAATAGAGTATGCAAAAGTACCCCATGGGCATGTAAGTGTGTTTTTTTCTTGATCTTCAGGAGCAATACTAATTTGGTTATAACCACTATACCCATCTAGAAAAAAGAAATACTTCTTTCCAACTAGAGTGTCCAGAACTTGATCTATAAATGGTAAAGGAAAGTGATACTTTTTGGTAGCCTTGTTCAATTCTCTATAATCGACACAAATTCTCCATTTTCCTCCTCTTTTAGGCACTATGACTAGGGGCGACACCCATCTACTATTAGATAGAGGATAAATAAAACCAGTGTCAATCAATTTTTGCAATTAAGTTTTAACTCTCTCTAAGGCTTCAATTTATCCTTCTCTAGGGTTAATGGAGTGGTAGATAGCCTTCATTAATGTATATCCTATGGGTGCACAGTGTAGGACTCAATCCTTTCATATCACTATAGTCTCATGAAAAGGCCTTTTCATGCCTTTGAAGTAATTCTTTTAACTATTCCATCTATGTGGGTATTAATTTGGGATTAACATGGAGATTATGACCTTTAGTAAGTTCAATAGTAGTGGTGGGCTCTATCATCGTAGCTTCAGAGATTGGACTTGCTTTTAATTCACATAGTAAGAGTGGATGAAGAATGTTAGGTTCTTTGATAAAAATACAATTCTTATCACATTCTTCATATATGATTAATTCCAACACATAACTTTCAGATACATCTTTTTCTACCACACAACTATTAGTAAGGATACTCTGAAGTACTAAATCTTCCTCTTGTAGTTTTAAAAAAGATTGTCTATGCAACATCATGGGCTATACTATAGAGTTTAACTCTTCTTCTTCATCCCCTAAATCTGGCCAAATAGACATGCTCAAATTTGGTAATGGTTGTGCTAGTGGATATAAATCAAATTTATTTGTTGCTTGACCATTTGATATGGTCATATTCCCTAATCTAAAACTTTTATTTGTATTAGCTATGGCTAACCATGGTTGACCTAGGATGATAGGGTAACCAAATAGATTAACTTTGGGGGATAAAATCACGAAGTCTATAGGATATTCTATAGAATCTAAGGTTACAACTATATTTTCTATCATCCCATCAAGGGTGATAGTAGAACTATCTACAAGTTGCAAAATTATTGGTGTAGTCCTTAGTCTTTCTATTTTCAACTTCTTCATAGTATCCTTGGTAATGAAATTTATAGCAGCACCAAGATCTATTAAATCATTTTTAACAAACTAACCATTTATACTAACATTCACTACTGGACTTCTTGGATTAGAATATTTTGGTGTGATCAATTTCCCCAACATGATGTTAGCCAATTGTCCCACAACATAGATTGTGGTGGGGTCCTTTTTCATCCTTCCAAGTTTCTTTAAGAAAGCTTCTCTAATGACTTTTCCATAAATTGGAACATCCTTAATGGCTTGAAATAGGGGTATTTCGACATGTATTTTTTTAAGCTGATCAACAATGTCAAAGGGTTGTTGCTCTGTTGGTTTAGGTTTCTTTTGTATAAGCTTTTCTAGAAAATTAATTGGGTTAACTATTTCAACAACTGAGGGTTCTCATGCTATAGGAGGGTCTAGTATTTCAATTATAAGAGGTTGTCTAGGTGGTCATAAATTTGTACTAGATCTTACATGTATATCTGCAACACCCAAAATGTAATTAGGATACTATTGAGCATCAGCACTATACATGGGCTATTGTGGCTATTGGTTATTTGGGTTTGGATAAGGTTGTGTAGGTAACTATGTCTACTTTTGAGGTCTAGGATTTGTAGGTGGTGGCATTAGAGTAGGTTGTTGAACTAGAGGTGGTAATTATGGAGTACCAATATTTTGGTTAGCCCATTGTTGAGATCCCCTCCATTGGTTCATAGACTACCAATTCCCTTGGAGTGGTTGCCATTGATTTTGTTGGTTATGCCATTGGTTACTCTATTGGTTAGTCCAGGGTGGTTGGGAATTTTGAGGGCATTGGAATTGTTGTGGGTTGTTTTGCCTAGCATTGTTCCAATTAGGTTGATATTGTGGAGGACCTTGGGGATTACAGCTTTTCCATTAATTACCATATGAATTTGAATTTTTGCAAAGGGTCTTGAGGTATATCCTTATGTTGAGCCCATGGTTGGCATTAAGAAACAAAGAATACTTGCTCGTCATCTCCATCTATCTTGATGTACTTAGTTGGAAGATGTTGGTTTTCCATACTTGTGACTAATTTACATTGGCAATCCTTCTTTTGCTTCTAGCAATGAGGGCAGTATTCAGCTAGTTGTAGCTCAACTTCTACATACTTCTTCTTTGTAGTCATTATATCAAGATGTGTACTGACATCATTGATGATGTCTTGTTTGAAATATGACAATAGGTTAGATATCTTGAGCTTTGAAATGCCTTGACTGATTCCTTTAGTGACTATGGAATGAGGTCCTTAGCCTTTCTTCATGGTTGAACTTGAATAGTTTTGATGGATCTTTTTGAGGTCTTCCTAGGAAGCTTGATATAAATTACCACTAGCCATCAGGTCTAGTGCTTCTAGACAATTATCATTCACACCTCTTAGAAAGACTAGCTTTTGTGAATCCTTGGACAACACATGCTAAGGGGTCTTCTGTAGTTTATATAAGAGACATGAAACATAGTCTTCCAATGTTTCTTCCTCCTTTTGAGATATCCTAAAGACATAATCTCCTCTTGAACTAGATGCTCTGCAATACTCTTTGTACTTATCCAAAAATAGAGTTTGCATTTCATCCCAACTTCCTACTACATTAGATCCTAAGCCCATGAGCCATCGTAGAGCTAATTCTTTCAATGTTTTTGGAAATAATTTAAACTTATAAGCATTAGTGTTGTAGTCAAAACTATAAAAAAAGTATGCCAGACTCAAACAAGAAAGTATCAGGGTCTGCAGTTGCAAGGCTATAAAACTTTAGAAAGGTGGCTCTAGGTATATTCTAGAGATTACCAATATTTACAAGGCTTGGGAGAGAAAATGGAAAAGTTGGTTGTGTCATTACTAGAGATATTAGATTATGAGGTTGCTACAAAAAAGGGACATTGGGTACTAGATGATTAACAACTGGTAGATTCAGAGTAGTGTTATAAATAAAATTGGCCAAAACTTCAACAAAAGGTTAAAGACCACTTGTATCTATTGGTTCAACTCTTGATGATGATGCTATTGGAAAAATAGGGCTTGTGTCTTCAAAAAGTAACTGAACTTCTTCTTCTTCAATTTATTCATTCAAATTAACAAACTCTTGTGGAAGAAATCTACCATATTCATCTCATCATCTTCCTCTTTAATGCATGCAATTTAAACTTTTCACACTAGTGAAAGAAGCTTCAAGACTAGAAATTTCTAAAAAATCTTTATCTAAGAACTGTGACTCAAAAGTGCTCCTAGCTTGACACCATCCTTGGAAATTACACCAAAAATGGTCCCCCTCACAATAGGTTTATCATAGTCATGCTTTGGGCCATGCGTAGGAATAATATATTCAAAATAAGGATTATTTTTTCTACTATGAGATGCATTTAATCTTGTTAACCTAGGGACGTATACTTGAAATGGTTAGCACAATATGTGCACTAGGTCTCTTAATGAGTCACTAAGCTTATGCTATAGGAAAGTAAAATTGAAGGAATAGAACTTACACTATTTCTATATGAAACTAACACACTTAACTCTATGAATACTAGAAATACAATGAAAGGCTGACAAATATTCCAACTCAGTTCATCCACTATAACTATTCTCACATATGTTGTAGGAATATTCACAAAGTATGATGCTATAGGAAGGATAATACTAAGAATTCTTGAAAATAAATCTATACTAACCTAATCTAATCCACCTTCCAAGTGGGCCCCCCTTCGGCAGCTTCAACTAAACTACTAGCACAAGATAGAAGCTAAAAACTTATTTCATTACATTTCTGAAATTCATTACATAACACAAAATTGTTTCAACATGACTCACTATAAAAGCTAATAGTCTATTCTCATCAAATCTTTCTTATAACTCACAAACATACACACAACTAGTGCAATCCATATATGTAGGAAATCAAAACTTATTCCAAAAATAGAAAAGTAAATAGCCTAGCTATAAGTCTATAGGAGAGAAAGAAGGAAAATAACAACTCAAGGTGGGAAGAAGAGATAATGGCTTAAGGTGGGAATAATAAAGTCTGAACATCTACTCTCCATATGAATAAATTTAGAGAATGCAATAAGTCTTGATAGCCTCCATACTCATTGTCATGTCCTTTAGAACCATTATGACTTTCCTCCACCAAGGCTACACTTTAGTATTCTTCCCTCCTTGAATGCTATTAGCACTCATCTTTGAATTCTTCCAATCATATTTCAGCTTCATTTCTAATAGGTTATTTATTATGTAGAGACATGTTTGCAAATAAACATTTATCAAATTAAATTCAAATATAAGAACACACATTTTGATAATTATATGAAATACTGCATAATATATATAATACTAGCAAAAGATGGCATAGTATCTACCCATAGGTTTATCATAGGTTTCAGTAAACATAGGTCCACAAATGTTTTGAGAAAAATAAAATAGAGTATCAGCAAAGTGTTTTAAAAACTATCATGAAATAAGGGCAATATTTGGCCTCATCACCTGCTCCCTGCTAAACTAATGCTTGTCCTAAAGCATTGCACTTTCTTGTTAATGACCTAAACTCTACAATCTTAGTCCTTCCTTTCCTAATAATCTTGAAGGTATAGTAAAATCCTCAAGTTTATTCCCACACTTCACCTCTATGATCTTCCTACAACTCATTGAATCTATTAGCATTAATGTCATATAAAGGCCACAGGAGCATTGGAGGCTACATGATTAGGGGAAACCACAATTCTGGTCTGGCCTACTTCCCTAACTCTAGATACTTATGAACCCTATAAAGTGCTCCCTCCAAGTTTATGGGACTATTTGGTTCTCCACATATGTTCATCCACTATAACTATTCTCACATATGTTGCAAAAACATCCACAAAGTGTGATGATATAGGAAGGAACTTACAACTTCTACTTACAATACTAAGAATTCTTGGAAATAAATCTATACTAACCTAATCTAATCCACCTTCCAAGTGGCCCCCCTTGGTCAGCTTCAACTAAAATACTAACACAAGATAGAAGCCAAAAACTTATTTTATTACATTTCATAAATTCACTACATAACACAAAACTGTAAAAACATGACTCCTTGTAAAAGTGAATAGTCTGTTCTCATAAACTTTTTCTTCTAACTCTCAAACTTGCACACAACTAGTCCAATCTATATATATATATAGGAAATAAACACTTATTCTAAAAATAGAAAAGTAAATAATCTAGCTATAAATCTATAGGAGAGGAAGAAGGAAATAACAACTCAAGACAAGAAGAAGAGATAATGGTTTAAGGTGGGAATAATAAAGTTTGAACATCTGCTTGCCATAGGAATAAATGCAGAGAATGTAGTAAGTCTTGATAGATTCTCCATACTCACTATCATGTCCTTTGGAACCATTATGACTTTCCTTCCCCATGGCTACACTTTAGTGTTCTTTCCTCCTTGAATGCTATTGGCACTCATCTTTGAATTCTTCCAATCATCTTTTAGATTCATTGCTAATAGGTTAGTTATTTTGTAGAGACATGTTTTCAAGTAAACATTTATCAAATTAAATTCAAATATAAGAACACACATTTTGATAATTATATGAAATACTACATAATATATATAATACTAGCAAAAGATGGGATAGTATTTACCCATAGGTTTATCATAGGTTTCAATAAACATAGGTCCACAAATGTTTTGACAAAAATAAAATAGAGTATCAACAAAGTGTTTTAAAAGCCATCATGAAATAAAGGCAACATTTGGCCTCATCACCAACCACACCTAAGGATGAACAAACACACTCCTTTGAATTTAGTAAACCCAACACAAGTACCTTCAACCCTAATACATCAAACATAAAACAAGGTATTCTACACCTAAGTGCTGGATTTGATACTAATTATGGCATCACTAATGAAGAAATGGCTAGGGCATGTCAAGATAAAAAATTCTACAAGAACTTCAAACTTTTGGCAGCCCAAGAAATTGTCAAGTTTAATCCACACTTGGAGGGACCTAAGTCCAAATATCAAACCAACAGAATAATTAAAAACATAAAACCCATGATCAATTTGGACATAGATAAGGGAAAGCAACTTTTGGAGTTTTAAAACACAATAACGGAACCTATAAGGTCCCATCAATAATCAACCATTAGAATCCTCCAAAGTACGTTTGAACACATCAACATTAATCCCTTGTTTGATGAACCACAACCAATGAAGGGAAAAAAGACTCTTCCTAAATATCTCAAGAGGATGTTAAGACTTGATCTCAATCACATGATGCAACAACAAGACATGCCTAAAGGGACTGATAATCTAGGGATGCCAAACATGCCTCCTTTGGAGGAAAATCAAGAAAGTGCACCTTTTCTTCTAACCTTACCAAATGTTATGACATCAAATATTATGAAGCCTCCTATGAGTACACTATGTGAAACATCAATTTCAACCATTCCTATTGATGTACAAGGGAAAAGTCTTATTGACATTACACCCATTCCCAAGAGGAACACATCACATTGTCAAGTCAATATGATGTCCCAAGGAGAAACCTCTAACATAAAAATGTACTAAAACAATAATACCAACATGGTGATAAAACCTACAATAACCAACTACCCCAACAACATTAACCTACAATAGTCCAAGGACATAGTGTTTCCAACATACATTCAACATATAAACAAAAACATCAACCACAACAACAACAACCTCAAGTGGTGCAAGCATCCAACATCCCTAACATGCACTCCAATGTAAATCCACTCAACTTACATGTAATGTATCAACATCAATTTCAACAACAACAAGCCATGCTTGTTAAACAACAAGAGCAACTCAAACAATAGTTGGAATACCAAAGACACCTTGAGCAAAAAATTGTGTATCAACAACATTTGTTATAACAACAACAATCACATACATGGTCCCACATGCAACCAACAAAAGTATCTCAACAACAACCACAACAAATGCCACAAAAAAAACATGTGTTACAACAATCACAGTCAATACCACAACAAGTACCACATCAAATACCAAAACAAGTACCCCAACACCTATCACAAAAAGGATCCTTTTGTATTCAAGGTACTAATATACCTCCACCATATAGTAACACATCACTAGACTCATTAGATAAAGAAATTTCAGAACTAACTAGACATAGTTCTCACCTAGAAAACGGTCTACTCATAAACACAAAAGACTTGAAGAGAAAGCTATTATGAAAAACTATAATGAAGAGCTATTACAATAATTAAAACAACTTTCCAAACAATTCAAGGCATTAGGAGTCCAAAACAAATAGGCTCTATATAGAAAAAGGAACCTACATCCTAATCCATTTGATAAAGTCTGTACATGCCTCCATTCCCAAAAGACTTTGAGGCTCCAAGGTTTGAAAAATATTGAGGAAAAGGAAACCTTATCGATCACATTAGGGAATTTTTTTCCTCTTGTACCAAACTCAGTGATGAGCCCACCTACCTCATGAGATTGTTCCCTAATTCTCTAAGTGGGCCCACACTTGAATGGTATTCCAAAATTCCTAGTACAATCAAATTTTGGTCAAAGATGGAAAAAGTTCATCTCCCACTTTGAATTTAACATTAAAAATGAGGTGACACTCTCGAATTTGTGCTTAACTAAACAAAAGATGGGAGAATCATTTATTACATTCATACTACACTGGAGAAGCTTAATTAGTCAATGCTCACTAGACATTCTTGAAGTATAGCAAGGTAACCTATGCATTGAAAACCTAGTCCCTGACTTAATGTATGAACTTAAAATCAAATGTCCAAACACCATTTCTAAATTGATGAAAAAAGGGGCTTGTATTGAAGATGGTCTTATTCATAAGGGAATCCTCAAGACAAACAAGGAAAACACAACCACCATCTCATCCAATGACAAGCAAAAGATTTTATCCAAAAATAAGAATCTGACCAATGATGTTATTGTGGATGCATGTAAAATTAGCATATCACAATCTCAACTAACTTTGAAAGGTGCCAACCCTCTGAATTCACAAACTCCCAATCAAACATCACCTCCACAATAAAAAACTAAGACCTTCATGTAGGATGGACCTTGGAGACATCATAGAACCAAAGATAGAAAATTCACACCATTGGGCATATGCCTTGAAATTGCACTTCAAAAATTACTTAGTAATATATTCCTATAGTTATCCCCAATCAAAGATGAGTAGCTAACCAAAGTGTCTTGGTGGGATGAAAAAAAATTCTATGATTACCACCACACTAATAGACATAAGATCTCATCATGTTTCCAACTAAAGCATGCAACACAAGTCCTTATTGATGACGGCGTAATCATAGTTGATCCATCACTAATAGCATCCTACTCTAATCATACTATCTTCAAATATCATTTGGGTAATCATGACAAAGAGAAACCCTCCAGTTCAAACACAAATTCACAAGCTAATGTGAATTACACATGCACTAGATATGACTACACCATCAAATATATCAATGAGTTTGATTTCCACATATCCACATTCAACTTAAAGGCCAAAGACCCTCATTTCATTGTCACAACATACCACTCCAAGATTACCCTGCCTAGTGCCACATCTAGGCCTACTACCTCTACTAGACCTACAACCCCTAGTACACCTACTACTCCTGCTTCATCTGATTATAGCCTTGTTGAATAGCTCATCAAGAACCCTACAAAAATATCCATCTTGGATCTACTATGTGTGTCTCCCTAACATCAAAAGATCTTAGATCAAGCCCTTGGAGAGTTAGCAGTCTTAGATAACATCAATGTTAGCTAGTTCCAACCCATGGTTGAGAACCTATCTGCATCACAACATATCACCTTTTCCCCTTAGGATATTCCTAAGAATAGACCCATCCAATGATCCTTTGCACCTTGAAGTCTTTGTCCACAATGTCAAGGTTAGACATTCCTTAATAGATGGAGGAGTAGGACTAAATATCTATACACTTAAAGCTATTAAGGGTTTGAATCATTTTGAGGATTATGTGGATCCCTCTAAACAAATCATAATAAAAGCCTATGATGATAGTAGATGCTTCTCAAAGGGCATCATCATATTACCCATTAGAGTTGGTCCAACTACTAAAGACACATTATTGTAGGTCCTAGATATTGAAATGAACTACAACATGATACTAGGATGCCCTTGGATCCATGCTATGAAAGTAGTTCCATCTACATATCATCAATGTCTAAAGTTTTATTACAATAATGTGGAGGTTACTATCTTGGTTGATCTAGATCCTTTCCAATTCTGTGCTAATCTAAGAGATGCTACTACCTACCAAGTCCTAGCAAACAATGAGGCACAACCCATAGTTTGCTCCAAATAAATGGATGCAGATATACTCCTTAGTAAAGCCATGGAAAATATGAAGATTGAAGACAAAGGGTGTGGAGAATACATTATGTCTCAAGTATCCCAGGAAGTCACCACTTTCTCCCTAATCTCATGGTAAATCATGTCTATTACAAGAACAACACTCAAAAATTAGTACACAAAATACCACTTCTATCAATGAGAATACATTTGTATGTTTTGAGAAAGGAAAAGAAGAAAAAAAACCCAAATTGATGTCTCCTAGTAAGTATGGACTTGGGATTACTATCATGCAAAAATAAGGCTATGATGGTTATAGTAGTCTTAGATGTTAGAAACAAGGAATAATTAAACCTATCACTACAAAAGGATGATGTCCTATTTTGGGGGTTGGATTCAAACCATTACAAATAGGTCCTCCTAGTACCATGGTACCTACATGTAACATTGTGGATGTTTTGAATGATGAAAATGCATCTAAGAATACCCTACCTAAAACCAATAGTCCTCCAACTTCTAAGCATGACCCCAATAATACTATTGAATTAGATATTCATATATATACCCTTAGCCAAAGCCCATTCAACACTAATGATGACATCCCCTCAAGTTATCCTAAACCATTGGATTGGGACCAACATGGACCACCAATTTTTGATCAATTTAATAATGATGACTCTCTCACAATAGACTTTTAAATCTATAAAGATATTCAAGTTGGTGATCATAAAGAAACAATATCTCCTAAAGTGAACACATGGAATATTTTGGGGAGCCAACTCCACCTTTTAGTTGTAAAGAAAAAAGATAAAAAAATGATAAAATTAGGTCTATTGGTGAAAATTGAAACGCATCATTAGACCGTGAAAATTCAAAAGCTAAGTAGCTCCCAAGGATACAAGGTGAACAAGTGGATGCCATGAGTATAAGTGTTCCAGTGTGAAACATACCACAAAGTCATTTTTGAGCTCTCCTGATCAACATTCATGTGGGAAATCATTGGTCTCAATCCTCTAATCCTTCCTTATATCTAGATGCTTATCCCCAAATCTAGCTACCTAACTTGCCCAACGCCTAAGATCAGATCTTTATCTAATAACCCTTTGTCTATGTCATCATCAATGACATCCCACACAACATATTCATTGACCCATTTATCCTTAGATGCCTTGATTTGCAAGAGGTAGACACTATCTTACATCTAGTACACAATCGTATATCTTGAGGTCTTTCTAGTGGTTTGATCTTAGCTACAAACTCATAATGAATCTTGTGTAGTTATGGTCAGTTGTGGGTCTAGAGAGTATCAGCTAGCAGCACCAAAAAGATATTTCTTCTCAACATTCATCTGTGACATTCATGATTCCATCTAAGAGTCTTGACAAAATATCAAAAGAATAGGAAAAAGTCATGAAAAAAGAAAAAACATGAAAAATTCATGAGAAAATGGATGCCCTGATGAAAACTTGGGAAATAGGCATCTTGGCATGAAAATTTGTGTCAAGAGAAAAATTTTGCCCAAAAGTGAAAATGTTGCAAATAGGCACTTTGGGCAGGTACCATGGTGAAAACCTAGCAGATAGGTGCCATGTGTAATCAGTTGTTTCTCCTTCATTTATCAAGATTCCATCTATTTTTTTCCCCTTTTGTCATTCCTTGATCATATCCTTTGTGTTGCAAGATATCCCTAGTCCCTTTTCATGACCCATGAACTGGTTAATTTCCATTGTTATCTTACCTAATGTATCACTAGCCTATACATACTCTATCTTTGGCCATTGTACATTAGTTTGCATCTTGTCTACGGGCATATTATCTACATGATGCATGAGTTTGAGCTTGAACTAGGGTCATATTTGTTATCACATTTTATCCATTGGACTTATCTCATAATGGATTGGACCTAACACTTGTATATGCTTTTTTGATCCAAAAAAAATTCATTAAAATCATATAATGTCCCAAAATAATCACTAAAAATCATCAAATGTCCTAGAAAAAACACTAAAAATCATATGATGTCCTAAAGAAAGCACTAAATATCATAAAATGTCCTAAACAAATCACTAAAAATCATAAAATGTCATAAAGAAACCAATCACATAGAAACATCAAATATCCTCAAAAACTCTAAAAATCACAAAACCCATCAAAAATTTGTAATAAACCTTGTATATAATCATCCCTTTTACATAAACACTTGCACTTTGTATATTGAAACTCAAAGCACTACACTTCAATGACAATCACACCTATCTAAGCCATGTCAACCAACAATGAATCCAACATGTCACTATGTACCTATCAACTTGAATCAACAATCAGAGCTATCACATGATCAACCTATCAAGCACTATGTAAAGACCTAAAACACTAAAGGCAAGTAATAATGGACAAGAATAGCTAAGATGATTCATGGTCATCTTTTTCTTTTTCTCTCTATTAAACAATGTACCTTTGAGAGTCTGGGGCATGTATATATGCCTCAAGAAGGACAAGATCATTTTTTATCTACATCATACTTGTTTATGCAAAAGGTTCCATTAGTTCTCTAGCCCTTTATGCCATGATGCATTGCATTCTATTTACCATATCAAAATAAAGCTCTATTTGACATATAGTGTACTTTTAAAAAGAAAAAGTCTTCACCTCATTCTAATTGTTCCTCATATCATCTCCTTGGTCTTTTATCATTCATAACTTCATTGAACACCACAAACATGTGTTATGATACACCAAATGAGGTTCATCTTTCATTCCTACATTCCTTCATCATCCTACACTGTTTGTCAACCTTCTTGGGCTTTCCAGCTAGACCAGCCTTAGTATGACCTTTGTGTGACCAATTTTCATCAAATATAACCTTTTTTAACTAATTTTACCAATTTTCTAACCTCTTTCCACCATTTTGGGCACCCACACAAAGTTTTAGGTCATTCCAAGTCCAGACATGCTATTTTTGGCCCCTACAACCTTCTAGGGTGTAATCTATAGTTTCAGAGCATAGTTGGCCTTCCCAAGTGCACCATGAGTGCACTTGGTACTGGCATAGTGTACTTGGGCTTACCAAGTGTGCACTAGGTGTACTTGGGTGTGTCTCGGGTGCACTTGGGGCAATAAGATGCCCAAAACTACTCCTAGAGCCCCTATGTTGCACTTTGAAGCCCATACCTTTTGTGTTTCAACTTTGATTTTCAATCCATCCATTGTGTTAGATTTGTATCTTCATTGTGAACAAATTAAGCTATAATTTTCTCTATTTTGTCACTTTATTGAGTGGTAACCCTTGAAACTACTCTTGGGCTCTTGATCAGCCCCTATTCTACATTCTAAACCTCATAACTATGACATTTTAGCTCTTATTTGTGATCCATCAGTTTATGTGGTTTTTCCTCTCATTGTAAAAAAATTAAGATATGATATACTTATCTTAGTCAATTCTCAAGGGGGCATCCATATATATCATCCCTACTAGGGTGTGTTCTTGTGGCTTTCTCATTAGTTATTCTTTGACACAATATTTTTAATCACATTGTATCAAAGAGGGGAAAAATGTAGACACTCAAAAATGGTTTTTACCTATGGTTTCATCAATTTGAATACTAATTCATACCATTTTCTCATTCCACTAACATCGATCTTTTGGCCAACTTGATCATATCTTAATAGTGTATGTTATAATTCTTATCCTCTTTGACATCAATATCAAATGAACTCAGAATCACACAAAATCAACCCAAAATCACCAACAATCAGTCTTAACCAACCTAGAATGTGTCAAGTATCTTAAATCTATCATCATTTGTCCAATCCTAGGCATTATTGTTGCTTTTAGTGCGTTGGAAACCTATCAATCTATCAAATCTTATCAATCTGACCTTAGTACTGTCATGGCTCTTAGTGTTAGGTAAAACTATCATCCATGTCATCCAATCTTTGACATTGTTGAGTCTCTCAATGTTGGATCATGGAATTATCAACCATTTAATAACATTGACAATTTTTTTCAATGCTATTATGATCAATCCCATCAACTAATCTTGATCTTGTAGCATTTTACAATGTCAATTAAATGTTTCATATCTTTAATTCATGTCATGTGTCCTTTGCATGTTATCAATTTCAATCAATCAATTAATTTGACCATGGGTTTGGTTTACTCATCATCATCTTATTCAATCCCATTATCATCACATTTCATCAAAGGATATTGTCACACTTATCAAATCAAACTGGCCAATCATGTATTAATTTTTTCTATAGGATTAAACAATCCATAATTTAATCCTGTCATTTCACTAATTATTCTTCCTAACTAACACCCTCAATTAATTAATTTTATTAATTAATTGATCCATTATTCATGAACCATGGAAATTATCAATTTCGTAAGTCATATTTTACACCATTAATTCAATTTTCACTAATTTCTATTTGTGTGGAATAATTGATTTTTAATTCAAATATTTCACATAATATTGACATCATCATGATACATGGACATGACACATCACGGATTCTGCATTTACACTTGGCTAAGATATGTTATAATCCATGTATTATTATTCCTAATGCACATCCATATCAAGCTTCCTTGTCATAGATTCTTGGCTTTAAGTGGGTTTGAGGTGTCACATGATGTGTTAGAGATCCTTTTCCATTTATAGCCACATTTGAATTCCAAGTTTCATACAATCCTACATTTTCAATCTTGTGTCATATGCATCATGGATTCTCCAATGAATGTCTTGCCAAGTCCCATATCCAAGGTGGGAAATCCAATGCTCTCATCTTTTGTGTTGATTAAAAAATGAACATTTTTCCTCTCATTGTCGATCCCTAGTTTTTAGATTTTCACTCTTTCTCTCACACTAAAATCAAATATTCTATTATTCACATAGCATCATCATTACCATAGGATTTTTCTCCTTAATTGTGTGCATTATAGGAAGTTTGGAGCTACATCATATGGACAAGAAATAAAGAGATGGGAGTTACAAATGAAAGAGGGGGTTTCTAGCCTTGTGTTGCTTCCTTTTGTTTATTTGGCTTTCATGGTAGACTAGAGGGTTTTGATGTACATTTATTGAGTTTGTGATTTTCTCATAGTGTGTTAGACATTAGCCTATTCATTGGTCCTATAGCATGTAGTTAAGAGATTTCCATACTTATCAATCATAAACATAATGAGCAGTGATAGATGCACTATGGAGAAGATTTTAGAGGTATGCAGAAGGCACCCTAAAGAAAAAATATTGGATAGTGGAAAATTAATAATGAGGACATTTTAGAATGAAATGAAACAAAGATTTAGAATTGCTCCTGCAATTATGGATAGATTCAAGGAAGATATTTATATATTAGTTGATATAGATCATACATATATTCAACTAGTGGAACCTTGAGAGGCATTTCTAGATCCCTTGAGCTATGAATTGAATAATGATGCTATAGTTGGTTATATTGATTTGTTGTTAGATTTAGACAAAGACAAAGTAGACTATAGATTTGGCACATTTGATGAGATCATAGAAAGTTCATCAAGAAATCTTGGAAAAGGCATCACACAAGAATGAATCAATAATGAAGAAGTCAGTAATGAAGAAAGCACTATCAAAGGCTAGAATTATAGAGAGTGAATCTAAGGCTATGAGATAGACAATGAAGCAAGGTGTACTAAACATACAACCCTTTTTAGTATCAATTTCTTTAACATCTTTAGAATATAACTTTTTATATGCAATAGTTTCTGAGGTCTAGCCCAGTGAATAGAAAGGAAAGTCTGAGAGATTAGTTGAAGCAATGATCACAAATACAAAGAGTCAAACAACTAGCCACAAGAATTTGAAAGAGACAGAAAACATTATTGACAATTGAGTCAAGTGATGAAGAAGATGAGGAACAAGAAACCAAGCAAGTAGAAAAGGTGACTCCACTTAAGAAAGTAGTAGGGAAAGCTTCACAACCTTGGAAGCTAATGATTGAGAAGATTAATATAGATATTGCCAATGAGTTAAAGTTTGTTTAGATAAATAAGTTTTATGATTTATATAATAATTCTGAGAAGGATTAGATAAATATATCTACTATGAGATATATCATAGAAAATGATATTGAAGGAGTAGTGAACTAGAAATTCTATGAGAGACTTATAAATAAGAAGACTTTTGCAAGAGAAGAAGACCATGAACTTTAGAAGTCTATGCTAAGAACCATTTGCAAGACTAATGATGAAGATGAAATAAAAGGATTTCTAAATAACCTTGCACCATACTTGAGAAATAAGTTGAGGTCATTCTTTTTCATTTTTGGAAAAAGGGATAAGTTGAGAAAAGAGACTACATCATCTATTAGTAAGATGTTGATAGAGTTATAGGTAGCATCTCCTCTAGCCCCTAGAACCTTGGAAGTGTCAGTAAGTCATGACACTATGAAGATTGATCAAACCAATGTTACTCTTAACATTAATGATACCAATCCACTTGGTGGTTCTAAACTATTGGTGTAAATGAGTATTTACTATTTACACTTTACTTAAGTTTACTTAGGTTAATGCATTATTTTATTATTTCTTAGGTGGGTCACTTAGGAGTTTGTGTACTCTTATGAGTTGTCACTCTAACAACACTAGAGTAAGCAACTCTAATTTAGCACATAGTTTCTACAACACTAGAGTTTTCATAATTAACTAAGTTGTCATGTAGAAAACACAATTATTTGCACTCACATTTTAGCACATGTTATCTACAACATAATTTTGCATGCTACACCTTTGTAGGCTTATCCTCTCGTCATCACACTTACTCTTATGCTTAATGGAGGATAACCCATATTTGGTGGACATGTGCCTGATTGTATGACTTATCATGTTTTTGATTCCTATTCATTATAGAAGCATTCTAGAGGCCTTTATATATAGGCACTCCTAGTGTACTTTCATCGATATTGAATGAATATTATATCATCATTCGGATCATACTCTCTTTGGTCTACTATTGTGCTTGTGCTTGAGTTCCTTGGTCTTGGGTGAATTTTTTCCTAAGAAAAATTCTTAAATGGTATTAGAGCTCAGGGAGATTCTCTACACATAGCCATTCAAGACCATTGTTGTTTTAGTACCTTGATCCAGATTCAAAGAATTCATAGAACTTGGAAGTGTCTAGAGAAAAATCAAACCTCACCATTACATCCAAAACATCAATTCAATGAAAATTGGCTATAAATTCGCCTATTCTAGGCCAAAGCCTTTTTTTTTTTGTGAACTGGCACCCAAAGGCCCAATTTTCAAATTAGGTATGGTCATTTATTAGATCTACACATTTCAATTATTTTAGTTCTATAATTATTTTTTTGCTGCAATCATTCAAATTTCTATATTTTTCAAATTTATTTTGGCCCTATAGTCCCCTGTAGAGATTTTTTTTTGCAGCAACTAGGCAATGGCACCCTAACCCCCACAAAGAATATTCATAGAGTATTCTTTATTTTATTTAGTAGTTTAATCCAAGTTCACTTAGCACATCAATATTTCTAGCATCAATTTTCCAAATCTAGGCATGTCCACAACATAATTTGTTATCAAGCTTAAATCCAATAAGCCTCATTGGTCGAGCCCATAGTCGATAGATAGAACTCTATATTACTAGTAGCTTCTTTGTATTCAAGCATGGTTTTATTGTTTTTAAAAAGAGGAGGGTGAAATTTTTAGGTTAATGTGGGATTGAAACCCATGAAGACCAACACAATTGTGCTCAAAACTTTCTGGCATCATTACCAGCTCCCCAACCCAATGCTGTGTACTCTAGCACCATCATGCAAATTACAACATGGAACCTCTAGCAATGCAAGTGCCATTCAATTTTTTCCATCTGTCACTATTTTTCACTCTTTACACCATCTCTCCAAGCTCTAGTGATGATCCTTGTACAAGCCCTATGCCATGTGGTGGTAGATACCACCTAGTAGTAGTGCAGATACGACAACAACTAGTGTATTGAAGTTAGGTCACACGACCTAATAAAAATCTGCCATGTGTCCAATTAACCCATAAGTCAAACATGTCAACTGCCACCTCAACATTAATAGCTCAACATCTAGGTCATGTTTCTCCATACAATTTCGTATAGCAATTCAAGGTGACATCATAATTTGTATAGGACACATCATTGCTGATGTCATCAAGGGGTAGAGCTTTCACTAATGTCATCAAGTTCATGAGCCTAAAATTAGTAGCTATACAACCATTATTCCTAGACAGAATAGAATTACCATGATGGTCATATGATCATCAAATTTAACACCATCTTTTGCTAATCCAACCCCTTTCTAAATTGTTTTTTTATTTTGCAGTCCGACTTTGGGAAGCCATATCTCAGTCATCTAGAATTCAAATCAGGTGTGAATTTTTTGATTTTGGGTAGAATTTCCTAAAGTTTTTGTGGTGCATCTCTTTTATGATTTTGGTGCATGCATTTGTTAGAAATTGTGTCTTTTGGTGATTGAACCTATCCAATCCTGCATTTTGCAATTTCAAATGCTCTATACGGGCTCATCTGGAAATGAAAATAGTTTTTTTTTTTTTTTTGAAAGTGTGTTATATTTTGTTTTCTTTCTACATTTGCCATTAGATTATAGAGTTGTGTGGACAAAAGTGTCACTCTTAGAATTAGGTCCTTTTTTGCATTGTAATACTTTGATATATCTTCAAAATTATTCTATAGCTAAGATACATTATAATGTTCCAATTTTGAATTCTATTAAGAGGTTGTAAATGGAAAAATTAGAAGTATATTAAGGCCAAAATTGGCAAGTGGCCATTGTAAACACACTTTATATAAAATGCCAAAAACATCTTTTTTGGGAGGTTTCTTAATTGAGTGAAAAGGAGGGGTGTTCTTTGTGTTATGTTCCTCTATTCCTACTATTTTCTTTCATTTTCTACATCATGGGATATTTCAAGTTTCCAAAATTAGCTCCACACTACTATGCCACATGGTCCATTAAAATGTGGTGTCATTTAATGCATAAAGAAGTTTCTTGATATGTAGATGGTACCCTTCCTAAACCAACATGCGATCAAGAATCAACACATGACATCTCTGCTTGGGAAATAATGGATAGGAAATCCCTAGGTGATATTTGTTTGGGGGTTGAAGACAAGATCATATATCAAATCAAAAAGTTTCACACATCCAAGGAAGCTTGGGATACCCTCCAAAACCTATATGGTAAAGTGTTTGAGGAAGATGTTTTCAAATTTGAAGATGAGCTTGTCTCCTTAGATCTTAAGGCATTTGATTCCATACAAGATTTTATCATAAAGGTGAATGAATTAAGAATGAAGCTTGATGATTGTGGGAGTCCTATTAAAGATGATAGGTTAATATATCTCATTCATAATAAGCTTCCATCTGAGTATTCCACATTTGTTTCTTCTTATAACACCTCAAAGACAACATTAGGGTCTACCTATTAGAAAGTCTCTTTTGATCGCTATGCTATACTATTGGATGAAGAAGAAAAGAAGTTGGAATCATAGTGAATTCTCCAGTCATCTAAGTCTAAGGTATTGGTGGAAAATAATGAGGGTTCTCAAAATTTAGCTAATCAATCTTCAAATAAAGGAAAGGGAAAGAATAAAAAATTAGAGGATGTAGAAAAGACAACACCATAATAAAATCAACAAGGAAAGTCTTCCTCAAATTCAAACAAGAAGGGGGACACCAATAAGGACAAGAAAAAGTGTGCTTATTGAAAGAAGTTTGGTCATGAAGAAAATGAGTGCTATCATAAAAAGATTGATGAGTTAACAAACATCATAAAAAAACACAATGTTCCATTACCTAATGCTTATAAGGAGAAAGGATCCTCTTCTTGAAATTCAAAGGGAAAAGGGTGAACACTCATGGAAAATTCAAGTTCTTCAATGGAATGGATTCTTGACTTAGGTGCCTCATATCATATGGGTTCATCAAAAGGAGATTTTTCTTCATTGAAGCAATCCAAGGTACTACACATGTTTGTGGGAGATGATACAAAAATGGAAGTTGAAGGGAAAGGAAATGTGGAAATGGAAAATGGAGAGTTCAAATATGTTCTCTGTGTTCGTAACCTAAGATCTAATCTCCTCTCAATTTACCAAATCACTCAACTTGGAGATGGCCATAAAGTTGAGTTCCTTCCTAACTTAGTCATGGTATGTAGTTTGAAAAATGACTCATTGGTTGTAGTGGGGAAAGTTAATCATGACAAAAAATTGTATTCTTTCTCTCACTTTGTGCCTAAGTCTCCTTCACAAGCCTTATTGGCTTAATCCAATTCATAAACCAAATTATGGCATGAGTGGTATGAGCATCTTGCCTTCTGCTATCTTCAATAGCTTTTCTCAAAAAAATGGTCAAAGGTCTACCTAAAATCAACTTTTCCAAGGGTGAATATTCAAAATGTTTAGTGGATATGCATCTAGAGGAAAAGTTAACTAAAGGGAAGTCTTCAAGAGCACCAATTATTCTTTAGTTGGTTCACATGGTACAAATAGGTCCTTTTGCAGTGACATTAGTCAGCCAAGGTCACTACATACTCACTTTCATTGATGACTTTTCATGGTACACATGGGTCTACTTTCTTCATCACAAGAATGAACTATTGGACAAGCTTCTAGCCTTCAAGAGTCATGTAGAAAAGAAATTTAGGAAATCCATCAAAGTTTTAAAGATGGAAAATGAAAGTAGATATGTGAACATAAGACTTAAAGATTTTTCAAACTTGAGGGTATTGATCTTCAGAATCCACCAACTATAGTTTGTACAAGACAAATGTTGTAGCATTGAGGATACAAACTCTTAAGTTAATAGCAAGTTACATGATACAAGCCAAGTCTCTTGATCCATCACTTGAAGTCAAAGCAATCAGCAGTGCCAATCACATATGGAATAGGTCTCCTCATCCTACCTTACATGGAAAAATTCATTTTGAGACATGGTGTGGAATAAAACCAATTATGACACACTTTAGAGTCTTTATTTGTCTAGTATAGGAAAACATATCTTCCAAGGGATGCAAGGAACCACCACCTAGGCCTTGTACTTTCATTGGATATGAAGATGGTGTTATGGCATATAGACTTATGGATTTAGAGATACATGAGATCTTTGTGGAGAAAGATGTACACTTTGAGGAAAGTTCACCAAGCTTATCCTTTAATCATCTTTGCACTTCATACATTGTGGAAACTAATAGTGACACCAATGATAGTGCTTCAATAGATTTAGATACATGGAGTTCTATTGATAGTTGCAATGAGAGGTCATGGAATCAAAATATTCCACATGCATATATCATTATAGTGATAGGTCCAACATAGCAAGGTACACCCAGTCTTCTAGCTCCAACATTAGTGGATGACTTCTTGACAAACATTTTTAGTTTGTCTGTGGTGTCACACATAGTAGATTTGGAAGACATCATTGATGATATACATATTTTCTTTGATGGAGAAGATCCTTCTTTAGTTGTTGCAAGGGCTCACTCTAACCCTCATGTCCATTCTCTACACAATTGATCTTCATAGGTTGATATGATTGTCAAGACTTATGTACAATAGTCGTAGGAGGTCTCTTTATTAGTTGAGGAGATAGTAGATTCTTTGGGATATGTTCTACATTCATCCTCAATAGGTACAATTGAGTAGGTTTCAAAGGCATCATTGATCATCAAGATTCTTTCTACACATAAGGGAAGCATCTCTTATGTACTCATGATATTATTTCTTCCAAAGGGGAGGAATAGTATTATGTAGTCCTAGATAAATTTCTACATTGAAGCAGCTACCATTAATCAGCACTCTTCATTTGGGTGGGAGATTACCTTTTCTCTCTTCTTCACTTTTATGGGGGGGACATTTTCCTCTTGTGGGATTTTGTCCTTCTCATATTTCTAATTTGTATATACTTGATGTATGTTGTAATGGGGGGTCTTAATTACTCCATCCATCCATGTATCTAGTTTTTTCATCTCTCATTTTGGGGGAGGGTTTTTCCCATGAGGTTTTCCCTCTTTCTCCACTTTATGATAGATTTCATTTCATTATGTACATGGGTACCTAACATGGCCTAGTAGCAGGGATCCATCATATATTTCATTTTAGCTTTTGTAAGCTTAAGTGCATTCCCTTAAGTTGCACTTAAGGGGGGGAGTTGGTGTTAATAAGTATTTACTATTTACACTTTACTTAAATTTACTTAGGGTAATGAATTATTTTATTATTTTTCATTATTTTATTATTTCTTAGGTGAGACACTTAGGAGTTTGCATACTCTTATAAGTTCTCATGTTGACAACACTAGAGTAAGCAACTCTAATTTATCACACGGTGTCTACAACACTAGAGTTTGTATAATTAATTGAGTTTTCATGTAGACAACATAGTTATTCACACTCCTATTTTGGCACATGTTGTCTACAAAATAATTTTGCATACTACACCTTTGTAGGCTTATCCTCTCATCATCGTACTTACTCTTGTGCTTAATGGAGGATAACCCATATCTGTTGGAAATATGCTTGGTTGTATGACCTATCATGTTGTTAATTCCTATGCATTCTAGAAGCATTCTGGAGGCCTTTATATATAGGCACTCCTAGTGTACTTTCATTGATATTGAATGAATATTACATCGTCAGTCTAATCATTCTCTCTTTGGTCTACTATTGTACTTGTGCTTGAGTTCCTTGGTCTTGGGTGAATTTTTCCCTAAGGAAAATTCTTCCATAAACTAAATGAACTAGACACTGAGGACATTGAGAAAAAGTTGAAACAAAATTGAGGAAGAGAAGAGGTTACTAGAAGAAGAAAAGAAGAAAATAGAGGAAGCCAAGTAGAAATTTCTTAAGGAAGATAGGAAAAGAAAGGAAGATGAAGACTAGAGAAGGATTGTAGAAGAAGAAAGGATAAATAAAACTATGGAAGAAGAGAAGAAAAGATCAAAATACAAGAGAGAAAGATAGGAAAAGGAAAAGAAAGAAGATGAAGACAGAAGAACTAAAGAAGAAATAAAGAAAGAGAGGGAGGATGAGACTAAACCATCTAGTTTATCTACTTCACTCCCTCTTGCTAGTTTAGCTACTGATGATGATGATCAAAGTGATCTAATTTCATCCTTATGTAAACTTATATAGAAGAATAAAATGGTGAATATTTTACAGAGATCATTAATGTAAGTGACTAACAAAATGCATAGTACTTTGATAGTAAAACATACTAAGTCAGATCCTAAATAAAGAGCACAAGAAATGCTAAAATATTTTGATGAAGAGTTTACAAATCTGTTGAATGTTCTAGAGACAAAGGCTCAGATTTCCCATCATACTACCTTGTTTAGCACTATTTGTAAAAATATTGAAGATGACTTAGTCAATCTTGATGCTTGTATAAAAGAACTTCATAAATGTTAGCAAGAAGGGAAAACTTTATATGTTAAGTGTACCTTATCATACAAGCTAACTAAAGACTTGGATAGTCAAATAGAAATAAGGATGAATGAACTAGAGGAAAAGTCTAGCTAGATCTAGTATTCTTATAGTAATGTAGATGAATTTGAGAGTCAAGTTGCCAGTATTCACAGTGATATCAAGAAACTTGAACTTCAGAAAGAGAAAATCTTGAAGGGAACATTTGATTTTAGAGAATCCATTGCTCTAAAATTAAGAATTGATGAGAAGCAGTTATGATGAAGGGTGCTCCCCTTAATATCATAACCACATAACAAATAACAAAGAAACAATAGCAAATGCAAGAATAAAATATGGACTTCTTACTTGCACCCCAAATATGGAATTATAGAATTCAAAAGTACAATATTATAACTCACATGGGTGCCTTCATTACAATAATCTACAAGACAAGCCATGAACTATAACCTAGAGTTGTCCTAGACAATGTTTAGGACTTTCTTAAATAGGCAATTTTATGTTGCCTGAGAAGGTGCTAGACATTGATAGTTAATACCTAGGGCAGAAATAGCCTAACAATACATATAGAGTTAGCCAAATACATCTTTGACAAATATTTTAGATATTTTAGGTAGCCCAACTTTGAAAAGCCATAACTCATGAACCGTTTCTCCAATTCACTATTACAACAACTTTTTGGAAATGTAAGCTCCTGATCTACAAGCTTATAATTGTGCTAGAACCCATTGAGTTTTTTGATCTCATCGAGGCACTCTAAGGCCTCCAATAGTAACCCTGGAGATTTTTCTACAAATATTTCCACCAAAAATCCTCAATAAGTTATCTGATACTTATGCTTATTAAAATAGAAAATATTGAAAACAAAATATTTTTGGGTGATGCAATATTTCTCTTACACCTGAGATGCTCTTGCATTAGACACTAGGAGTAATTTGAGAAGTGACTTTGTCACATCATGGGTGTTCATATGAAAACCAAGATGGTTAACCTCCTCGTTTGCTAGTCATGATTGTTAAGAATAAGGTGTCTCAACCTTGGATAAGTCCTATTCTTATTATTTGTTTTGTAAATGTATTTTTTTACAAATAATGTAATTAAGAATGAGTGTACATGTCTAGATAGCATGTTGATGTGTCACTCCACTTGCATGCATCAGCATCTTGAATTGTGTGTAAGGAGATCATGACTCAAACAACTATGATGGATTCTTATGACATGTAAGAGCTATCTTTGGAAGATATAATGATGGGTGAAGACATGAAGACATGTGGCAATTGATCATTGAGTACTATATGCTTGAGTCTCCATCTAGCATGTGGGGTTTGAGGCATCACCCAAATTTTCTTTTTAGGATCCTACTTTTCCAGAGAGTGGTAAAACCCTAATATTTTTCTTCTTTGGAAGTTTCCCTAAAGTGGAAAGCACATCATATAAGTGACTTTAGGGCTGTAGATAGGAGAGAGTAGAAAGTGTATTGTTGGTTGCTACTAGATTAGTCTTCCTTAACCTAAAATAACTTGCAATGCAAGTTTTTTTTACCCTTTGTGTTGAAGATAATACATTATGTAGGTTTTGGAGGGGTGGGGTTGTTTTACCAAAAGTTTTTTTTCCCATTGGCATATCTTTGTTTTTATGTGTTTTCTTTCTCTATCTATTTTTTGTATTCATGATTGACTACAATATTATTGTTTGCATAATATCAAATTTGTAATTGCAAGGACTTAATAGGAATTTTCACAATACTTTCCTTAAGGGATTAGTGAAGGAAGCTATTTCCACACCTAAGTTTCCGTAAAAATTGGTATCATAGCTTGATCAACTTTTGATCCTAGTTGTTGGGTAGGATTTTTGGAGCTAATCTCAAGTTTAGTGGGAGTTTTATGTAGAGTATTCTAAACCTTATTTTCACATTGAGATGGCTAGTCCATCATAGGAAAAAATGGAGGCAGAGAAATTTAATGGTAGTAATTTTGAGTTGTGGAAACCCAAGATGGAAGACTTTCTTGAAGATAATCATCTATAGGAGGTGGCTTCACTTGATGTGAGACCTAGAGAAATATCTCAAGTAGATTGGGATCTCAAGGATCAGAAAGCTAAAGGTCTCATTAAACTCTTTCTAGCTGATTTAGTTCTCCTAAATATTCTAGATGAGAAGACCACAAATAGTTTGTGGACATGGCTTGGGTCTGTCAGTTAGGCCAAATCTCTAGTGAAAAATTTGTTCCTAAGGAAGAAGTTGTAGTCTTTATGAATGGAAGAAGGAGGATCTGGTATAGATCATTAAAATGCTTTTAATTTACTAATTGCATAGTTGACATCATCTGGTGTCAAGATAGAGGAGGATTGATGTATGACCCTATTATGTTCCTTACCAAATTCATGGGACCATATTGTGATGGGTCTTGGGAGTTCTTTAGTTACTTTCAAAATGGATGATATGGTGTCTTTGTTATTATCTAAGGAGAGGTAGAGAAAGTCTTTAGATTTAGCTAAGGAAGCTCTTGTTGTTGGTAGTAGATCCAAAGATAGAGGGAAGCAAAAAGACAACAAGTTTGGAAAGGGTAGATCAAAATCCTATGGAAAATCAAAGACTCCTTGAAATTCCAAGGAAAAATGCTAGAATTGTGATAAGACTAGGCACTTCCATAAAGATAGAAAAGAGCCAAAGATGAAGAAGGCCTTAGATACAAGCTCAAAAAAATCTCAAGAAGATGTTGATGCTTTCATTGCAGCCTTGGTAGCACATGCATCTGATGATGTGTGGTTGATAGACTTAGATGCTTCTTTCCACATGACCTCTCATCAAATATTGTTCTCAAAGTATGAAGTTTTTGATGGTGTAGAGGTGTACTTGGGTGATTATTCTCACCTAAAGATAGTTGGATGAGGATGGGTCACTATTAGATTCCTTAATGGATGAGTAAAGGGGATCAACAAGTAATGCACATCCTTGGTTTGGAACAAAACCTTTTACCTATAAGTATGTTGAGTGATGTAGGTGTGCAAGTTTTTTTTTCTAAAGATGGATGGAAGAGGATGAGAGGAGAAATGGTTCTTGCAAAGGGTACTAGAAGAGATACTTTGTTTCATCTTGATCATGCATTTCTTAGTGCAATAGTTTTTATGTTTCAAAGAAGGGAGCAACTATCACTTCATTCACACCATCTGAGCAAGCAATAAAAAGGACTATTCTTATTAGTTCTTATGGAAATGTAGCATGTGTACCTAAGGGTGTAAACACATTGGAAGACAAGCTTTCTATAGAAAAGAAAATCTTGAGGCATATGCGATTTGGACACATTGGTGAGAAGGGTCTCAGAAAATTGAAAAAAAAAAACCTCATTGAGGGGTTAAATGATTGTAATCTCAAGCTAAACTACTATGAACATTATGTCTATGGTAAATAAAATTTTTTTCAATTTTACTCTAGTTCTCACAAATCTTCTGATGTTTTGGATCTTTTTCATTTTGATGTATTTGGTTTGTAAAAGTTCCTTCAACCTCCAAGTCTATATTTTTTGTATCTTTCATAAATGATTATAGTAGAAGGACATGAATTTATTTCCTAAAAATTAAGACACAAGTCTTAAGTTGGTTCAAGGAATTTAAAGCCCTTATAGAGAATCAGACAAGTAAGAAGATTAAGTGTGTGAGAACTAACAATGGTGGTGAGTTTTCCTCAGTAGAGTTTGAATAGTTCTATAAAGAATGAGATATCAAGAGGCATAAGGAAACTCCTTATACCCCACAAAAAAATTGAGTTGTTGAAAGAATGAGTAGGATATTGATGGAGAAGGCTAGGAGTATGCTTAGTTGAGCTAGTCTTGAACAAAGGTTTTGGGCTGAAGCTATGGCCACTACTTGATATTTGGTTAACATATCTCCTACATCATACCTTGTTGGTAAGACAACCATGGAGGTGTGTTCTGGTAATAAGCCTTCAATTTAGACATTTTCATGTTTTTGGTTGTGAAGCTTATGCACATGTTCTAAAGGAGAAAAGGTCTAAGTTGGAAAAAAAGCTATCAAATGTATTTTCATTAGATACAATGTTGGTGTGAAGGGATATAAACTTTGGGACCCTATGATTAGTAAGGTGTTCTATAGAATAAATGTTAATTTTAGAGAGATTGCATCTTCTCATATTGTGCTACAACCAAATGAAAAATAGAAGAAATAAGATATTGTTTAGTTGCCTCCTACCCCTGAGAAGACTGAATAGAAAAATCATCTTGGGTCTAATGATGAGGAGAGCTCTAGTAGCTCTGATAGTTCAGAAGAAGAGGAAGAACAACCTAAACCTCAGCCTTTGAGGAGATCCATGAGAGTAAGAAAGAATCTAGAAAGGTTTGGTTATTTTATGTTCGAGTCTAGTTGTGCCTTCACTTTGATTACTAACACTAATAAGCCTAGATCTGTGATAGAGGCCTTGGATATGGAAGATGCAAGTTCTTCTATTGAGGCCATCAATGATGAAATGGCTTCATTGTATAAAAAACATGCTTGGGACCTTGTACCATTTCCTAAAGGACATAAAATTGTTGGTAGAAAATGGGTGTTCAAGAAGAAATTTTGTTTAGATGGTAGTGTTGAAAGTTACAAAGCTAGATTGGTTGTGAAGGGGTACTCATAGGTAGAGGGAATAGATTATGGTGAAATATTCTCTCCTATTGCAAAGTTTGCATCCATTAGATTTTTTTAATCTCTTGTTGCATCATTTGATTTAGAGATAGAATAGATGTATGTGAAAAGAAATTTCCGTCATGGTGATTTGGAGGAAGAGATTTATATGTCATGGCCTGAGCACTACATTGTTAAAGGTAAGAAATCTTTGGTTTGCAGATTAAAGAAGTCTTTATATGGCTTGAAACAATCTCCTATGATGTGGTACCTTACATTTTATGCCTCTTTTTTGCCAATTGGATTTTTAAGATTTAAATTTGATCATTGTGTTTATTACAAAGACAAGAATAATCACCTTTTTATTGTTGCATTCTATGTTGACGATATATTGTTGTTTGGGATAGGGTAAGGTTATGATTTTAAGTCTTAGTTGTTAGTATAGTTTGAGATGAAAGATCTTGGGGCAACAACTTATATCTTTGGTATGGAAATCAGTAGAGATAGGTCTAATAGAAAACTTTGATTGAGTCAGAGTAAGTATGTGAAGCCTATTTTGGATAGGTTCAACATGGTAGATTGTAGACCATTCTGTGTTCCTATTTCTATGGGAACAAAGTTATCTATAGATGAGTGTCTAAAATATCCTAGTGAGGAGGAAGACATAAGAAGAGTACCTTATTCTAGTTTAGTTGAAGATCTTATGTATGTTATGGTTTGTACTAGACCAGACATTGCCCAAGTAGTGGAAGTTCAGAGCTAGTTTATGGCTAATCCTAGATGGGTACATTGGGATGCAGTTAAGAAAATATTCAAATAATTAAGGGGTACATCATATTACTCCATTTTTTATCATTGTAACTCTTATGGAGCTCCATATTCATTTTGTATTCCTGGGTTTGTGGATTTAGATTGGGTAGGTGTTATTGATAGTAGGAGATCCACCGGTGCTTATGTGTTCACTATGTCTAGTGGTGCCATCAATTGGATGAGTAAGAAACAATCTATGGTTGCTTTGTCCACTAAAAAATTTGAGTACATGGCTACTACTCAATTTGGCTTAGGATATTGTGTTATTATATTGGTGTTGATGTAGGATAGATTACTATTTGGTGCAATAGTTAGAGTACTATCTGTCTTGCAAAGAATCCAACTTTCCATGCTAGAACAAATTACATTGATGTAAAGTTTCACTTTGTGATAGATATGGTGGAAGATGGAAAGGTAAATTTGGAGAAGGTAGATAATATAAAGAATTTTGTAGATGCATTGATGAAACTATTGGGCATGGTGAAGTTTAGATGGTGTTTAGAGTCTATGGGCCTTTCAACCTATAGTGCTTAGTTCCTATTATGTTCCTATTGCTCTGAAAAGGTGTTTGACAAGTGGGATAATGTTAGGAATAAGGTGTCTCAACCTTGGAAAATGCCTATTCTTATTATTTGTTTTGCAAATGTTTTTTTTGCAAATAATGTAATTAAGTGTGAGTGTACATGTCTAGTTGGCATGTTAATGTATCACACCACTTGCATTTGTCAACATCTTGAATTGTGTGTAAGAAGATCATAACTAAAATGGTTATAATGGATTCCTATGATGTGTAAGAGCTATATTTTGAGGATGTAATGATGGGTGAAGATGTGAAGACATGTCATAATTCATCATTTACTATTGTACACTTGAGTCTCCATGTAGCATGCGGGGTTTGGCACATTGACTAAATTTTTTTTGGGTTCCTGCCTTTTTAGAGAGTGGTAAAACCCTTATATAGTTCTTCTTTCAAAGTTTCCCTAAAATGGAAAGCACATGATATAAGTGACTTTAGGGTTGTAGATAGGAGAGATTGAAAAGTGTATTGTTGGTTGCTATTGTATTAGTCTTTTGGGTCCTAAAAGAACTTACATGGCAAGTGTGTTGTAACCTTTGTGTTGAAGATAATAATTTGTGTAGGTTTTGGAGAGGTGGGGTTGTTTTATAGAAACTTTTTGCCCCATTGGCATATCTTTGTGTTTATGGGTTTTATTTCTCTATTTATTTTCTATATTCATGGTTGGCTACAATATTACTATGTACATAATATCAAATTTATAATTGTAATGATTTAATAGGAATTTTCACAATAATTTCGTTAAGGGATTAGTGTAGGAAGTTGTTTTTGCACCTGAGTTTCTTTAGAAATTAGTATCAGAGCTTGATCAACTTTTTATCCTAGTTGTTGGGTAAGGATTTTTGAGCTAATCTCAAGTTGAATTAGAGTTTTGTGTAGAGCATTCTAAATCTCAATCGTAGATTGAGATGACTAGTTCATCATATGAAAAAATGGAGGTAGAGAAATTTAATGGTAGTAATTTCAAGTTGTGCAAACTCAAGATGGAAGACTTTCTTGAAGATCGTGATCTATGGGAGGTAGCTTCACTTGATGTGAGACCTATAATAATATTTCAAGTAGATTGGGATCTCAAGGATAAAAAAGCTAAGGATCTCATTAGACTCTATTTAGCTAATTCAATTCTCTTGAATGTTCTAGATGAGCAATAAAAAAGGCTATGTTTATTAGTTTTGATGGAATTTAACATGTGTACCTAAGGGCGTCAACACATTAGAAGGAAAGCTTCCTACATAAAAGACAATGTTGTGAGATATGAGATTTGGCCACATTGGTGAGAAGGGTCTCAGAACCCTTAAAAGAAAGAACTTCATTGAGGGGTTAAATGATTGTAATCTCAAGCTTGACTTTTGTGAATATTTTGTCTATGGTAAACAAAATTATGTTCAATATTAATCTAGTTCTCACAATTCTTTTGATGTTTTGCATCTTATTCATTCTAATGTATTTTGTCCTATAAAAGTTCCTTCAATATTCAAGTCTATATTTTTTGTATCTTTCTTAGATGATTATAGTAGAAGGACATTGATTTATTTCTTGAAAAGTAAGACACAAGTCTTTAGTTAGTTCAAGGAATTTAAAGCCCTTATAGAGAATCATACTAGTAAGAAGATTAAGTATGTGAGAACTAATAATGGTGGTGGTTTTGCTTAGCAAAGTTCAAAAATTTCTATAAACAACAAGGTATCAAGAGGCATAAGACAACTTCTTATACCCCACAACAAAGTGGAGTTGGAAAAAGAATGTATAGGACACTAATGGAGAATGCTAGGACTATGCTAGTGGAGCTGGTCTTGAACAAAGGTTTTGTATTGAATCTATGGCCACTGCTTGTTATATGGTTAATAGATCTCCTACATTAGCCCTTTTTGGTAAGACAACCATGAAGTTGTGATCTGGTAAGAAGCCTTCAATTAAACATCTTTATATTTTTGGTCGTGAAGGTTATGCACATGTTCCAAAGGAGAAAAGATCTAAGTTGGGAAACAAAGCCATCAAATGTATTTTCATTGGATATAGTGTTGGTGTGAAGGGATACAAGCTTTAGGACCCTATGAATAGTAAGGTGTTGTATAGAAGAAATGTTATTTTTAGAGAGTTAACATCTCCTATTGTGCTACAACTAGATGAAAAGGAGAAGAAAGAATATATTGTTTAGTTTCCTCCTACCCCTAAGAAGATTGAATAGACAAACCATGTTGGGTCTAATGATGAGGAGAGCTATAGTAACTCTTATAGTTTAGAAGAAGAGGAAGGACAACCTCAACCTAAACCCTTAAGGAGATCCATGAGAGTAACAAAGTAGCTAAAAAGGGTTTGATTATTCTGTGTTAGATTCTAGTTATGCCTTCACTTTGATTACTAACAATACTGAGCCTAGATGTATGAAAGAGGCCTTGGATATGGAAGATGTAGGTTCTTGGATTGAGATCATGGCAGAGTGGTAAAACCCTAATATGGTTCTTCTTTGGAAGTTTCCCTAAAATTAAAAGTGCATGATATAATTGACTTTAGGGTTGTAGATAGGAATGAGTGAAAAGTGTATTGTTGGTTGCTATAGGATTAGTCTTCTATGTCCTAAAAGAACTTGCATTGCAAGTTTTTTGTAACCTTTGTGTTGAAGATAATACATTATTTAGGTTTTTGTGGGGTGGGGTTGTTTTACCAAAAGGTTTTTACCTAGTAGCATATCTTTGTGTTTATGTGTTTTCTTTCTCTATATATTTTGTGTATTCATGGCTGAGTTCAATATTATTGTTTACATAATATTAAATTTGAAATTTTAAGGATTTAATAGGAAGTTTCATAATACTTTCCTTTAGGGATTAGTGTAGGAAGCTATTTCTACACTTGAGTTTCCTTACAATGAGGAATCCTCAACTAGTCTCCCTTTCTATTTGACTAGATATTCCTCATAAGTTTTTTTTCTACAACTTCATCTCCATCACCTCCTTCATAATACTCTTTCAAACATGAAATTTTAACTACTGGTGACATATTCAATTCAGTAGGCAACTCCATTTTAGAAGCATTTATAGAATCGTGCATTTCACTATCTTGCATAGTCCAAATTTCTTCATCTTCATCTTATTATATCTACCCACTTGAAAATACTCCTTTCTCAAATGAACCATAACTTCATCTCTAATCTAAAATCCATTATACCTCCATTTCACATCTTCCTTAGTCGTATACTATGTATTCATCTTTATGATGTGCTTCCTCACCTCCTCATTAATGTTCTTCAAATGTTTAGCATATTCTTCTGTTTCAACACTACTTATCTCTCCTATCCAATTACCTAAATTCAAAAGCATTTCTGGGACTAATCTGATATATAATCTAGAATGGTGATTTACCAATACTCCTATTGATAAAATTATTATATTTAAATTATAACTATGGTAAAATCATATCCCATCCTATTGTCTTGTGTCCAACCAAACATCTCAACAAGTTATCCAAATTGTGATTCACAACTTTTGTCTATCCATCAGTTTGTGGATGATGTGATGAATTGCACTTCAAATCTATCTTCAAATTCTTCCATAATGTACCTTAGAGATACCCAAAAACTTTGGTATCTTGATCTGAAGCTATACTCTTTCGTAGACCATGTAGTCTCACCACTTCTTTGAAAAACAATTCTGCTACATGAACAACATCACTAGTCTTCTTGCAAGGAATGAAATATGCCATCTTTGAAAACCTATCAACCACCACAAAAATAGAATCATGTGCATGCCATGTCTTTGATAATCCAAGAATAAAAGCCATGCTAACATCCTCCCATAGCTTCTCTAGTATAGGTGATGGTTGATATAACCCTATATTCTTCTTTACTCCTTCCACCATCTAACATACTTTGTTACTTTGTACAAACTTCTCCACATCTTTCTGCAACTATGGCCATTAATAATTCTCAAAATCTAAAGAAATGGTCTTATCTCTACCAAAATGTCCAGGTAATCCTCCACTATGCTTCTCTTTGATGAGATTCTCTCTCATTGAAATTTTGGGAATGCACAACTAACTTCCTTTAAGCAACATACTATCCTGGGTCATGAAATCTAACCACTTTGTCCTATCAAATGTAATAGATTCTGTGGAAACCTTCCAAAATTCATCAAAATCAAGATCACTTGGATACAAAGTACTGAGTTTCTTTAACCCAACCACCTCTATCTACATTTCTATCAAAAAAATTTATCTTCTAATAAGTTCATCTGCAACTGTGTTAGACTTCCCACTCCTATGTTTCAAAAAAAATGTATAACTTAGCAAAAAATAAACCCACTTTAAATGCCTCTGGTTTAATTTTCCTTGACTATTCAACTATTGCAAAGCTTGATAATCAGTATAGAGAAAAAACTCCTTAGGAAGAATATAGTTTCTCCACTTCTTCAATGCTTGAACTATAACATAAAATTCTTGAACATAAACAAAATATTTTCTTTTTGCATCATTCAACTTCTCACTAAAATAAGAAATAGGTCTACCTTCTTGGCTCAAAATGGCTCCTATTGCAGTGCCACTAGCATCAAAGTCTACTTGAAACACCTTGTTAAAATTAGGAAGTGCTAAAATAGGTTGCTCAGTAACTTTCTATTTCAATAGATTAAAACTATTTCTTCTCCTATAGTCCTCTTAAACTCGTTCCTATCCATCAAAAGATCTTACCTTTTTCACACTCCTTGGAGTAGGCCATTCAAGGATAGCCTTCACTTTCTCTAGGTTCAATTTTAGACCTTCTATTGAGACTATAAATCCCAAGTACACCAACTCCTTTACAACTTTTCTTCCTCAACTTATCAAACACCTTGTGAATATAAATCAAATTCTCCTCCAATGTCATACTATAGATCAAAATATCATCAAGGTAAATAGTGCAAACTTACCCAAAATTTCCTTCAAGACCTCATTCATGAGCTACATGAAAAAGCTTGGTGCATTGGTTAGCCCAAAAGGCATGACTAACCACTCCTACAATCCTTCTTTGGTCTTGAAAGAAGTCTTTCTCTCATCACCTTCTTTGATAGGAATCTAATGGCAGCCACTTTTTAGATCTATCTTTGTGAAATACTAAGCTCCACTCAAATAGTCCATAATATCATCCATACTTGGCAATGGAAATCTATACTTGATTGTGATCTTGTTGACAGTGCAAGAATATATGCATATCCTCCATTCTCTATTCTTCTTTGGTGCTTGTTGGTCTAACTTTTCGTTAGATAGAAATCCTTTGTCCAATTATAGAAAAGCCAGATTTTTTCTTTTAGAGGTGAATATGGTTTTTACGTAAGTCATCTGTTTGCTCCCCTTTTTGATGGGGCTAGTTCTATAGAGGGTGTAGGGGCAGGAGTAGATTTTGTCTCCCTTGAGAATAATACCTTCAGATATTCATTCACGTTGAAGTTTTCTTGCACAAATAATATAGCAGAATATGACGCATTATTACTAGGATTGAAACTTACTGCACATCATGGAATTAAGAAATTACATGTCATAGGGGACTCCAAACTAGTTATCTCCTAGATAAAAGGAACCTATTTATCCAAGAATAGGAGATTAAAGCAATATATAAATGTAGTTTGGGATCAGATAGAATCTTTTGATGGATTTGGTATCTCATGGAGAGATAGGACTCAAAATAAGATGGCTAATTTGTTAGCAATTGTAGCAATCAAGCCTAAGGAGATATCATTTGTAGGAATATCTCAAATTGAGGTACAAAATAGGCCTTCCATACTTGATAACATTGAAAATTGGCAAGTCTTTGAAGATAACAAACACATTACAATTTTTTTGTTAAATGAAGATAAGTACCATGGTAATTAAATGGATTGCAGTGAACTAATTGAAACCATAGATGGTAAGGAAACCATTTTTGGCCAGGAGATTATGCAATTGAAAACCATTAAGGTGCCTAAGGGGTTAGTGGTCTTGGAAAATATTTTTGATAATAAGGACAGAGTAAAACTAGGAGTTAAGGACCCTAAGCCTCAGGAATTAGAAGAGATAAACCTAGGTACTGATGAAGCTCCCAAAAAGGTTTATATTGGAAAAAACCTGCATGCTAAAATCAGAAAGACATTAATTGACTTGCTTAGAAAATATAGACATGTTTTTGCATGGTCATCTGATGACCTTAAGGCTTACAGGGAAGATTTGTTCTATTATGTCATACCCTTAAAAGACAATGTAAAACCTTTTAGACAGAAACAAAGACCAGCAAACCCTACCCTAGCTCCCAAAATGAAAGAAGAGTTGATGAAACTAAGGGATGGGGGGATAATCAAACTAATTAGGTATTCCACTCAAGTTTCAAATTTGGTACCTGTCAGAAAGAAGAATGGAGATATAAGATTATCAGTAGATTTCAGGAATTTGAACATTGCATCTTTGAAGGCCAATTATGGATTACCCAATATGAAGGCCATGTTGTAGCAAGTGACTGGTTCTAAACTAATGTCAATGATGGATGGTTTCTCTGGATATAATCAAGTTTTGGTAAAGGAAAGTGAACAGTTCAAGAAAACCTTCACAACCCCATGGGGAACATATGTATATGTAAGGATGCCATTTGGCCTAATTAATGTAGGAGCTACTTTCCAAAGAGCCATGGATGTGCCATTTCATGATTATATTGATAAATTTATGGTTGTGTACTAGGATGATCTTACAACATATTCTAAGAAGGTTGAGGATCACTGTAGACATTTGGAAAAAATATTTATCAAAACTCTAGAATATGGAGTATCCTTGAACCCAAAGAAATGCACATTTGGAGTGACCAAAGGAAAATTACTAGGACATATAGTGTCTAAAGATGGGGTGAAAATAGATCCTGAGAGAGTAGCAGCTATTGATAAAGTCCAAAAGCCAAAAAATGTAAAAGGAATTCAATACTTCTTTGGCCAAGTCAATTTTCTTAGAAGGTTTGTTACCAATTTTGCTAAAATCAGTAGACCTATCCCAAAGATGCTCAAGAAGGGAGCCACTATAGATTGGAATGGTGAGCCTTCATAAGCATTCCAGGATATTAAAATTGCAATAAAAAATGCTCCAGTACTGAGAACTCTAGATTATTCAAAACCCATGCATATTTTTTCTTTTGCATCCTTCCACACTGTAGCTACAATCTTATTGCAAAAAAATCAAGATGGATATGAATAGCCCATTGCCTTTTTTAGTAAGTCACTATAGATTGCTGAATTGAAATATGAGATAAATGAAAAACACACATATGCTTTAGTAAAGGCTATAAAGGCTTTTAGATGTTACCTAGTAGGTCCTACTATTATTGCCTTTGTACCTAGTGGAGTAGTCAAGGATATATTTTCTCAATAGGAAGTATCAAGCAGAAGGTGTAGATAGATCAACAGGATCCAATAATTCAATATTGAATTATAGATAACTAAGTTGGTAAGAGGTCAAGGTTTGGCTAAACTCATGGCTGAATCTAATTTGGATGCCAATAAGATAAATGTGGTGGTTGATGACCTTAGATCTAACTTATGTGACATGGATCATTGTGATTGGTACACCAATGTTATATATTACCTGCAACACATGGAAGCTCCCCTCATTTTCCTGAAAATGATAAGAGGAGTACTAAATTGCAAGCCATCAGATACATAATTGTCCAAGACAATTAATGTTGGAGAAATTTTGAGGCAGTATTGTTAAAATGTATTGACCAAGAAAACACAAAAGAGGTCTTGAAGGAAATGCATGCTAGAGTGTGTGGAGGACACTATATGGCAAAAACTACTGCACATAAAATAATGAGGGCTAGATTTTGGTGGCCTTCCCTTTTCAAGGATGACCAAATTATGACTATGAAATGTGACCCTTGTTAGAGGTTTTTTGGAAAACTAAAGTTCTCAAGCAATACCTCATTAAAGCTAGTGGAGGTTCAAGCACGTTTTCAACAATAGGGTATGGATTTCATAGGAGAGATTATCCCCAAGTCTAGCACTGGCTATTCTTGGATACTAGTGACTACTAATTACTTTACCAAATGGGTAGAGGCTATCACCACAAGAAATGCAACAAGTAAAGTTGTCAATAACTTCCTACTAAATAATATTATCTCAAGATTTGGTTGCCCTCATAAAATTGTAACAGACAATGCAATGTGCTTCAAGTCTGAGGAGTTCATTAAATTTTGTGATAAATATGGAATAACAAGGTCATCATCTTCTCTTATCATCCATAAGGGAATGGAAAAGTTGAGTCCACCAATAAAAGCATGTTAAAATTCATTAAAAGAACCTTGGATGACAACAAGAAGGCATGGGATTCCAAGTTATTGTTAGCAGTATGGGCTTACAAGATAATTGTGAAGAAAGCCATTGGTGTAGCTCCATTTGATATAGTGTATGGAATACAAGCATGAATGCCTCAGAACAACTTGATAGGACTTTACAATTACATTCAGTTATATGATGAAGATACTACAAATGAAATGCAAGAAAGGATGGACAAGCTGGTAGGACTGATAGAAACTAGAAGAGTAGCATCTCTTAAGAACCAAAAGTTGCAAATACAAGTTAAGACTCTCTATGATAGAAGAATGGTAAGCAGGAAGTTTGAAGATGGAGATCTAGTCTTAATGTGGAACACTAGAATTGAAGATAAAGGGAAACATGGAAAATTTGATCCTATCTGGTTAGGCCCTTATTTGATTGAAACTACTTTGAACGAGGATTCTTATATACTCAAAGATCTATTAGGAAATATTCTTGAACTGCTAGTTCATAGACAGTTCTTGAAGAGGTATTTTTCTTGAAAAAATACTTGTTATTTCCATGAACAGTAGTTTAGGGTGTTCTTGTACATATCTATAAATCCTTTTTTCTATGTATAGTTTCCTGTGCATAGTTTTTCTTATGTGTGTTGTTCTCTTAGTAAGTGGTTGATCTATTGAGAGTTTGTGTTTGGTCTACTTCTCCCAAAAATTCTAAGCCCTCACTTGAATCTAGAGAATTTATTTTCCCCAGATAGAGCCATTGTTGGTTTGACTTTTCGTTTGATAGAACTCCTTTGTCATATTGTGGAAAAGTCAAATTTTTTCTTTTAGTGGTGAATAGGGTTTTTAGGTAAGTCATTTTTTTCTCCCCTTTTTGAAAATTTTATGAAAACCCTACATTTCTCTCCATTCATAAACTGTCGGGCATGAAGTGTTTAAATTTTAAATTGGGTGAATATTCTTTTCCTTTTATATCTTCTATGCCTCAAGCTACTTTCCCTCTCAAATTTCCTGGCCATCTTATCTAAGTAGATCCACCATTTTTGTTTCCTCACTATGAAAACATGGGCACTCTTTATGTATAGCAAGGTAGCGAGCGTCAAAAAATATTGAGACTGGACCGCAAAATGAAGACACGACAGTCAAAAAATTATCTTCTAACTAATCATTCAGTCACTGACACATGGCAAATGCTATCAGAATTGAAGAAAGGACCTAATTAGAAAAAGTCAGAGGTCAACACTGGAATGAGTATCTTTTCGATGCTTCACTACCTCACTATCAAAAAATTCTAGCATCTTACCATGAGAAAAGTAGCGTGATGCCATAAAATTGAAGAGCCGATGGCCTTGAAATTTGTTAGTACCATGATTAGTCCAGGTGGCATGACTGGTAATAACTGTTGTTGTCAGAAGCAGTTGATAGGAGCAATAATGATCTAATGGGTCCATCTATTTTATGCTATCAAGATTTATTAAAGTTATCAGAGCTCGCTACCTCACTATTGAAAAACTCCAACATCTTGCCGTTAGCGAAGTAGTGAGGTGCCCTAAAATTGAAGAGCTGGTGGCCTTGAAATTTATCGGTACCATGATTAGTCCAGGTGGCATGACTGGTAATAACTACTATTGTAAGAAGCAATTGATAGGAGCAATAATTATATGATTGGTCCTTATATTTTATGGCACCGAGATTTATTAAATTTTCCAAAGCTCGCTACCTCGCTATCAAAAAAATTTAGCATCTCATTGTTAGCGAAGTAGCAAGGCACCATAAAATCAGCAATTGGTGGGACCTCTAGTAACGTGGGATGATGACTAGGACTAAAGTAAAGTCTTATGGGGTTCCAACAATGCATAATTTCATACTTCATCAATGCTCTAGACCCATGCCCCATTGATCAAATGTGTAAGAGATCCTAAGCGTCAGATTAAAGTAGAATCAACAGTCCTCACTATCTCATGTTGGAAAGTTACATGTTATTTAAGCTATGAAACATAACAAGTATAGGGCCCACCACTTTTTAAGAAACTTCATGTAGCTTCCCCACCTTTGATTCAATCTCAGATTAACGGCCATTGTCTTCTTGCCATGAAGAGTTGTAAGGGAGATACGTATAGCGACATAGTGAATAAGGGCCCACTGCCATCTTTCTAAGCAAGTATAGTAACATATCATCTGAAAGATCAAGATCAGATCGATGGCTATTACTACTTTGCTATGGCAAGGTGCTCATTCTTTATGTATAGTGAAGTAGTGACCTGCTAACATGTGTCCTCAGTTTCCAGGGGGTCCAAACAGAAGTGTCATCAAGGAAAGAGCTATGTATGTGGGCAATTTTCATTGGATCAATTGACCAACTTGTTAAGTGCAATGCCTTGTTATTTTTATCCATATCCCATGATCGTAGGATTTTTGAAGATCGATTGCACAACTTTAAACATAGAATATGGTGGCACTCTGTGTATTAATTAGACATGAAAGCTTCACATGTGAGGAAAAATAGAGTATAATATAGAAGATTTCATCAATTTCACCTTACGCGAGAAAAGATTCTGAGCTATTCCTAAGCAGAAGCAATTACTGAAGGAAATCGTGCTGAAGTTTGGCAAAATTTGTAAAGTAGTCTGTTTGCAAAAAGTTTGTTGAAATATAGAGGAAAACAAAGATAGAATTCAAGTAAATAGTACTACTATAATCTCTGTAGGTTTTTCAATTCTATAAAATATAATCCAAGATGCCTCCGAAGAAGGGATTTTAAGGTCAAATAAACTATTTGGATAGAAATGTGCATGATGACTTGCTTGAGATGATGCCAAAGTCTACTATAGAGACAATGGAAGTTAAAAGGTTAACCTCATCAAACCCTAGGTTGAGGATAGCTGATGGATTGTATGATAAGGGTAATTGGGTCCAAGATGCTCAAACCTCACAAACTAGTTTTAATTTGTTGAAGAAATGGTTTGCAAAAAGTTAATTGTATGCCCCACATGCCAATATATGGAATTTTGACCTCAGAAAGCTAGTTGTTCCCAGTGAATTCATGGACTGTGACCTCCTTGAGGCCATGGCAAAGAATTATGATCAAGCCACAAGGGTAGTGGGAAGAGTAAAAGGTGAAATTTTAATCACCATCAGCCCAGAAGAGATTAGGGAAGTTTATCGCTTGGGACCTCTCACTAGGTATCATGTGCCCATTGATTTGATAGAGTTAGAAAAAGAGTATATGTCAAAAAAGAATGTAGTTAGACAAGGTGAAATGAAGGCCTAGATAGGTAGAATTGGAAACCTACCAGCAATAACATCATCCTCTAAAGAACCTTTCAAGAAATCATTTTTCAATGCTAGGGCAGTAGATATATATAGAACCCTGTGTAGAGGTTTTGGAGAGGATGAAGAAGATTTTATCCCTATGAGCTTCATGTATATGATCACTCAAATCTCCTCTTTTGTTGTAGAGATAATTTTTGATTTTGTTTCATACCTGGTTAATGAAATTCACATTGGATTGGTGGGGATTGCAAAGGGAAAAGTGGAGAAGTTTTGGGGCCAATATTCCATATTGATGCACATGTTTTTGTTTAAAGCAGGTACATACTTTGGTAAGAAAATGGTTCTAAACAAAAAGCAGGAGGGGGAAGCACTGCCAGTTCAATTATGGAGTGTAGATATGACTTGGGAAGAAGAAAATGCTAGTTTTGTTAGATTTGATAGAAACTTTGCTTCCAAGTTAAGATTCCTCATATTGAGTGACAAGCCCAGAATTCCTAAGGCACTAATGCGTCTTGTTAGACCTATGGATGAACCCCACAATTTGAAAGTTTCACATAATTGGGGAGATATCATCCCATATCCAGTCTCAACTATCATTAGAATTTATGAATTCAAAGGGACACCCCATGTACTACCTTATTAGGTGCCTTTAAAGGTAGGAGTAGCTGAATATTTTTGGCAGTTGGGAGGAGTGAAGGAGACCTTTTTGCACAAAAGGGGAATATGATCAATTTTTCTTACTTGCATTGTAGCTCACTAGTTTGTAATAACTAAGGAAGGGTGGGTCTTTCTCTATAAATTTTTCGAGTATTATAAAATGCTGGTATTTCACCCTCATTTTTGTGATGCTGCATGTTTCTTTAATTTAGCTCTTCGACATAGGATCAAGCTTCATCTAGTTAAGCATGAATTTTATTTCCCTCAAGATGTAATAAGGAATGAGTACTCTCTGCAGCAGCAAGAAACAAAGAAAGAAAAGTGGAGGGTTTTTTCAAAAGTTTTGGATTTTATTAATTGTTTTGACAAAGATTACAACCCTCTTGATAATGTTGTAACTACTGCAGATATGATAAATAAACTTATGAATACATTCCTTGAAATAATGGAGCTAATGAATGAGAAGAAGCAACATTTCATTGATTCTTTTCTAGATAAAGCCAAGGAAGTAATGAGGAAATTGAGTTTCACTCCCAACGTAGGGGTAGGCCCACTAGTTGTGCAAAGGAGGTTAGGATATACTATCATTCAGGATGAGAGGCCCATTGTAAATAAAGAAAAGTAGATAATTGAATCTACTAGTACTGGTTTTGAAGAAAGGCCCCCTAAACCCTCTCCCAAGAGAATAAAAATAATAAGGGAAGAGGAATCACATGATGAAGGTTACTCACATTCCCAAACTCCTATGAGAATTGAGGAGGAGCAGCTCAATAATGAGAAAATTGAACAAATTGGATTACAAGGAGGAGTTTTTGTTACCCAGGTAGAAATTGATAAATGGAACCCCCAGGAGCCTCCTGTACTGAGTTTTGAATTGACTATAGCAGATTTTAGGGTAAGGGAATTAGACCCTATTTTGGAACAAGCCAATTAGCAATTTTTTCCTAATAACAGTTTTGTAAAATCTAGGGCTTTCCATTAGTTTGCGTGGAGGGAAAACATGCACATTTTTGAGGAAAGATGTAGGAATATGAAACTAGAGCATCCAGAAATGGATGAAGCCTCCATTCAGAATCAAATAAAGGAAAAAATGATACAAGAGTTCTAGAATATAACCCCTAAAGAGGGGAGATAGATGGTAAAAGCTGCAAATATTTTATTATTGCCCAATTGGGACATTGCTAATGCCTTAATTTTTAATTTTGTGTCAAATAATTTAGGATTACAAGATCCAGAGAAAAAAGAATTCTTGGGAATAGCATTCAATAATGACCAAGATGCTCTTGTTATGTGGTCATTAAGAAGAGGATCCAGGACTACTCCATCACAACCTGATGAATCAGGACTAACACAGAGTATCATTGTGAGGAGAGTTGCTGATACTTCACATGTATAGTTAACCCACATGAATGTGGATTATTCTCAATTTGCCTTGGCTACTACAGAAAAGGGAGAAAAGGAAATGACTAAGCTAGAGAGAAAGTATGAAATAATGGTGGATGCCTACAATAAAGAGGTAAAAAAGAGAATTGAGCTTGAGAACTAGCTATTGAGAAGGACCACTAGGCCAAGAATAACATACCCTCACCCCCTAGTTGAACCTTTCCAATCCACCCCCCTCATAGAAATACTAGATACATCCCAAAAACCACAATACTACACTGCTAAGGATTTTGAAGAAGAAAAAGGCAAACTGTGGGCCTTACATGTAGAATTGGAATCCAAATATGAAAATAAACTAAGAAAATCTCTCACATATTTGGGGGACAAAGTTGAATGGCCACTAATTTATGATTAGTTGGCCAGGGTGATCAATACATGGGAGGATTTGAAAGCTAATGATGAGGCTCTAATGCCTATTGTGAATAAATGGGTAAGAAGGGAGAAAGAAATAATATTTTTGTGTTTCTGTATTATAGATCATTCTTTTGATCAAATTGAAAAAACATTTGATATTGTTTCTGATCTTGTTGACTTTGATAATAAAAGGATTCGCTTACAAAAAGTAGGAGTAGGGTACTTGAAAAAGTACAAGAGCCAAAAATTCAATTTGTTTCCTCATGCCCTAGATAAAAATAATAATTTGAAAAGCAAAGATGAATGGGCAAAGGAACTTGATGATTTATTCTATTTAAGAATGAATCAAGTCATTAAAGAATTAGGGCATGCATGGTGGGCCACCACAATAGAAGAAATGGTGAACGCCCAAATATTCTTTTATTCTTTTAAACAAGAATTTTTTACCATTAATAATGATGTTGACTATGTGCTAAAAAGACAGAGGGATATTTTGCAGTTCAATTGGCCAAATGACACATTATTTGACAAGTGGATGGCAGACATGGCTCCTGGTGAACAGTTTGATGAAGATGAAAATGACAGTGATGAAGTGAAAGGTGAGGAGATCCAAATCATTGATCTTGTCACTACTCAGACCCAACCAAAAGAAGAAGACAAGGATAATCTGTTACCTTCAGTTGTAGACCCGAGACCATAGGATGTCGATACAATTAAAGAAAGGAAAAAGGTAAAAGTTACTCTTACCATACTGGATAAATATGGTGAAAGCACACAGGTGGACATTGACATGCCATCATGAGAACAAACTTCATCATTGGTTAATTTGGCTATTGTATATGAGGAAGGATTAGAATAGCAACCAACTCAGCAACATTAGAGTTTGTCATAGAAGCTAACCCACCTAAAAGAATGTTTTGATTTAAATATCTTCTGTTACCCACATTTTTGTCATTTTGTGATAGGTATATGAAAATAATCCTTTTAAAGGACACCTAACATTTTCTCTTAGCCTAAAGCTTGTTGCATCTCATAGTATATAAGTGATATTCTAGGTCTAGAGAAAAGGTCTAAATTCTATTCTTTCTAAGTCATATGCTTAGTCTGTCTTTGTTTCAATGTTTTGAAAGAAAGTTTGTGATGTATTTTCTCTATTATTTCTCTGAGAATACATGAATACAAAATGATATGTGTTTCTTTCTGAAGGTCATTCCGAGTCTATTGTAAATTGTATACAATTTTCAAGGAAAATGAATAGAAATTTTGAACTATCCCCATATCAATTCTTTCTAAACTTTTTCTCCTTTTGATTACTTGGTTATCTTGATGTTTTATAGGTAAAGCCCTATGCAATTGAATGCAATCTAGTTAGGTTATATATCTGTTTATCACTACTGTTAATTCAATGGATTAAGTAAAAGCTTTGGTGAATGTGATAAGGTTGCTATAGTAGTGGAAAGGGTTTTGAATGATAAATTTGGATAAGAATTGTTGATAAAAAAATTTGTAAGGCAACAAATTAGATCTAGAAATTTGTAGTGGACTCTATGCCCCAATGGATTAGGCACTGATCAAATTTGATCCAGCTAAAAGAGGAGTATATCACAAATGGTTGTCAAAACATAGAATTAAATCAATTTTACTTTTGTTTTCTATAGATCTTAAAAGTTGGCTACTACTTGTCTGCGTGGAATAATTTAGCTTCAGTTAGCCACTTTTGCTGAGAGCACTTGCAGATCTATAGAAGATTTTTTGGTCATATATGTTATATGGGATGTGTTTATCAAGTTATCAAGAATTATGTATTTATTTGAGGATTTGAGATGAGAATTAGAATGAAACTAAAAATAATCCTCATATAGTTTTCCCAGTCTTGAATCATCCCAAGGTATATCCACCCTAGTTTTATAGAGCCAAAAGAGTAGAAAACCACCCTTGGTTTTGTTGAAGTTGGGCCCAAATGTTGTGCACATGCAATTGTTAACAAGAATTGGCTAGTCTTTAGATTGTATGAGTACTGTCATCTTGGTATTAAGCATTTTTTTGCTTAGTAGTTTTAGTTCATGATAAAACAACAACAAAATGGTGACTCTGCTGGGGAGTTGTCCAACACATTTGTGAAAAGTATTGTAGTTTCTTTGATCCTGTTGCATACGAGTGTGTCAGGTTATCTAAGTGTTGCCCATGGATATAAGGGAATAGTTTAGTGACAAACCTTGAGAATTTAAAGAGGGTATAGCCCATGTACCATAGCTACACACTGACATATCTAGCCTATCCAAGTGTATTATCTAACAAGCAAGAGTTGCAGTCTTACGACATCGATGATTGGTCTATCTATGTCAAATATTTCTATTTCTACTTGTATGTTGTCTTCTTTGAGTCAGCAATAAGTGCCATTGTATATTTTCCCAAGAATAGGGTGGCGACTTAGTCAAGGTTTTGAAGCTAGTGCTTATATTAACAAAAGGTGAATATGGCTGACAAGAGAAAGAACACAAGATCTTACTAGAGAGCCAATCCTGATGTATCAATGTATACTAATCTACCCCAAGGTGGTAGGAAGAACCAAAATAAGAAAAAGATAGATCCAAATCCCACCTGGAAACCCAGAGGCAATGCATTCATTAATTCCTAGAATCAACTAGTATTAGGAAGAGAATCTTCTTCATTTAGTTCTGAATTCGAAACTACAAGACTCTTAGGAGGCATTTTCAGTACCCCATTACTAGATGAGAGAGTCTTTCAAGACAACGATGTGTCTACAGTAGGAATTGCTTCATCAAGGCCAGATCCTGTAGCAGATATGAACTATAGACTAGGATTTAGGAGTTCATTTGATAATCCTTTTGATCCTAGAGCACCCCCATACGTGGAGCCAAGTCTTATAGACCTGGACAATCCTGCTAATTCAGAAGCTACTTCTATAGATCCTAAATAAGTGCACTCTGAGATAGGAGTTTTGAAGAAATGGATTGCCGAGGAAGAAGCTAAACGCATTAGTCTTGAAAAAGAGAAGGAGCAAGCCACCTTGGATGCCATAATAGAAAGGGATGTTTTACTGAGAAGGATGGCTACTTTGAAGGAGCAAAATAAAAAGTTAGAAGAAAATACCACAACTCTCCATACTAATGTATTTGGAGATGTAGATAATCAGAGAGCTAAAGTTCAAGAACAAGAAAAATGCCTAAATCAAAGGCAAGAGCTAGTTATCACTCAAGTCTAAGCCTATAAATCTATTTTATTTGACCCTGTACATAAAGGGAAAGGCAAAGCTATAGGAATCCAAATAAATGAGCCTCAAGATATACCAAGAAAAACCATACAACCCTCTAGGTCAAAATTAGATCTAGATCTGGAGAAGGCTAGAAAAGAAGGGGAAGATCTTGCAAAAGAACTTGAGAAGGTTGAGAATGAAACTCAAGCTGCAAAAACTAGGAGAAAAATCCAATTCATAAAATCTAATTCTACATTGGCTTAATGGCCTAATTTGTCTATCCCACCTGCAACTCCTGCACCATCTACTGGTCCAATAATCTCAACTCAGGGAATATCCCAATCTGCACCTGCCTCATCATCCACTATTGGCACCAAAGTCCCATTTGTCCCACCTCAACAATCCCAAGCTGCTCCTCAAAGACAAGCTAACATACCAAGTACCTCAAATGTTCCTAGTTTCCAAAAGAAGCCTGTATACCTAGAAAAGTATAGACAAATATCATTTGCTGGTATTCCTAGTGCCCCACATCCCATATCATTTGATTTAAGAGACAAAGTGGTTAAGTTCTTTGGGAATAATACTGTTACTGGTGAAGAACATTTTAGAATTTTCATTGATATGTTGAATGATTATGAAGTTGAACATGAAGATATGGTAATGAGTTTGTTTGCGCATTCACTAATCGAGGATGCAAGGGATTGGTTTAGGAGGTTGCCTAATGATAGTATCAGCTCATGGAGTGACTTGGAGAAATTATTCAAGGAGTAATATGGAGACAACACTAATGTAGGATTCATGTTAAATGAATTCAACAACATCAAGAAGAATCCAAATGAGTCCACATTCAGTTTCAATGTAAGATTCCAGAAAGGTATGTACAGACTATTTCACGTTATGAGGTTGAATGAAGACGTCCGTCTCACAACATATTTTAGTGATTTTGATAGCAAAATGGCTTATCAATTAAGGGATAAGGATCCCAAGACTTTAAGGGATGCCTATAAAATTGCAATAAATATAGAGAATAATAGGAAGCCATTTGGAAAACTAGGTAGGAGGGATGATCCAAAGCTTTTCAATCCTAAGAATAATAATAAAAGGGAGGCTAATAAAACTCCTATAGGAAATAACCTAGAAGATCCCACTATAGGCCAGATTTTGGAATTTCTCAAGAAGATGAATCCCACTAATTTTAATAAGATAAATGTTGCTGATAGAATCCCTATGAATAACAACAGTTTCAATAGGCAGCCTAGAATGCAAAATTACCCTTATACCACTCTGTGGAAAGATGGTAAGCTAGTTCCCAACTAGACCTAAAATGTGAAGGATAAGGGTACTCCAGATCCCCTACAAAGAAACACTGTGAATATGAATGATGATGTGCCATGGTGCATTATATGTCAATCACCTCATTTTGTTGATTATTGTGCTATTGCTCAGTCATTTGCCCAAGGTCAAGGTGTGGAACCTAAAGAAGAAAGTGAAGAGAAAAGCCATGATGATATAATTAGCAATATGGTAAGCATGTGTGATGATTTGATAGATTTTGATTTAGAAGAGCCTGAAAATGACATTACCAGTCAGAGAATTGCTTATCATTTACATCATCAGCAAGTGCTTTCAGATGATGAAGGTTATGATGTAGATAAGATATGTGTTACATCTTTCGATGTAGGACACATAAGCTTAAGGATGCCCTCCAAGGAGGAGATTGACAGAATTACAGTAGAAATGATTTCACAAGTCCATAGTAACTACAATTTGAGAAATAGAATGTTAAATAAAGATGCAGGAAAGCCATCTAGTGTATTCATCAAAGATATCACCCATAAAATGAATGATCAAAATAAGAAAGTCAATGTATATGTGCCTAAGATCAAGGAAAATACAAGTAAGAAATGGGAACCAAAAAAGAAGGTTCAATTTCAGACAAATGAAGCAACAAAACTAGTGGTGCAACCAAAGAAATCAGAAATTGATACTATTAAGCAAATAGTGATGCTTGCTATTCCAAAGGCTTCAAGTCCAGGTACTCTTGTTAAACCCACTATTACTGAACCTATTGATATGATATCTATGGTGTTCCAAATAACTGTGAAAGTACCTTTTTCTGAACTTCTTAGAATTGAAGAGCATAAGAGCAAGGCTTTATCATGGTTGGGTGGGATAGGAAACAATAATACTATTGTAGATCAAATTGTTTCCCAACAAACCCCATTAGTAGTAGAGGATAATGGTATCATATCCCATATTCCCCAAATGTTTTTAGATGATTCCTCAGTGGAATTTATAGAAGATATTGACCCTTTTTTCCTCAGTCTAATCATAAAAGGGAAGACCCTAAAAAATTGTATGATAGATTTAGGAGCTTCCAACACCATATTGCCTTTCAAAGTAATAGAAGCCTTAGGATTGAAAGTGGATACTGAGTAGGGCAGATGCAGAGGAATGGATGCTAGAGGTGTCCCAGTCATAGGTACCATAAATTCTTTACAATTCAAACTAGTTGAATATCTTGATGTAGAGTTAACCATGTCTGTCCTAGTGGTGGATATACCTCCACACTATGGAATGTTACTCTCCAAAAAATGGAGTGCTGCCATGGGGGAAGCCTGTAGTGTGACTTAAGCTATGCTACTTTCCACATTGGGGATAAAGCTATCAGGGTAAATAGAGAACCAAGGGTTAATCAAATTTTAGGGGAAGAAATTGACAAAGATGCCACTTGTTTCTTAGATACTGGAGTCAATGCTTTTAGAGCTGAATTGATTATTCAAGAAGTTGAGAATTTACCTGCTATAATTGAACATGAAGTTGAATGTTGCACAAACTCACCAAAATTATGGACAATGTTCTTTAATGGGGCTAGTTCTAAAGAGGGCGTAGGGGTAGGAGTAGTTTTTGTCTCCCCTAAGAATAATACCTTTAGATATTCATTCACGTTGAAGTTTTCCTACACAAATAATATAGCAAAATATGAGGCATTATTATTAGTATTGAAATTTTCTACACATCATGGAATTAAGAAATTACATGTCATAGGGGACTCCCAACTAGTTATTTCCCAGATAAAAGGAACCCATTTATCTAAGAATAAGAGATTACAACAGTATAGAAATGTAGTTTTGGATAAGATAGAATCTTTTGATGCATGTGGTATCTCATGGAGAGATAGGACTCAAAATAAGATGGCTAATTTGTTAGCAAATGTAGCAACCAAGCCTAAGTAGATATCATTTGTAGGAATATCTCAAATTGAGGTACAAAATAGGCTTCTCATACCTGATAACATTGAAAATCGGCAAGTCTTTGAAGATGGCAAAGACATTAAATTTTTTTTGCTAAATGAAGATAAGTACCATGGTCAGGAAATGTATTACAGTGAACTAATTGAAACCATAGATGGTAAGGAAACCATTTTTGGCTAGGAGATTATGCAATTGAAAACCAATAAGGTGCCTAAGGGGTTAGTGGTCTTGGAAAATATTTTTGATAGCCAAGACAGAGTAAAACCAGGAGTTAAGGACCCTAAGCCTCAGGAATTAGAAGAGATAAACCTAGGTACTGATGAAGCTCCCAAAAAGGTTTATACTGGCCAAAATCTGCATGCTAAAATCAAAAATACATTGATTGAATTGCTTAGAAAATATATACATATTTTTCCATGGTCATATGATGACCTTAAGGCTTATAGGAAAGATTTGTTCCAGCATGTCATACCCTTAAAAGACAATGTAAAACCTTTCAGATAGAAATAGAGACTAGTAAACCCTACGCTAGCTCCCAAAATACAAGAAGAGTTGATGAAACTAAGGGATGGGGGGATAATCAAACCAATTAGGAATTCCACTTGGGTTTAAAATTTGGTACCTATTAGAAAGAAGAATGGAGATATAAGATTATGCATAGATTTTAAGAATCTGAAACTTGCATCTATGAAGGACAATTATGGATTACCCAATATGAAAGCTATGTTGCAGCAAGTGATTAGTTCTGAACTAATGTCAATGATGGATGGTTTCTCTAGATATAATCAAGTTTTGGTAAAAGAAAGTGAACAATTCAAGAAAACCTTCACAACCCCATGGGGAACATATGTATATGTAAAGATGCCATTTGGCCTGATTAATGCAGGAGCTACTTTCCAAAGAGACATGGATGTGCCATTTCATGATTATATTGATAGATTTATGGTTGTGTACCAAGATGATCTTACAAAATATTCTAAGAAGGCTAAGGATAACTGCAAACATTTGGAAAAAATCTTTATCAAAGCTCTGGAATATGGAGTATCCTTGATCCGAAAGAAATGCACATTTGGGGTGACAGAAGGCAAATTACTAGGACATATAGTGTCTAAAGATGGGGTGAAAATAGACCCTTAGAGAGTAGTAGCTATTGATAAAGTCCCCAAGCCAAAAAATGTAAAAGGAATTCAATTTGTCTTTGGCCAAGTCAATTTTCTTAGAAGGGTTGTTACCAATTTTGCTAAAATCAGTAGACCTACCTCAAAGATGCTCAAGAAGGGAGCCACTATAAATTGGAATGGTGAACCTTCACAAGCATTCCAGGATATTAAAAATGCAATAAAAAATGCTCCAGTACTGAGAACTCTAGATTATTCAAAACCCATGCATATTTTTTCTTTTGCATCCTTCCACACTATAGCTGCTGTCTTATTGCAGAAAAATCAAGAAGGATATGAACAACCCATTGCCTTTTTTAGTAAGTCACTACAGCTTGCTAAATTGAAATATGAGATAAATGAAAAATAGGCATATTCTTTAGTAAAGGCTGTAAAGGCTTTTACATGTTACCTAGTAGGTGCTACTATTATTTCCTTTGTACCTAGTGCAGCAGTCAAGAATATATTTTCTCAATAGGAAATATCAAGAAGAAGGTGTAGATGGATCAACAGGATCCAAGGATTCAATATTGAAATACAGATAACTAAGTTGGTAAGAGGTCAAGGTTTGGCTAAACTCATGGTTGAATCTAATTTGGATGCCAATAAGATAAATGTGGTAGTTGATGACCTCAGATCTGACTTATGTGACATGGATCATTGTGATTGGTACACCAATGTTATATATTACCTGCAACACATGGAAACTCCCCCTCATTTTCTTGAAAATGAAAAGAGGAGTACTAAATTGCAAGCCGTCAGATACATAATTATCCAAGGAAATTTATGGTGGAGAAATTTTGGGGGAGTATTGTTAAAATGTGTTGAACAAGAAAAGGCAAAAGAGGTTTTGAAGGAAATGCATGCTGGAGTGTGTGGAGGACACTATATGGCAAAAACTACTACACATAAAATAATGAGGGTTGGATTTGTGTGGCCTTCCCTTTTCAAGGATTCCCAAATTATGGCTATGAAATGTGACCCTTGTTAGAGGTTTTTTGGAAAACTAAAGTTCTCAGGCAATACCTCATTAAAGCTAGTGGAGGTTCAAGCACCTTTTCAACAATGGGGTATGGATTTCATAGGAGAGTTTATCCCCAAGTCTAGCACTGGCTATTCTTGGATACTAGTTGCTACTAATTACTTTAAAAAATGGGTAGAGGCTATCCCCACAAGAAATGCAACAAGTAAAGTTGTCAATAACTTCCTACTAAATAATATTACATCTAGATTTGGTTTCCCTCATAAAATTGTAATAGACAATGCAATGTGCTTCAGGTCTGAGGAGTTCATTAAATTTTGTGATAAATATGGAATAACAAGGTCATCATCTTCTCCTTATCATCCACAAGGGAATGGACAAGCCGAGTCCAACAATAAAAGCCTGTTAAAAGTGATTAAAAGAACCTTGGATGACAAAAAGAAGGCATGGGATTCCAAGTTACAGTTAGCAATATGTGCTGACAGGATAACTATGAAGAAAGCCATTGGTGTAGCTCCATTTGATATAGTTTATGGAATTCAAGCATGAATGCCTCAAAACAACTTGATAGGACTTTATAATTACATTTAGTTGTATAAAGAAGATACTATAGATGAAATGCAAGAAAGAATGGATGAGTCGGTAGGACTCACAGAAACCAGAAGAGAAGCATCTCTTAAGAACCAAAAGTTGCAACTACAAGTTAAGACACTCTATGATAGAAGAACGCTAAGAAGAAAGTTTGAAGATGGAGATCTAGTCTTAATGTGGAACACCAGAATTGAAGATAAAGGGAAACATGGCAAATTTGATCCTATTTGGTTAGGCCCTTATTTGATTGAAACTACTTGGGGCGAGGATTCTTATATACTCAAAGATCTATTAGACAATATTCTTGAATTTCCAGTTAATGGATAGTTCTTGAAGAGGTATTTTTCTTGGAAAAAGACTTGTTGTTTCCATGAAGAGTAGTTTAGGGTGTTCTTGTACATATCTGTAAATCCTTTTGTCTGTCTATAGTTTCCTGTGCATAGTTTTTCTTGTGTTTGTTGTTCTCTTAGTAAGCGGTTGATCTGTTGAGAGTTTGTGTTTGGTCTACTTCTCCTAGAAATTTTGAGCCCTCACTTGAATCTAGATAATTTAATGTCCCCAGACAAAGCCACTGTTGGTCTGACTTTTCATTTTATAGAAATCCTTTGTCCAATTGTAGAAAAGTTTGATTTTTTCTTTTAGTGGTGAATAGATTTTTTAGGTAATTCATCTATTTTCTCCCCTTTTTGAAAATTTTATGAAAACCCTACGTTTCTTTCCATTGATAAACTGTCAAATGCAAAGTGTTTAAATTTTAAGTCAGGCGAATATTCTTTTGCTTTTATATCTTCTGTGCCCTGAGCTACTTTCCCTCTCAGATTTCTCGGCCATCTGATCTAAGTAGATCCTCCTTTTTTGTTTCCTGGCTATGAAAGCATGGGCACTCTTTATGTATAGCAAGGTAGTTAGTGTCAAAAAAAATTTAGACAGGACTACAAAATGAAGACAAGGTAGTCAGAAAATTTTCTTCTAACTGATCATTCGATCAAGGAAACCTGGAAAATGCTATTAGAATCAAAGGAAGGACGTAATTAGAAAAAGTTAGAGGTCAGCACCAAAATGAGTATCTTTTCGATGCTTCACTACCTCACTATGATAAAATTATAGCATCTCACCATTTGCGAAGTAGCATGGTGCCATAAAATTGAAGAGCTAGTGGCCTTGAAATTTATTGGTACCATGATTAGTCCAGGTTGCATGGCTAGTAATAACTGCTATTGTCAGAAGCAGTTGATAGGAGCAATAATGATTTGATGGGTCCTTGTATTTTACAGCATTGAGATTTATAAAAGTTGTCAAAGCTCGCTACCTCACTATCAAAAAATTCTAGCATCTCACCATTAGCATAGTAGCGAGGCACTGTAAAATTGAAGAGCCGGTGGCTTTAAAATTTATCGGTAGCATGATTAGTCCATGTGGCATGACTGGTAATAACTGTTGTTCTCAGAAGTAGTTGATAGGAGCAATAATGATCTGGTGGGTCCTTTTATTTTACAGTGCTGATATTTATTCAAGTTACCGAAGCTCGCTACCTCGCTATCAAAAAATTCTAGCATCTCACCGTTAGCAAAGTAGTGAGGCACCATAAAATCAACAACTGGTGGGACCTCTAGTAATGTGGGTTGATGACTAGGACTAAAGTAATGTCTTATGGGGTGCCAATAGTACATAATTTCATACTTCATCAATGCTCTAGACCCATGCCCCATTGATCAAATGTGCAAGAGATTATGAGCATCAAATTAAAGAAGAATCAATAGTCCTTGCTATCTCACATTAGAAAGTTGCATGTTGTTTAAGCTATGTAACATAGCAAGTATGGGGCCCATCACTTTTCAAGAAACTTTGTGTAGCTTCCCCACCTTTGATTTGATCTCAGATCAACAGCCATCATCTTCTCATGATGAAGAGTTTCTAGGGAGATATGTATAGCAACATATCAAATAAGGGCCCATCGCCATCTTTCAAAGCAAGTACAGTAACATATCATCTACAAGATCAAGATTAGATCAATGGCTTTCATTGCTTCACTATGGCATGGTGCTCATTCTTTGTGTATAATGAAGTAGCGACCTACTGACATGTGTCCTCAGCTGCCAGTGGGTCCAGATAGAAGCACCATCAAGGAAAGAGTTGTGTACATGGAAATTTTCATTGGATCAATTGACCAACTTGTCAAGTGCAATGCCTAGTTGTTTTTCTCCATATCCCATGATCGTAGTATTTTTGAAGATTGACAGCACAACCTTAAACATAGAATATGGTGCCACTCTATGTATTAATTAGACATGAAAGTTTCGCATGTGAGGAAAAATAGAGTATAATACAAAAGATTTCATCAGTTTCACCTTACATGAGCAAAGATTCTAAGATATTCCTGAGCAAAAGAAATTGCTGAAGGAAATCATCCTAAAGTTTGGCAAAATTTGTAAAGTAGTCTGTTCTTAGAAAGTTTGCAGAAATATAGAGGAAAAGAAAGATAGAATTCAAGTAAGTAGTACTACTATAATCTCTGTAGGTTTTTTAGTTCTGTAAAATATAGTCTAAGATGTCTCTGAAGAAGGGATTTTCAGGTCAAATAAACTATTTGGATAGAAATGCGCATGATGACTTGCTTGAGTTGCTTCCAAAGTCTACTATAGAGACAGTGCAAGTTAAAAGGTTATCCTCATTAAACCCTAGGTTGAGGATAGCTGATGGATTGTATGATAAGGGTAATTGGGTCTAGGATGCTCAAACCTCACAAACTAGTTTGAATTTGTTCAAGAAATGGTTCCCAAAAAGAAAATTGTATGCCCCACATGCCAATATATGGAATTTTGACCTAGGAAAGCTAGTTGTTCCTAGTGTATTCATGGATTATGACTTCCTTGAGGCCATGGAAAATAATTATGATCAAGCCACAAGGGTAGTGAGAAGAGTAGATGGTGAAATTTTAATAACCAATAGCATAGAAGAGATTAGGGAAGTTTTCTACTTGGGACCTCTCACTAGGTATCATGTGCCCATTGATTTGATAGAGTTAGATAAAGAGTATATGTCAAAAAAGGATGTAGTTAGACAAGGTGCACTAAAGGCCCACATAGGCAAAATTGGAAACCTACTAGCAATAACATCATCCTCTAAAGAACTGTTCAAGAAATCATGTTTCAATACCAAGGTAGTAGATATATACAAAACCCTGTGTAGAGTTTTTGGAGAGGGTGAAGAAGATTTTATCCCTATGAGCTTTATGTATATGATCACTCAAATCTCCTCTTTGGGTGTAGAGACAATTTTTTATTTTGTTTCATACCTGATTAATGAAATTCACATTGGATTGGTGGGGATTGAATAGGGAAAAGTGGAGAAGGTTTGGGGCCAATATTCCCTATTGATGCACATGTTTTTGTTTAAAGGGGGTACATAATTTGGTAAGGAAATGGTTTTGAATAGAGAGCAAGAGGGGGAAGCACTGCCAGTTCAATTATGGAGTGCAAATATGACTTGGGAAGCAGAAAATGCTAGTTTTATTTGAAAGTTTCACATAATTGGGGAGATATCATCCCATATCTAGTCTCAACTATCATTAGATTTTATGGATTCAAAGGGACACCCCATGTACTACCTTATCAGGTTCCTTTAAAGGTAGGAGTAGCTAAATTTTTGTGGTAGTTAGGAGGAGTGGAGGAGACCATTTTGCACAAAAGGGGAACAGGATCAATTTTTCCTACTTACATTGTAGCTCACCAATTTGTAATAACTAAGGATGGGTAGGTCTTTCTCTACAAATTTTTGGAGCAGTATAAAATGGCGATCTCTCACTCTCATTTTTGTGATGCTGGAGGTTTCTTTAATTTAGCTCTTATACATAGGATCAAGCTTCATCTAGTTAAGCAAGAATTTTATTTCCCTGAAGATGTAATAAGGAATGAGTACTCTCTACAAGAGCAAGAAACAAAGAAAGAAAAGTAGAGGGTTTTTTCAAAAGTTTTTGATTTTATTAATTGTTTTGACAAATATTACAACCCTCTTGATAATTTTGTAACTACTACAGATATGATAAATAAACTTATGAATACATTCCTTGAAATAATGGAGGTAATGAATGAGATGAAGCAACATTTCATTGATTCTTTTCCAAATAAAGCTAGGGAAGTAATGAGGAAATTGAGTTTCACTCCCAACATAGGGGTAGGCCCACTGGTTGTGCAAAAGAAGATAGGATATACTGTCATTCAGGATCAAAGGCCCACTATAAATAAAGGAAAGTAGATAATTGAATCTACTAGTGCTACTTCTAAATAAAGGCCCCCTAAACCCTCTCCTAAGAGAAGAAAAATAATAAGGGAAGAGGAATCACATGATGAAGGTTACTCACCTTCCCAAACTCCTATGAGAATTGAGGAGAAGCAACTCACTATTGAGAAAATTGAACAAATTGGATCACAAGGAGGAGTTTTTGTTACCCAGGTAGAAATTGATGAAGGGAACCCCAGGAGCCTCCTATGCCCTAGTTTTGAATTAACTATAGTAGATTTCAGGGGAAGGAAATTAGACACTATTTTGGAACAAGCTAGTACAAATTTTTTTTTTGATAACAGTTTTGTAAAATCTAGGGCTTTCCATCAGTTTGTGTGGATGGAAAACATGCACATTTCTGAGGAAAGATGTAGGAATATGAAAGTAGAGCATCCAAAAATTTGTGAAGCCTCCATTCATAATTAAATAAAGGAATGAATGATATAAGAGTTCTTGAATATAACCTCTGAAGAGGGGAGATAGATGGTAAAAGATTAAAATATTATATTATTGCCCAATTGGGACATTGCTGATACCTTAATTTTTAATTCTGTGTCAAATAATTTGGGATTACAAGATCCAGAGAAAAAGGAATTCTTGGGAACAACATTCAGTAATGACCAAGCTGCTCTTATTATGTAGTCATTAAGAAGAGGATGCAGGACTACTCCATCAGAGCTTGATGATTTGGGACTAATAGGGAGTATCATTGTGAGGAGAGTTGCTGATACTTCACATGTACAGGCAGCCCACATGAATGTGGATTATTCTCAATTTGCCTTGGCTACTATACAAAAGGAAGAAAAGGAAATGACTGAGCTGTAGAGAAAGTATGAAATAGTGGTGGATGCCTATAATAAAGAGGTAAAAAAGAGAATTGAGCTTGAGAACAAGCTATTGGGAAGGACCACTAGGCCAAGAATAACATACCCTCAACCCCCAGCTGAACCTTTCAAATCCACCCCCCTCATAGAAATATCAAATACACCCCAAAAGCCACAATACTACACTGTTGAGGATTTTGAAGAAGAAAAAGGCAAACTATGGTCCTTACATGTAGAATTGGAATCCGAATATGAAAATAAACTAAGAAAAGCTCTCACATATTTGGGGGACACAGTTGAATGGCTGCTAATTTATGATCAGTTGGCTAGGGTTATCAATATATGGGAGTATTTGAAAGGTAATGATGAGGCTCTAATGCCCATTGTGAATAAATGGATAAGATGGGAGAAAGAAATAACATTTTTGTGTTTCTCTATTATAGATGATTCTTTTGATCAAATTGAAAAAACATTTGATACTATTTCTGATCTTGCTGACTTTGATAATAAAAGGATTCACTTACAAAAAGTAGTAGTAGGCTACTTGAAAAAGTACAAGAGCTAGAAATTCAATTTGTTTCCTCATGCCCTAGATAAAAAGAATAATTTGAAAAGCAAAGATGAATGGGCAAAGGGACTTGATGATTTATTGTGTTTAAGAATGAATCAAGTCATTAATGAAACAGGGCATGCATGGTGGACCACCACAATAGAAGAAATGGTGAAGGCCCAAATATTTTTTTATTCTTTAAAACAAGAATTTTTTACCATTAATAATGATGCGAAATATGTGCTAAAAAGGCAGAGGGATATTTTACAGTTCAATTGGCCAGATGACACATTATTTGACAAATGGATGACAGGCATGGCTCCTCATGAATAGTTTGATAAAGATGAAAATGATAGTGATGAAGTGCAAGGTGAGGAGATCCAAATAATTGACCCTGTCACTACTCAAACCCAACTGGAAGAAGAAAATAAGGATAATCTGTTACCTTTAGTTGTAGACATGGGACCACAGGATGTCGATACAACTAAAGAAAGGGAGAAGGTAAAAGTTACTCCCACCATACAGAATAAAAATGGTGAAAGCCCATAGGTGGAGGTTGACATGAAATCATCAGAAAAAACTTCATCATTGGTTAATTTGGCTATTGTATACAAGGAAGGATCAGAATAGCAACCAACTCAATAAGATTAGAGTGTGTAACAAAAGATAACCCACCTAAAAGAATGTTTTGATTTAGATATCTTCTATTACCCACATTTTTTCATTTTGTGATAGGTATATGAAAATATTCCTTGTAAAGGACACCTAACATTTTCTCTTAGCCTGAAGCTTGTTGCATCTAATAGTATATAAGTGAGATTCCAGGGCTAGAGAAAAGGTCTGAATTCTATTCTTTCTAAGTGATATGCTTAGTCTGTCTTTGGTCAAATGTTTTGAAAGCAAGTTTGTGATGTATTTTCTCTATCATTTCTCTGAGAATACATGAATACAAAATAATATGTGTTTCTTTATGAAGGTCATTCTTAGTCTATTGAAAATTGTATACAATTTTCAAGGAAAATGAATACAAATTTTGAACTGTCCCCATATCAGTTCTTTTTGAACATTTTCTCCTTTTGATTACTTAGTTATCTTGATGTTGTATAGGTAAAGGCCTATGCAATTGAATGCAATCTAGTTAGGTTGTATATCTGTTTATCATTATTGTTAATTCAATGGATTAAGTAAAAGCTTTGGTGAATGTGATAAGGTTGCTATAGTAGTGGAAAGGGTTTTGAATGATAAATTTGGATAGGAATTGCTGATAAAATTTGTTGTAAGGAAACAAACTAGATCTAGAAATTTGTAGTAGACTCTATGCCCCGATGGATTAGGCACTGATCAAATTTGATCCAGCTGAAAGAGGAGTATATCACAAATGGTTGTCAAAATGCAGAATTAAATCAATTTTACTTTTGTTTTCTATAGATCTTAAAAGTTGGCTAGTACTTGTCTGCATCGAATAATTTAGCTTTAGTTAGCCACTTTTGTTGAGAGCACTTACATATCTATACAAGATTTTTTGGCCATATCTATTATATGGGATGTGTTTATCATGTTTTCAAGAATTGTGTATCTATTTGAGGATTTGAGATGAGAATCAAAATGAAACTAAAAATAATCCTCATATAGTTTTCCTAGTCTTGAATCATTCCTTGGTATACCCACCGTGGTTTTGTAGAGCCAGAAGTGTAGAACACCACCCTTGGTTTTTTTGAAGTTGGGCCCAAATGCTGTGCACATGCAATTTTTAACAAGAATTGGCTAGTCTTTAGATTGTATGAGTACTATCATCTTGGTATTAAGCATTTTGTTGCCTTTTAGTTTTAGTTCATGATAAAACACCAACAGTGCTAATACTACTAGTATAGCATATGGACTTAGACTCTCTCAAATCAATCCCTTGTAAAACAACTCATGAACTTGTCTATTCAACTTTTCACTTTCTATTGGTGTCATTTTGTGCACCGCCTTGTTTGGAAAAATGTCTCCTAGAACCAAATCCATCTAGTGATTGATCTTCATCATTGGGGGAAATCCATCATGTACATTATTTGATATAATATCAAAAAACTCTCCCAACACATCTACAACTTCTATAAGTACCTCCTCTATTTCTTCTTTACTGTCTTTTGGAATTATAGAAAAACACACATGCTCATGCTTCATACCTTTGAGAAACTCTTTTCCATCAACAAAACATTAGTTGGCAGCACTACATACCTTTTCTTCTTTCTCCTTCAATGGCTTCAACTTATGTTTCACTCCATCCTTGGTTAGAGTGTATTTATCATGTACAACATGTCTATCAAACTGCCATGGCCTACCTAGAAACATATGACATATGTCCATAGGTATGATATCACAAAGTACCTCATCTTGGTAGCTTCCAATCTTGAACTTCACTTAGCACTACTCATTGACCATGACCTTAGGGTCATGTTGCACCCAAGCAATATGATATGGATGTGGGTGTTTCTACCTCTTTAGCTTTAACTTGGTGACCATCCTTTGTGATACTAGATTGTTAGTACTTCTACCATCAATGATCACATCACAACACTTATCTTCGCATGTACAACTAATGTGAAACACATTTCTTATTTGATTAGGTTTACTCTCACCACTCAATAGGACTCTCCTATTAACTAGGACTTCTCCTCTTTCATCATCTTCTAAATGTGATGATCTAGCATCTCCATCAACATGTTCAACTCTGGCCTCACATTCTATTCTTTGATCTATCTTTCCTTGGCACTGGGTACGTTCAAATGCTCTATGCCCTTCTTCTATGTAGTGAAAGCATTTCCCATGGAAGCCTCCTCTTCTAGATCCTTCTCCTCTACCTCTTCCTCTGTGATCTCTATCATTTTGATCATTGAAATTATTGAAATTATTTCCCCTCTAGTTCTAACTACTACTTGCAGCCTCATCCTTGTTCTTCTTATCATCATTATAGCCTCTATAAAATCATCTGCCAGATCTTCCACCATGACCTTTTCCACTATTCTTATTGTTATAAGCTAGAGTTGTCATTGCACCAAAAGATCAACCTTTTAATGCTCAATACAGTCACTAGACTTATACAACATAGGAGGTAGTTAATCTATGTCATGAATCCTAAAGGGGAAGGTTGGTGGTTAGTCAAACAATTCCATCATCAATGTTACCCGAGGAGATTCAAAACTATGACCAAGCTCTAATACCACTTGTTACAAGGTAGAGTTTTCATTGCACCAAAATATTGACCTATTAATGCTTGATACAATTACTAGACATATACAACATATGAGGTGGTTAAGCCATGTCACAAATCCCAAAGAGGAAGGTTGACGATTACTCCAACACTTGATGTCAAACTTATTGCTCACTTTCTCCTCAACTCTTAAGGAAAACTAGTATGTCTTCTTGATACTATTCATTCAAACTAGACTCAATTCATCCTAAATATTTAGTCTTAACCCATGAAGATAATGGGCCACTTTCTCCTTATTAGAATTTGCATGGCTAGTTCTAATGAGAACTTGGTATAACTCTTTGGTATATTATTGAATGTACATCTTGCTTGCTTCAACCCCTACATTTTATTCAATAGATCAAGCACACAATCCATGAGAATGAATTGTAGCTTTAGTTTAGCTATCATCCAATCCCATCTAGTGATTTTATCCTTTCCCTTTTTATTTTACTCCTACTAGACCTCCTACCACTAGATCTTCACATGTTCCTTTAGTTTTTCCTTAGCAAAATTAACTCTATCAAGATCCTTAATTCCTTCATACTCAAGTACTCCTCTAGTTCATTGATTCAATTGATTACCTTCTCTGGGTTAAGATTTCCCAAAAATGTGAGAACTTCAAACTTAGGTATTTTTCCAATCTTGGAGATGGCCCTAAAAAGCCTTTCTTCCTTTGGGTTTAGAACTACCTCTAATTTGGCATTTTCTTCTACTTCACCCTCATCTTTGCTTTCATCTCTTATGGGAAGATTTATTCCTCTATGCATTTTTCTCTTCCAATGCTTACATTTGTCTTTGGAAGGCTTGAAAACCCTCAAGTGTAATACCTACAACTCTGCAACCATGCTCTCTTCATGGAGGCATTTTCATGCTTCTGCTAAAATCCTAGTGCAAATTGCCTCCTAATAATTGATCTATTTACACACTTAGTCCAAATGATGGTCCTGATGTGAATTGCCTCATAATCGGTGATTTTTCCACACACTCAAGAACTTTAGCTCTGATACCACTTGATGAAGGGTGCTCCCCTTAATACCATAACCACATAACAAAAAAAAAAGAAATAATAGAAAATGTGAGAAAAAAGTATGGACAATATTCTAACCCACATGGGTGCCTTCATTACAATAATATGTAAGACAAGCTATGAACTATCACCTAGAGTTGTCCTAGACAATGTTCTTGTCTTTCTTAAATAGGCAATTTTATGCCCCTGTAGAAGGTTTTAGACATTAAAACTTAATACCTAGGTTGATAGACCCTAACAATACATATAGAGTTGGCCAAATACATCTTTTACAAATATTTTAAATATTTCAGGTAGCCCAACTTTGAAAGGTCATAACTCACAAATTGCTACTCCAATTGTCTATTATAACCACTTTTCACAAATGTCAACTCCTGATCTACAAGCTTGAAATTGTGCTAGAACCCTTTCGTCAAGTTTTTAGACCTCATCTGAGCACTCTAAAGCCTCCAACAATGAGCCTACACATTTTTCTACAAAATTTTCCACTAAAAATCTACAATAACTTCTTCAACACTTATGCTTGAGCAATGAGATATTTATGGTACGCTACAAAATGAGAACATTCCAAGCTTGCATGAAAAACTTACTAAAAATAGAAAGCTCCTAGAAATAGCAACCCTTGTGTCTACTAGTCCTTATTAAAATAAAAAGGGCTAAAAATACAATATTTTTGGGTGATGCAAGATTGTTCTTACACCTAGGATGCTCCTGCATCAAGTTAGAGGAATGAGTCAAGGCCAAGGACACATATTCAAACTTTTGGAATATAGACATTAATGTAGTCGAGATTGCATCATATAATTTATGTGCAATTCTCACATTAGTTAAGTCTACTCAAGAAACATGGACCAAAGGTATGAATAGTCTTAAGACTATTTTTGATGATTGTATGAAGATAATATCAGTATAAGGAAGGAGAATAGTTTTGGATAGTTTTTGGATAGTACCTTAACATTTAGACCTTTTTCGTTAATGTCAAAGGGGGAGGGATACATTTGAAAATTGTATACATATCAAAAGAAGGGATTATTGGGAGAAATACAATGAAGAGAGATACAATGTGATTAAAGTAGTAAATTATATTGTACATCTATGTAAAGTTGAACAAGTTGTAATAGATATAATGTTGTTGTTTATATTTTTGTCACTTAGCCAATTTTCCTTATTTTGTTGCCATCAATTCAAAAGGGGAGATTTTTGTCAATTGGCTAATAGTGATATGTAATTTTTGTCACTTATGGAAAAACATGATGTACACATTCATAGGAAACCTTAGAAATAAAGATACTTAGTGTTTGGTAATCAAAAAATTGTCTAAGTATAGAATTTGGTTTACAACATTGTACTATTTTGTTCATAACTTGTTGTAAACATCATATTATAACTAGCAAAGTTTCATGGAGATTTTATATATGTTGGTGATGACATGTATAACATTGGAGGTTAGTACAGCCTATACAGAATAGAGTTAATCATATTTTGACTAAGAAGGACAAAGGAATTGAAGGAAAGAATTATTTTATTTACAAGACAATTACTTAGGGCCGACATCCTAGATGTTTACTCTAACTTGGAAAAGTGAATTGTGGTCCTAGTTGACCTAGTATTAATTTGTGTAAAGGCATTTTATTTATGAAAATGATATTTTGTAATAAGAGTGCAAAGTTGTGAAGTGTGCTTGAAAGTGCTATCTTATAATTGTGATTATATGCAATGTTTTATATGAGCTATTTGGTGATCTAAGATTGAGCTAAAGACCAAAGATAAATTAAGGAAGAAGATAAAATACATATATCTAGTCTAATTACTTGTTTCAGTAGTGATATCTTCTTGTTATTGGAAGTGCATGTTTGTTAAGTGGGCTCACCTTGCATCTACTGTACCACAACTCCTAACAAGGTTGTAATCTCCTATTAGGGGCTACTTATACTGAACAATGATTACTTTAGTGGTGAATATTCACCTTTTTGTGATCTCGTCTCATGGGTTGATCGTCATTTGGTGAATAGTGCATGCAATGTAGGCCAACCGTGTCATTTGATATTTATTAGATTTGGGTTCAATGCCTATGGTAGTTTCCCATTAGTTATCACATGATTGGACAAAAATATTGATCCAATTACCAATGGAATATACATTTTGGATACATTTATTTTAAACATTTTTCTAGCTTTTCATTGCTTATTTCTTATTGGCCCATGTTATTTTGGCATTACTACAACCAAATAATTTTCCCTCGGGTTGAGTATTTCCTACCATTTTTCCAACATGTGTCGAACACCAACCTCGTTTAGTCAACTATTTCATACTATGGTCTTGCATAGGAAGGTGCACTTCTCCTATGTTTGACATTCCCACTTGTTAATCCCACATAATTTGCCAACCTTGATTGGGCTATAAGATATTATTATTCTACACAATTTGCTATTTTCTAGTCTAGAGACTGGCATTTCTTATTGCGACCAAAGTTTTAGAGTGCTAAGTGCATTGCCTATTGACTTGTAGAGCCTAGTTTTCATAAAAGGCAAGTGATTTTTAATTTTATTTTTATGTCAATAGAGGTACTACCATACTAGTATAGTGGTACTGGTTATTTTTTAGTTTTACCACTAGTGACTAGACATCTCATATGCTAAGATAGCCATAGCCTATAGGTTTGTGAATTATATTGGGTAGTACCATAGATTGTAGTACCATAGTAGTAGTACCATTTTTTGGAGAATGAATCATATTATTGTTATTATATGTAGTCTAAGTAGTCTATAGTCACTATTCACAGTCTTTGAGTTGTCACTATTTGAGCCTTTTATTCAACAACTAAGTTGATTTATTTTTTGTAGCCTTTATCAGTTTGCAATGTCAGAAAAGAGGGGTAATAGGGTTCTGGTAGGATCCCTAAAAGCCAAGAGAGGCCACCATTGCCAAAATGTAGAAGCATAGTGGCATATTTTAGTGGTGGAAATGTTGGTAGCCTACAAGATTCACAAGTTAGATCTCCAGTGCTTATTGAAAAAGGAGATTCATCACAAGTTGGTGAACCTAATATCTTAGTTGAGAATGAACTTGAACACAATTTAGAGGCACTTCCCCTAAGTAGGGAGTTAGAAACTGATATTATAGAGTTAGAGTTGGTCCCAAACCAATCGAGTGAGAAAACCAAAAGTGATTCCATAAATCATGTTCATGCACAAAAGGGGAAAAGACAATTGGAATCAAAGAAAGATCAATCTTTTTGGGATCTATCCAAAAGTAATTTTCAATTAGAATGGGTGGAAAAGTGGCCAATCCAATTGATTGTGAGCCTCTTGTAGAATGCAGATGTAAGATTTGCACAAAGATAACAAAGAAGGAGAAGATGTTGCAGCTTAAACTTGATACCATAGAAAAGCATGTTAGTAAAGTTTACAAAAGGGAAACTATAGATGGAGTTGAAAAATCTATGTTAACTTGGAAAATAAAGGACAACTATCTATATATTAGGAATGATAAAATAAATGAGTTACACTAGCAAATATGAGAGAAGCATTCTACAATAAAAGGTTCCATCGAAGATTTCATTGGGAAATCAATGAAAGTGCAAAATATGGGAAAATTAGTTCAATTAAGTGTGGTCTTTTATATTTTGAGTAGAGAAAATCCTATGATAGACTACCCTTCAATTAATTCCTTATTGCACTTTTTCAACCTTCAAAACTATCTAAATAGTCATCGGTCAGTGAACAATGGGTGGGAATGGGCTAGATGTCTTGCATAGGTTGAAAAAGAAGATATGAAGGAAAAAATAAAACACTCAAATTTCATTGCACTATCTCTAGATGAAGTTACAAAAATTGATAATACTTTACGGGTGTGCATGCATGTTTATACTATAAACAATCTTTGTCGTCAACCCTTTCTACTATCTAGTGCTAAATTGAATTGTAGTGTAATAGCTGAAAATTTATATGATTTATTACGGAGTCCTCTAATTGAATGTGGAGGTTTGGATAAAATTGAGATTACCAAATATTTGGTGTGTGTTGGAGCAAATGGAGCTTTAGTTATGAAACATCATAAAGGTGGTCTTTGCAAAAATATCAAGAATAACTTGGCAACCTACACTATTCCCGTTTATTGCATGGCCCATTTAATGAATCTAGATTTTGGAATTGTCAACAATTTTGGTTGTGTAAGTAAAGTAGAATCTTTAATCAAAGGGATTTACCAGTAATTTTTTCAAATTCCAAAACAAGTCTAAGAATTTAATCACTTTTCTTAAGGACTTACTGATGGGAAGAATCTTCTTAAAGACAATGATACTAGATGGATCTCTTTGGATGGACTAGCACATCAAGTAATCTTTGAATATCCTTCATTACTTGGGACTAATCCACTCAATGTGAGACAAATTCCCTCAGCTATATTCAAGTCTAACTAATGTTAAGATACTCTTAACTTTAGTAGCTATTCTCACCATGCTACAGAACATAAGAAATATTATAAAAAATGTTCAACAAAGAGCCATGTACATTGTAGAATATAATAAGCTATGTAAAATGACATGTAATAACCTAGATACTCTGTATCAATTACTACCATTAGATGAATTAAAATTTTCAAAGTGGATAGAAATCACAAATTTGAACAATCCTTATAACTTTTTACATATTGGTGAAAACAATGAGGTTTATGCTAGGGTACGTGGAGTTGACATACAAATGCAATACTATGCCCACATCAACCACAACTCTAACCCCAATGAAGTAGGAAGAAAACTTGAATTAGAACTAGAGAAGGTACTTTCATGTGTTACAAGTGAAGACTTCAAGAAGATCAAAGACTCTATGCTTGACTCTGTCAAGCAAGCTTTCCACAATCTTTTGTCAGAAATTAGATTTAGTTTCCCCCTACAGGAACTGCTTGAAGTAATGTCAATTTTTTTTCCACAATATTGGTCTCTAAACTATCCAACTTATTTTTGAAGAAGAATGACGACTTTGATTCAACATTTTTGCAAACCTAAAGTAATCAATGGAGTGACTATAAATGGAATTTTAGATGAATCTCAATTAAGAGGTCAATCATATTCTTTTGCAAACATAATGAGGGAACAATATGATTTTATGGAGAACCCAAATGAACAGGGAGTGGTAACAAAGCATTGGAAAAACCTTGGTGAGAGAAATCAATTGAGAGAGTCAATACCAAAATATTTCAAGATTACTAATTTATGTTTGACAATGATATTGGGTTTAGTGGAGGATGAGAGAGTTTTTAGTACTTTGGACTTCATGAATTCAAAGGTTAGAAACAAATTAGACAAAAATCTAGATAATTGTTTGAGGCTCTATAATTCTCAGTATGAGGTAGATAGCTTCCCTTATGATAGGGCTCCTAGCATTAGAGAAACCAATATCAAAGAAGAGGGATTGCCAAAATTTTAGACTAAAGTGGCAGTGGCAGTGGTAGTGGTAGTGGCAGTGGTGATGGCAGTGGTAGTGGCAATAGTTCATGTCCCCATATTGGAAGTAATGAAGATGATGTTGACCTTGGCATGTATATTGATGCTGATAGTGAATCTGAAGAAAACACAATGAACAATGAAATGTTATATGCAATAAATGAGGAGGATTCTGATGATAATGATGCTGAGCCAGTCCAAGTGGATTGACAACCATAGCATCTTCTCAACCTCAAGTTCTAAGTTTTGTGTGAGTCAAGTAGTAGGCTAGTAGAAGTAGCTCTAATCTAGGACTCTACCTACTAATTAATTATTTTTATAGAAGTCAATTTATAGCCTTCATTCACTATCCTTTTATAGATGCTTAAATTATTAATTTTGAACATGTTGATGTTACAAACTTACATGTTGATATTTTCATTGATCCTAGTTTCTTTAAGAAATTGTAACATAATGTATTTAATAGAATAAGCTCTATTTGAAAAAAATTGTATTATAATTTATAATTATAAATCAGCCTATAACATAATACATTTAGCAATTAAAAACAATTACAACTCTTGGCAAATGACTCGATATCAAATAGAAATGACCATTGACCCTGAATTCCCTTTTGTAGATACAAGGGAGCAAGAATAGTTGTAGGTTGGTTTGTAATTGTATATATAATTAGATTATTACTACATAATATATTATGTGTATACAACATAGTTCCAAGAATTATGGTGATTGACACAATTCACAAGATTCGACAATTTGATTCAAGCTTGTCGATTTTGATCCAATTTTGATTCTTGTTACTTTAGTTTACAATCACATTACCAATTGTAAAAAAAATTCAGGTAGTAGGACTATGAAATTTTTTTCCATCTACTTTGTGTAGTAATAGTATGCTAGTTTCTAGCTGCCCAACTATCTTGATATGTTGGCTCTTGATTCCTATAGCAATTAACATTAAACAAAGTTGAAATTAAATCTAAAATTTGAAATTAAAGAGAAACAAGTAACAAAATGATTATATTACTATCACTTACTAAGTTGTTAATTCCTAGTGATCTCAGCTATGACTGCTACTAACAACAATAGTAATAGTTCAAGTTTGAGAAGATGACCTAGCTTCAATGAACTTCTTTAGGGTGCTCCATTCTGCATCATTTGGAAGCTACATTTGTTTAAGGTTGTAGCTAAATAGTTGTAACCTTGTCAACAATAAATACTTCTAATAGATAGTTTTACATGAATCAAAGAATTTATCTATAACTTCATTCATTGTTGATAGTGATTTGATGAAACTTGCAATTCTTTCTAGGGTGGTTTCCTCAGGCAAGTTTCCAAAATCAGAATTCATGCTATCTTGTAACTTTTTCATATAATTTTCTTTTCCAATGATTCTGTCATTTGAGTTAGCTAGTTTTGGTAACTCAATAGTAAGCAAGTTTAGTATGATGTTATTCATCTTCATCAAGTCTTTGGAAGTAGATTTGAGAGCTTCAACTATTTCTATTACTTGTTCACAATTGTGACAGACCTCAATGGTCATTACAGAAGCATCCAAGTGGTTTTTTATTCCATGGTTTTCCAAATCCCTATTATTGGATCTCTTTACTTTATTCAAAATTTGGTCAAAAATATTTATTAAAGAATTGGTGAAGATTTTTCTTTTACCTACAATATCATTTTTTATATTTTCAAAGATAGGTTTGAGATTTCTATTTAAATCAAGCCATTCAAACAAACTATCATTGTTCTTCATTATTTTGTCCCAATTTTCTTGTTTTATAAGCTTAACTATGTTTATTATATTATCCTTCACATGATGGTCTTTGGAAGAGGTTCTATTTTCTTCCATTACATTCTCCATCTTTTTCTTCATTTCAGACATCTCTTTTTCACTCTTTTTGTATTTCCTCTAGTTTCCCTTGCCAATTAGTTGCTCTCTCCCTCTCATCCTCCAATTTCTTCTTCAAATCTTGGATTATATTTGCAGACATTACCTCTTTTTTCTTCTCATCCTCGAGTTCCCTTTTCAAATCATGGATTGTCTTTGCAGTGGACTCCTCTTTTTTCTTTGGATTGTCCAATTCCTTCTTCAAATCATGGAGTCTTTGAGTAGACTCCTTTTTCTTCACATTCTCCAATTACTTTCCCAAATCGAGGATTTTATTTGTAGCTGAATCCTCTTTTTTCTTTGCATTCTCCAATTCCCTCCTCATATGGTGGATTTTGTTAGTGTTTTTAGTAGCACTAGACTCTATTTTCTTCGCACTCTCCAATTCCTTCTTCAAATCACTGATAGCTTTTGTAGTTGGCTCCTCTTTTTGTTTCATATTCTCCAATTTTTTATTCAAATTGTGGATTGTCTTTGCACTAGACTCCTCTTTTTTCTTCTCATTCTCCAATTCCTTTTGCAAATTAAAAATCATCCTTACCCTAGACTCCAAATTTTTCTTTTCATTCTTCAATTCAATCTTCAAATTATTATTTTTCTTGATAGCAGAGTCTAGGTCAATTTTCAATTTATTGTTGACCTATGCACTACTCTGTATAGACTTGAACAACTGTGTAGTAGAGTCTTGTTCATACTAAAGTCTTTTTTGGTACTCATCTAATTCTTTAGTCAATTTTTGCACTTGTTCATTCATCTTTTATTGCTGGACAATTGCCTCTATAGGAGAATATTTTTTTATCCTATTTTGCAATTCTTTGAACCTATTGTTTGCTACTTTCTACTTCACCTTCACATTATCAAGGTCTAATTATAACTTTTCTATTTTCTTTGTAAGCCTTTTGTTTTTCCTCTTCACTTTTAGAAGTGTACAGTAGACCATTTTGTTGCTTTCTTTTGATATGTTGATTTTGTCAATATTTTTCACTTTTGACAAATCCATTTGAAGACTAGTAACTTTTATATCATTATGATTTATTACATTTTGTGGTGGATTATTATCTCTACCTAGGGGCATAACATCCATGAATTATATCATTTCATTGTTTGGATCATATGTTGGAAATATTCTATTAGTAGATCCTTGACATTCAGCAACTGCATCACTTTTCAAAGTCTTCATAATTTGCCTATTTCTTTCACTTGTTTATTCAAACTTTGATGCAAACTCATTCAAACTAAAATCTAGATTTGCTGACATAATTAAGTGTTTGAAAGATGAATTATCAATTGTATCATTGTATGCTCCTCCAACTCTAGTTAAACTTACTTCACCTACAATTGTATTTTGAGGATAGCCAATAGACTAAAGATGGCTCATTCCAAATCTTGGTGTTTTAGGACTATTTTTTGGGTTTTGTACAAAAGCTACTAGTGCATACAGTTGTCAAGTAACCACTAACATTGCTAGCAATCTAATTGTCATAACTTTTTTCTTTTTTGCACAAGGTTCATCCATGCTAGTGGCAATGCCAGTGCTAGTGGGATCAACTACAACTATATTTGAAAATTTAACAAATAATGTTTTGGGATAACCTTCTAAAGTAGAAGTATAATGTTTTTTTCTTTCTAGATGAATAATCTTCAATCTCAAAGAGATTAATTGGTGCAGGAGCCCCTAGGTAGGCTAAGTGTGAAACCTAGGTATTTCTTTATTTTTGGCTTGTAGTGATGCTATCCACATCACTATTTTAATAATAGGTCCTATGTGGTCCTTAGGTGTGTTTAGGAGACTTGGCAAGACCCAAAGTGACCAAGTTGCTAGAAGTTGCCGACTATTGTCAACTAGGTGACTTAGGTTCGAAAAAGGCTAAAATGGTCTAGAAAGGTTCCAATAGCTTTGAATTGTTTATTTGAAGTCATTTTATGCATATTATATGTCTAATTTGTTTTTGTGCCAAATTTGGAGGTCTAACTCCATGTAGAACAAAAGTTGCTGAAATGTTGTCATGTTGTCATGACAACATTTTCTTGCAAAAAGCAACTTTTTGGCATTTGTGTGTTTAGAACATCCTAACTGTTTAGAAAAGTTATGGAACTGATGGAGGAGCCTTTAAAAACGTGAGGACAGCCATTTTCAAGGGGTTGGACAAGTTGGTTTTGCATTTTGTACGAATTGAGCAAGTATTTTGTTGCCGGTTTTATGCATTTGAAGGCATTTTTAATAGAGGAGGATTGAATGGCCTGATTTTTGTGTTGGAAAAGCTCTGAAATATTGTTTTTAATCTTTTTTTAGTGTTGATTTGATCATTTTAATTCGTTTGCATTAGTGTAGAAAAATCTTTTTGTTCTTGGTAAGTTGCTGATCTGAACAGGGCTGCACTTAGAAAATGGGATCTTAGGGCCACTTCCCACCATTGGAAATCTCTGGAATTTTGGGATTTGGAACTAGGATCCATGTACATTATGTATCAAGAAGGAGGGCCCTTGAAAGCATCAGAAAGCATTTTTAAGGTGATGCCCTAGGCAAGCCAAATGCAACTTGGCTAGGAATCACAGTTGGAAAATGAGTTATGGAGAGAATTGAGTGTACAAATACCTTAATCTGGCTGCACAGCGAGTAATGAGAAGGTCTAACCTTGCTCCAGTCCAAAGGAGAGGTCTTGGAAAGGTGTCTAAGGTGGTTTTCCATCACAACAGCGATAAAGCACTTGAAATCCTCATTTTTGGCCTAAAACTGTACTTTCATTGTACGGAAATTTTGGAGGCTAAAAAATTACAGAATCTTGAAGTAATCTAAAAAGGGTATCCAAAAATATAATTTTTTTGTAGGGTTGTTAAGAAGTTTTTCAAGAAATATAGTTTCCAGCTATTTAGGAGGGTTAATTCCTAGTAGCCTTTTTGGAGCAATTTGGTGTATCTTCCCTAGTAGATTGAATGCGCCTATGAAATTAGCATTGTTTAGGGTCATGGATGTTAGAAGGAGTCTAAAAAAACCCTAGATGAAGAACTGGTACCCTTGGAGCTATAGATGGACTTGAGGGTTAATAGCAAACTGGAGCCGGCTAGTAAGAAATTTGATGTTACTTTGTTGGTGTACCCCCAACTGAAGGATTAGGATCTCTTGAGCAAGGTCCTAGTAATTATAGGGTGTGAAGAAGCCCTAGTGGGTCTAGTGAATGACCTAAGGTATCCCTGAGAGAGAGCTTGGGGTTTGGAAGCAAGGTTGGGGTGTTACATCAGAGTGGTATCAGAGCCTAGTTAAAGATTTGGGAAAGGTAGTTAATGTTGGAAGCCGCTGAAGAATCAGTAGGAGAATCCATGATGGTGACAAATGTGGAGTTAGCTAAAGAAGTTGATGAGCAAAGGCAAAGAAATCAGCTTCTTGAAGAAGCACTAGAAGAGGTGAAGCAAAAACTAGATGCAGTTGTAGAGGCAGCCAAGAAAAGAGATGAAGAAGAAGATGGGAATGGTAAAAAGGTAGCAGAGGAAGATATTGTACCTGAACTTGATCCTATCTTGCAAGAAGAGCCCTTCTTGAAGGCAATCAAAGCCTTAGGAGGTAAAGCTTTGGAAGGAGTGCCACTTTTCAGTGGTAAGATGTATATTGATGCAGTTATGGATTGGTTAGAGGGTATGGAGAACCACTTTGAGTGTGAGGGTATCTCAGAGGCACAGAAGGTTAAGGTTGCTAAGTCAAGGCTTAGAGGCTCAGCCTTAACATGGTGGAAGTATGTACAAGATGAAAGAGTCAGCATGGGCAAGAATCCAATTGCAAATTGGAGTGCTATGGCAAACAAAATCAAGGAGAACTTCCTACCTGAAGACTTTGAGATCCAACTCCATAAAAAGAGGCAAGGACTGAAGCAAAAAGATCTTGATGTGACCTCCTACACTGAAGAATTTTAGAGGTTGTGTTTGAGATCCAAGAAGCAAGAAGAGGAGTCACTCAAGGTGGCAAGGTATCTTGGTGGCTTGAAGTGGAACATTCAAGAGGAGCTTAGCTTATGGGCCCCTACCACTATCCAAAGATGTCATCAGCTAGCTTTGAAGGTAGAAGAAAAGAACAAGAGGAAAGGAGATTCTAACTTCAAAGATAGAGGCAAAGGTAGAAATCAGAAAAATCAAAGAGGAGGCTACCAAGGCAAAGGTAGTGATCAAAAGAGCCAAAGTGAAAGCAAACCCATGGAGCAAACTATTGACCACTCTTCAAGAGGTGGTTATAATAGAGGGAGAGGCAATCAAGGAGGATCAAGTAGGGGTAGAGGAGGTAGGAGCAGCTCTTACTTTGCAACAATGAAGTGTTACAATTGTGGTCAACTAGGCCATCCTGCCTATAGGTGCCCAGACAAACCCTCTTCCTCAAGCCAAGATAAAAGGCTAGCATATGCACAAGAAGATAATAGAAGTTGCAAGGATGTTGACATAGACCATATTGAGTTTGAAAAAGGTGAGAACCTCATGTTTAGGAGGGTGCTGATCAAGCAACTAGCTTCTAATGAGCCTAGACATAGAAGGGCATTGTTTAGGATCAAGTGCAAGATCCTAGGAAAAGTATGCAAGGTGGTGGTTGATTCTGGATCAACTGATAATGTAATATCAGAGGAGGCTGTTACAAAGCTCAAACTGAAGAAGATACCTCATGACAACCCTTACAAAGTCACATGGCTTAACAAAGGGCAAAGCATCCTAGTGAATGAACAAGCATGGGTGGACTTCTCAATTGCAGGATATAAAGACCGCTTATTATGTGATATTTTGCCAATGGATGCTTGTCATCTTTTGCTAGGGAGACCTTGGCAATTTGATAGGGAAGTGGTCTATGATGGCAAGGAAAATACCATAACATTTAAGAAAGGAAGCAAGACCTTCAAAATTCAGTCATTGTTAGAAGGGGATGAACCACAGTCCAAGGTGCCTAATGTGCTGCTATGTGGAGAGAAAGAGTTTATTAGAGACCTCAAGCATGAGGAGAGCCAAGGATTTGTAGTCATACTAAAGGCTGCAAGTGAAGAAAAGCTAGTCCAAGAACCTTTACCAGCAGAGGTACAAGAGTTGCTTGTAAAGTATAAGGAGATTGTTAGTGATGGTACACCAGCTACCCTACCACCAAGAAGAGGTATCAACCATCAAATTGACTTTGTTCCAGGTGCCTCACTACCTAATAAGGCAGCTTACAAGTTAACCCCAGATCAGAACCTTGAAGTGGCAAGACAAGTCCAAGAGTTGATGGACCAAGGTTTGATCCAAAAGAGCATAAGCCCTTGTGCAGTCCCGGTGGTTTTGGCATCCAAGAAGGGAGGAAAATGGAGTTTGTGTACTGACTGAAGGGCCATTAACTGCATTACAATCAGGTATAGGTTTCCTATTCCAAGAATTGAAGACCTTATGGATTGTCTAGGAGGTGCTATGTATTTCACTAAGCTGGACTTGAAAAGTGGGTATCACCAAATTAGAATAAAGGAGGGAGATGAATGGAAGACAGCATTTAAGACTACTGATGGTCTTTATGAATGGCTTGTGATGCCATTTGGTCTTTCCAATGCCCCTAGCACCTTCATGAGGCTCATGAATGAAGTGCTCAAAGACTTCACAGGCAGATTTGTGGTGGTGTATTTGGATGATATCCTCATCTACAGAAAGACGAAAGAGGAACATGTCAAGCATGTAGAAGCGGTTTCAAAGAGGCTTCATGAGGAGAAGCTATCTATCAACCTTGAGAAGTGTGACTTCTTCAAGCAAGAGTTGGTGTATCTAGGCTTTGTGGTGTCTAAAGGAACTTTGAAGATGGACAAGGAGAAAGTTGCTGCTATCCTAAGTTGGCCTACACCTACCACATCTAGTGAGGTAAGAAGTTTCCACAGTTTGTCTCAATTTTATAGGAAGTTCATTAGGAACTTTAGTGGTATTTGTGCACCATTTTTTGATACCATAAAGGGGGGAGTCAAGTCCAAGTTTAGGTGGACTTTAGAGGCTGAAAAGTCATTTGATATGTTAAAAAAACAAGTAGCTACTCAACCCATCCTAAAATTGCCTAGCTTTGAAAAGTTGTTCACCTTAGAATGTGATGCAAGTGGCCTAGCAGTGGGTGGGGTGTTGAGTCAAGAAGGTAGACCAGTAGCCTTCTATAGTGAAAAGCTAAATGAGGCCAAGAAGAAATACTCATCCTATGATCTAGAATTGTATGTCTTAGTCCAGTGTCTTAGGAAGTGGAGACACTATTTGTTGCCAAAAGAATTTGTTGTGTTTACAGATAATCAAGCTCTTAGCTACATCAACACACAGGAGAAGTTGAGCAACAGGCACTTGAAGTGGATGGAATATTTGCAAGCCTTCACCTTTACAATCAAGCATAAGAAAGGACAAATGAACAAGGTTGCTGATGCATTAAGTAGAAGGGTTTTAACAGTCCAAGAGATTCAGCTCCATAGCATTGGAGTGGAGAGTTTTCAGAATCTTTACAAGAATGATCAGGACTTTGCTGAAGCCTATAAGGTATGCATGGATTTTGGAAACCACTTTCATAGCAGATTTTTAGAATACACTTTGCAAAATGGGTTGCTATTTAAGGGTAACCAGTTGTGTGTACCAAGAGGTTCCATGAGAGAGAACCTAATACAAGAGAAGCATAATGGCAGCTTGAGTGGGCATTTTGGTATCAGCAAGACAATAGAACTAGTGCAAAGGTTCTATTATTGGCCTAAATTGGTCAAAGATGTAACCAAGTATGTGGAGCAATGTATGGTGTGTATGAAGGAAAAAGGAGGAATGAGCAATGCAGGTCTTTACCAGCCCTTACCAATTCCTAGCAGACCATGGGATTGTGTAAGTATGGATTTCATTGTTGGTTTTCCTAAAACTAAACAAGGGTATGATAGCATTTATGTTGTTGTTGATAGATTCAGTAGAATGGGACATTTCATTCCATGTAAGACAACTAATGATGCAAGTCATATAGCTCATTTGTTTTTCAAAGAGGTTGTAAGGATTCATGGACTTCCATTAAGCATTGTGTCAGATCGAGATGTGAAATTCATGAGTCACTTTTGGAAGACTTTATGGAAGAAGCTTGGCACTAACATGTCTTTTGGTTCAGCTTACCATCCTCAAACTGATGGTCAAACTGAGGTGGTTAATAGAACTTTAGGTAACCTTCTTAGGTGCCTAACTAAGGAGTATGGTCAGACTTGGGATGTTATCATCTCACAAGAAGAATATGCCTACAATGATAGCAAGAATAGGACTACCGGAAAGAGTCCTTTTGAAATTGTTTATGGCATGCACCCAAGAGGTGTGTGTGAAATAAGGTGTCTTGGAAACATGGATGCAGATTAGTGGTCAAGCTGAAGACTTTGTACAAACCATGAAGGAGATTCAGGAGCAAGCCAAGAAGACTATTCAAGACAACACTCTAAAACTCAAAGCCAAGGTGGATGAAAAGAAGAAGGATGTTCAGTTTGCTGTTGGGGACTATGTGATGGTCCATTTGAACAAAGCAAGGCTTCAAAAAGGCATTCCTACTAAGTTACAGATGAAGAGGGTAGGGCCTTGCAAAATATTGGCTAAATATGGAGCAAATGCCTATAAGGTAGATTTACCTTCCGATTTGGGCATATCCCCTATTTTTAATGTGCAAGACTTGGTGGCATACAAAGGTGACCCATCTCAGCTCAGTCCCGATGTTCATGAAGATCTTGAACTTGCTTCAACACCTCCAAACAACAAGTTGGAGGTAGAAAAGGTGTTAGATTCAAGGGTAAAGAAGACTACAAGGCACAAGGTTTACATGGAACACCTCATCAAATGGAAGGAGAAACCAATTTCAGAGGCTACATGGGTTGCTGAGACAGAGTTCAAGAAGGTTGGCATACCTCTAGATTTGTTGCAAACTGATCCACCTTAAGTTCTTTGTTGGAGGGGGGAGTATGGTGCAGGAGCAGCTAGGTACGCTAAGTGTGAAACCTAGGTATTTCTTTATTTTTTGCTTGTAGTGATGCTAGCCACATCACTATTCTAATAATAGGTCCTATGTGGTCTTTAGGTGTGTTTAGGAGACTTGGCAAGACCCAAAGTGACCAAGTTGCTAGAAGTTGCCGACTATTGTCAACTAGGTGACTTAGGTCCGAAAAAGGCTAAAATGGTCTAGAAAGGTTCCAATGGCTTTGAATTGTTTATTTGAAGTCATTTTATGCATATTATTTGTCTACTTTGTTTTTGTGCCAAATTTGGAGGTCTAACTCCATGTAGAACAAAAGTTGCTGAAATGTTGTCATGTTGTCATGACAACATTTTCTTGCAAAAAGCAACTTTTTGGCATTTGTGTGTTTAGAACGTCCTAACTGTTTAGAACAGTTATGGAACTGATGGAGGAGCCTTTAAAAATGTGAGGACAGCCATCTTCAAGGGGTTGGACAAGTTGGTTTTGCATTTTGTACGAATTGAGCAAGTATTTTGTTGCCGATTTTATGCATTTGAAGGCATTTTTAATAGAGGAGGATTGAATGGCCTAATTTTTGTGTTGGAAAAGTTCTGAAATATTGTTTTTAATCTTTTTGTAGTGTTGATTTGATCATTTTAATTCGTTTGCATTAGTGTAGAAAAATCTTTTTGTTCTTGGCAAGTTGCTGATCTGAACAGGGCTGCACTTAGAAAATGGGATCTTAGGGCCACTTCCCACCATTGGAAACCTCTGGTATTTTGGGATTTGGAACTAGGATCCATGTACATTATGTATCAAGAAGGAGGGCCCTTGAAAGCATCAGAAAGCATTTTTAAGGTGATGCCCTAGGCAAGCCAAATGCAACTTGGCTAGGAATCACAGTTGGAAAATGAGTTATGGAGAGGATTGAGTGTACAAATACCTTAATCCAGCTACACAACGAGTAATGAGAAGGTCTAACCTTGCTCCAGTCCAAAGGAGAGGTCTTGGAAAGGTGTCTAAGGTGGTTTTCCATCACAATAGCGATAAAGCACTTGAAATCCTCATTTTTGGCCTAAAACTGTACTTTCATTGTACGAAAATTTTGGAGGCTAGAAAATTACAGAATCTTGAAGTACTCTAAAAAGGGTATCCAAAAATATAATTTTTTTGTAGGGTTGTTAAGAATTTTTTCAAGAAATCTTGTTTCCAGCTATTTAGGAGGGTTAATTCCTAGTAGCCTTTTTGGAGCAATTTGGTGTATCTTCCCTAGTAGATTGAATGCGCCTATGAAATTAGTATTTTTTAGGGTCATGAATGTTAGGAGTCTAAAAAAACCCTAGATGAAGAACTGGTACCCTTGGAGCTATAGATGGACTTGAGGGTTAATAGCAGACTGGAGCCGGCTAGTAAGAAATTTGATGTTACTTTGTTGGTGTACCCCCAACTGAAGGATTAGGATCTCTTGAGCAAGGTCCTAGTAATTATAGGGTGTGAAGAAGCCCTAGTGGGTCTAGTGAATGACCTAAGGTAGCCCTGAGAGAGAGCTTGGGGTTTGGAAGCAAGGTTGGGGTGTTACATCATTAATGATTGGATTAGCTCCTCTTTTGGGTGGGTCTAGTATTAGAACTAGATTTCAAATCCCTTCACCACTTGTACCAATGGGCCCTATACCTACATAACCCATTTTTTGTATCATAGTTGCCTCTTTACTATATATTTTTAATAGAATCACTCATTTTAAGTTTAACAATATCTCTGCCCCTAGTTGACTCAAAACTTTGAATACCTTGAATGTCGGAATTAGACTTAAGGTCCTTCTATTTTTCATTATCACTATCACTACCAAAATCATATAGTGTAGTTAAATGCTCTTTATTCCAACAGTTGCTAAAAAGTTCATCCTTCTCAATTTCATCAAAACTAGCTAATGTCATT